>OX411306.1:133477507-134677507 GCA_948150685.1 Rhaphigaster nebulosa
ATTTTCTTTTCGCTATAACATGTTTCCCTCCCTTTTATCAGTGATGTACTACATATATGAAAATTTAAAAGGTTTTAAGAAGTAGGCATTAGGCGAGTTTCATGAAAATCGTTAGAGCTGTTTACGAAAAAAATTAGTCGACAGTTAGTCGATGATAAAATAGGCGCATCCGTTTAATCTGATACGCTAATACCGATACTTAATCTTTGCTAATACTGGTCAGATTTCGATGATTCCTTCTTATTTTGTAGAGAATTTAATTATCTTTCATATGATTGTATACATAATTTACTATAAAATGCATTCTTTTTGAGTTATGCGCAAATAAAATATTCTTTTCATCATAACTTTTTTCTCTGCATTTATTCGGTAATGTAATATGAAAAGATAAAGAGCTTAAAAAAGTTTGAAATCAATGATATAAATAATCCGATAAGTCCAGTTAGTCGATTTTGACGAAAAGGTTGCTGTAACATCACAGGCATTTTCATTGCGATTAATATTTTTATTTCTGAGACATTTTACTTCTCTGAGCCCTAGATTTGTGTTTATAACATTTTATTCTGCTAATATACTTCTGGTAAATTAATAAAATTAAAGAATTCCAAAAATGCGACTTTGCATGTTCGGGACTTAAAAGTGGTGGGAACGAATTATAGACATGCCATCACGATCTTACATCTCCTCTATCTTTTTAAAAAAAATAATAATAATAAAATAATTCAACATACAGAATATTTATAAATGGATGTAAAAGCAAAAAAAAATTTTTTTTGCACATTTTATTTAATCAAACACTGCAAAAAAAAAACATATACATCTTCCCGTTTTTAAAAACAAATTAAATACTAAGTAAAATATTTTTTAAAAAATTCAAGATTTAATTCTGACAAATGTCAAAGAATTAAATAATGAGGAGACTAGTTTATATACATCGATTTTTCAACTAGTCCAGGGATCATTTCCATCTGCTTTTCAAAAATGTAAATTAAAAACAATTATTTATATTTTAAAAAATTCAAGAAAAGCAAATGAATTCTGCTTAGAACATTCGGGATTTTGTTAAAATTATTAGGTTTTCATAGACAATTTTAACTTTCCGAAAATATGGTCAAAATTTCCGGATAATTATAGATTTTGTTCCCCTAATAAATTGTTGTATCAATGCTTTAAGACCTTACAATAAAAAAGTCTGCCAAGTGAGGCAGTATAGCACCTAACCATTTCTATTTGGTACATAAGGAAAAACAAATGCAAACAACAAATATATAATAAAAAAAAAAGTGTAAGTAAAAACAAATTCCATTTGTTGATCACCTCCCCCCCCCAATCTGGAGTTGTAGTAAAACTGACTTGATTAAAATTAATAAACCAGCTGAAAAAAAAACATGATTGAAAGATTAATTAGTACCAATGATCAAAGGACAGGTGAAAAATAAGGATAAAACGATAGAACATTCATTTCTTCCACTTCTATAGAGTGTAAACGTAATGAGTAGGGATAGCAAACAGATATCGATGTTGTATTTTTTATATTTTTAAACTGATTTATCGTTACAATAGATATTTTTTTAAACATCGAAGTATTTTTAAATTCTAGCTTTCGAGATTTGAAATAACTATATTTAAAATTTGTATATATTCGTCAAGTATATATTATCTTCCTTAAGAGAATAAGAAAAGAAAAAATCCTGAAAAATTATCATGATTATCCTGCCATATATATGAACTGAGTTTATTTAAACATTTACACTTTCAATGCTCTTAGACATTACATGGGTACACACATATAACAATTTGGGTACATTGGTAAACACGTTATGAATAAACACATATTACAATTGATATATATATATATATATATATATATATATATATATATATATATATATATATATATATATATATATATATTTATATTTATATATCAATATATATTTAAATATACATAAAAATTATAATTTTTCATCCTTGTTAAACTAAAAGTAATACAATTATTTCCTCGAGTTAAAGATGTACCAAAGACAATATCTTAAGGTTAAAGAAAAAAAAAAAAAAACCATCAACATATATATATATATATATATATATATATATATATATATATATATATATATATATATATATATATATATATATCAATTGTAATATATATATATATATATATATATATATATATATATATATATATATATATATATACATATATATAATTATTATTTGAAAATTCAAGGTTCCTAAAAAATGTTCCATGTATATAGAGAGATTTCCGATATACGGAAATCGATATATAGAATTTCGACTTTATATATCAGTTCCCTGACTTTATATATCCTTTGTAATTAACCATATTAGTTGTTATAACAAACTACGTAATATCGGTAGTAGAATTTTACTTCGTACATTAAAGTTGCTATTTATCATCAATATTCACTCCCTCCTATTCCTCACGAGAATTTTTTCCACTCACAAGAACTTTCTCGCGCATATAATCGTCTCTTTTCTTTTCCTTCGTTCACATTTTTTTCAGACTTGTGGGTACCTGAGTGTTTTGTTTGGAGAGTGGCCACCGCTTTCTTGGAACCCGGCTAGTGATACAATGGACACTAGGATTGAAAAAGCCTAAGTATAATGGTTTGAGCTAGGACCCTCGCTTACTTCTGTTTGCTAACCATTTTATTGTTTCTTTGGCGAATAATTAATCCGTTTGTTCGAGAATCAGTAGTTTATAAACATACTCCTTAAATATTCTCCGTCAATAAGGTCGTATTTTTAGTAAAATACAAAATTAAAAATATCAAAATTGTGAGGATGCAAAATAAAAGTTGAGATTTCCAAAAGGCTCTTTTATAATATCAACTCAATTCACATTTACATTTTCAATCCTCTAACTCAATTTAAGAGGTGTTGTATAGGTACTAAAAACGTTAAAAACCTATTAATATCGTAACAGTGGCTGAAATTACCACCACTTCTATGGTATTGAATTGTATCGTCGTATACAATAGAACAATACATACCGAATATTGGCTCGTTTGATCCAAAGGGGGCCGTTGAAAGTGCCAAAATGTAATAAAGCGCAAAAGTCTATTATTTTCGGAAAACCTACGGCTAAAAAATAAACTACGTTTTCCAATAATCTTTTTTTACTTCCTTGTACGCAGTATAGTAAAGGAAGTATTATAATCGCGAAAATTTTCTGTTTTCAGATTTCAACGGAAATATCCATTTTGACTAGTTTCGTCGGGACGTCTGTACGTACGTTTGTTTGTATGTTTGTACGTGCGTATCTGACATAACTCAAAAACGGTTAGCCGTAGAAAGTTGAAATTTTGTATTTGGGATTAATGTAAAATCTAGTTGCGAATCTTCCTTTTGTTCACTACATGATTACCGGGAGTGGTACTTTACTTGAAGGACATTATTGATTTTTTTCAAAAATTATATTAAAATGTAATGTAAAACATCTCAAATTTGGTAAATACGACTTAAAAAGTATGTTCTTCGGCTTAAAATGTTGAAACTGTCGATTTCCAATGCGTTGTCTAATGACATTGACAGTTCTAATGTTGTCACGGAACACGAAGAAACCTCTTGGGAACTTGTAACCTACTGAAAGAAAACGACATGAGACCTGCAGAAACAAGAGCTTGTGTGTATGTCAATAGATAGATGTCGCGAAGCCATGTTTCGTTTTGGAGATATGCAATCTTCGGAAACTAGTAACCAAATTCACTTTTAGAGCCACCGATTTATAGTTTAATAGGCGTAAAAGGAATGCATTTGAAGCCATGGGGTGTCCATATCAGATATTTTCATTTCATTTTTAAATTTTTAGGACAGAATCTATGAGCTTTCACTTATCTTCTTCAAATTTTATTTCTTAGTAAGTATCCAAGGGCATTTTCTGTTTAAGCATTATGTTTGTCTGATGTGGTTTAACTATTCTTCTGTTTTGTTTACTAGATATTGGAAAAAATGATCATTGATTTCAAATTTCATTTCTAATTTGGAAGCTCTGCGAAAGACTTAAGATTCAGGCATATCTTTTTCAGAAACGCAATCTACTAATTTTCCAATCACGTTTCTAAGAAAGTTTGAAAAATGGAATATAAGAGCCCGAATCGTGTAGACTGGGGTGACTGATTAATAGGCGAGAATTCGGTCCCTGTCGGTTTCGACACGAAGTGTGAGCCTTACAAATCGTACTGTTTCGGCCAGTCCTGTAATTATAAGTTGGGAAAGAGGCGTCTATTTAATGTCTCATTCATCACATGGTTCAAATCTCAAACATCTCACTGCCACGATGATCGTGTCATTTCTCTACCAGATTTTTTCGTTTGCTTATTTATTGGAATTTAATACTGTAACTTCTAAAATTAATAAATACTATTTCCATAGTATGGAATGACTTTGGCTACTGAATAATTTTGCGTATTTCGACTAAATTAAAAAATGATCTGAAAACAGATATGAGGGAGAAAGGCAGAGTGTCTAATTTTCTTGGGCTTTATAAGCACTTTAACAGTGCCTTAGGTAACAAACATTACCTATCAGATGTGAATAAAATGAATTTTTTTAAGATTATATTTAAGTTGCGAAGACAATTAGTTTATCTTAACAACAGTGCTAATGAGGAGTGAGCAACAAAGATTGTGTACTCTCTGTCATTTGAATGTAATTCAGGTTTGTATCACTATGTCGCTGTTTGTCCAATTTAACAAGAATATAGAAGTATTTTAAGAAAAAAATTCTAAGGCGTAATAAACTCATTGTTTGATTTATATGAACTTTGTTCTTTTTTCTTATTTTGTACTTATTTTATATACTTTAGAGATAACTCATGGCAGACGGTTTTATACCATGAGAATAAAATCTTATGAAAGATTTTTTACTAGTTTTTACTAGGAAAATTTAAATTTATGTTGAATAAAGCTTTCTTTCTATATATCTATCTTTCTATGCTTAGTGGAAAAGTTAATCAGGAGTTAGGAGCTCTCGATCCTACTATATCTAAACAAAATCAAAATGTTAAAAAAAATTCTAGTTGGCGACTATTTGACAAGGCAGGGAGCAGGCTGAAGTTATATTGAGGAGGAAAAATCCCTCCCCTCATTAGAATAACCTGCCGGCCTAGGTTTCGCCCACAAGTTCATTCTTTTAGGTTTATCACCTATAAATATAATTACGATTAAACAGAATTCACGAAATTACTTATATACTGTAAAAAATATTGTACAATTGCAAATTAAATTTAAAGTTCTTTGTATTTAAAAGCAAAATAGAAATATCAGCATATTTTAGCCAAATCAGAGGTTTAATAGGTGAGCCGCCATGAAATAGAGATTAACAACCATCATGGCCTAAATTCAACCAACTCGCAGAGCATCGAAGTTAAATGGACCAAAATACAATTTTTTTGTGTTACTGTTTTTTCCTGGAAAGTGAATAGAAATAAATTAATAAAATAAGAGGATCGAAATTACCGGCTGCTTTTATGCATGAACGCTGTCACGGATTTGACTCGACTGTAATTTTGATTATATATCAGATTTTTAAGGTTTTAAGAAAATATTTTTTAAAATAGAAATTTAAAAATCTTTGTCATTATAAATTTCGAGGTAGCTGCGAGAATTAAATTTGTGCTTATCGCTCATTTGTTGTAACAACGTCATAACTCGAAATTCTCGATTTTCAGGTGATGCATTTGATGTTTTAAATACGGTATAAATTTCTGAGAAAATATAATACATAGTAAATAAAAAAAAAAATGGCACGATTGGTCTTGAAAGCTCAGTAATGACACTCAAGTATTAAAAGTTCTCATGATTGCAATAGTTTCTGTCGCAGCAAAAAATTATATTATTTTGACAAAGAATGTTCATTGCTTTATATGTTTTGTGGATTCGTATGTATATATGGATATTGGTTTGGAGGACAAATAATGTTATAGTTATACCAGCATATTACAGGAAGCGATTGTTTTATTGGATTACTGTTGATTGTAATATTGGGTTAATAATTCCGATTTATTTCGTAAACAGGGTGCTTTAATCCTAGCATACATTGGTTTTGGTGGTTTAATGTACAACTGATATTGATATAATTTATTAATATAAAACTAAAACCTATTACTTTGTCTCAGTATTTCGAAAAGTGAAACCGTAGCAGAAAGTCCTGCACTCATTTGTGCCCAGAGAGACAGTGTAGACCACGTGTGGTAGTTCACATCTGGTCGTACCGTAAACAACCGACTTCGGGTTCTCACACTCGTTCTAAAGACCAGGTTGTCATTCATAATATTATAATGAAAAGTTTATCTATATTTAAATATACTTATATGCTTGAAATTAATTAGGAATAAGTATTGCCTTATAAGTTACTCTGTTTTTTCTCTCTCGATATTTTGGTTTTTGAAAACGAAAAAAAATAATTTATTGCTTTACATAATTTATCGGTTGGCAAACACTATTAACGAAGAGAAATTGATAATAATAGAGTACTACTCGTATATAGTATGTAGTAGAAGGTAGGCAAAAAAGTCTTATCTGCTTTTCTGGTTAAAGAAAATTTTCTGTTTCTGCTAACATACCAAAACAGAAGTGTTTGGTTGGTCGTGCGGACGTAAATTTCGATCAGCAATTTTCTTTATGAGTTTCCGCTGTTGTTTTTTCTTTCTTTCTTTTTTTTTTTTTTGTTGACAAACATGAAACAGACTTATAAACTTCAGAGAAAATGTTAGTAATATTCTTTGCCTATACAAAACATTCATTATTGAAAAACTGGTAGAATAATATGAGATGTATATGAAATATAGCTAAAAGTCTTTAAATAAAATAAAAATATGATTTTTTTTTTAAATTATTCTTTCTATCTTTTTTTATAATGATTAATAGCTAATAAAAATATTGTTTTATAAATATTAATAATTAAATTATTTCATAACCTTCTTCACAGTTCCACATTATACTCATTTGATGCACTTTTCATTGCCTTTTTATCCATTTCCTTTCGATATATCGATATTTTTCTAGCGATTATCGGTGGATATCGATATTTGGTTTTGAGATATCGCAAAATATCGAATATCGATATTTTGCTTTCGATTATCCAACCCTACTATCTATACACGTACTCCAAAATTTCAAGGAGTGAAATTAGTGAGTACGTGGGGAATTTAATATCTGAATGTTAAATCTAAACCTTAGGCGTGACGCGAATAATAACTAAAATATTTTGGAATACAAATTAAAAAAATAAAAATATTCTTTTAATTAATTAAGTTAGCTAGTTAATGCAAATAAACGATCGGTTGAGGATTCTTCGTCAGCAGTTCTGCTTCCTGTCTTTGCTTTGGATCCTTCCCTCTGTGACCAGAAACCCAACTTAATACCCTTATGTAAATTCCTAGCTGACAGGGAAACCATGGTCGTAGGAATCGACTGTGAAAGTTTTGTAAATTACTCTATTATTCAGCAGAAGGAGTGGTCTTCGAATGCTTCACGGATTGTACCGTTCATGGGGCTTAGGTCAGCTCCTTGCTGTATAGAATAGAATAGTTTTGTCGCTACTTTCGCTTTGAATAGGTTAACCGTTGCGAATATTTTAATTCCATGAAAGGTCTATTTGAAAGTTATTATTTCGTTTACCTTGTCCTAATAGATGTTAGTATAGTCCAATAGAATAATAGGGGTACTCACAATCTTATTAAGCATGCCATATGATAAGCATGCTCAATTCAGGATTATGAGAGCTCCAGTGTAAGTACTATCTTATCTTGATAAATAAATACAGTGGTTCTCTCTGTGGTAAGATGGTGTAACTTTTATTCAAATTAGTTTTTATTTGCTAATACTTCTCGTAAAAAAAAAGAAGGGCACCTTCCTTTGTCGGTCTTTTTTTACCCTGGTTTCTTATTCTTGTCACCTGCTTCTCCATTGAAGTAACACGTTTTTAATTTTACTGAAGTAAATTAAGAAATACCTAATACTTTGAAACATGTGAGCTGACAAAACAATATGGCGGCCATATAGTAGATTGACACTACCAATAGCATACAATGAAGTCTGTTATACTCAGTCAGCTTACTATTTGACTTACATATTTTTTACTGCATTCTATTTATGAAAACCCGAAGAATAGAACAAATAGAATATATAGCATGCTTGAGGATTGTGAGTACCTCTATTATTCGAACGAATACCAAAACATTGGGCTAATTATAGAAGCATTTGTCCTTTCACTCATAAGGTTTAATCATAAGTAACCAATATTTTTGTAAGCATCATCATTTTCTCGGTTCCATGTCCGTATGTACTCTGGCAAGTTGTACTTTTATTTTTATTCCATAATTCATTAAACATGTATCCTATGTTGCTGAATCAATATTCTTTTTTATAGAACATGTCGAACCTTGGAAGGAGACTTGGTATTGAGTTTATTATATGGGATGCTTTTTGTATTATAAAACATATTGTATCCGTCCAGTATAAATATGAAAATTTTCGTCAGTTTATTAATATGCTTCTACGGTCAGTATTCCATCTGTTCTTCTTTTTTACATTTAGAAGAAATGGATTATTTCTCTACTCACCTGGTTACATAGGTCTAGGATCAAGTTTAATACGATTTTGTTTTCAAATTATTTATATATGATATTGTATAATCATAAATCATAAGGAATTATAATCTATAACAAAGACAAATGTTATGATGACCCCCCGCGAAGCTTTTGTGAAGAATATGGATAATTTTTAGAAAAAAGTAAAAAATCGTGCTCCTCGTACATAACATTCCGGTGATGAGTATCAAGTCTTTTTTTTTTTTTTATCTATTATGTTTATTTCGCTTTCCGACTTAATGACAAACACAAAAACGATGTTTTCACTAAATTATCAACTTTTTTGTCCTCCCAATTCTCATTATCTGACAATTTATTTATTTTTAGTTGAACACACAATTAAATGCAATTACTTCATTGTTTCCTAAAAAATGTATACATATATTGTAACGCTCTAAACATAATACTAGCTTGGGAGAGGATAGAGATCCTTCGAGAGGTCCTTATTTAAAAAATAATCGGTTTTAGCATTGTTACAGGCTTCGATTGATCCTTGTTAGTTATTAAATCGGAACGGACTATGTTAGCGAGTAGAGGGACATTACAATATTGTCTATTTTAATAGTCGACTACTTCTTCCCGTTTAAAAAATTAGATCAGAAAATAATTTAGGTAAGCTTGCTAGATTAGGGAGGGAGGGAGGATCCCGCTACGAAAAGCCACTATTTTTATCACTCTCCGAGTTCATACCCGTTGAAGGACATAAAAGTGCTGTATTTTGGGTGTGTATTTTTATTCTTATCATTACCGCTCCTGAATGATTCTCCTAATGTATTGATTTGAACTTTTTAAATTAATGACTCTTTTTCTCCATAAAAATCCTAACAGAACGGCATTTTTGTTTTGGTTTATTTATTTATTTTGAGGTAGTAATGGTGTGCAATGAAAACCTGCAATCAATTAAAATTTCAACTAGAGTGTTTTATTTGAGATACTTAATTTTGTTAATTTGTTGAAATTAATTTTAATTTTAATTCATAAAAATTCAAATTTCATAAAGTTATTAACATGCAGGATGTTTGAGGTAATTCTTCATTATATGGTTGGAAATTATGTCCTCATTACAGCCCACAAATCTCATTACCACCTTACCAAAAAAAAGTTATCATTTTAGTCAAATTTTAGTAGCTGCAGAAAATTTAGAGTTCTGCTCTAAACCGCCCAAAAACTAATTGATTAGTATCTCTAGATCACTCATAAATTTTTCAGAATTTTTTGGGAGAGTTCACCGACTCACTTTTTTGGAGAATCACTTTCTACTTTTGAGCTTTTTCTGAGAATCACCAGCATAGAGGTTAATTCTGTCTTAAAATGTTTGAAGTGAACTAAGTTTTCGTAGGCATTGCTGTCTTGTATGAACCCATCATTTTAGTTCCAGAAGTTAATTTATATTTCATAAAAATGTGGATCTGTATTTGAAGCAAAATCCGTCTTTATGTTGTAGATATCTTCCACACTGTTCATCAGATTTTGCTTTGTATTTCCGTAGAATATTTCATTTTGTTCAGTTCACGTTCTTTGAATTGGCAAAGCCCATTACGGATTGTTACTAAACAGAACTAGGGATGTTAAAAAAAATATCGGTATTTCGATATTATTCAAGCAATATTTTAATTATGTCGACACAGAAATATCGATATGTATGTGTCCCTTTAAAATATTTAAAATATCGAGGCCCGATATATCGAAATATTGTTATTTTTTTTTGTCGATATATCGAACTACTATTTCGATATATTAAAAAAGTATCGGAACGATATATCTGTGTATATATAAATCGGTCATTCTCCCGGAACGGGCAAATCCTTGTCCTTGGAGCTTTTATGGCTTCTCTAACAATGGATTATGTCCGCAATTTTTTTAATAAATAAAGATATGATTGGTAGAGTAATAATTAACAACAAAAAATGACACCATCTTAATGATTTGAAAGGTAAAACAATTTTAACATCAAATTTTTCATTCCCTTACTCTTTCCTAAACCACGTATTGAAAATTAAAAAAATTACTAAGACGCAATGGATAATTATTTCATTTCAGGTTTATATGGTATATGGTTAGGAGTTTTTAAAATTACTCTATTTAGAGTTTTAAAGATATTGTAAAACGGTAGGTATCATGTTAAAACAGTGCCCCAGAGTTTTGTTTCATTCCCTCACCAGGTGGTAATTTGAGTTCTAGCGGGAACGTAAATATCAAATGAGCACTGAATGTCGGTGCTTGTTTTCAAGCTAAGGAAGGGAATGCATCTCCGAACGTGTCCATTGCGGTCTAGAGGTGTGGCGTCTATTTTCATTCGTGTGGCGGCTCCGTACTTTTATTGTGGTTCATTCCCTCGCTCTAATTAAACAAGGTATATGATTTTTTTTCTTAATTCCCTCACTTTTCATTCTCTTACCTCTTAAACGCGAGCCGCCTCAAAAGTACAATAATAGGAGTTCAAATAGGCGTAACCCATTCTTTTTTTAAGAGGATTGTAGGCCAAGTTGCTAACCAGGGAAAAATACTGCATTACTAAAAAAGGTCAGAAAAAGCAATAACGAATCCTTCTTGCAGATATCGAACTTTATAAACAATTTTTGAAAAGATTTTTTTATAAGAAAATCTTGAAAATATTTGCAAAATTTCAGAACTGATATTGGCTCTTTCCGGAGAGTGACTCTCTCTGTCTCTCTCTCTCTCTCTCTCTCTCTCTCTCTCTTCTCTCTCTCTCTCTCTCTCTATATATATATATATATATATATATATATATATATATATATATTTTTTTTTTTTTTTCTGTTGGCACTGTAGACCGTGGAGATCCTAGGCCGCGCGATGTGGTATTCATACATAGGAGACCACAACGCGATTCTCAATTTTAGTTACACGGGTTAGGGTTCTTCACTCCTACTCCCGGCCTTTTTTTGAGTTGCCTCCAAGAAGGCTGACGGGTCTCACATATCCGGGGGGGGGGCGGTATTAATTGCTTGAATTATTTAATTTGATTAAATAAAATTCATTCCGGTGCCGGGATTCGAACTTTGGGTTTGTGATGAGTAAGTGCGTTAACCCGCTCGGCCACCCCGCTCCCCATATATATATATATATATATATATATATATATATATATATATATATATATATATATATATATATATATATATATATATTTCGATATTTATATCCCTAAACAGAATCTGTGTGAATTTCATTCTGTAAGAAGTTGTAGGAAGAGATATGAAGGGGTTGCGCAGGGGACAGCTTTCAGCATTGAAGACTATTAGCTTCTCTATATCGCCTATGATAGAGCTATGATTAGGCTAAAGGTTCCTTAACAGCACTATCATCTCCTCTGATGAAGGGCCTTTCCGCCGCCCATTCTCCTTTTTACATAATTCATTCCTTCTCGGTACTTCGGCGGTACCTTATGATCCTCAACTCGAATTTTCAAAATGTCCGTATTGATCCAGGATTCAGTTAGGTTAAAATATTTAAAATTCGCTTCTTTGTAGTTTTCTCTCAATCGTTTTAGTCAGTTGACGTACGCATGATGGTATAGAAGGGGCAATCCCCAATCTTCTTAGTGTGCCTTATTTTATTTTTATTAAATTTTCAAATCCAGAGATTAACATTCCTATAGCAGTTGACAACTTCTTTTGTGTTAGGTGTCCTACTTTGCTCAAGTTGTCACTCAGGGATCTTCATGAGTTTGAGTAGATCACGGTTAGACGTATGTTTGTCGGAAATAATCTTCTAGGGCAAACAGAAATACATTCGGGGGCGATCACGGTTTTGTGTAGAATACAGTGTTGATCATTATGAATAAAAAAAAATACAGTACTTGAATACAAAATAAATATATCCATTTGTAAGACGATGTTCTGAAAACTGATATTTTCTTTGAATAGAACAGCACGCAGCCGACCACCATTCTTAAGGTAGTTTCGCCTATAAACTATTTGCAGCTATTTAATTTACAATTAAGAAATTAACCTCCGCACCTTACTTTTGTCCGCTATCATGAACGAACTTTTTTAGGGTTTAGTTTATACCTTAATTCATCACCGCTTTAAATAGAAGTGGATTCCTCGGCGTAGTCCTTTTTCGAGTATTTATAAGCCTTATCCTTTCTTTTCGGCTTCGATTAGCTGTCTTAATGGAAGTTATAGAATTGGAAGGATCCTTTTTTAGCTATATTCCAGTTATTGTGAAAAGAAAGGTCTGAATACTGCTCTTTAATTTTTCACCTGCTAGCGTAAGTAACTCATGGATTAATACAGTGGCAGTGGTGCGACTGCAAGCATTTTACCTTGTGCGCCCCTCCACCAGAAAAAAATAATCGACTTTATCCTTACCATCTCTGTAGTGAGGGTTGATAGCAAATGAATGAATTATTGTGAAGTCCCACTCAAAATAAGCAAAAAGATAAGCATTCATGAAAAAACACGGCAATTGGTTTAAGATTGGATACTGGAAAAATTGTACTAACCCACAGTATCAAATGTACTCTTGAATTAAATAGATTGTTATAAACTGGACATAGCTGCCATCCAAGAGATCCGATGAAGGTTTCTCTGATGGCCAGGCTACGTTGGGGAAAATAATTAACACAATGTATTACAGTTGTAACGATCGGCTACTCACCTTTGGAGCGTGATTTTTTATCAGGAAATTGTTTAAAAAATTGTGATCGCATTTAATGCGGTCAACCCGAAAATAACTGAGCTAAGAATTTGTAACTCCACAGTCTAGAGTGCACATGCTCCAATCTAGAAAACGAATAAAGCAGAAAATGATGAGTATGATGTTCTGCTCGAGAGCACGTTAGGTTCTTTACCTCGCTATGGTATCAAAATAATTGCAGGCGACTTAAACGCAAAGGTTGGGTAGGGAGATATTTATATCCCTACCATTGATAAACACAGTCCATATAAAGTAAGCAATGATAATTGCTGGTGGTTGGTGACTGGTATCCAAAAGTCTTAAGATTACAAGCAAATTATTCCTACAAGGTCTCCTGGGCATCATTTGGTGGACTCGTAGTCAACTAAAATGACCAAATTCATGTCAGTGACAGACACACTTGTAATATCACCGATGTTCGAGTTTTTAGAGATGCTAACGACCAACCATCGGATGTATAACTATTGTTATCGGGACTAGCGTCGAACCATCGACTAAAGTTAATCATGTCCAACTTTCGAATGTTAGTTGCAGGCGTATCTAAACCCCAAAAGACATAGGGAGTAAACCTTTAAGAGTTAGGAATTCAAGGCTTTACCACAATGCGTGCGTGCCTCAACTTACAACTGCTGCGTTTGAAAAAAACACATTTTTCCACTTTCGATAATTGGACACGGTAGGGACGAGCAGTATAGAATCTGATGTGATAATTTTTTTTAAATTTACATTAATAAAAAGAGGTAAAGATACTAAATTATCGAAAGATTTAAGAGTTATTATATCATTGTATTGTACAAACAGTAAGGCTGCGGACAAATCACGAGTGCACAAAGAATTATCTCAATCTAATGAAAATTGAAAAGAATAGCTATTGAGAAGCATGCAAAGCGCCAGAAGATCCACGCCATATATTATTCAGATACAGAAAATATAGATAGAAAAGAGCTGGAAATAGTAAAAACAGAAGAAGAGATTACTTTTCTAAACAAATTGGATAAGAGAAAGATAAAGATTAGGTTGTTTGTTTGAAACACTAAGTGCAGAATTTAGTGAATTGAAGCTCAGACCATTTCTTTTTATTTAATTATTCTTATTTTTATTTATTAACTTTGTTTTTTTCTTTGTTGTATAATCTGTAGTAATTTAACTATTTATCTATATAATCTTCTTAAAAAAAGATGTTGACCAAATAGGATTTGGTGACGAATCTCGAAGGCCATTTGCCTAGTAAAATAAATAAATTCTAGGTTTTCAGAATTTTCTTAACATATAATAGATGGTTAAAATTTGGCTACAATAGGTTTTATAAAATAATCTTAGTTATCAACCCCATTATCTTGTTCCATTTACACACCAACTAACGGTTTATTATATAACAGTGTGTTATTTATATTTTTAAAACACTGTTCTGCTTTTAATATTTATTCTTAATTATTATGGAAATTAATTGCTTAATAACATGTTTGTTTGGAGCGTTAGCTAATAATTGGTAATTACCTGAAATACCTATAATTTATCAAAATTCGTAAGCGCTGGTGCAGCAACTTATCTACCTACCGCCACTCTTCTATAATGAAAAACTTTGTTTTTTTACCATGACTTATTTTAAGATAACGATTTTTCAATCTCACAGTTTATAATTAACATAATTTCTTTCATGTGGCCAATACGTTGAACTTCGAGTTTCGTAGAAGCCATTACAAAATCCTGCTGTCGAATACAGAAAGTAATTAAATTTTACATTATTTAAAAACCATGCATTTTAGAAACCATCGGTTAGTCAAAAGTTTTGTATTATTTTATGATGTTTATTTATTGCTACCACTAAATAATTAAAAGGCTTAGCGAACCCGAAAACTTGCCGTTATGACCGAAAATTGTTGCTTACGTTAGGCATGTTTTTACCCGTTTATTTTTTAATCCAATAACTGAAGAAAAAAACCTATTGAATAAATAAACATCCTACCTTTTACCCACCTATCTACCCCCCAGTGCTTATACCACCTTGGTAAATCCATACTTTTACACGAAATACTAGTGAGTACTAAAACTAAATTTCCATTGTTTATTTCACGTTCCCCCGTAACTAGGGTTGGAATATCGAAACGTGATATATCGATATATCGGATTTGAAAAACCTATATATTATATCGTTATCCTAGCACCCGATATATCGATATTTTACACCGATATATCGGTGATATTAATAGTTTAAACTTTATTATTTTATTTTAATTAGAAATTTCCTTTATTCTTTATCATATTTTTAATTTTATCCGTGAGCTGTACTTTATATTATAGCTTAATTATTTAATCAATTTAGAACGCTGTATTTGAGCTGCTGTAACTTCCTTATTGTTATAACTCATATAACGGATGAACCCCGTCACTAACGGTCAATTACCTGTTGTTCATTGTTGTTGTTGTTAGTGTGGTGTTTAAAGTGAAAAAGGAAATTAAAATCTCGCCGCCAAAAAGTAATACGGAAACATTTTAAATCGAGAGACAGTAAAAGTGCGGAGTGCAAATATTGTTACTATTTTGCACATCGGGAAACAACAAAACTACGGTCACACCTCAAATCTTTCCATTCACACGTTTTTTCGTCTCCATCAGGGTCAGATGTTTCTGCAACACCATCTACTTCTAAATCAGAAGCAAATGAAACAGTTCCTCCGTCAAAAGCTTCTGACATAAGAAGTAGTTTCCAAAATATCGCATCATATGAAGAGGGAGGCGAACGATGAAGAAAAATTAATGATACTATTTTATATTTTATCTGTAAGGATACTCTGTCTTTCTACACTGGAAAGAATACAATGAAAAGTATTATATAGGGAAAATGTCCTAAAATTTGAAAACAAGATTAAAGCAGCATAAGACAAATTCCAAAAATCCTAATAATAATAAAGAAGTGCTCAATTTCAAAATAGATATGAAATTGAAAATCACTTCATAGACATAATAAATAAAATAGATATGTAATGAAAATAATAAATTTAAAATAAAAATAAGATCTAGAAGAATTATTAAAAGGAAAGAGAACACTACCATAAGTATTGCTAGATAGTGAAGACTCAGGCCAGAATATTCAAGAATAGGAATAGAGGCACATTAGGCAGATGCTAACAACTAGTTTTAAATTTTATTGTGTTTCACAGTGTCATATGCATAGTAAATCATAGGTCTACTCGCAATTGTACATCCGTACTTTATTATGAAATAGGGTCCAGGTTTTTCCTCCTTATCCTGCAAATAAACTTAAGATTTTAAGATTAGCAAAACAAAAAATAATATGGATCAATCATTCACCAAATTGAAATAAAATAGACAATACTATAAATGTAAATAATTTGTTGCATATAATCATTGGTTAAAATATAACACATGTTAATTTATAAATATAATGGGGTAAATATGAGAATAAACAATATTTAGTTGCCAAACAATAATTAGTAGATGAGATTGAAACACATATACTGTTAATTAATCCTACACAAAGACAAACAGGTAATAATATCAAATGGTGATTGTACTGAAATATATATCAGATGAATTACATGTTTTTAGATAAATGTTTTGAGAATGCTCAATGCATGCATGAAAACTTTATAAAATACAATTTTTTTTTAGAAAAATAAAACAAGGTTTTATTTTTGAAAAATTTGTTAAATAATATAGTATATGAAATATGGCAAAAAAAACCTTCAAGATCAAAATGTATTATAATACTTATTTTTTTTACCAAAGTATTATTCTTTTCTATCTTTTTTTGTAATGATTCATGGATAATAATAAATAATATTATTTCATAACCTTCTAATAAATTTCATAACGTTATACTCATTTAATGCACGGTTTATTTGCTTTTTCGTCCATTTCCTTTCGATATATCGATATTTTTCTAGCGATTATCGGTGGATATCGATATCTGGTTTCGCGATATATCAAAATATCGAATATCGATATTTTTCTTTCGATGTTCCAACCCTAGATATAGATTTCTTTTAAGTTTATAATTATTCATTTTCTTTCTGTGCCTCATTCTCAATTATTTCTCGCCTGTCAGTTTGTTGTTTTCTTTAAAATAAAAAAAATTACAGGGCGCGAAATTCATCCTTTGAAAAATAAATCCCTAGCTCTGCGGCCTTAAAAAAGTACTAAAAATTACTGCATTTGAAACAAGAAAAAATGTATATGTCGTAGCTCGATCGTAGAATTGGAATTGTGATTTTGGTAAGGTACGTCAAGTACTACCAATGATTTTTCTGATTAACAGTAATTTCCAAGATTTTAACCATTTGTTTACTTGTTTAAAAGTCTTTTAGATTATTTCTTGAAGATCCGTGTAATTTATTTGAATTAATGGTCTCCCCAATGACCAGGTATTTGTAACAATTTCAGAAACTGGTATTTGTGACGTCATAAAAAAAAGTGTTTTAATGGGAAGTTATTTCATTTAAAATACCCATTTTTTCCTCCGACATTTCCCAAAACCGGTTATTTGAGTCGGTTAAAGCCAATCAGTTTTAATGGTAGGTAAAATAACCGGAATAACCGATAACCTTTTTTTTTTCACAAAAACCGACACCTCTAGCTTATCCCTTTACTATAATCCGTGAAAAACCAAACCTACATGATATGACCTAAAACACAACCCACCCATCTATACGTAAATCTCGCCCTACTCTTTGGAAGTTTACTCTTTAATTCAAAACTAAGTAATTTTTTTAGGGCACCGTTCATTGACCTGCCCGACAACTTTACCTATCTATTTCTACAACCCCGATGCCATTATTTCAATTATATTTACCAGATCTAAATTTTTCATTTAGTTGGCTTTCAAATTCTTCAGTTTCTAGTCTTTCTTCCGAGAATATTTGGTCCGCCAAATATTCCACACAATTCTTTATTTTCGAAAACTTAAAGGTCTGGTTCTTCCTTTGAAGCAAGTTTTGCAGTTTTGCACCTCGTGCAAAATAATAAGTATAATAGTCTTTTGAATCCTAAATTTCAGGTTTCTCAAAAGAAGCCGATAAACTCACTACCAATTCAGGTGCTATTAAAGGAAAAATAAGAAAAATTCCTTTATTAATTTACTAATTTATTTGTTATTCCCCGCTCTGCCAAAATATTATACAAATATTATTATATGGTGGTGAATAGATTCGAAAACTCTTTAGAAATCAAAATAATTCACCTTTGTATTGGAACGTGTTTTTCTAAATTTGATTTACTTATGAAGTTCCGCCATCTTTCTCTGTCTGGAGCCATCTCCTTGAGGGTTGTCCAAGTATGGTTGAAGTTCCTTGCCTCCTCCATCTCCTTGAGAGCTGCCCAAGTATGATTGAACTTCCTTGCCTCCTCCAGGACAGAACTCCTCCACGTCTCCCTCGGCCTGCCGACTTGAAGCTGTCCCTGAGGGTTCCACTCAAGAGCTGGGTTCCCGGGCGATGCCTTCTTTCATCATTAAGGTGTGCTCGATCCAATCTCATTTTTTTAGCCTGATTTCATCCTATTTTTCCCTCTATTTGGTCCTTCTAAGTAGTTCCTCATTGAAAATGGTTTTGGGCCACCAAATTCCCAGGATAGACCTTAAGCATCCTGCATATATTCAATTCACCTTAAGCACATATTGCAGAAGCTTTGCAAACGGTCTGAAAAGGATCTGGTCACCCTTCAGAAGCACAAACTTTACATTGGAGTTGAATATGCGGAGCCTTGTGCCCAGACTTATTTCCTTTGGACGCCACAGGGTGCAGAACTGCGCGAAAGCGCCCTTTGCCTTTCTATATCCTGCTTTCCATATCGTCGTCAGCTCCCCCATCTCTCGTTACTACACTTCTAAGGTATGGAAAGGTCTCCACTTCTTCTTATGTTTGGCCATGGATTGTGAGTGGCTCCTCATTTCTTGTTTTTATCCTGATTGCTTTTGTTTTGGACACATTTATTGCGCATGTGTCATCCGCATATGCAAACCATTCCAGTCGCCTATGGAGATCCCATGGGATTCCTCATCGCCTTCCTTCCGCATCCTCTCTCTTGACCTCATCCAGCACCAGCACAAACAACAGAGGTGACAGCAAGTAAATTTGCCGCAGAGAAAATATTTGTCTAAATCCTTCAACATACTTTCTAGCTCAACTCCTCAACTACTTTAATAAAGCTTGTTTATAACGGTAAAATAATATAGCGGTAAAATCTTGTGTCTGCATGGTTGTATTTTATTTTATATTAAAATGTTATTGATGATTTAGGTAAAAAAAAAAGTCTAGAAATATCTTACTCATAAAAATGTCTTAAATTATCTTTCTAATCGGTAAATATGTTACTAGAAAAATCCGTTAAATCCGGTATCCGTTAAATCTTCTGTTTAATCATAATTTAAACGATCATCTTACCAATAAAATACCCAATATCTATCACCTAATCTAAAAATCCTTTGTCCTCCTTGGCCGTGTTCATCTTGACAACCGTTTTTCAATTGTTGAAAATGTCTCCGAAACCTTTTCACTACATTTCACCAACAAAACTTTCATCAGAACTAAGCAGAATTTAAAAAGTATGGGAAATCGATTTCAATTAAAACACTAAAATTTCGTTACGTACGAAAACGAAAGCCTTTCAATGTAATGACATTTCTTTGCTAGGAGTCGCAGAATGAAGAAAGGGATAAGACAGAGATTGGATGGCTAAGCCTGAAAAACCGAGGATTGTTCTTGTGCAATTAAAGTGTCGTAAAATACTTTTATTGCCTCTGACAGGTGAGCCATCCTCAGACCAGCTACACCTTAACAAATCGTTAATCTTTGACTCCCGACAGTTGGCAATAAAACCCAGCACTTATGGTTTATCTTTTATTTTCAAAGCATTAGTCTCCAAAATGCTTCCCAGATATCACGATAAACAAAGAGAGAAAAGTAATTTCAGACGGGAGGAACAAATATATTTTATTTTGTTATTGCGTAGTATCTTCCCTCTGAGGCATTACTATCAGATTTAAATAAATATTTTATTATTTTTTCTAATTACAGTTGCTCTGAGATTTAACATCTAGGTAAATGTAAATACTCGTAGTATACTGCACCATCTTATAATACATTTAGGGTTTTTCACAGGGTCCGATAAAAATTAGAATAATATCCGACTTCGATTTAGTTTACTCAGAAAGTATGCACTCCTTTGATTGTTCGGTTCGTATGAAAACGCCCTAACTCTGGTCGCGTGTGTAAATAAAAAATACATATTACTTTTTCAGAACCAAAAAATGTTTAATAAAAAAAAAAATCATGGAATCCGATAAATTTGAACTGTGATTTTAATTCAATATCTGATATTTTGTTTTATTTTACTAAATAATGAATGCAAATGTTCATGAGTGCAAACAATAAAAATTGTATTCAGTTTAAAAAATCTTTTTTCTAATAATACAATATGTAGTTGATTTGATAAGATTGATTTGTGTACATCGATCTTTGTATCTAATGATAGCGGGCCTCGTCATCAGTTTAATTATACCAAATGTATTCCTCTTATCACGTGGTCTTATATTTAGGACTCAACTAAATTCTTTTACAACTACTATTAAACAAGATATCTACCAAAAATAATATTATTCGGACTTAACATTACTACCTATTCAATAACCTCTATATCTTATATACTTCATAATTTATCTTTACGATTGCTAAATTGAAAGGTACATAATCTGACTTCTTTAAGAATTATAAGTATTTCAATTCACATCACGGTACAAATTAAATTAACGATAGATAAAAAGTAATTTATTTATCATAAACTCTGCCACACAGATGCACATTATTTTCCACTCAGCTTGAAGTCTACCGAAACTCTCTCGTTTTGTTTTTGTTATTTATTTTTTGTAATCCGTTAATGTTTCGTTTATACTTCTTTGTACGCAGTAAAGGAAGCATTGTAATCGCGAATTTCGGTTTTCAGATTTCAACCGAAATATCCATTTTGACCATCCTTGAATCCATTACGGCAAGTTTCGTCGTGACGTCTTCATTCGTACGTATCTCGCATAACTCAAAAACAGTTTGCCGTAAAAAGTTAAAATTTTGTATTTAGGATTACTGTAAAATCTAGTTGTGAACCTCCCTTTTTAGTCACTGCATGGTAACCGAAAGTAGTACTTTACTTGAAGTTCATTATTGATTTTCATCAAAAATTATATTAAAATATTATGCAGAAGTTATCAAATTTTGTATTTAAGATTTACATACTAACATAAATGACATAATAAATGTTGGTTAAAATTGGCAAACAGGAAGTAGTACTTTACTTGAAGGTTACATTAGACTTTCATAAAAAATTGTATTAAAACATAATGCAAAACATCTCAATATAAATAAAATAATAGATTTTGGTTGAAATTGATGAGGCGAAAGGTGCACTTTATTTGAAGGCCATAATGAACTTAAATCGAAATGTATATCGACATTTAATACAAAGATCATATGTTCAGAGTTAAAGGTTATAAATGCGATTTTTTTTTCCACTCTAATTAAACAATTTTATTACTTGTTTTATGTATTAAAATTGAGTATAATATACTTGTTATCTTCCCCATTTGTGAGCTGAACAAGTCTGTAGCAGGAGAATGACAGAAGTTAAGTTAAGAACATGAAGTTAAGCGGGCTCCTCTGCTTAAAATGTTGAAACCGTCAATTTCCAATGCTTTGTCTAGTGACATAGACAGAAAACGATACATAATAACGGAATAAAACCTTCATAAACATGAGTTTATGTGAGTGTGTCTGTATGTGCCAACAAATGGACTCCGCGACATCGAGTGTCGTTTTGAGATACTGCTATCTTACTAGTAACCAAGTCTTACTAGTAACCAAATTCAGAGTCACTTTTTGAGCCGCCGAATTTTTTGTTTAATAGACGTACAACCAAGTCATGAGGTGTCCACATCAAGTATTTTTTTATTAATATCTATTTTGTATTAATTTATGAAGCTATTTTGGTACGTTGTTTCATTTATCCTCAAGTGACTTCGGTAGTCTCCTACACATAATTCTTGTAATATATGCCATGTCTCATGGCAATTCCTACGTTTTTGTTTTTTAAAATTAGTTGATAAAATAAACCGACCACCGCGATCGCGTCACATCGTGATATAACTTAACTGATGGTTAAATATAACTTAACTTAATATAATAATATAACTTATAATATAACTTAACTGATGGTTACACTAATTCCCAAGAAAGTAAATATTTTCTCATATAACCATAATTAAAACCATATAAATACAAAAGCCTTGTTTCTTTGTTTAGGCCAATTAGTTTACTCCCTGTTTGTTGCAAAATTTTGGAAAAATGACTCTATCCACGATTATTGAACTTAGTGACTGACAAACAAATAATACCTCACTATCAATTTGGTTTTTAAAAATCATATTCATGAACTTAGCAATTGCATAAAGTAACTGTCTCCATACCCACAGCCTTAGAGCGGAAATTATTTGCAACTCTTGTGTTTCTGGATGTCACCCAAGTCTGGCTCCAGTAGCTTCTCTTTTTGCTCAAGACAGTATAACCACAAACCTACGTGCTACTACATTCATCATTCAATTCTTTCGGACAGATGTTTCTCCGTTTCAGAACTGGATTTGCAGGATTAAGAGCTATTTTCAATAGGTAAGACCGATGAGCCGATGAGCCTCTTAATACTTGCATCGCTATTGTACATAAAATACACACTCGGTATTCTATGACACTCTCATAATTACTAAACATCAATATGCAGCACATGCCTTATTAAACTTATAACATTACTTACAAAAGTTGCACGATTCGACAAGTCCAATACCTCAGACTAAAGGAGAATGACTTGGGGTCCTCATATTAAAAAAAAAACGCCAATGACTACATCTGAAATCCAATGTCAACTCATTATTCAGGATATACTCCATGTTAAAATGAAGACAACAATTAAGAATGTTATACAGATACAATAACAACAAGATATAATAACAAATTAAGGTATCGCTATACAGACTCTCTTAAAACGACTAGAAAATTTTCAATCAAAGGCAGTAAGACTTATCACCAAAGCACCACGGTGCCTCAATAAAAAAACTTTGCATACTGACTTAGGAATTCCTATGGTCGATAATCACACACGAACTTACTAAAGACATTTTCATGAAAAATTACGGAGACACCATAATACTAATAAAACAAGTGTCCACGCCTTTCATGCTTGAGAACACAAGGAGGAGACTAAAAAGAGCATGGATGAGAGATCTGCTAACATAAGAAAGCAGAGTTCCGCTGGGTTCGTCCTCTTACCTCTCATGTCATTTTGTTATAATGTTTCCGACTGGCAATCTGCTGGTTGCCAACTTTTTTATTTGACAGATGTGGAAAGAAATATGCAGAGAAAAAAAAATGTGCTCCTCTTTGCAACAATGCTGTAAATACTTCATAACATTACTCGTATTATACAATTTAAAAGGATAAGAGAGAGTTCGAAAACAAACAAAAATTTTCTATGTTCATTCTAGAATGTATCAATCCTTGTACACTTTTCCATTCGCAATTGGTAAAGTACTGATCGCACTAGTGCGTATTGCACCGGAAAACCAGAATTATACCAGTTAATAACCGAATTACGACTGAAAATTTAATAAATACAAGAATAAAAAAAAAAATCAAAAACAATGATGTTATGTCTCAACTACATGCAAATAAATAATAAGTTATTATCGAAACACGCCTTAATATTAATATTTCTATCCTGAATCGATTTGTGATATTTTTCTCTTCCGTTAAATGTTCATTTTGCATTAGATGATTCTTTTTACCAAGACTATGTTGTATATTTACTATGACTTTATTTTGTTTTTATTATTATGATTAATGACTTGGGTGAATTAATAATGTAAACTAAATGACGAATATTCATTGGTATCGTTTCTAATTATAATCATCATTTTTGTTTTAAATGAAATATTGAAACTATAAAAGGGATTTAGAAGCGGCCAATTCCTTCGTGTACTCCTATCTCTCACTATCAGGAGGTTCAAGGGTCTTACCATATCTCATTAAATTTACATAAACCAAGGCAATGTCTC
The DNA here is from genome assembly GCA_948150685.1 of Rhaphigaster nebulosa. Classification (NCBI taxonomy): domain Eukaryota; kingdom Metazoa; phylum Arthropoda; class Insecta; order Hemiptera; family Pentatomidae; genus Rhaphigaster; species Rhaphigaster nebulosa. Next base: position 133,501,903 of record OX411306.1, read on the forward strand.
CCTTCTATGTACTCTCAAATTTAAATTTTAAAAACCTTTAGGGTAATATTCCGTATAATAATGATTAAGTGTGGTTGTTTATTGCAACCCAAAATGAGCAGATTACATTCATAAATGATAAAAAGCGATTGATATTTAATGCATTTCCTTCACCTTAATGAATTTATACAAGTCTGATTTAACAACAAAATGTGTTACTCAGAAAATTAATAAGCAGGCTATAATTGGACTTACGGGGTTAAATCATTATTTCAGGAAACAACGGACATATATTAATAGCTTTGAAGATCAATTATTAATAGCTTTGACAAAATCAATTAAATATTGTTACAAGTACATTTGAACTCAATGATATAACTGTAAAATCCTTGGGGTATTGAAATAAGGCTCACCAAATAATTCCAATCTCTTTAGATAAACCAAAATAAGACTTAGTCCATAATTGAAGACATATGATTGGACTGAAATCCAACAGGACAACATGCCTAGATACGGTCGCGAAAATACTGATATATGAAGATTGACGGCACACAAAAACAAACATAAACAATACAAACATAAAAGACTAATAAGATTAATACTAATACTAGTACTAATACTAATACTAGACTAATACAAACATAAGGAGCTGAACGATGGATTAGCCGCACGGAAGACTCATAATTTAAATTTGGATACTTCTCTTGAATACCTCAGACTTGCCACCACTATTTATATATCAATTCGCAAGTTATTAACGAAACCTTACATGTGCTAAAAAAAAAACAAACAAAGAAACAAGTTGAAGCTGTATAATTTAAATAAACCTACCGAATTTGAAATTTTTAAAAACACAAGAAACTTTACTCCTGTCTATTTGTACAGTTAGATTACTTTAAAATATTAAATAAATTATACTCATAGCTTGATTCCTTGTTGTATGTGAAAAAGAGAGCTCATCCTGTACATGTAACCTATGGCCATATTAGAATCATGACTGGAAGGTCCTAGCTTAGAAGAAAGGTTTCTTAGATTGATGACTAGGCTAAGACTGTCTGTGATTTATGAAAATTAGTTTTGCTCTTCATGTGTTAGTTGGATATCTTGTGTTTAAGATTGCGCTTCAATTACTTCATAAAACAAACAAAAAAATCTTTAGTCCGTGTTATATACGAGCAACTTCGAGGATGAATAATTTTAATTTGATTTAAAAGTTCTAAAAAATATATATGCTTTAAAAATACAAATGCTTTTTTGAGCATGTCAAAATTTCCAATTTAAGTAATTTTTCACTATTTATAGTTCTCATTTCTTTTTTTTTTTTTTTTTTAACCTACATCTAATACATTTATTTATACTGGCCACACAATATTCGTGGCAATCGGGAAATTTTCTGTCCAAATGGAAAATAATGACATGATAGGCACGGAAAAGGAATGGACGCAGGAGGATCTATAACCGGACTTGATTTAGTTCCATTTGGTCACGGAAGGAGATCTCTCACCCAGCACCTTTTTACAATAGTCTTATCCTCGTATTGTGGGGAATGTCAACCGAATTTATGTTATGAAATCGTAGGTAAAGAGTTCTTATTTATAGATGGACTGTTGTGTCAGTGTATTGAATTTTTTTGGTCATGTAGATAGTTGCTTTTGTTATCAGTCGTAATATTTGAATCATAGATCGGAAAATTTGAAGTTTTTGTATGCCAAAGTTTATGTTTTAAAGATTTGGAAAAAAAATAAGTAAAGTAATTTGAGTCTTTTATAAAGAATCTTCTGTTACGGGTCCCAAGCCATCCTTCTGTAGAAAGTAAGTCCATGATACAAATGTTTTTAAAGTAGTTTTTAATAAATGTTATTATTAATAGTGGGACAAATCGGGTATAAAACCTCCATATGGGGAATTATTTGGGGTATCAAAACCCTTAATATTAAAGGTGAATTTGTGTATTATTTTATCATGAGTTAGAGAAAAAAACCCTGCAAAATGACTCTAAAGTTTTCATTGAATACAGTTCAGTAGTACGACGTCAGGTAGGTAAAATAAGTTCGACAACAACAACAGAATAAAAAAAAATATATACCCCTTTTTAGTGCTCAAGAAACCCTAAAAAAATTGGCCATCGTATTTCGCTTATCTTAGGCTGTTAAAGGATAAGCACCAGATTTTTTTTTAAATTCGTTTCTGTGCTTAACCGATGCTTTCTTATTTATGTTTGTGTTAATTTATCTTCAATTAAGTTAAAGCTTTTCCATTTCAGACTGTATCCTTTCTGAGGAAATAGCATAGGTATAATGTATTCGGCGTTTTAGTACGGTGGTCTCACATCCGAGGAAAGGGGATGAAAATAAGAAAAATGTCATACAAGCTTTATTCGCAACGATTTTTACGAGGTTCACTTGTCAGTGATCCTTGTTTAAATCAACGAGGTTATGCTGCAAATAACGGATGACCGGGATTTCATCAGATTTCATCATTTCCCTTTGGAAATATGTTATCTATTAGCACTTTATTTCATAATATATCAAACCGCTTCAATGCCAAGAGATTATTCTGTGGATAAATAAGCTACTGGACATGTAAACTAAGGATCGTTAACTGTGAGATTACGTTGTATAAGCTCTTAATCTTTTTCCTTCTCAAATTTGAATACGTTAACGGTTTAGTAAGACCACAGACGTTAATTTTTTTGGAGTTATTTATTGTAGACTCTTTCACATATATCGATTTCAGTCTAAAATCTGCATACCTACAACCTACGATTCTCCTGGATGAACTCAGCAGTAGCACTGTTTTCGATCCGAGTGTGCGAATACAATGCATGATACCAATATACTTGAGGATGGCGAAGGCTGCTGAGAGATGATTATATACTCTAAATCAGGAGGTGGAAATCTGAAGGAGAATATCTCGAGAAAGCAGTTTGTTAAGTTACGGCCGGCATAAAACAATCCAACTGCTCCCATAGCCTCGAGCTGGCCAAACAAATCACCACGGGACGTTTCACAACCGATAAACTCTTTCCTGAGTATTATATACATTTTCAAATCATAAAACGACTGTCTAACATATTCTGGGGATAAAATCTGTGGGTTCGACCGACCGTAGAGTCGAAACCTTATTAAAATGAATCTTGGACTCAATACCCTCAAAGAATAATTTATGAGGCAATGATACAGTGGTACAAAGCACTGCAGTAATCAGCAAGCATAATTTCCTTATTAAAAATATAAATAATTATATTTTTCTTCATAGAAGTATAAGTTAAAAAGGGGGTAACTGAATTTGTGAATCATTGTTTCCGAAGTTGGTATGAATGAAATTTTTATTTTGTTGTTCTTTACTTAAAAAGGCAAAAAGTTAATAGTATAAATGAGTTAATAAATGCAACTGAAACCGACTCCAAACAGAAGACTTTAATATATTTTTTTCTGTGCGCACAGCTCATTGTAAAAATATGAATACATAGTTTTACTTGCAGTAGTGGGATGTTATGCAGACATGCTACTATTGTAAAGAACATTAATAATCAAAAATTGCTAGTAGAAATTATAATTAAACCCAATCAACAGAGACATTGAACTCTATTTAAAAATATAAATCAATTAATAAAAATTCTAAAAAAGTAGAAAATTAAATTTTAAAATTTCAATTATAATTGAATGGATGATTACATTAACATTTTGTTTTGCCTCTCCTGGCCTTGAACCTGAACCTCCCTTGAGGGAACAGGCAGAAAATTGTCGAATATTTAACAAATTCCATTTCAAATGGAATTAGTGACAATAATTACCTGTTATAAACAATCCTCTTTAAAGCTTCTGAATTATAAAGTTATGAATAAATAGGATCAGATTTAGTTAGTTTTATTAAATAGGATTTGAAGATTAGGAATTGAAAAGGCTCAAAGTGACAACAAAATCCAAAATCCATTTATTTCTGTAGAAATTATTTGTTACTTGCTAAATAGCCTGGGATAAGTTGGAAGTGGCAATCGCATTGTAAATGGTTCAAAATCATGCCGGTATATTTCGAAGGGGCTAACAAAAGTCGAATTTCTAAAAAGACGAATTTCTTTTGGGGTACATTCAGGCTTTTTTATAGTTGGTCTTCATTTTTCTTAAAAATTAAGGTGGTGCTCTAATTTTGATCAAGAGGGTATTTCAGCTATATTATATTATTGACATATTATATTAATGTCTAGTTGTAGTACAGCTCCCTGAATAGCTCGCTTGTGTTAAAAAAATCAATTCTTATACTTCTCAAATAAATTAATTGTTGTTAGATATTACATCAAGAAACGGCCAATTTATTTTGACAACCTACCTCAGGCTAACCTGTTTTGTGTTGACAAGAACTGCTAATGAAATAGTTTATTTTTATTTTTATGGAAGCGTAAAAATCAACGCCAAAGCCTATTGATAAGATTATTGTCGTGCCGATGTTTATAGAGGGCCGAGGTGTTTGCTTATGCGCTTCCAGCCACCATAGCACGGGATATTTTTCTTAAATTAGCACCTTGCGTGAGACACTCGCGTGTGCAATAGCCCTGAAATATTTATTGGATTGAACATTCTCGATTTCCTACAGCTGTTTATTAATAATAACCGACTCCCGTATGGCCGATACCTATAGCCAAATCAAGTTATACAACAAATCAGGCGTTTTGAAATATATATACAGCTCAAGGTTAATAGGTAGTTTGAGAACTGTAAATAGGCCTGTAATTCTGTAGGGATTTTAATAATTTCGAATCTAAACCATTATTATGGTCTCTGAACTTTCACGTTTATATAATATATTCTCGATAGTGATTATCATCTTAATTTGAATTCTGTTAAGCTAAAAAAAAAATCCTATTTTAAAAACTGTTCCCTCAGAAAACTGTTAAAGAGGTTTTAATTGAAAAAAAACTTCTATTGCATATGTATTGGTTGTATCACTTTTCATACTGTACTCAGCAATGCTCTCATGTTATTACTATTGTCAATGTTGAAAATAAACATAAAGAAATAGATGCACCAAACGGCAAAGAGTCATGAATAGAATTTTAAGTGGTCAATTGGCATGCTTCAGGTTTCGCTGAGTTTTATGTAAGTGATCGCTGAGCCCAAATGTAAAATGATAAATTCATTGTATTTTATAATATTCTAAGAATAGACCGAGTTATGAGGACATCAGATCCAGCACACGCAGTTTAATATCAAAGCTCCCCCACAAATTACTAGCTTCTAAGTCATTGTTTTATTTTCCTAGTAGGAATTCTTTTATTACATTTTAATACTTTCTTATTTTATATTTGTGAAACTATAATAATTTTTTATAGGTAAATGCTAATGATTATTAATATGATACGCCTTAACTCTTATAATGATAGTCTTATTATGATGACTATTATTTCGACAAATACTGATATTCGTTCGTTAAATTTGTACTTTTATCTTTCACTATTTCACAAAGTTAATTTTAAAAAAGAAATAGTTTGATAAAATGATTTAAATTCAATAAATGAGTCAGAATCACAGGAACCATTCTAAGTTGGCAATATAAGACTAAACCGATGGTTAAGCTTTATACTCGCTTTGTTCGACTTCCGTTTCGACATGACGAACGAGGAAGGGGACTTGTAGTATGCGATATCGAATCGAAAGTCGAACAGTAAGGACATAACTTTAGGTTAAGACAACCGTGTCCGTCGTTTAGACCCGCTTAACCCTCACAGCCGTTCAGTATTGCGGGTACTGTATAGCCTGCCTGCGTCTATTTTTTAGTTATACCAATAGATTATTTATGAATATCTGATGTAGACAACATTATAGTGGGGGGACATAAATAAGTAAGGCTAAATGAATTAATATAGGACCCCACAGTATTTTATATGAAGAGTGGTTTCCATGAAATGCTCTTAAAGTTTGCAGGGAGTTAGTTTTTATCATTCTGAGCAAAAGTCTCCATTCGCGAATTAAGTTCTAATTTTACCTATACCGGAATGGTAGAACATCGTATACAATAACGTATTCAACGATTTATTTATTTCAATTGTTATTGGTTTAGATGTATAAATGCTGAAGAGGTATTAATACAGAACGGTTGTGAGGCTATAACGGGTCTAAACGACGAACACGGTAAGACGCACCTCAAGTTTTTATTATATTAATACAATAGGCTATTTTTAAAATTATTATACTTTGTAAAAAAACAATTTTTTTTATTAATTTATGTTAATTTAGTACTGATCGAAAATAAACATAAATAAGATCGTAATTTTTTAGAAATACTAACCTCTTAATTTACAAATAAAGACTAATAAATACCGTTCACCGTAAATTGTCTTTATTTAAACTATGATTGACGACCATAAGATTATTAGACTATCTACTGTGTAATTTCTTATAAAACTATTGCTTCCTCAATTGTGCATTAATCAGCCGAATTTTTTTCTACTTGAGACCTCATTTAGTTTGCGGATCGCTCCCCATTTCAAAATAATACCTTACGGATATGAATTAGATAGTTTAGAATCATTAAATTAAAAACACAATGTGTTTCGAGTTGTAAAATTCTCGAGCGGGAGTATATAGACACACAGTGAAATCTATCCTACATCGATGTCTTTAGTGAATCACAGAAATCACCGGTTAGTAACTGCGTTACTCGAAACGGAAAAAAAAACCAAACAATTGTTATATAAGGTTTTTTTTTTATATCAGATTAAAACAATAAAAAAAGTAATTGGTATATATTTATGCCTAAAACCAATTTTAGGCATTGGTCTTATTAAGGCACATGCCTTTCTTTGATTATATTTTAATAAATAATCGTTGATTATTTATACAAACATATATATATATATATATATATATATATATGTGTGTAATAATTTTGGTTTATTATTTTCAATAACAGTCCTTTGTAATCGACCAAGAAAAAAAACTTTGTAACCATCCCTCCAAATTTGAAGTTTTACGTTTCAAAATACATAGAATCCAAGTATGGAATAAAAAAAAATCCGTCCGTACGTCGTACGTCATCCGCGGCTTTTCTCCGAGACAACTGCACCGATTTTCTTGAGATTCAGCACCAAAGTCGCACGTCACCCCAGGATGATCCTCAGAACTCGGCATTACCATATGTCTTTTTTTCAAAATGGCGGACGATCGGAGATTTTATAAGCCCATAACTCGGTCATTTATAAAGATAGGAGAGAAAGGTAAGGTGTTTTGGAATCAGCATAATAAGGCATTAACAAAAAAGAAATGTAATAAACAAAAAATCTATATAAATACTTTTGGTTTAATATTTTCAATAACAGTCCTTTGTAATCGACCAAGAAAACAAATTTTAACCTCCCTCCGGCCTCAAAATTTGAGGTTTTACGTTTCAAGATATTCAGAATCCAAATATCGAATAAAAAACTCCGTCCGTCCAAAATCATTTAAATCGGACCAATATCAGCGGAGATACAGCGTAATGAACTTTGTAGACTAATTCCACGGCGCTACAGGTCTGCGTGGTCCTCCTAGGTCCTCTACTATTAATTGTGGGCTCCTGGCTGCCTCGCATCTCTCTGCTTCATCCTACCTTGGATTATTACTGCACTTCATTTTGGTTCTTGGTCTTTCCTTTTTTCTTTTCTCACTGAAGTGTACATCCATTATTTTCCTCTTTACCATTTTATCCTCTGATTACATGTCCGAACCATCTCAGTCGACACAGTTTCTTCTGAGCACTCCCGGTTCGGCACTCTCAAGCTTCAGATTTCTGCTCCTTAGATACCTACTGCTTATTTGTTTGTTAAACTTGGTAGATATATTTTATAAAGTATTCTGCACATGTTTCTTTCCCGAAACACTCCAAATCTGAAAGATAATCTAATTATCTAAACTGTAAATCAAAGCAATACGAGAAGTCCTTTAAATATACGGACCAGATATTTTTGAAATGTTATTGTTTGTAAATAATAAACCATTTTATAATAATTTGCACGTTTTTCAGATTTTAAACAAAACTTTCAATAGATTAGTTTTATGAGGTGCTATTGGATTTTGATCACTTGATGTTTCCTTTTGTGTTCATAAAGGATGTTTGTGATGTAGACAAAACTTACGCCCCGAGATAAATATCGATAGTAAGAGTGTGAACAACGGAGGCCCCTGGGTACTGTGTTATTGAAAGATGGAGGAACTTTGATGGTAGATAAGAGGGCAGGAGACCCAGCTATCAGATGCTAGTTTTTGCTTCGGCATCAGTTAATTGCTCCGAGCTAAGCTTTGCCTCTGCTCTGCTTTAACACCGTTAGTCTGGTATTTTGTGGAGGGCGCAAGTTTCGTTTCTTTAGCGAAAGTGTTCTTCAACTAAGTCAGATGTACTTTGTCTTTAATCTGAGTAACTGAATCGTTTCTTAGAACATGAACTTGGTTTTTCAGGACTAAGCGCAGATCCAACCTTAGCAACTTATTTTCCAAACCATTTATATTCTGAGTTCGACTTCGCGCTCTCAGAAGGAACTGTTATAATAGCAACGGAGCCAATACCATGCCTGCGTTGTGCTCTGAGTAGAAAAATACCTTCGTTTTCTTATGCTCCTAATGGGCTGTTTATGGCACTTTAATTTAGGATTTATTACCATAGGCATGCATACAGAGAGTGCCCTTGGTGTACAGAGAACCTGCTAATGACTCAGAAATATTCCCCTCTCCCTCTTCTCATATAACAGTAGATGGAAGCAAAATTTAATGATTAAACATTTTTAAAAAATTATGTTGCTTACAACTTAATTTAAAAAACTTCGACTAAAACTTTTTTGTAGCTAAATTTTTGGGTTATGTACTGAGGTATGGGCTATGTACTGGGCTATGGGTTAAATACTTGGTTTAATTTTAACACAAACATTGTTTAGATTTTATTTTAGATAGCATATCCTTTAAAAATATTTCCAGGGGAGATTTCGTAAAGAAAATAGTTCGTGCACCCCAACATAAGATGGTCTTTGTTAAAAGCTGAAAATTGAAAAAGATTTAGTGTTAATGCTAACACCTTGTGACAGAAACATTTATATACTCATGTGAAACAAAACTGTGATTCAACATCTCTGGAAGAGAAAACACATCGTACTAAAAAGACATACGCGTAATTCCTCAAAACTTAACCCCCGACTTATAAAGAAATCGCCACAAGTTATGGAGTTGATTTAAAATTCTTTTCCTATGCTACCCCCTTAATTCATCAGTTCAGTCTTCACTTTAGCGCTTAAAACAATTTTAGATTTCAACATTAAATTGTTTCGTATCCTGTGACTTATTGTTTATTCGTTCACCCTTTTTTTCAGAACGCTTTGGAGCCAGATTCCCCTTTTAATTTCGGGTTGCTAATGGCGACAATTGGAATTCTTGTGATATAATCTTTAAAGTAGGACCTTCACGGAATTGGTCTGTGTGGAATTCTAAACAGATTTTGACTGTAGAGCTTAGCCCAGTTAGATTTCCTCCCGTACTCGTATTTGTGCCATGCATATTCTATAATTTTACCTTTCTTTATTTATTGAATTTTAAATTTTGCTACAGTAAAAATAGATTCTTAATTTTATATGCTGGTTTCAAAATTCATTACTTATTTAAATATACAATTATATTTTTTTACTTTTGTGTTGTATTAAAAGTTATTTTAAAATTATAATATATCTAATGAAAACTGATTTTATATGACGATCTAATGAATTATACTTATTAAAAATAAGTTACAAAAAAAAAATGAAGTTATATAAGGAAAAAACTTGAAAATAAAAGTAGATACACCAAAATTATATTATCATTAAAAATATGAGCAATAACGTAAAATAAACTAAACAAATTAAAACTGTTGAAATCAGACAATATCTCAACTCTGGAAAATTTGGTTTCACAACTGCTTGTACACTTATGAATCTTCCAGACATTGTCCGAGCACCATCGGTGCATATTTCGTCGCAATTTTTCCATTCTATATTTTGCTCGTTTAGAAAATCATTTAAGATACTGAATAATACAAGTGCTGTTGCTTAGAGTTCTATTGGTTTGCAGAATAATAGTTTTTCCACTGCAGACATACCGTAACAAAAATGAACATAGGTAATTAAATGAGAATTTTTATTGCTATCTGTTGCCTCATCAAGATGAATTGAAAATAAATTGTCACACAGCTTTCCGAAAAGTTGACTTCTTCAGCTATGTCACCAATTTTACAGGCAACTGTATCATTTGATACAGGTATGGACTGCAGTTGTTTGGCAAAATTATCTCCTAACATAGTTTTTACAATCTCAACTCACCGATATTGTGAGGCTTTTTGCATCTGGCTATTTGATATGAAACTTTGTAAGAGGCAAGTGATTTTTGCTTTTCATTTGATTTTAATTTTAATTCGAAGAATTCTGGAGGTTTGCTAACACATTCACTATGAAGCCTTTCTGAATGTCGTTAAAGTTTATTAGGTTTCACGCTGTCTGCTGCTAAAAATTTTAAGCAAAGTCATTTAAATTTTAAATGACACACAAAGGCCTTTCTTCTCAATTCACTTCAGTGCTGGTAAACCCAAAATTTAAATATTCTTCAAAATATTTTCTTGATTTTACCTTCGGAACCATTGTCGTCTGTGCACTTTTTGATGCTTTACTATCGTTTAACGCTCACTTACACCTCTTAAAAATTTGTCCATGATTCAGCATACATATACTGTATAGTTATACTGCTATAATACTGTATAATGTCGTTAATTTCAGATAACACGCAAATTACAATATACACATTTACGGTAGAGATAGAAGGATCGACCCTAAAGAGACTGGCGGGAACGAGATGCAACATTTTATAACCGCCACGCAGATGTTATAGAATATTCGAGACAAATCTATGCATTAATATTTTGAATATTGAATTGATATATCATATATTTGAAAATTCTAATTGATATATGCATTACGTGATTAAATAGAAACGAATATTAAGATTGCAGCACGATTTCAGTGAAAATGATTGAATGGGAGGGACGCGATGAAAATTTGATCGCAAATACTAAAATATTGAGAAACACGGAGATAAAGTATTGGAAATCGAAGGTTTCGACATTTTTAGCGGAAGAACCTCCTTAACTTATTTCTTATTCTCCTGCTGCAGACTTATTCAGCTCACAAATGGGGAGGAAAACAAATATTTTACACTCAGTTTTAATACTTAAAACAGGTAATAAAATTGTTTAATTCGAGTGGGAAAAAATCGCGTTTATAATCTTTATTACCGAACCATATGATCTTCCGGCTCACCAATTTTAACCAAAATCTATTATATTGTTTATATTGATATAAAACTCTTATTAACCAAATTTTCAGACGTTTTACCTTATGTTTTAATATAATTTTTGATGAAAATTTATTAATAACTTCAAGTAAAGTATCGCTTCTGTTTTGCCAATTTAGATTAAAATCCATTATAATTAAATGAATATATAAATCATAAATACCAAATTTGAAAAGCTTTGCATCATACTGTAATATAATCATTGATGGAAATCTTCAAGTAAAGTAACACTTCCGGTGATCGTATAGTGACAAAAAAGGGAGGTTCACAAAAAGATTTTACAACAATCCCAAATACAATATTTTAACTTTCTACGGCTAACCGTTATTGAGTTATGCGAGATACGCACCACCGAACGTACGAACGAACTTACGTACAGACGTTACGACGAAACTATTCAAAATGGATTCAGGGATGGTCAAACTAGATATTTCCGTTGAAATGTAAAATTTTCGCGATTACAATAGTTCCTTTATTGCGTACAAGGAAGTCAAAACAAAACAGCAAGAGCCGCCTGTGATCTGCTACAGAACGTATTTTTCTCGTTCATGGTTTCAACTAGCGAATGTTTCACGAAGAGGCAAATTGAATTACATGCAAAAACAATATTGTGTTAGATTTTTAAATACTTTTTAATCTTTTTTAATTTAAAAGATTTTTAAATATTTTGTCAGTCCTTTCTCAAGTTCAGACATTTGATTGCTCCATCCATACAAAACCGGTTTATATTACATTTTTTTTTCTTTTAAACATTTGATTCCTGATTTTAGTTAGCTATATGCTTATTCAACCTCAATTTTTATGTTTTTAATTTTCTCTTATAGATGGCTATCATGATACCGGAATTAAAACCCTCCTATATTTATGGTGCTAGGACGTTCGCCTCCGCCTTGTAAAAATTTGCATAATCCAGTTTCGTCTTCGAGTATAAAAGTGTTGAGTATTCCTCAGCGTCACGAAGAAGTAGTAAAGAGCCATTCTGAATCGCTATTGTCTCAAGATTAAAGGGCTCCGTCTTTAAATTCTTATTTATGGCCTTCTTTCTATCACCGTTAATTTGAATTGTTTTAAAAATTTAAATTGGTTTTATTATGCTTGGTTTGTACAATGAATATGTTCAAAAATTACGTCATGCTTTCTCAATGTTATTTTTTTAGTCTCATCATGTATGAGTGCAGTTATGAAAACTGCGATTTGCCAAATTCTAATGAAAAAGACACCCTCCACTCCTCAACCTAAATTTAAAAATATCATAATTGCATTGATAGCCTTGAATGAATTTATAAAACTAGAGGTTAAGGAGTGAATATTTTTTTTCTTTTTATTTCAAAGCCTCGAGGGATGTGGGGTTGACATTCCGGGAATACGATTAGAGGTTTGGTTGGGAACTTTTGTACTGCATTGGATGCATTATAAGAAATTGAGGAGTAGGCAAATTTTGGGGGATTTGATAATCAGTATCTAATGATGGGGCTCGCTAAATTGTATTGTGTGTCTACTTAGTTGTCCTCAACCAATTCTAAGGCTGTTTATATGTGTTTACCACGTCTATGGCCGTTCTTTGAGGTCAGAGTCCTGAATAGTGGGTTCGTCGTCTATTGTATACAATCAAAAAAATTTAATAAGTCTCCGTTTGATAGTCGGTACTTCGAGGGTCGTATAGAGTAAGTCCGTTTTTGTCCTCTGTAAGTTGGTGTGTCTCACAATTCGTAATGATTTATATTGATTATATATATATATATATATATATATATATATATATATATATATATATATATATATATATATTAATGTGTACGAGAGAAGACACTAACAGACTACAGAATTTTTTTTTTACTAAAACTTGTGTACTTAAACTTTTTCTCAGAATTCAATTATGTTTTTAACAATATATTTTAAAAAAATGTAAGAATAATAAATGTCATTCAATAAAGGGATATGAAAATTTTCCTTCAAAATAAAATCAAGCATTATCACAACGAATCTTTCGTTTTGCTCCACCTCCAGGATTTTGCTTTACTTTCTACAAAATTGTATATCAGTGTCCCCATAAATAAATATATTATTAAAATGGATTTCAAAATGAGAAAAACTGAATTCCATGTAAAAAAGATTAGAAGATAGTTCAGTGAAAAAACGATCGGGAGACACCATAATATAATGTCGTAGAAAGTAATGCGACATACTGAAGAAGGGGCAAAACTCCGAAACCTGGTTGTGATAATGCTCGAGTTTTCATAAAGTCATAATAAGGGGAAAGAGAAATTTTCACATACTTACAATGAATGGCCTTTATTATTTTTCCATTTTTTAAAATATATTATTACAATAATTTTAAAGAAGGGATTAAGTGATTACCATATGAAGAAGATTGGAAGATGGTTTAGAGAAAAATCACAATTTTATGAGTTCAAATAAAACCATAATAAGGAAGAAAGAAAATTTAAATAATTGAATTGATGTTTTCGAAAATTGAAATATACTCGTTTTAAAAAAATTAAACTTAGGGTGACCCTTGAAGTCAATAGCTAATTTGGCGATATATATATATATATATATATATATATATATATATATATATATATATATATATATATATCATGTAATTACCTATGTTCGTTTTTGTTACGGTATGTCTGCAGTGGAAAAACTATTATTCTGCAAACCGACTTGGTCGACGTATTCGAGAAATTAAATACCTTAAATATTCAACTAAAAGGAACAAATACACATTTGTTCGATACCAGTGATAAAGTTCATGCTTTTTTTTTTATAGAAAAAATTGAATTGTGGAGCGGAAATGTAAAGCAATAAAACCTAGAAATGTTTGTAAATTTGTTAAAACTTATAAGACTGAAGAACATGTGGATATTGTTTTTGTAACTATTGAAAATCATTTAACCATGCTGGCAAAGAATTTTAAAAAGTATTTTCTTGCTGACTTCAACTTGATAGCAAGTTACGAATGGGTTAGGGACCCATTTCAAAATAGTCCCGAAGGTCTCTCAACTGCCGAAGAAGAAATCTATATATACTTCATGGTTAGTAACAACAATTTAGTAATAAATCGCTCTTTGAATTTTGGATGATGAATTTTCTGCACTAAAAAATAAAGCATTTCGTATACTATTACCATTTTCAGCAATCTTCCTTTGCGAAACTGGATTTTCTGCGGTGGCAGCTTAAAAGACAAAATATAGATCTCAGTTAAATATAGAAAAAGAGCTTAGAGTGGAAATTTGTAATATTAAACCTATATTGGAAAAACTTTTCTCTTCAAGACTAAGACCAAGGGAGCCACTAATAAGTATCAATCTTGTTTTTAATTGAATTATTGAATACATTGTGCAGTGCCTATTTATAAGTGTATATTATTTTTTAGTATGTCAGAATGTTTTCAATAAAATAAATAAAGTTTTTATATTTTGTCGATATATTTTCCTCTATATACTCCCCCCCCCCTTCAGTTTTATCACGCCCCCCAGGTTGAGAACCACTGCTTTATATAGTGGCATAGACAGTTCTAATGTTGTCAGAGAACACGAAGAAATTTCTTAGAAACTTGTTATCTACTGAAAGAAAACGACATATAATAACGAAATGAGACCGACATCGCGAGGCTGAGTGTTGTTTTTGAGACACTTCTATCTTTGGAAACTGTTAAGCAAATTCAGGATCGCTTATTGAGCCAACAAATTTATAGTTTAATAGGCGTACAAGGAAGTCATTGCGATCACATCAGATATTTTTCTTTTATCAACATAAACAGAATGGTTGATGTTGCTGTTGAAAATAAAACACGCAATTATGAAAATTCACTTTGTAATATGTGCCAACATTTCGGTCTACGTTGTAGGCCATCTTCAGTGTTAAGAAAAAAAGATACGAGAATAATAGGGAGAATAATATATAGGGGGGATATGAAAAAAATAAAAATAGAATAAATCCCTTAAAAAAAAAAAATAAATAAAAATATATACAAATCAAAAGAAGAGTTAGGAAGTAAAAGGTTGAGGAGAGGATGGGGGGAGAGATATAGGCGTGTACGGGAAGAAAATAAAAAGTTAGCATCGAATGAAAGAAAATAAAATTTAAAAACAGCAAAAGAAAAAAAGTAGAACAGATGAGGGATAAAAAGGGAAAGATTGAGAAAAAAAAAGATAAATAAAATAAATGTACTTATTCATTTATTATTATCACTTATCATGTTTTATTACTTATTTTATATCCTTTTTAAATCCCTCTTCTGTGTTTATACCTCATTTTTTACTTTTTATGTTACTGTTTTTATTTTGTTTCGTTCGATGAACTTTCTGTTTTGTTCTCATTTACATTTTTAATGTTTTCCTTCCTAACCTCTTGTTAGGAAGGAAAGTTTTTGTAGTAAGTATTATAAATTTTTATAACTTTTATATACTAAAATTTGATATGTATGTATTATATTTTAGTTTTGCTATATTTCTCCAATTTCACAATTTATCTTCTTTCCATATCTTATGTTGGTCTCTTATCTTGTATTCTTATAACGTCTGCTCGCATGGCCAACTTCATCTCCATGAATATCAAAGATACTTTAGAGGTATGTAACAATTAGTCCATAGATATAAAAAAAACACAAAAAAAAAAACGGAACGAGAAAAAATGTTCTGGACCGAACCATTAGATTAGTGGCTCTTGCAGTTCTTTTTTTTTCTTTATTTTCTTTTAGCAGATGAACTGATTCATTTCGGTTTATTTGTCACTGAAATATTTTTTCTTTTTTCATACCGTTTTTACTGATTACAGTTCCTCCGCAAGCCTTGATTATTTCATTAGTAGCATTGTCAATTCCGGCTATTTTAATTTATCGATTTCTATTTTCCTCTTAAGTTCTTCTATTAGCGCTTTTACACTCTGGTAAATGAAAAGAGTGTGCTATTGTTAATTGTTCTAAAAATACTACAAAAATGTCCTTTGAACTTATTGAATAAAGGCACCGGATTTGGCAAGATATTGTTTTTTCGTCTCTAATTACAGCCTTTCCGGTTTTAAAATATTTACGCATTCCATCAATTCTCTTAGACGTGTCTCTAACGTTATTCTCAATTCTGTTAGCTTCTATTTCCCAAATTTTAATTTTAAGATAAACATTATAAAAAAAATAAATTTAAGTTGTATTGCTGAATTTTAGAAGAAAAGAAAACCCAGAAGATGAAAGAGAATTTCGAAACGTTGGTTGTGTGTGGGTAAAAAAATATTAATGTAGAAAAATAATATAGATAATTTAAGGGAAGTGTGTTTGTTCACAAAAATAACAAAACTATTTAATTTAGTAATGAAAACTTTCATAAAGTAGTAGTAATTTTATAATATAAATTTAAGTGTTTTGATCTTCAAGATACGAAAATACGTTATACTGTTATAGTTGGAATTATTAAACAATAGGCAATATTAGATACCTACTCTAAATTTTAAAGCACCTGATGTAGCAAATTTCCTTGTTTTGCATATTTTTAGACATTCTTCCTGAAGCAATGGCTTGTTGGTATTTTCCCTTGGCATGGCAGATGGCAACTAAAGAGGTTATATTATCCCTTATATGTTACCATAATTTGTCTATATCACAGACTTCCTCTTCTTAAAGTTCCTAGATTATTAAACATAATATTAAAAATAAAATTTAGTATCAAGCAATTATTGTTTAACATTGAAACGGAGCCTCAATGACCGAGTCGTGACAAAGCCTGGAGGCTAGTGGCACCAGTCGTGCGGAAACTTGTGCTATCAGTGCTAATCCTCATTGCCTTTTATTGGGGCTATCGTCTGGCTGCGTGTGGGGGATAACTATGCCCTTCCATAATTTTAGGTATCAAGCGGGAATTTTTTTTACAAAGACTATGAGTAAAATACTTTTAGTAGGTATTATATTTTTGTCTATATTCTAGACGACTTGCAATAGGATAAAAGTGAAGGTAATAGTTTATTACTACATAAAAGATCTTTACTACATCTTTACATCCCAAGGACGTATTGTTTCTGTTAACGATCACACTAGGGGTGGTATGGTCAGTATATATGCTCAATCCCTCAATTAAATAAGGGCCAACTTTATAGTGGTATGCTGGTGGGCTCTCGGATGTTTGCACCCTAAACCAGAGTTGATTCTCAGTTGATATAGCCAAAATTATTAATATAAGTTTACTGCTGAAGGTGGTTTCGAACCAAAGGATCATCTATCCTTTCCCCTTCCATAAAAAAATTAAAACATTTAATGCTTTGTTCGCGTTGTAAAATCCACATAAAACAATCAAAATTCAATTATTAATCAAATGACTCAAACTATTTTACTTAATTTTTTCCAAACCTTTAAAGCTGAAATTATGAAAGAAAATAAATACATTCACATACCTATTCAAACCAATATAGACGAATACAAATAAGAAGGTATAACCGCAAAGATTTTTTATAATATCTTCAAGTTTTTCATTAAAAAATATTGCGTCTGATACAAAATCAACTGATTACAAAAACATTCTGACTTACACCAATCAACAGAATGCCTACTCATAAGGATTTTTTACAAACGATTTCATAAAAACCTTTTCATAATGGCAACGAGTAACCTTCTTGCCATACTAGGAAGAGACTAAAAAGGTGCTAGATGAGAGATCTTCTTCCGCATCTAACCTAAGTAGCTCATTTGAGCCGAGAAAGAGATGCTATCCATTTAATATGACCTACAGTCAGATAGTCAATAAAATGATGACATGAACGAATTATTTAAAAAAAAAAATCGATATTAAAATGGATATCAAAGTTGAAAAACATCAAATTATGACAATTTAACTTAAGGTATGTAAAGAAAACGTATATGTGTAATGATGTAGATCATTTTAATGATCTGAAGCTTTAAATTCTATTAGCATATTACAATTTTGGACTTTATCATGATTGGCGCAGTTATGATTTTTAATTAAAATTTGTTATACAACTAGCTCTTTTGATTTGAGTTTTCTTAATTTTGGTAACATATGTTAGAGCGTGTTATAAAACGCAAGTTGAGATAATCTTAACATTGAGATATGCTAATAATGGTACTGCATATCTTGGAGAAACACTTTTTTTTTTTAATTTATTGCAATTTTGAAGCTTAAATTTATGCAATCTGATAAATATGAAATTTTTTTAATGCTAGGCACCTTTTTTAGGGTTTTAATGTTGGTAAAATGGTTACAATTGGCATTGGTTCAATTAATACCTACATTTGCTACTTATCAATACGCAAGTTCAGCATATGTTATTCTATTTATTACTATGCCTTAATCATATAATATAATCATATACCATTATAATATATAATCATAATAAATGATATAATATAAACCATAAACTATGACATGATTGTTATCCTAATGTATGGACATTTTTAAATTTATTTTAAATTAAATGGTGAGCTCGTTCATAAACAGCCAAAGTGTTTTCCAGCACTATGGCTATTTATTGGTTTCACATTATAGTGTAATATAAAGCTGTAATAAACACTATAGTGTAATAATGTCTTGTATAATATGCACAAAGTGAATTGTGGCGAAGTACAGCACAATTAATGTTTATTTAGAAAATTGTTATTAAATAAAAAATATATGTACTGGGGTTTATATTTATATATACCGGTGATTAGAGTTAATGCTTTCAATATTTAAATTACATGCAAAATGTATAAAACTGGCTACTATTGCAGTCTGTCTTATTTTTAAAAACAAATTAAATATTTTACATATATATAACAGGTTAGCGTGAATGTTAAAATAGCTGTTAAAGAGTTTAAGATAGTAATTTGAACATTTTTAAAAGTAGGTATAACATCTCACTGTATGTAAATTGGTTTCACCATTTCTCGAAGCCGATATAGCCGGTCAGACAGAACCCATCTCTCTAACTTACAAGAATATAATTTAGCGTTTCTTATAAAGCATAATGGTTAATGGGAGGAATGCATTGGGCCGCTATACGTGCCTCTATTTAATTGAATCCTTGAGATAAGGCTGTTTCCATTAATATTACCACCTGGGATTATCAATGGTGGCTGCTCAACGCATGTGCTACATGTGAAATTATTTTTTTCCGTCACTGCTTCCAACACTAGTGCATATCTGTTCCTTTGATGTCCAAAAAAAAATTAAAATTATTTTTATCCTCTCACTTGTCTGCTTTCTTATTTTTTATATAAAGTGCTATTTCGACCAAAGGGTATTATGTAATTTTTCTCTTTCTAGAAACCATACACATTATAAACCTTGTGAATGATTTTTTTCTGTTCTTCATTCCTGAGCAATTTGAATTGTGTGATGTTTTCGTGAGAGTTAATTGAATTCTATATGAGAGTTAATTATAACATAAAAGTTATAATCTGATAATATAGATAAAATTACATACATGATTATCATTACTTTGTCCATGATGTTCCTAACTATTGATGTTGATTATTTTTTGTCCTCAGCGCTGCTTACCCGAATTCGAAAATGCTGCGTTCCAACTTAGCGGAGAAGACTTGGAGGCGACCAATACGTGTGGTGAAGAAGGAATACCGAGCGATTATTGCGTGCAAACGGGTGCAAAGCGGTTCCAATCCTGCCAGCGCTGCATTTGGGGGATGCACCCTCCCTCGCAAATGACTGATATCAACATCATGGATAACATCACCTGGTGGCAGTCCTCTACCATGCTCGAAGGAGTTGGGGAAGTAAACATCACTCTTCATCTTCGTGAGTACCTCCTAACTATTATATATCTAGTTATGGATATAATATACGCTTATAATTTTTAGAAGAATTCGTATCTAATCAAGACATACCATAGACATATCATACATAACGTTTATCTAATCTGATTTGTCAAATATAAACTGCAACCAACTTTTTGAGTTGTGACAATTTCAATCTGGATGTGCTATATTTCGATATATTTTAAATAAGCATTTTATTGTTATTGTATTGAGCAATATTCCAGGTGCTACAGAGTGAATATATTCATTTTTAGAAATAAATTACTACGGGACTTTCTCAACGTGATAATTAAGAAAAAAATAGTAGAAATTTTTTTTTATATGTTTTAGATAAAATCGGTATATAGCAACATAGTGAAAAAAAATCATAGAGGCGCCGAAAAGTGTTTTTTTCACGTTCAAGATGTCATGAAAAATTAAAGTCTGTCAACAACTTTTCCCCCCCAAAAAATTAAAAATCGCAAAAATATGGTCATTTTTGGACATTTTATTACAGGGCTTTCAACTATCGCAGGAACTTCTTTCGGAGCTTAAAATTGTGGCTTTTATAGTTCCTATCTATAATAAAAAAATTATACAGGTGATGTCGAAAAAAAAATTGAATTAGGGTTAAAATGGTCCTAGAGCCGTTTTTCAAAGCTCGATTTGTTCCCGAGGGGTTTCTCTACAACCCTATTTTTATGAAATATATGTGTGTGGTTCGATTAAATACCTTAAAAACCGCGTTTGGATATGGAGTTGTTTCTCGCTACAAACACCTGACGTGAGGCAGCGGAGGGAAAGTGATGAAGGACGGGGGAAGGTTCTCTCTTTTACATTGCAGCGCTCAAAGTCTGTCCTAAAGCAACTGTTAGTGAGCCTTTCCTCGCTCTACATCGCTTTCCCTACTCAACTTCTCCACTGACAGCCGGCGCGAGAAAGAGCCCTTTGTTCAAACGCATTTTATAGGTACTTAATCGAATCTCATATATAGTTCATGAAAATGGGGTTGTAGAGAAACCCTTCGGGAACAAATAACGCTTTGAAAAATGGTTCTAGGACCGTTTGGCTCTTGTTTAAATCTTTTTTCGAGATCACCTGTTTTTACATTTTCTCAATTTTCTAGAAAAGTTATGTGTTTTTTTGCATAAAATTATAGATAGGCACTAAAATGGTCCACTATTTAAGCGTCAAAAGAAGTTCCTGCATTAATTAAAAGTCCTGTAATAAAATGTAAAAAAATGGCCAGATTTCGCGGTATTTAATTTTATTTGAGAAAAGGTGTTGACTGACTTCAGTTGTTTAAAACTTTTTTTTACGTATTTTTAAACGCTATTGTTGTATATAATTGCATGTCGACATATACTCATGGACCTGAGAATAAAAATATATTTTAATACTCATGTTTCCGTTAATAATCACTATTGTCGTTCACCACGAGTGTAAACAACTGGTATGTAGCTGTTGAATTTTTCTTATTTTGGAGGCGAGAGGTTGGTGATTCGGCAACTGATTGGTTCAGATATCGAATTCTCTGTTTCGATAATTTAAAAAAAATAAATAATTATATGAAATTGATACAAAATTGTGATACCTGTGATATGTGGTGCTGATCCTTCACTAATGTTGTTTGTAGTAGCTGGGATTGGTATAACCTGATTAATTGAAGTTAGTCGCTGATAAGCTAAGCAGCTTCTTATTTGCTTATAGTGCCTTTCCCGTGACTTATCTAAATAAAGTGGAAATGTCTAGATTTATTTCGCCGAGTTGCAATAAAATAAATATTATCTGGAATAAATATTATTCCATTCTGATGAAAATTGAACCTACCTCCATCCGGACGCCCTGGAACCAGCGCCAGACACGGTCTGCCATAATGGACTCTCTACATTTTCTCAATTTTCGGGAAAAGTTATTTATTTTTTTTTTAATAGTTTTTCTTTAGTGTTTAGTACGGAGATAGATGCTCTAAGCTCTCTTAGAGCTTATTTATTATTTCTTTTTTAATTATTTTTTTTTAATTATTATTTTTTTTAAGGATGTCTATTTCACACACAATGATAGGCTGTTAGCACACAAAATCCTCCTCTTAATACCGAGATTCATTAATGAAATTTATTAACTATATTTCAATATTTAAGGATCTATTTTTATTGATTTTTTACCTTTTATTAAATCGAAGTTCCTTTTTTTACTTTTTTTCAAAATCTATTTGAAAGACATGATTTAAACATGTAATCGATATTCTTCACATTATTATTCGAATAATAAGTTTATATAAAACCTCACAAAAGGAGAAAAGTGTTCTAAAACAGCTATAGATTAAGGTTTATTCTATAACATGCTATTGTTTTTAAAAAAAAATAGGATGAATATTATTAAAAATTCCGAAAGTATTCGAGAAAAATTATTTGTATTAGACTTGTAATTTTTTTATATTAAAAATTGAGGTTTTAAAATATTTATAAATTAATTAATCATAGATTAAAATAAGGGCCTATATCAATCTCAATAAAAACAATTTTATTATTAAAATTACAAATTAATTTTATTAAAAATGCTTTATAAATATTGTGTTGTCACAATATTTATAGTGTCGTTTCGGCAATTTTCAAACTTTTGCATTCATTTCCATAACTAAAATGGTAACGCCACTTGTCCAATAAAATGAATTGAAGTGTATAGCCCTGGGAAGCAGATACTAGTTTAACACTTAAAGTTTTTATAAAAAATGTTTCTTCCGAAAGCAGATATTGTTTGACTGATATAGTTATTTAGTCAATTTGGTGATAACTTTTCTTGCTCAAGAATATCCATCACTATTTTTTTCTATAATTTCATTATTGAACATATCATTTACATATTAATAATGTCTATTAATTATGTTAAAACTAAAACCTTCAATATTTAAATGAGAAGACAAAGGAAAAAACAAAAACAATTAAGTTACATAAACGTCTGGCTATTGTAGCTTTGTTTTTAAAACCACATTAACTTTCCTTTAAAACTGAAAGAAAGTGATTCTGATTTTAAAATAAGCTTCCTTCGATTTATATTTAAATATAGCTTTTATTAACTTATTTCTTCTCGTTAAGTTGTACTAGCAATATAAGTTTTGAAATCTGCTGTAATGTTGAGACGATTGTTTATTTGATAACATCAGTTAATTATTTTTAGGTCTTGGTGCTGACTTCTTCAATTGTGAATTTTTTTTGGTCTTCTTTTGGGTTCACTTGAATTACGCCTATACTTTTGCGTACATAGCGGGAGGGATACGGGAAATATGGGGGATATATTCCCCCTGAAATGTACGAAAAATATGATTTTCATATCCACCAACGTAAGGTTTGTATTTTGAGTAATATTTTGGTAATTTTAAATCCAATTTTTAATCGCCAAATTGGGGCTTTTTTCCAAGAATAAGAATGAAAATTGGATCAAAAATTATTATTAAAAATACAAAACTTATGTTGGTGGCTATGAAAATCATATTTTTTAAAAATTCCGGGGTTGGGGAGGCTAAATCCCCCTAATCTTCCTGCATACGCCATTGATCTACAGATGTTATTCAAAACTTTATATTATTCAAATACTAAAATCTGTTATCGCTGAAGTATTCGCCGTTTATTGGTCTTAAAATCAAAGTGTTATGCTCTTTTTATGTGCAAATACAAAAATAACATTGATAGCTTTTAAAAAATATCTCTCTCTAAAAGGTTTTTTTTTTTTTTTTTTTTTTTTATTAAGTTGATGTGAAGGAAGAGTTTAAACAAATAATAAAATGCTAACTAGGTCGCTGTCCTGACGAGAAGATGATGTCGAGATGACTCACTTGAAAGAATATTTGCATAATCCAGATTCTACGGACGGTAATCTCCGAGGAGCAGAGCAGAATGTCAAGGCGAAAGTTGATAGCCTTTTATTTTTTAAAGTTAAGCCCCCCTAGTGTATCGTTTAATGCCCCCGGACTGGATGTAGATCCCTGCAGTTCGATCACACGGCTGCCTTATAGTGATTGGAAATTATTGTTACGTGAAGCTGTCATAGTTTATTATTGACTACAGTTCATAGGAGGCGAGAAAACGTTTTAGAATTATAATAGGAAGAAAAAAAAATCTCATGCATAGGTTTATCGGTTAATTACCATCTACTTATGGCAGTATTAAACATTTCTTAATCATCGTAGATTGCTACTCAACAAATACGCTTGGAAATTCTGACACATGTAATCCATTAACATTCATGCTTATTAGGTAAAAAATAACTCGAAACTAGCGTTTTATACCTTAGTTTATTAGTATTTTTATTTACAAAACATTTAATATCCCAAAAATCTCCGAAGTGAATCTAGACGGCATACACTCGTAACGGCTCATATACTTATTTTTGTTTTCGTATACTGTTTTTTCAATACTAGCATCACTAAATAATATAAGAGTTGATAACATAAAATTTTACTTTACAATATTACAAAAATAAAATAACTACTCTAATACTAATATTTGCACAAGCATAATAAATAGACCGTGCACAATTATTTGTTAGCTGAACTAGTCAGGCACATAAATTATTAATTTAAATACCAGAAAGATATGTATTCTTACAATAAAAACAAAAATCAAAAGAAAGATATCTGGCCCAACAAAACACAGCATAATCCACTTATATTCTTGAAACAAGTTTCCAAGGATATGTAACGTTCCGCTACGTCCGTATTTGGAAACAACGTGCGCCTATTTTATGTAGTTAATGATTCGATTGATTCTTGACTTGTGTCCTGTTTAATCAGATGGAATCAGAAAGTTTTGTATTTTGAGTAATAATTTTTGATCCAATTTTCATTCTTATCCTTAAAACTTACACTGTATTTGGCGATTCTAGACACGTTATGATTATTTGCTTCCTCATTAAATCCCTCTCTCGAAAACTATTCTGCATATGCGCCTGCTATCGGCTACCTTATTGTTCAACTACCTGACTACCTTTATTGATAACTATCATTAGCTGTGCTTATAGTAGACGAAGTAACTGCTGAACAATGGAGCTAAGACGATGAGGTCAAACGTCCAGCTGCTGACCACCACCGATGACCCGGTCGCTATAGTAGACATAAATCGTCCTACCCGGAGGCGACACCAAGCCTTTCATTTCATCAAGAGAGAACACTAAATCTCTTGCTATGTAAACAACGACCCGTGCGCTTCTTACCCTCAGGCCTTCATCTCGAGGTCTCAATCCCCGCCATGGACTGCCATAGTTTTTTCCTCTCAAACATTTATTATTGCACCCTCACAATTGCAGGGGCGTACGTAGAGATAGGGGATCAGAGAAAAATATCTCCTCCCTCCAAAACATTTGAAAATACGATTTTCATTTAAGTTTTGTATTTTGAGTAGTAATTTTTGATCCAATTTTCATTCTTATCCTTAAAACTTACGCTTTATTTGGTGATTATAGACTCTTAATGAAAACCAGGTATATGTGAATAACAATGTGTATAATGTTCTCAGTAAGCTCAAGTATTACTAATACCGCTATTAAAGTTACCAGATACCAAATTTGGGAATTATTCAAATATAAATTTATTCTTTAACTAATAGCTTTTTATACACCATAAATTTTTATTCGTTAATAAAAAAACAATAAAATGAATAAATATCTTTGAGATAATTTAAATCTTTTAAATATTATTTTCAAAATAACAATTAAATTTATTAATTGTTATTCGTGATAAACCTCTTAGCTTAGTAAGAGTAACTTATACGAAATAAAAATTGCCCGAAGTTCGCAACACACGACAGTGTATAACAGTGATTTTTAAATGTTTTTGTCTGGCGATATACTGAAATTCACAGCATCCCTAATTTTATATATATATATATATATTTTTTTTTTAACTCTTAGTAAAAATATGAAGGATAAAATGTAGAAAATAGAAATTTAAGTAACTTAGAATTGTAATAAAAAACATTATTAATTTTTTATAATTGTTTAAATTATTTGATTTTTTATTTATCTATTTATTAACAATTGTTTGGGCTATTCAACCACTTGGATTATTTTTTATTTTTTACTCGGAATCTGCCCTTAAGGCTATGAAAAAATCTTTTCCATTGAACCCTCTGGTTATTAACATCTTGATATACTTAACAACACTGGAGCGTTCAATTTTTGTGGTTACCGGGTCACTGTAGCATTAGAGAAAATGAGCCAGGGAATGCCATGGCTAAAAAAGCAATTAAAGATGCATTAACCAAAGAAACAGTTACTTTTACAAAAGAAAAGGCATTTGAGAAATGGTTTAGAGTAAGCTACAATATTTTAACAATAGTTGTACCCTACATACCGCCTAACCGGGCTGACTTTCAGCTGTCAAGAAGTGACCAGATAGTTCTAACCCGCCTAATGCTAGGACACAGAAGAATTACCATCGAGTATCTTATGACGAGGGATGCACCGCCTCAATGTATCTCCGGCGAGGTAGATTTGACGGTGCCGCATATCCTAACTGGATGTTAGGCGTTTGAATCTGAACAGGATGAAGTCGTATTGGGGACCGATATAATAGAAACTAAAAAAAAAACATCAAGCCTGCAGAAAAATTGATTTTATACATATATATTTTGTCATTGAACTTAACTTTTATAATTTCCAAATGTTTAAGCTTAAGACACATTTGGAAATTACAAAAGTTAAGTTCAATGACAAAAAAAAATATATATGAATGGTTAATGCATCTTTAAATGTTTTTTAGCCATGGCATCCTCTAGCTCATGTCCTCTAATGTTACAGTGACCCGGTAACCACAACAATTGAACCTTACGTTCAATACGCTCCAGTATATCAAGATGTTAATAACCAGAGGGTTCAATGGAAAAGATTTTTTATAGCCTTAAGGGCAGATTCCGAGTCTGTACAAATGTATGCTTGCTTGGAATCGATTCTACTTACATATTTAAATAAGCGTCATAAAAAGGCCGACAAAACCAGGTGCAGCTTGAATTATACTTCACCTCAAAAATAAAATAATAATTTTTAATTAGGGAGTAATGGTTATCTTAAAATTGAGATTTAATGGACACCCTATTAAAGCACAACAATATTTATACAAGACTGAAACGAGACAAGAAATTATCCTTATACTCTGACTTCTGTACTTCAAACGCATTAAACAAGTTATTCATTACAGCGCTGTGTATGGCACTATATTATAATCCTACTTAAAAACATGATTATTGAATTATGATATCTAAAAATGTTGTTTATTCCTATAACTACTTATAAGTATTATCACGTCATTGATCAGTTGAAAATAGATATATATCTGTTTAACATTTTTCGAATATTGATAAATCACTAAAAATATTGTTCAAGAATAAAGTAGTCTGTAATTACATGTTTGCTTTATTGCATATCATTTCAAGAAATAGTTTTTCTCTTTTAAGCGCTCAAGAGGATTTAATTCCATGCGATGTCTCTATAGTTTATCATGACACGTCATGCTAGTTATTGGGAACAGGAGTGACTGATAGTAGAGCAATTATTTCCTCATCTGTTTCGTGATCTCTCTAGGAAAAATACATTTCCATACAAGAAGATATGACTCATATTGTCTTCTCATTTGAAATTCATCAGGAGGTTGGCCGCAAGAGGTCCTGTGGGAAGGAGCCATCAATCTGATGGAGGGTACCAATCTCTGCGGTCCAGCCTCCAACTTGCCAAAACTCCATGTTCCAGGACGGTCCGTGTTGCCCTCCATCCATATTTTCTTAACTTAAAGAGTTCAGAAGATCGTTATCGGGAATAATGACATGGCGGCCTCTTACCCTAGCTCTTTAGCACTTGTTATATCTCTAATTTCAACTCCGCTAATTCCACTCTTCCGCTTTTCGGCACTGGCGTGGCTAGTGGTTTTGCCAACCGTTCGTTGGCATCATGATATTGATAAGGACCCGTGACTGATTTAACACCGTTTCGATTTGAGTGGCATTTATTTCGCTGAAGCTTTAAGACATTCAAAGTAGATCATTCGTTTTTAGAGTAAATTTATTAATGATCCATTGGAGAGAAAAGTACCAAATTTGTGTTTAGAATTATTTCTTCATTTAGTTCTTGATATAATCTTTAATTGTAATATATATTTTTTTGTTTCATTTATCACAAAAACTGCTCATATTAAGAGGCAAAGGTGTTTTATTGAAAAACTTGGTTGTTGTGTTAGTAATTCCAGCTTCACTTAACATAACTAAATATGAGAATCAATCATTTGATTGCTATGAAATGTTTTAACTACTGTATACAAAATATTTTTTGTTTGGCTGAAGCAGAATGTATGTTCACTAAAATTCTACTCATTTTTAATTACAATAAATGACTAGATTCGGCTAGCAATGACACGATTAAATGAATACCTATGTCCTACGTCGAATTCACAAAACATTTATTTTCTTTAAGGAAAATAATTATTTTATCACTAACTGACATGAGTTTTTTAATAGTTTCCTCCTGCGATTCGATTTACATTAAATGTTAATTTATCCTTAAGAATTGGACCATTATTATCGGCAAATTAATAAATTAATCCTATTGTTTTAGAAATGATGTAAAATCTTATCTGCCACTTTTCTCCAAGTTGATAAAAATATAGATCACTTCCAGGGATCATGGAATAAAATGCTGTTAATAAATTACTGATATAAAATTTTTGATACCGGATTCATTAACTGATTATGGATAACGATTATGGATAATGTGTGGGCAGGAGTAACCAGAAGATCAGAGACTCCTATGTAGGGTTGGAATATCGGAACGCGATATATCGATATATCGGATTTGAAAAACCGATATATTATATCGTTATCCTAACACCCGATATATCGAGATATCGATATTTTGCACCGATATATAGGTGATATTGATATTTTAAATTTTATTATTTTATTTTAATTAGAAATTTCCTTTATTCTTTATCATATTTTTAATTTTATCCGTGAGCTGTACTTAACATTACAGCTTAATTATTTAATCATCAATATGAAATTAAGCTTAAGAAAAACACCAATATGAAAACTTATTTTTTTGCGTGCCAATCAGGTTTAAGTTTTGCAGGTGAAGCAAAGAATATTAACTCATATTATTGAATGAAATAAGTTTAAAACAATTGAAAAGCAGAAGCAAATATTCTTTGCTTCACCTAAAAGTAAAATTTTGATCTAAATTCTGCTGCCCGGGGTAAGTGTCCCCCTTACTTCCCTTAGATCCGACCCTGCTGACTTAATTGTGAAAACTAAAAATAAAGATTACAAGTTTACAAAGATTATTTAAAAATACAATGGAAAATTTAATTAATAAAGCTGTTAAACTGACACAAAGAACATGTGAAATAAGTAAAAAAATATTGATTAATAACTTTTATCAAAAAGAACTATAAATACAATTTGGTATGCTAGTATGAATATTGTTGAAAAATCTACTAAAATATATTGTATGAGAAACTTGGTTGGGAAGTGCAATCAATGCAGAAACACAATTATCATAATTATCTGGATATACTTTTCATACAACTAAATCTTTATTGTAATTATACTACTAGTAAGTAGTTATTGTAATTAATAGTTTTCATATATTTTATTTTATCTTTCATATAATTCATAATCTGTTACATTATAAATTAACACTTTTTTTTTCTATAAACTTCATTTTTTTCATTGTATTAGTCATTTCTGTTTGTTACCATATTCTTTTATTGTTATTGGTACTGCCAATGCTGTTATCTTGTTTTTCTTAGCACTGATGCTGACCTAAAACTTAAACCTAATTGGCACGCAAAAAAATAAGTTTTCATATTGGTGTTTTTCTTCATTGACCTCAACGAAGCTTCTCCCACATTTATTTTTATTTCTAAAGTCAACCATACTTCCACCATCGATAACAATATAGAATTACAAGAAAGAATTATAATAGAAAATAAAAATAAATACTACAATAAAAAAAAATAACTAAAAAACAAAACCGATCGATGATTTAAAAAAAATTAAGATTGAAAGTGACAAAAAAGAAGTTAGAATGGATATAATAACCTGCATAATTTTCAAAGATTATAATTCATTCCTAGACTTATGTATAAAATTAAAAAAAGCTTTTAAGAATGATGAATATGGTCATGCGAAATTGTTGTAATACAATAACAATAAGCTAGGAAAATATATAGCAAAAACTAAGGAGAAAATTAAAACAATAAATAGACAGAATGTAATTTACAAAATAAAATGGAAATAATACAATGAAGAGTATAATAGAGGAGAAATGTCGCAAAATTTGAAAACTAGATTAAAGCAGCATAAGACAAATTCCAAATATCCTAATAGTAATAAAGAAGTGCTCAATTTCAAAATCGATATGAAATTGAAAATCATTACATAGACATAATAAATAAAATATATATATAATGAAAGAACTAATAATTGTAATGAAAATAGTAAATTTAAAATAAAAATAAGATCTAGAAGAATTATTAAAAGGATAAGCGCAATAAATTGTTGCATATAATCATTGGTTAAAATATAGCACATGTTAATTTATAAATATAATGGGGTAAATATGAGAATAAACAATATTTAGTTGCCAAACAATAATTAGTAGATGAGATTGCAACGCATATACTGTTAATTAATCCTATGTAAAGACTAACAGGTAATAATATAAATGGCGATTGTACTGAAATATATATCAGATGAATTACATGTTTTTAGATAAATGTTTTGAGAATGCTCAATGCATGCATGGAAGCTTTATAAAATACAATTTTTTTTTAGAAAAATTTGTAGAATTATATATTATATGAAATATGGCAAAAAGCCTTCAAGATAAAAATGTATTATAATACTCATTTTTTTTAACCAAAATATTATTCTTTTCTATCTTTTTTTATAATGATTCATGAATAATAAAAAATATTGTTCTATAAATAATATTTATATTATTTCATAACCTTCTCATAAATTTCATAACGTTATGCTCATTTAGTGCACGGCTTCTGCTTCTGCTTTTTCATCCATTTCCTTTCGATATATTGATATATCGATATTTTTCTACCGATTATCGGTGGATATCGATATTTGGTTTTGCAATATATCGATATATCGAATATCGATATTTTTCTTTCGATATTCCAACCCTACTCCTATGATATCGTCTTCTGTGCTAAATAAGCAGCTTAGAATTTTATGAAATGATCAATTCACTTATTGCTCTAAACGTTAGAGAAGAGGATGATCAATGTTTTACACTGACCAAAGTGGGCGGATTCATTTCAACCTATTAAAAGTATCGGCAAAATTAGATGGCATAATTTTATGTAGTTCCTTGTTGAGCTTATAAAAGTAATAAATGCCGATTCTTCGGTGTGAATATCTGGTATCAGTAATGCAGTACTGAAACGGAGACATTTTTCGGTACATTTGGTACTACTCATGTTTGTCTTACTTAAAAATTCTCTGTAAAATTACTGTATGAACGAACATACTTTATAAAGTATCGATAATTTATCACATTCTAGGAAAGTGGTTCTTATAATGGGTACCGCGGCAACCAGGGGTGCTGTTAGTACGCCACAAGGGTGTCGCGAAATTTTTAATTAATTAAAAATTAAAGTATTAAGTTAAATTAAATAAATAATTAAAAAGATATAATTTTTTTCAATACCATGTGTTTATGTTTCTATTTTATAAACTTCCATGGTTATTTAAGTTGCTAAAGGAAAATATAATAATAAAGATTTGTAAAAACTTATTTGCAGTCATTTAACTTTGTTAGATGAAAAATTGGCCAGAAACTCTCAGACATATCAGTTGATTTGTAGGATTCGATTAGAAATATTTCTGTAGAATCGACATCAGAAATGATCGCGCTAAATCTTGCAGAAGCTGTAGAATTAATTGATGAACGTAATGATCGTACGTGAAGATTAAAGCATTCTGAAATGAGTCTGAATTAATTTCGGTTAGCAATTATGAAGGAATAAATAATTGTACTTGTTGTTCGGAAGCAAACTTATTTTCAAATTCTATTCATCCTTCATATTTTTTCGAATTGTAAAAAAAAAAGAAAATATGCTTATTAGTGTTAACAATAAATATGGTATTATAAATCTGGAAGAGAACTGGAACTGCTAGATAAACATATTGTTATCATCGTTTTAATCACTGTTCCTTCCTTACTTGATTATGTCCTGCGTATGCGTCTATGACAGAAATACAATTTATTCTTCAAATTAACTGGAGTAAATCTCAATTGGTGATTCTTAGTGGATTTAGACTTAATAGTACACGTCCCTTATTTTTGTCAAAAATTAACTTTTCTTAATTCCTATAAAAGTCGCCTTGAATTGGAAATAAATATATCGCTGGCTTGGAAGAAGAATGTCATGATACGAAAAAATTTTGTTTTTGCTTTTTTTTTTGCTTGGAGAACTTCTAATCACGTATATTTCTTTTAGAAAAAATTCCAGCTTTTTAGTTTGAATGTTTAACGTAATAACAATGTATTTCAGTTTTTCTGAAAAGCTGCCACAATTTAGGCTTAAATGATCAAAAAATTAAGATTCAATTTTTTTTTTTAAACAAATAAGGTAAGCAATATTGGCTAGGAAAATTTCCGACTTTAAGTGATTTAGAGACGGCGATAAATCTCAATATTCAAACTTCAACCGCTTTTCCTGTAAAATTCCATTTTTTCAGAAAGCGGCGCTCTTCCTCCAACCCCAACGATGTATTGTACGTTTACGTATATACTAAAAATAATTATCAAATTAATTGTTTATTTAATGAATAATAATTCATTGGTAATGTTATGTTAACGCTGTTTTTTGTAAAATTGTATTCTGGCATTACTAGAAGTATAATTTTTATGTGGCGGTCCTCGTACTGTTTTGGTTCGAAAAATTGTACTAATAATCTCGGTCACGTTAAATTTATTGCTCCGTTTTACCGTTGCAGGTTTTTTCTGTTTCAAGTTACTATGGAAAATATTCCTCCTGCTGATGCTAAAACCACATTGGAAACCCAGATCATTGATACCTCGTAAAAAAACATCCTTAGTTTAGCTGGCTGTGCATCTTCCCTTGTTATATAAGTTTCTCATGAGATGTTTTGAAAATCAACTAATTCCACTGAAAGTAATCTATCATTCTTTCCACTGCAAATTGTAATGTTTCCCTCAACGACTGTTGCAAAACCGAGAAATAGATTAAGCTTTCCTTCAATTAAATATTATGATACTCAAGGATTATTTTAAATGAAAAAGAAATTATTTGTTTTTTTCACTCTTATCCTCCTATACCACAGGGTTGGTTAACGAATAAAATAAGTTGAAAATTAGGGATTGATAAATTATTTGCCACTTCTATAATTTTGTTTTTATTGAAAACTAGTTTCGAATGTTATACTTATCTTCAGTTTTACAAACACACAAAAATTCAAAAATAAGCAATTCAGAATACAGTTTGGTATTATTATACATATTAAATAAGATTAATATAAATCAGTATTATAAAACATTTATGAATTATGAATTTAATTAAGATAAGAAATCGAATACCTGTTGGTACTCACCAAGGTTTAAATGGATTATATCAAACAGAAAAGTTTTATTGGTTTGTTCTCGCACAGAACTAGCAATGGAAGAAAAGTGGGGTGTTTACAGGTAAACGGTTTAGGGGTCGGGGTTTTTCCAGCAATTCCGGTGAGTAATTGTTTTTTCTGTTATAGATGGGAATAAATTTAAGATTGGACTATTTGATAAATTTATTTGGTCATTTAAGCAAAAATCTGGATCGCATTTGAAGGATTTTATTATTTCAAGTGCTTCATATATATATATTTAATTGGAGACTGTTTTCAACATGGAGAATTTATTTAACTCCTGAGTCTTTGATGAATTTATGTTTTTTTTTCATTTGAATGAATTGCTTTCATAGAAAAAGTTGGAATTATCTGTCTTTTTATTATATGCACGTATATGTTCCTTTAATCTTTGATTTAGTGATCTTCCAGTGTTTTCCGTGTATTTGGCTGCAGCATGTTGAAAACAGTCTCCATCTGAAAACAGGTGCCGTTGTCATGACAACTTGCCCGTGGAAGCAAGTTGACTACACAAACGTTTTAATAAGTTTGAAATTATTGTGCGAAAACGTAAATAAAATGGGGGAGTAAGGGAGGGAAAAAAGTTTGAAAACTTGAAACTTATTTAAGTGATAATTTATTGTCGTTTTGACAATTTGAAAACGTCTGGAACAAATGGGATTGAACATCATGTTATAGGTAGTTATCTTAGAGGTTATTTTGTATTTTAGGAATTAATCCAAATTTAACATAGGCGAAACCGCGGGACGCAGTCAGTTTATTTTATATATCGTCATTGCCTCCGCGAAACCTCCTATTGGACCAAAAACCAGTTATGTGATTTTGATTTATTAGAAACAATATTTTATCCCTCATGTTCTGGTGATAAGCACTCGTATCAAAAAGCATGATTTAAATTTACCAAAAATAATCCTCCTATTGTTAGTATTTATCGCTTTCACAACAGAAACCGCTAGAAATCACCCATAACGCACTTCCAAGACAGCAGGCGTGTGCGCAGAATGTTTTTTCGGGAAGGGGATATAAATTTTTCTTCGGAGAGAGATTTAATGAGAAGACATGACTTTACGTGTCTTATTAATTGCCAAATAGGATGTAAGTTTTAAGAATTAGACTGAAAATTGGATACAAATTATTACTCAAAATACAAAACTTACATGAAAATCAGTTTTTAATTTCCAGATAGGGAGGGAATCAGGATTTCCTCTGCATCCAGGACGCCACTGCAAGACAGTATTCACATTGGTGGTTGTTTACCTGTGTTTGAATGTTTATAAAATTATATTTTATAAAACAGCTTATGAATTAGTTTTTCGCTTGTCCTATAAAGTCACGTGGATACAGGTCGTCACGTGCTAATCGTAAACTTAAAGTTATCTACACGGCGCACAGTGGGACAATTACAAAAACCGGTCATAATTTTTTAACTCCAAACGGCCTTGAACCTTTAAATTTTATACATATAATAATCTTCCATTGTGAATTCAACCTGTCAGTAGTAATATTTATTTATTAACAATTTTGTACTCTTCAACCACTTGGGCTATTTTTATACATTACATATTTTGTAATTGAAATATAAATATATTTAATAATATAAATATATTCAAATCTACAAACTGGGAGGTTTTTCGTATCGCTTGTGTTATACAGACAGATATTATTTGATTTTTTTTTAATACATTTTATAATTTATAATTTATTTTCTTTTAACTATTAATATTACTATTTTTGTAATTCACCATCATCTGTAAGTTTAGTGCGGGACAAAAATTACCTATAAAAAAATAACCGACAAAAATAACAAAATTAATATAAATATATTATACATTTGTACAATATTAATATAAAACATACAAATTTATTTATATTATATAAATATACAACAATAAATGCAATGTTGATTTTTATGTACTAAATTAAAAAAAAACAGAACTTATTAGCGTAATTTAAAAAAAAATTCCAAGACATTATATGAATCTCGTGAACTACGGGCATATATTCCATTGTATTACATAATACTTGCACATTATATTACATTCAGAAATAATAATTTGAATAGTGGGTAATATTTTTAGTATCAGTACACTTTCTCTAAAATTATTGTATCAATAGAAAATAAAATTAATAAATAAATTTTTGTTTGATATAGAAGTATTTGCATTAGGAAAGCTAACGATTCCCTGCATAATTATGCTAAAATCTTTCTTGCTGTTATTTGAAGCAGAAAGAAGCATTAGATAAGCTATATTCATGTAAATAAATCACGAAAATTTATTTCTTTAATTTTGCATTACAATCTTTTATTAACAAACTCTTTATCGTTTGAAAACAAGTTTTTAAAAGAAAGGTGCCACTGCCTTAGGAAGTGAATGGAATAGTTCTTCACGAGTCTGGAACTTGGAACTTTTTTTACTGAATTATATAAATGTTTAAATTAAATTACTAAAACTAATAAAGTTTCACTTACCAATGTATTACAACATGTGTTTACAAATTTCATATTATACTACTTTTATAACGAATGCGAAGTAACTCAGGAATTCTTTTATATGATGCATTTGGCAAATCATATCATAACATTACTCTAATTATCATATTATCATTACAATAATGATTCGGTGAAATATTAAAACATCTTAAAACATTTTTCATATTTTAAAAATAGTTTAGCTTTTCTCTAAAAGAGTAATTGAAGTAACGCTTTTATAATTTATAAATAAATAATAATAAACATTAACCACTATAAACATATACTATTAAGCTGATATTTTTTCTGAAAAGAGTTTATCATACAAAGGGCTCACTCAGCCTTGAGAAGATTAATGAATAACTGCTTGAATGTAAAAATCAAAGCTCAGTTTAGGAAAATTATTAGGTCATTGTTACCACTATAAACAGAAGGACCTTATGATTTTCACCTGAATTTACATATTTAAACCAGTGGTATAGCTTATCCCAATGACGATTTTAATCAAGAGGAAAAAAATACGAAACATAATATTCATTTCATTTGGTTTCAGTAAAACACAAAGGAATCAGATAGCAGGAAAAAATTGCTGCACAAACATAATTAAATACAATGACAATAAAGATAGTAATAAATCCTATTTTCTAAGGCTAATAAGGCCATAATCTCCTGAAAATACAAAATAATCTAATGCGAGTATATGATGCACGCGCGGCTTTTTATTATAGAGACAGCAGATTATATTAGAAAATAAAGTTCCATTTTATATATGTATATATTTAGTTCATTCACCAATCTTGGTGCTATTTCAGTCACACAGCTTTTTAAAAATGATCAAAAATCGAAATGAGAATGATTTTTTTTTTGTTTGTTATAATTCCCCTTGAGGCCCACATTTCCTTACGACTTTGAGGTTTCAATAATTAATGGGTATCTAGTTATTTCTAGATAATATAAATTTTAATGTATAATGGAAATATTGCCTCTTCCTAGCCCTGCCACAAAGCTGAGACTGTGATTTTACAAGTCAATGGCACCAGTTTCTTTTGGAGTAAACCTGAAAAAAATATCTGTCATTTGTTGTCAGCATTCTTTCGAGTATTATATTGGTATTATATTTAATATATTAATTATAACAATATAATTATAATTATATTTTAATATAATTTGAATTTTAGATGGAACACACCAATCGCCATACCATTTTATACTTTCCCTTATCTATACACGAAGTATGTAGTAAGGGGAAGTTTTGCGATCGTGAAAATTTTCGAATTCGAGTTTTCAACGAAAATAAACGTTTTAAGGTCTCCTGAGTTCAAATAACTAAGTCTCGCAAAATGGTCTATGTGTCTGTATCTCCTGTGTTTATGTGAACAGCCTAGCTCAAAAACTAAAAGTTTCACCATATTGAAATTACGTATTTAAGGCAAACACATTCATGTGATGTTACAGCAACCTTTTCGTAAAAATCGACAAACCGGAAGTGTCACTTTATATAATCGGTTTTACACTTTTTTTACAATTTTGCGAAAACGGCTCTAACGATTTTGATGAAACTTGCCTAAATTTTTCATCTTAAAGGGCATTAACTTTTCATGTTTGTAGTATACCAACGAGGAAATGCAGGGAAAGAAGTTTTGATGAAATGAATATTTTAGTTGCGCATAACTTAAAAAATATGCATTCTATAGTAAATTAGGTATACACTTGTATGAAAGGTTATTAAATTATCTAAAAG
This sequence comes from Rhaphigaster nebulosa, assembly GCA_948150685.1. Classification (NCBI taxonomy): domain Eukaryota; kingdom Metazoa; phylum Arthropoda; class Insecta; order Hemiptera; family Pentatomidae; genus Rhaphigaster; species Rhaphigaster nebulosa. Next base: position 133,539,809 of record OX411306.1, read on the forward strand.
AAAAAAAAAGAATCATCAAAATCGGACCAGTATTAGTAGACACAGCGCATCGGACTAACCGGAAATGGTAATTATTACATGGATTTTACAATTTTTTCGTAAACGGCTGTAACGATTTTGACAAAACTTTCCTAATGTCTTCTCCTGAAAGCCCTTTAATTTTTCATGTATGTAGTATATCAACGAGAAAATGCACGGAAAAAAGTTATAGCGAAAAGAAACTTTTGTTTGCGGATAATTCAAAAAGTATTTTATGGCAAATCATGTATGAAATCATATGAAAGATAGATTAAACTCTCTAAAATACAAACGATCAAATTCGAACCGTAATTAGAAAAAATACAGAGTATCTTATGTGGACTACAAGATCCCAGATGGATAACCGAGCGCATCCGAAAGGAGACGGATGTGACCGAACCTCCCCCCCACTAATCCGCCAATCTGTTGTCAACAATATGCTCTGTAATAATGTAATGTAAGAATACAAAAGTGGAAACTAATTTAATAATTTCTAATTTTATATAATTTAATGGAAACAAAATGTTTCCAAAGAAACTAAACCGAAACTTTTAAAATATATTTTCAATTTGAAGATCTTAAAATTGTTTTATTGCACTTAAGTGGGAGGAGAGGTGAAGAAGTGAATGCTGCTGAGTTTATTTCAAGTATTGTTTATGTGAACTCTTTAAAAATATATTAAAAAGATAATTATTATCGATTTTTGCCTCTGTCTCACAATTTTCGGTCACTCCCTAGCCCGTTTTTGAAACGTCCACCAGTATATCCTCACAAAGAAAACTTTTGTGCCGAGAAAACACAGGTATGAAGCAGAAAACATGTTGTCGTCTCCTTTGTTCTATTCTCTCACCTCTTCAGTTTCTTCCAGAATTTGAAAATGAATGAGTATTTTTCTGAAGTGTTATGAGTATTTTTATTGACGGTCACTTCCTAGTGCTCCACAAAATCAATACCAGTAAGAATTATGTTTTGCATATCACATAGTTTCGTAGTAATTCATAACCTCTCTACATGTATATACAGTGGAACTTTCCTCAACGGATACTCCGAGAACAGAACATCTCTCATAAACGGACAGTTTTATTATCTCCGGCGAGATACCATTTACTTTACATTGTTTTCAACTTCTATTAACCGGACCTTCTTATAAACGGACAAGGACACAGATTTAGTCTTTTTTGTTTCGCGAAATTCTCTCTTAAGCGGACAACCGGGCAAAAAAATACATAATTTCTTCTAAAGGCAGATGGATGTAATATATGGTTATATGGATAAAATGGCTTGCAAATGTAATTTATTTGAATTTTATTTCACAGAATGGCTGAGAATGTGTGCCTTATTTGTATGAAAAAAAATCATTACGGTTTCAAAGAACATTTTTCTTTCCTCTTGAGTCTGTTTTACTATTTTTTATTCAGCTGTCACACGACTTTATAACCACTGCCAAATAAAACAATAATGTTCATACAAATTTTTGTTTAACACATTTGTAGATTTATGTACATAAACATATTTTTTGTACACACATATACGATTTTTTAAATTTAATTTACAAAAAATTATATCGCTGGAAACTCTTTTCACGTAGTTTTCTGCTTTTTAAAAACTTCATTTTTATTTCTTTATTTTTTTTTATCCTGTTTTAAATTTGAGGTAAGTTCGTATTTTTTTTTTCTTTACTCATAATCGGACACTTTTTGTAACCGGACAAATTATCATTCCCCGATGATGTCCGTTACAGAGGAGTTCTTTTTTCCAAGCTTCTCTGGCGAGCGTAAAAGAAAAATGGTTGATTTGTCACTCCCTAGCCTCGATAAAAATTCCTATGTGGGTAGGGAATGATTGATAATAAAGGTATATTAAAGGGAGAGAAGCATCTTATTTAAGCTAGTAATATTTTTTAAAAAATCGACATTTTTACTGGCGTTTTGCATTCCTTTACTGAACCAAAAATATAACCGATAACCATATCCACGCAGTTAGTCATTCCCTAGTCGAATATGCCACTCTCTAGAATAAGACGTTTTAAGTCATTCGATTAAAAAAAATCGATATCATGAAAACTAAGTAGGTATCATGATCAGATAATCATGATATTAAGTGGGTTCCTACTTCAGAAAGTTGTCAAGGAGCATTTCCTGGAGGCAGCAGAAATTCAAAAGATCAAAACACTTGACTTTGATTTTCGATAAAGTTTGATAACTAAATGTTGGAGAATTACCCATTTATGAAATTTTAGTACTAGAAAGACTTTTGTTTTTTACTAGACATTTTAAATGTTACAATTATAATGTCCCTCTACTCGCTAACATAGTCCGTTCCGATTTAATAAAAAGGCAGGATCTAGCCAAGCCTTTAAAAACCGACTATTTTTGTTGTAAGGACCTTTCGAAGGACCTCTATCCTCGCCAAAACTAATATTATTTGTAGAGCGTTACAATATATGTATAAATTTCCCCCTCCTCTTTCCCCTTACCCGAACCACCCTTCCTTACGCGATTCCTGATAGGCTTTCTGGGCCTAATAGCTTCAACGGGTATGAACTCGGAGATTGTTAAAAACAGTGGCTTTTTGTAGAATACAATTATACCAGCTAAACAAACAAAAAATATTGAATCAATATGACAGAAAATAATGCAATATTCTCTGATTTAATATTCGCTGGCATTGGAATAGACAAATAGTTTTTTGCCATTATTGCCATCGCATGATAAACGTTCCTTTCAATTCTTCCACGGCAAAACCTTTTCAAGATAAGAAGACGGAATGTCTTTAGGTTGAGGTGAGGGCCTACCTTGTCGTTATCTGAACCTTGTATATTTCTTCTACGGCGGGGGAGTTGGTCTATTTCTGGAGGTGTAAATAGAAGTCTAGCTCTTAGAGGTTAGCTACTGATACGGAAATGTAAAGTAGTTTTAACTTTCAAATAATATCTCCATGGAGTGTATCATCTTTTAAAAAATAGTCAATGTGTAATTGATTTACCTTTTCTTATAGATCTGGTAACATTATTTAAGTTTATTTTAATAAATTAACTTTCATTTTTAATTTCACCTTTATTTAAAGGATGTCTATTCTTTAAAAGTCTAATATTATTTTTATAAACATAACTTTAAATAGTTTCATCTCTGCTAATTAATTACACGATATTTGAAATAGGACAAGCTATATTGACATTTCAAAGAAAAGGCTAAGAGGTTAATTATGTTCCAGAACTGATAAAGTTATATTTTATATTTTTAAAAATATCAAAAATCAACTTGAAAAAAATTCTGAAATGAGTGAACACTATGAGCATTAAGATTTTTATAAAAATGACATCCGATACCACCGTTTACTGGGTAATTACAGCAGTGTCGTAGGTGTAATCCCCAAATTTATTATAAATAAAATAAACCCCAGATCCACGTCAATCATATGACCGCTTGATATTGACTCTAGGCTCACTTTGAATCTTTGGATCAAGTTTTTGTTTATCCGGTAGTCTAAGAAACTGTTTCTGGATTAGTTTATGTTCCTGAACATTTTATTTCTGAAGCTCGCCACTCCTTTCTGCATCAAACCGCATTAAAATTGCTGAGTTTATGATTAGTCTCTTCTATTAATTTTTTCATAATTCTGTGCCAAAATCCAGTGATTGATTTTCCGACGGTAATTTTACATTTCCGAGCGAACTGCCATCATTCCTACATATAAATCATATTTATATGATTGCCCCTATCTCAATTTCTTTCAATATAGACGTTTTCACTTATTTCATTTGGCAGACAATATATTCATAACCAACTGCTTTGAGAGTACTCTATGGGTTCGTTGTATCATGAGTTGGGTATCAACTCGAAGGTCAGGATATGCCATCTAGGAAATGCATAACTCACCCTTCAATTGGTTGGTAGAAAACTCTGGAGATTGATAGCGCTGTTGACCATACCACATTCTGATAGAACTGTTTACCTAGAAACATGATTAATCTATGAGGAATTCTATTGCGATCATTAATCATACACTGACCAATCGATGTTTTTTCATTCTCTCTCGAGTCCATCTCAATATCACTTTCACATTTTTGAAACCTCAAAACTTCGTCCATTGTATTATCTTTAGTTTCACATAGTGCTCTTCATTTTCTAGGTACATAACTGTTTTCCACTTATCTTCAAATTGTTAGGTACAATTTTCTGGTTGCAGGTTTTGTCGAGTGGCCAATTCAAAAATAATTTACCATTTATTCAATATCAATCTTTCTCATCTTTTGAATTTTTCTATCAATGAGTGGTTTAGTTTAGGTTTTTCCTATTTTACAGGGCAACCCTCTAATAGAAAAAGGCAATATTTCTGATTACATTTTCGTATTTTTGGGATAACAGTGGGAGAGATGGGGCAAAAAGTTAAACCCTTATGTATAAAATTCGAACTTCAGAGGTTTTGTTAGAAAACCGATGATAATTCTGATATGACAATAGCAATTCCTATCTATGAATGAGCTACAAGACTCTAGCTTAAAAGATTATTCTAGAAGCAACGTTTCAGTGGCGTAGTCAGAGAGGTTGTCCAGTGGTCCGGATCCCTCTCTCCCCTCCGAAATTACAAAATATTTATTCTTCTCTGTAAATAAAATTGTATAAAAATTCTATTTGAATGTTATTTTATAAATATTGTACCCAGGCATAGAAAATATTATATAAAGAGAGGGCCCTTACTTCCTCCCCAATTGGAGTGGATTTCTTTAAAGTAGATCCTTGGATGGACCCTTCCCCCCTTCGCACTCGAAACGAAATTCTGGCTAAGCAACTGCATCGTTTTTTGTGCTTTTATCATTGTATAGTCGAGAGACTATTCTATGATAAAAGCACAAAAAATCGTTAAAGTCCTGGACACATCTGAATTAAATTTATATCTATAATAATCATATGGTCATCTTCAATATCACCATCATAAGCTTTAATTATTCTATTGAACGTTTTAATATTTAATTTTATGACACTTAATTGCTTTCTGTTCATTTCTACTAAGTGTTCAGGATGATCTGATTCTTCAGGCATCCGTGTGAGTTCTCTCCGTACACAATGACCCGCATTGTCTCGTGGTGTTTTTATTTATCTCTGAATTTATTTATATTTCTTTTTAATTCGAATAAGAGTAAATGGTACTAAATGGTAAATGTACAAAATGGTAAATATACTATTAATATCTATGATCAATTAAAGTTAGACGAAGGTGCAAGTCTTTCAATTTTATTACGAGTAGGTTCACAGCTTTTGTAATAAGTACAACATGATGGAGATTTCCCATTGACTTTTCGGATTTGTTTTTTAATATTACCTGTTTTTTCAGATGGTTGGAAATAACATTTCTAAAAAGCCGAATATGCTGCAGTCAGTTATGTTCTTTTAATTTGGAACTTCAAGAATGGCAATGCGTAAATTTCTTGCACAATACATGGAAAAGTAGATACAGCAAATTTCAATTTAATAACAAAAATTTCTGTGCGGAAGTTAGCAGAAAAATTTAAATTCGGAAAACCTGAATCGCGGTTATTTTAAAAAATGTTGTGTAAATAGCTACGTTATTTATAAATTTTGCTCATCAAATTTAGTTTCTGTTTTTTTGAGTATTTTTTATCATATATTTTGTTTTAAAAACATTATAAGTATAGGTTCCTGGGTCCTTTTGTTTAAAAATGTTTAAAAATTACAAGCCCCGAAAACCACATTTCTGTTATTTTGACTCCTGAATAATAAAAAAAAATTCATAAGTATACTCGAAAAAAGTATTTTGGAGTCGAATATTTTGAACGAGGTTTAAGTATAATTCATTTCGGATTTTTGTTTAATTATCTCAATCTGAAATAATCAGTTAAATTTACGATTGGTTATATCAAATTTTAAAAGTGAATAATTTCAAAGTACTGAATAGCAATTTGTACCACCACAACTCATAAAGAATCTTAAGCATAGGAATTTTTTTTTGGGGGGGGGAGAAAGAGGTTTAACGTCCTGACTAACTCTAAGGGTTAAGAACTATTAAGAGAGGACTGACTGGCTGGCACTTGAGCAACGGTTAGTTATTATAAGGTGTGATGTGCTTCGGATTCACACTCAACCGTCAGGATTATCCCGTAGTCCTACCACCCAGAATCGAACCATGGCTGATGAGAGAAGAGAATAAATAATCATTTGCATCAGCCGGACTCGATTCCGATTCCGGAGTATATGATAAGCACTTTACCAACTGAGCACTAAATTATTACATTCGTTAAAATTTGTATAATTACTCAAATATTTACTATTATAGTACTTGTAAGTAGTGCATCAGTGGCTGAAATGGTTTTTACTTTGTTTTCCCAAAACTTCTCTACTGTTCGGATGATAATGAATATCAAACTTGCTCAGCCTAAGTGCACCGAGAAAGTGAAAAATGAACCGATTCCATATCTTCAGATCTATAACTATACGACTTAACACATCTTTTCTGGGTTGATCTTATCTCAGAAGAAAATATACTGTGTCAGATGCGAATGCTGCTGATAAGGAGATGATTGAAGAGGCATTGGCAACATCCCAGCCTTCTCCCGTCCCTTGCTGGCAGAGCAGCTTCCATGAGATAGAGTAGGTGATTCGTCATTTGCTGAAAGGGGGAAGAAAAGAAACCCAACTAAGTAGTAGTCTGATCTCGTGTGACGTATAGCAATCAATTAAGGAATAGAAAACTTAAATGTTATACTTTATTAATCGCTGTTATTTACTTTCACTGCTGTCGATCATATGATTGCTAAAATTTTTGAAGTTTGCTAAAATTCTATTAAAAAATATTTTTTAATAGAATTTTAACAAACTTCCGTTTATCCATTCAAGATGAAATTTGGTACCAATACATAAATTCGATGGCAATACAATGCTATGGAGCTATTGAAATAGGAAGATGTTGGATCAGTTCTGTAGAACAACTCGGCTGATTTTGAGGGATGCCTGGGTCCTCCCTAGCACCTGTCAGCCTCTTCTTCGCTTGAAAAATAAATACTATGACGTAAAAAAACAAAAGAAAGCATTTGATTGTCATATATATGGTGTCAATTTCCAAGCACATTAGTGTAGATAAGGAAGGTAGGCAATTATCTCCGGAGGAAAGAGGAATACCTTCCATCCCTCTACCTCTAGAAAATTTGGTTAGCTTTGCCAATGGTTACGATGTTTTCTTCTTGACTTTGAGGCCTTTTGAAAAAGAAGTTTATAATGCCACATTTTCATACCGTTCCACAATTTTTATTCCTGACATTGTCGTGTAAGCACGATGTAAAAATTGACTTTTACAAATTTTTATTAGGCTACTTTTTTTTCAAGTCGACTGGAGATTTATTTCTTGAAAAAAAATCAAACTATTACCTGTAGGTTCGATGGATATATGGATCTAGACTTGAAGAGTTGCATCACTGGAACACACATTAATCTACTTAACGGTAATGCTATTATAGGAGCGGTATTTTCAAACAATTAATTTTATAACGGTTCTTGTGATATGCATCGTGAACATTTATTATCCTATAAAATATAAATCACGAAATAATTAATTACGAATTAATTTTTGCTTAGTTGTGGTATGTTTATTTCGTCAATTCTAAAGATTGTGATACTATAAGTACAGAAACCAGGTTATCTTTCGCAACACTTCTCTGTTCTGCATATTCATTATGTCTCTGTTGCAAATAAGCAAATGCTTTGAAGGCAAAGCTATAAATATTTAGCATTAGAGAATAGACTAGATGATCACATTTGTTTTATTGGTTTTTTTTTTAGTAATCTATAAATTTTAATGGGTATTATTGCCAGACTATTCTAGGATCTTTCAGGCTAGGCTTGCCAACGATAGCGGCTTCCAGTCATTTCCGAATACTACAACGCGATATACTGCTTCCTAAAGTTGATCATCATTAGAAGAGTTTCATTTCGATCCAAAAACCTGTCGAAATTAGAAACAATGCCTGACATTGATTCAAGTACGGCATTTGTTATTTAAATATGTAATATTTTCTGATATTACATAAAAATGTATGATTTTATGTTCATATTGTATATATTATCATATCTTTATCATTATTTTTGATTATGCCAGTTGTTTATTTGAATAATAAATTAATAACATTGGTTATGCTAATATTGTATGAAATATTTGTTATGTTAAATTGTATTAACACATCGACAGAAAAACGAAAGCTCATTGTCTATGTACGCTTATCAATTTCAAAGTCATAATATAAATTGCATATTATTATGATGTATTATATCTATACTTCATAGGTAAACTGTTGTAACACTTTCTGGTTTTACAGAAGAGCAAAAAGAAGTCCTCATCGTACTTGTATTCATTGTTGTGGATAGTGATCAATTTTTAATACTTGAAGTGTAGCATATTTTACTATTCTTATAATATATTTGCGATACTTACACTTGATAAATATGGCCAGAATAATACAATTACGATAATAAAATCCAAATTAGCAAAATTGGATTTAAGACAGTTTCCCTCTAAAGTTCACACGTGTATATATATATATATATATATATATATATATATATATATATATATATATATATATATATATATATATAATAATAATAATATATAAAAGCCGCGCTTTTATCTATTTATTAATTTAATAGGTTATTAAAGATTCGAAGTTTTCCACTGCTCGAAATTCATGGTGTCTTTGAAACAATGAGACCATTTATTTAATAAACAATTAACATTTGAGGTAAAGTAAAGTAGTAAAGTACTAAGTAGTAGGTAGTAAGAAATTGATATATGTTTACGATAGAATTGGTATGTCGTTAGTACGTACCTACCGAATCAATTATTGCATAGGACAGGCTATGAAGGTGTTTTTAACAAACACCTGTATTTAGAAAAGAAACATTTTCAGTAATTTATATCCGTTGCTACTAATTGGGCCTGTCTTCGGAGGGGGCAATTACTATCCCAGGCAGGGCCGAACAACATTAAGACTTAGCAGAGGGACTCGTTAGCTAAACAGTAATTATACAGCAATTGTCTAATAGTTACCACTCGATAGCTAGTGCCAGTGGCTTCCAACCAGTTCCAAACACAATCCCATGATATATTGCTTCCTTAACTGGATCACCTTAACCGCAGTTTCTTCCTGATCGAAAAATCTGGCAGCAGTAATTTTAAACAAAACAAGAGCTCGAGGCACGTTTGTAATTTGTTTTTTTAGATAAGCTCTTAGTTTAAATTGATCTGTATCATTCATCTTAAAATTAACTCATCAAATATCTTCAGATAAACCAAACGGAAAACAGAATACAATGTGACTCAGCTGTTTTGAGAAAAGATAAAGAACGTAAAACAATTAATAACATATGATAAATATATTACTGTGGTAACTCGTGTTAATAAGACAACTGCTTTGGATTGGTGAAAATATGTTAAGAAAACATTATACACTTCATGGGCCATTCAGAGGTTTAGCACATTAAAAATTTGGGGAAAATTAAAGATAACCCAGAGGTCTGAAAAACTGCCGAGAGAAGAAATCGCCGCGAAGAAGTTGTCTTAGCCAGGATTTGTACTGGACATGCAGCCATTACGTACATCTATTTTCTAATGGGACTGTAGCCATCGACCTGTAAGCACTTCTGACTGTAAACTCATCCAGTTGGACTGCGAGACCCAACTCAAAGCGAAATTGCAACATAAATGCTGGACATCGCTCTTGGTAAAAGTGCAATTGATATTGATAAATTATTCAAGTTTCGGAATAATTCCACCTTTTTTATTATTAATTTAATAATCGGAAAACTATCCACCTTATTTAGACAAGTCAAAAAATATGTCATGTAAAAAATGTATTGTGCTAGAAGGTGTAAATTGTGCATCTAAATTAAAAAAAAAAAAAACTATATTGCTTGCTAATGACTCTCTAAGGGTAGATGCATTTATTTATATGTATAAATAAATAAATGTGATAAATACAATTAGGCAAACTTCCAACAAAGCCTGATAAGATGTGAGAATATCAAGTAGTAATAAATAATAAAAAACAAAATGCCTACAAAATTGAGTTGAAACTGCAGAAAGATAAAATCGCTATTGTCAGGAAACAGATTTATAAATTACCTCAATGAGCTAGGTCCCCTTTTCATGCATCACATAAAAAGGTTGCGGACAAAGGGCTGTTATGAAGAGCCTAGTTCATTAAAAATGAAGGTTGTAAAAGATGATGATTACTAGAGGCAGATAGGGAGAGGGAATATTGTGGAGATAAATCATGATGAATAAACACTCAAAAGAACAATAACTTTTCTGCCAATCTTTTATCACGAATCACTGATCGCTCAAAAAGTGAAAAGAAGACTGAGTGATCCCTTTTTGTATAAGTTTACGTTGATGCTTATTGGATATATGAACCTTTCCTTACAAAAATTATATATTATTTTAAACCAAAAAAATAATAACTTTAATAAATGTTTATATATATTTTTAGATTTATAAACTTACTAGATTTAGGCGCGAAAAAGTACTGATTGTTATCATTTCCCATTTACAATGATTTGAAACGAATAATAAAGAATAAAATATAAATGTTCTGTTAGTAGAAAGCACTAGGAACTTTTTATTTTTAGATATTGTAAAAAAATAAGTTTAACTTAATTCGTGTAACTGTCGAATTTGTTTATTTTTTCCGGTGTGTGATTTTATTTTTTATAAAATATTGCAAAATATGTAACTCATATGTTCATACATATGTACTTTTCATAACATAGGTCCGACCTTAAGTATTTAAAGAGATAATAGTAGTCCTCAACAACAATAAAAAAATCCATATGAATATATATATATATATATATATATATATATATATATATATATATATATTTATAAATATAAATATATAAATAATAAATATTAAATATAAATATAAATAAAATAATAAATATAAACATATAAATATATATATATATATATATATATATATATATATATATATATATATATATATATATATATATATATATGATTTTTTTTTGCTATTAAGTTGTACTCCGTGGTCCGATTCCACTCACAAAAGCAGGATATTTAAGTTTTGTGCTTTTTTAAGCAAGTCACATCTTTTGTGCAGTAAGTAGCGATCATTCAAAAACTACTCAAAGTTGCGATTTCACCATGCTAAAGTAGATAAAATTCCTTTTATGAAATATAGTTTGGCTTAACTAAATCCATAGTAATAGGATTTTCGGAGGGATTGAAAAGTTGTAATTTTTTTTTTTAAATCACTATTTACTTGTGAATGTTTTTCTCAGCCCCCTGTTGGGCTACAGATACCCCACTTATAGGCAAACTTCTGCTTTAATTTCATATGCATGATTAGGGTTTGATAATTTATTTGCCACTTCTATAATTTTGTTTTATTGAAAACTAGTTTCGAATGTTATACATTCATCTTCAGTTCTAAAAACAAACAAAAATTGAAAAATAAGCAATTCAAAATATAGTTTGGTATTATTATACATATTAAATTAGATATAATATATATCAGTATTATAAAACATTTATGAATTATGAATTTATTTAAGACAAGAAATCAAATGCATGTTGGTACTCACCAAGGTTTATTGTATGGATTGTGATTAAACAGAAAAGCTTATACTGGTTTCTTCTCGTACTGAACTAAAAATGAAAGAAAGGAAAGGTGGGATGTTCATAGGTAAACGGTTCAAGGGTCGGGGTTTTCCAGTAATGGCGGTGAGTGATTGGTTTTTCTGTTATAGATGGGAATAAATTTAACATTGGACTATTGGAGATATTTATTTGGCCATTTAAACCTTACATCTGGTCATTAAACCATTTAAACCTTGGTGAGTACCAATACCAATATGATTTCTTGTCTTAATTAAATTCATAATTCATAAATGTTTTATAATTCTGATCTATATTACATCTAATTTAATATGTATAATAATACCAAACTATAATTTGAATTGTTTATTTTTGAATTTTTGTGTGTTTTTAGATCTGAAGATGAATGCATATTCGAAACTAGTTTTCAATAAAACAAAATTATAGAAGTGGAAAATAATTTATCAATCGCTAATTAGATTGATCCTTCTATACCATCATTCGGATGCCAACTCATATATATGAAGTAGAGATTTATTTTAGGGTTGATTTAGAATTGTCTTCTGATTTGACAAAAAGTGGAATTTGGTCTCCCCGAGAAAGAAGTTTTTTTAGAATGAAATTTATTAAATTCACTTTCTTTTTAGCCAATAAAATAACACGAAAATACAGAATAAAAAGCTTCTTTGTGAAATAAAACAAACCTTAAACTAAAATTTGTTTTCGTTAATTTTACAGATATTTTTTTTGTTAAGATTTGTTTTATTTCACTAAGAATGTATTAAATTAACTTAAAATTATTTTGGTTAATTTATTGATTTTTTTGTAGGCAAAGTTATATTTTATTTTATTTCACAAAGACCCACATTGTTCTTTACATTTTTTGGCAAGTCAGGAGCCAATTCTAGACCAATCCCAAAAGAAACCTCAACTTCATTTCTATGTTTTTTATTATATTCGGGTACTAAGCGACTTCATAAAAATTTATGTTTCATATTGGTATAAAAAATATTCATGCATATTGTTTACATACCGAAGAAAAGTATCTTGTAAGCTTATGCATTAAACCAGGAGGAACTATTTTGTATTCTTCCCCTACCTTGTCAAACAAGACTACACAGGAATCTAAATTGTGGTTTTTATAAGTGCCGTGGCTAAAATTTGGTAATGATATTATAAACACACGATGACATTCATTTATTTCCTACTTTAAATAAAACAAAGTCATACTACAGATGTAAATTGAGACGTATAAAAGCGGTTACAATTATGGTCAAAGTTCTTATAAAAGCGATTTTTCATCATATTTTGATTTTAAATTTATGTTACTCAAGCGTTCGATAGAGTCCAATTGGTAGAGTACTTTCTCAAAAATTTTAGAACATATTGGAAGCAGGTTGATTGGCCTATATGAAGAATGGGTGTCTGTATCTTTATTTGTTTTGTGAATCATAGTAATGTGTGAGTATTTCCATTATAGAGGGATTATACGACATTCAAAATTGAAACTTGGACAAATATTGAACACTTAATCTTACTTACTTAAGCCCATCTGGACCTACGCTTCACAGATATATGAGACAGCCAAAAAGATAGACATACATAAAGTCCAAATTTATCAGTCAAAAACTTTTAGGAATATAACCAAAGCCCCATGGTACATCAGTAACATCACCTAGCATACAGACCTCAATATACCAACAGTTAACGAACACATACGGACCTACTACAATCGATTTCACGATAGCTTACACGGACATCCTATCACTCATACAAAAAATGACGAAAACCGAAATGCATGACAACATTCGCAGAAAGCTGAAGAGGAGCTGAATGAGGGATCTGCTTGCCTAACTATACCCAATAGTAGAGTCAGAGAGAGGTGCCGCTGTGTGTTACTCTCAATCATGTCTATCATGCCAATAGCTACTTTTTAGCTAGCAAATTCACTGGCTGTCAACACTGACAGTTGTGGATTCAAAAATAAAGACGAAAAAAGAAAGAAATTATGTTGATTATATCAAGAGAATCGGTGCGTCGAATATCAAATAAATATCAGTTGACATCCGCATGATGGTATAGAAGGATCAATATAATTAGGGATTGATAAATTATTTGCCACTTCTATAAATTTGTTAATTTATTCTATAAAGTTGAACAAATTTAAGTTAGTTATTCTATAAATTTGAACAAATTTATAGAAGTGGCAAATAATTTAACAATCCCTAATCAAATAAATATGATTTTAAAATGCTATAAAAACATTGTTAATAGTATTTTTAACTTATAACGATTTATTAATTCTTAATAAATTTAGTGCATAACCATTTATTATTAATAGTTGAGTTGGAATAACACCTGATTAAATACAAATGATGGTGAGTGCTAACTTAACTACTTTGTACAATTTCATTTATAACTTGGTTGAATTATGACCCGAAATCAGCATAATTTTAAATAGGAATTTTAATTGAAAATTAAAATTGGTTTTGAAGTAGTGTTAGCTTCAAATTGCTTTAATATTTCTTAAGAGGTGCCGCTGGGTATCACTCTCAATCTTTTGTCTGTAAATTCTTAGTAAGTAATAAAATTGGTACATTTCGGTTCGGTTATATTACACAAACATCTCTCGGAAAGAGATAAAGACTTTGTTAAAAGCTGCTATATCGTCCTAAAGGTACTCTCTTCGAACTACTGGCTTTAAAACCATACCATAATTGGGGCTCTTATAATGTCCGTAGTGAGTACTGTATTTCAACATCTAGAAAAATCTTTCTAAGGTAAAGGAAAATAGGTTGTTTTATTTCCTCATCTGCCTAAGGTCCATTTCTTTTAGAGCGACCTCAAGTTATTTACTAGTTTTTAAAGTTCCACGAAAAATTCGTTGGGTTAGATAAGGATTACCTCAATTATAGAATTTTTTTGTGAAACAGATGCCTTTTAAAAATTCTTCCTAAATAATTTGGAATGATACATATTTTTAAAAAATGAGTAAAATGAATCTACGATCACTAGTTATTGTTGGAGTATTAACTAATAAGACTTACCAAGATTTTTTTAAAGGTATTTTTAATTTATAAAGTAAAAGAATGACTGTATCTTAGAGGAACATTTGTTTGGGATAAAGCACTCCTTAAATTCTATTGGGTATTTTAGTTGGGCAATCTGTTAACAATTAACATTCAATTCTGGAATTAGAAGACCCTTGTGTATTCTAGGACGAGTTGTATTAAACTTTAAACCTATTTAAAAATCGCATGGAGGAGCGCCATAAACAAAAACTGCTTACTCATAGGAGATGCAATATATTTTATATTTCCAATGCTTACAGAAACTAATGAACCGCGACGATACTTGCACTATGCCATCCGCTACAAATGACTAAAACATTAGTTCAGATTAGGTTATCCGAAAATTATCATATTAAGTTTACATCATAATATGTATTATAATTCCAAACAAAAAGAGAACTGCGCTCTCTGTGATCAGTGAATTGGAAGATTTTTTTTTTTCGACGCCCAATTTACGAGCCACCTCAACCTCATACGACCAGTAAAGAAAGATCAAATTTTAAAACGATTCTCTCATCAATTTGTTTCATTACACAATCGTTTATTGTTAATGAATAATTTTGTTTATATGTTTGCATGATGAAATTTGTTCCTCATTGCTGCCAATAATTAGAGATTCAAAAATTGTTTAAGTGTTCCTTATAAATATTTTTAATTTATGCTACTTATCGGAAATACATTCTACGTAGTATACATATAATACATGTATATATATATATATATATATATATATATATATATATATATATATATATTACGTATATATATATATATATATATATATATATATATATATATATATATATATATATATATATATATATATATATATCTATATATATATATATCTATATATATATATCTATATCTATATATCTATATATATATATCTATATATATATATATATATATATATATATATATATATATATATATATATATATATATATATATATATATATCATATTACGTTATTGCGATAATATAATCACTATTATATTATGTCTTTGGATGTTATTCGAGATGTCCATATAGCAATCGACTGATGTTTTTACTTTCTTTATCACATAGGTAAGGAAGATATTGTAATCGGTTCAGATTTTCAATGTGCAGTTTTCAATGGATCTATGCTTTTAAAAACTCCCTCAGGCAAAAAACGCATTTTCGGCCATTGATCTGTGAGCACCGCGATTATCTCTTGACCGATTCTGTTTTTGTTTTTTTTGTTTTGTTGGGTTTTGACCCCCGATTTATGTGTACCAAATAGAGCATCCTGTACGCAATAGTGGCTGCGCAACAGCCGAAAATTCTGTTTTTTTTAGAGTGTTGCGCCAAAACAGGTCAAACGATTTTGGCAATACTTGCCTAGAATATTCTTCTTAAAGGCTTTTAAATGTTCCTATATATGGTACTTTCCCGAGAAAAGGCAGAAAAAAGTTATTATGAAAAGAAAATTTTATTTGCGTATAACTCGAAAAGAATTATGAATATGATCACTTGAAAGGTAATTAAATTCTCAACTAAACAAAAAAAAGAGGTCTAAATCATACAAGTATTATCAAAGATACGGTGGGCTCTGGCAGCCATGTTTTTAAACTATCCTGCGCATGTTCCCATAGAAGCCTGGTTAATTTTGTTTTAGTTTTTCGAATAACTCGAAAACTATACATCTCCCGGAACATCCCAGATACTCATTTGAAAGATAATAATGTTCTACTAAGATAAATGAAAAAATAAATTCCTTATCGGACCAAGATATAGCAAAACAATTCTAGGATTTGCACTCAAAGCGATAAGAAAGTTGTGTGAGTGAACATTCCAGTTATTTATTTTTATCTATAATAGCCATAAATTATAGAATAATTTATTTCAGGGATTTATATTTATATGGTGCATTCCCTGAAAAAAGGAATAATTATTTATAATATTGAGGTCTGGAAGAACTCTGAATATCTATTGGATTGATCCTCTGAAATTGCAACAAATTTCTTTTCAAAGCAAATCAGTTGCCAACGGACAGACTGATGGAGTGGACAGATCATGCCCCGAACCTAAAGAGTAGGCCTTCTTAAGTCGAATATAAATGAAGGAAGATTGACTGCTAAGGAGTTCATGTCAAGACAGAGGAGACAGACAGGGGCCAAGATGAAAAATTATTAAAGTAGCCGATGAGGGAAGGGTGGAAGTTTTCAATCAGAGAGGAAGGGCCCGGAGGCCAATCAGCTGTAATTATTTAGGATTGAGATGGGTCAATTATTGAGGAGGTGAAGGGCCCTCAGGTAGACCTATCATCTTTAGAGGATCTCTTCCTGCCTTCATCCTTTATACCGCTTCTCGGGAAAAAATATTTTGTATTATACACTGTTTACAAACTATTGTAAATTTTTATAGTATATTTATATGCCGTGATAAAACAAACTTGTAGGGAGAATCGTTTCTTTCTTTTTTTGTTTTGTATAAAGTCGCATTATGCATATATTTTCCACAGAAGTTAAACGTTTCGCTAGACGAGTACATATTTAGTTGAATAAATCTATGATTTTTCTTGACAGACCCCAATCAGTCTAACACAGCAATAACAACGAGATCTATCAAACCTGAAGATTCTACGCCGATAATACCAGCATATCTCCCTCTACACAACTCCATCAAAAGTCAAATAGGATTTTGTAAGAAAAAATCACTTTATTATTTTGTAAAACAAAAATAAGCAATATAATTTTATTAATGAATTCCTATTTTTATTTTTTTACAAATACAGTCATTCAAAATTGAAATAGACGCTCATTAGTAATTATGTAATAAGTCTCTATACATTAGTTTTCTTAATGAGTAGGATTGGATAAATTGGGGAACATATTTTTGAAGTAAGATTATATATCAAAGCACTTGTCAGCATTTTGTTTTTATTGTTTCTCTCTGCTGAAGTGAAGATGTTAAGTAGTCGCAAAAATGTGAGGAATAGAGATAAACAGTGCCCTCCAGCTTGCAGATGGTCATTTCTCTTCTTGAGTATTCCTTGTTTATCGCTTCAAGGAAACGGTTTAGGCTTTATTTTACTCAATATGCTTCTTCAGGCTTCATTCCAAAAGTTGAGATTGCATAAACAATTGTTCTTCTATTTTATAGGTATGCAATATTATCTACATAAAGTTATTTATTTTATACTATACGATGTTTTGGTATATTAAACCTGGCAAAAGATTATATGTATGTGTTATTTTCAATAAGATACCTCGATGGTATAAAATGAAATAATCATGTTTCGTAGTTATACCCCATTTAACTTTAGATAAATCGTGAAGCGCTACGAATTAAAAAAAAAATGAAGATATCTAAATACACTAGGTAGGCACCAAATAAATACTAAATCAATCATATTACAAATTAAATTTTGAAATTAATTACTTAATTTGAATAAGATATTTAAATTAGCATGAACTGATTTTCTTTATCTTTGTTAACCTCTGAAATGTTTGTAACATGGTCTTTTAGAAAGATAGAGTCTATTAGATCTTCAACCATACAATTATTTCATTTCTATTCCTCATTTTGTCGTAGAATATGATTCCACTATTACTATTATTACTGGCATCTGATACATTTCGTAATACATAAAAAATATGGCGTACTTTGTTTACTAATTTTAATTTTGGTTAATACAGTTTTAATAACTACAGCTAACTTATAAATTTTGACTTTTATAACCTTAAAAGTGATAAGAATTTTCAGACATACAGGTAATTTTTTATTAGCTTCTTTTTTGAACAAATGAAAGATAGAAATTAATTTTTTTTTCTTTTTTGTATCATCTGTTTAGTTAGAATGCTATAAATACCTCTGGAAATGCTACTTAATATTACTGCCTTTTAGAGTACTTAAGTCCAGTTGTGAGATTGTATTTTTTTTTTTTTTTTTATCCTACGTATCATCTATGAACATTTTCTGGAAAATAATTACTCGTACGCCTTTACATTCTCAAGGCATAGGAATAAAAATAAAAGCTGACCGCTTGAGATTACGAGATCGAGGGAAAAAGAAGTCTTAAAGAGCCGCTGGATGTTTAAAATTCTGTCAGAACTATTTACGAGAGTGGCCGTGGTCGGAAGATGTCACCCTGGACTTGATAGCCCAAGGAGGAGGAGGTATTTGGTTTCAACACGGCTCACACGTGCACACAATTTCAATTCTCTTTTCAACCCGAAATTGGGCAGTATTTCCTCCTGGGCACTTGCGCTGAAACTTATTTGAAAAATTATAACAGTAAATTAAATAATCATTTACATAATTTTTTTATTCAGGAATTTTCCGCAAGATGTTTCTCTCTATCCATAGTTTACAGCCTTTTGCGTCCGTCGTGCGGTGACGTATCCACAGAGGAGAAGGAAAAGGGAAATTTCCCCTCCCAAAATAACCACTGAGAAGAATAGGAATACTCTTGAATAACTGATAAATAATCATTCTTAGGTAGGAGGGAAATTAACCTTGGTTTTCCTTGTGATAAATCAGTCGTCGAAATTGTCAATTGAAGACATGAGTGGAAGAAGGCACTGTGCTACAAATTTAAAGTTTTGATGAAATGACAAATATAGTTGTTTTGTGTAATTTTTCATGCGGGAAGTGAAAATTTATTTTGTCCTCACAATTAGATTTCTACCCACATTTTACATTTTTGACTTCAAGGAACAAATTTCGTTCCGTGTCTGTCTATCTGAAGTTAAATCCACGAGAGAATAACAACATTATAACACCTATTACCCATTTACAATTGAATTTTCACAGATTGTGCGGATTCCACCTAGATGGTCTCATATCAATTTTCTACTTTAATTTACGTACGCACAAACGTGTTTTTCATTAACACCCCTATATTTCGAAAACGGCTCGTCCGATTTGGCCCGAAGTTGTAGGAAAAATAGCGATTAGTGTGAAAATAGTCCAGTTTGAATGTTATCTAATTCCATCCTCTAAATCTTTCGATCACGCATGCACAAATTTATTTTTTAAACACATGTTCTATTCAATATATTGAGAAATCATGCGATTAATAAAAAATCTTGGATTGTTAATGTTACAAGGCGTAACTAAGCACATAAGGCCTTTATTTGTGAGAAAAAATCAATTTTTGAAAATTTATTATATAGTATCTTCATCCTCTCACGTCTTCAATTGTAATTATATTTTTTATTAATTTAAATAAAATAAGTGTTAAACTTCTATGGTTTTATTATTTTATATTTATGTAAAATGTTTTGGAATTTTAAACTACCATCATCATTTTCGCCCTGTATAACAAATTTAAAGTTCAAAATTTACAATTTTTTTTAAACCTACTGAAAACTCAAAACTTATTTATACTTTTGGTTCAATGATTATGCCACTGGACTCGTATAAATTGAATCCTAATTAAGATCCAATTGGTTCAAACTATATTGGGTCATTGGGTTATTACTTTTGTGATATCCTGTCAATCTTTCTTGACATGAGATGCATTGCCTATTCTACGATTATCTCAAATTCTGTGGCACCTCAAAGGAAGAATATACACAAACAATCATTCTAAAATACAAAAAAAAAAAAAAATGATAGCAGAATCTCGGCCAGTTCTACGATTATTACATTAGTTATACAAATAGTTCCTCCCCCTCCATCCCTAAAAATTACCTCTGGATCCACTCTCTGCCGTTGCGAGGAAATTACGGGGTTTATCATGATGAAAAACGGCAAAGGCTTCCTGGATCCAATCAACTCTGAAAAATAATGCATGACATTAATTGTGGTATGAATCAGGAAGTTGGAAAACAGTGATGACCACATTATCTCACAAGAATAATATCGAGAATCGCACAAGAGACTGATACGAGACAGATTTATTTATAATTTATTTTTATTGTTAACCGGTATTATCTTGTGGGAGTGGAGTAGCTCAACAGATAAGGCACTGGACTCCGTACTCCCGAGTTCGGGTTCGAGCCCGACAGTGGCAGATAATTTATTTATCCTGTTATGAGCCGTGGGCCATCACTGCAATTGGGAAACTCTACTGGGGCACCATCTATACTCTAAATACAATAGGAGCCAATGACACATTTATTCAATGGACGAATATAAAGGTACCGATCTATATGATCAGTTGTCCTTCAGGTACAACTAGGGTCGTTAAGTCTTTCAGTCAAAAGCTCTGATGCATTACTGGTGAAATTCGGACTCAAAGTAATCAAATTTTGATGTTCATTCAACCAGGCCAATTAGTAGAGGAATTGTGTGATGCAAATGGTTTTTACTTTCTTAATTTTTATTTTTTAATCAATTTTCTTATGGATGTAAATATGTAAAAAACAAAAATACCAACCACCTAGTTAACCTCAAGAGAACTTTTGGCAGCAATAAACCTCGATATTGAAGTTTTTTTTTCTGTTTTGTTTTTTATCTATAATAAATTAAAGACCTATAAATTCTGCGTCAAGTATGTAACATAATAACTCGGTTATTATTAACTGTACATAATAATTCGGTTAAATTGTGCGGTCGAAAACCATGATCGAAAACGCGATTTTTTCAGCTTACAAGGGGAGTGGACGGTGAGTCCGTTGCCAATTTTGATCAAAATATTTTGGGTGATTCTACATTGAAAAAAAGTTAACCCATATCCCTTCCGTTTCGTTCAATTGGCCTTAGGAACTGAGAAAAAAAAAAAAAAACATGCTTTAATGAGAAAATGCTTTATTTTATATCTCTTGTTTGGATTCTGATATCGACATGATTTTTTCACGTAAAAATTTGTTTTTTAGAGTAAATTAGAGTAAAAATACAAACATTAAAAAATAATTGATTTTTGGTCAAATAAATTTAAAAGTGTGTAAAAATCATTAGGTAAACTATCCTCATAGATTTCTCACACTTAAACAGATTTCTGATTTGGATTCAACCCATCAATAAACCCAAATGTTGAAAAAAATCATCGAAAACAAAAAACATTTTTTTTTCAGTCCCGAGTGTGTTCAAAATTTTTATAGCCACAAGATTACGTTTGGTCTCTCTGATATTTAATATTACTTTTGCTTATTTTTTTGTCTACGATAATTTTTATAGCAGTGCTATAAAAAATGTTTTTTTTGTTATATTAAAGCAAACATGGGAAACCCGATTTTTCCAACAAAATTTTCTTTGGGAGACTTTTCTGTGGCCTTCCTTGAAATCTTTATACTTTTTTGTCTGTATTTAAAATATCTCAGTAACCATTGTTTCTAGACAAATGTTTGGTTATATCATTCTTTAAGAAAAAATTTTCTACAACTTTTATCCTCTTAACTTTATTATACATGTATTAGCAAGTGTGGTATAGAATTTAAAAATAAGGTAATCATCCCATCTTCACTATACGCCGTGTAAAACGTCATTTCGTGCAGATTTTCCGAATTTCCTACTATTATTAATTTCAAAACAATTTTAAATTTTGTTTTTATCCAGGTGTAAAAATATTTTCATGTTCACTATAGGCTGTTGATAAATGTGTTTTTGAGCTTTACAAACGTATTAGATCAATGATCACCAACAAAAATTATTCAAGGATCCCTCATCTCATTGCTGTAATGGCAAGGATCGCCAAAATCGTAAAATTTGTTACAGTACATACTGAGGCTGCGTGAGGCAGATGGCTTCCCCACCATTGTAATGCCGCCGACGGCCACCAAGTATCCTATAATCACCGTTCACGATCATATGTGGTTGGTAACATTAGACTTAGACCCATTGAGACAATTAAAGATCCTGGCCCGTTTTCGTAACTGCAAGTTATTTCGTGCTCATGCAAAAAGATTGTACTGGAAGATGTAAATGCCGAAAAGCTGGATTTAAGTGCTTTTCTATCAGCAAAAATCGTTGTTTTTATCACTTGCGAAATCATTTTATCGAAAATGATAAATTTTTTCTCTATGAAGGTGAAGAAGACACTGTGGCATTAGCAGAGCAAATGCAGTTGACGAATGAGATATAACCGGCTTTCAACCTCAAGATAAACATGATCTTGATGATTCTTCCAATCAGGATACGAATGAGTCTTCGAAATTGGATGCTGATAATCATAAAAATTTTCATTTATCGAAAAATAATCTTAAAAGAGGCTGAATGTTGAAAGTAATGAGTCATGAGACATTTGAGGTTTGCATTCAAATGTGATATAGTCTCCATACTTCTCTGTTTTATAAACAATTTTGGCCATTATTTACGAAAATATCTTTTTTATTGCTTAGGAAAGCCCAAAGCCCCAAAGCGTAAATAATCACCCATCTGTCTTTCTGTATTGCCGTTTCTATTTTATTTTTTTTATTTACGAGAATCTGTTTTGTTTAGCTTGTCATTCCAGGAATGTCTGAGCAGCAGTCCCTTCTGTTCGTCTGACATGCATAGAAAACGAGAAAAACATAATTAAAAAGGCTACTAAATTCGGAAAAGAAAATGTAATATTTCAGAATAGAGATATTCTTATTGCCACATTTAGAGAAAAAATGTTATGGTATTTCAACTTATAAAAATTCTCCAGCTTTGGCTATCTCATAAATTAGTAAACAGTAGTATTGAATCAATAAAATAAAACATTTTTGGGTATAAAATAAATTGAAGTATCGTTTAAACAGAAAATGTGTTTGCCGATAGCTGGTAAATGTTTTTTAGATCCCAACCATCATGTTTAAGATAGATCAAGGTTCTTATTTAAATAATTAATAAATAAAAAACTTAAATTCCGTATCGTTGGAGTATCTTGGACGTCAGAATAACGTTATAACAAACCACATCAAAAAGTAATTCTTCCTATTTTAAAAATAAGCTACATTGAAAATTATTTGTTTATTTATTATTTTTTACCACCTTACGTTGAAAGGTCTTTGATTATATCAATTCTGTTTTATTTTAAACAGCATATATCTAATTCCAATGGTTTTTATTATTGAATTTGAAATGTATTATTTTTGTGATAAACTAGATAAGCCCAAGACAAATCACTAATTTTCACTAAATAATATATATGTTTATTATATCTTTTAGAAGGGTATTTTGATGAACTTTTAAAATTCTATTTGTTGGAATTTTTTATCATTTTAATGTCGCTATTTAAAAATAAAAAAAAGATTATATTAAAATTAATTATATACTAATTAAATATTAGTTGGGAAAGCTTGTTCATAACAGTTCATAACTTATCATCGTTTGTCTTTCATTGGATTTAATCTGACGATTTTGAATTGTCTAGAAACTTGATCAGTTCGAAAAATGATTATAGCTGATTTATTTTTTGTTTGACTATGATTACGCAGGGAATATAATAATTTTCAGTATCCTGTCGATAGCTTTCTATAGAATTAAGATTCTCATCTTATTAGAGCATGTTGCTTTGCCGAGGAGATAATGAATGTGGCCGGTTTTGAAACACCACTAAGGTGTTATGTTCACCTCCCACTGAGCAGCTCTCCACGGTTCAGGTTGCTCATTCAGATAGTTTCTGTTTTTATCTCAGGGTATAATTTACAAAAATACCTGATGTGGACACCACATGACTTCCTTGTACGCCTATTAAACTTTAAATTGGTGGCTCAAAAAATGATTCTGAATTTGGTTGCTAAAATCCGAAGATAGCAATATCTCAAAAACGACACTCGACGTCGCGACATTTATTGACGTTGGTTATTTGTGACGGTGTCAGAGTCGCAGTTATGGATGTGTTGGAATCAAAAATTTATTATCTAAAACTTTTATTCCAAAAATCGATATAAAACCAATTAAAAAATCTATTGTGAAAATTAAAAAATTCTATTGAGAACTTCAAGTAAAGTTCCACTTTGGATTATCCAATTTTATAAAAAATATAGTATAGTTGTTATTTATATTGACATAAAAGTCTTATATACCAAATTTGAAAAGTTTTGCTTTATATTTTAATGTAATGTTTGAGGAAAATCTGTTATGACCTTCAATTAAAGTACCACTTCTGGTTGGCCAATTTTAACAGAAATCTAGTATGGCAATTTTTTTTTTAAATATAAGTCTTACATATCAATTTTGAGAAGTTATACATTATATTTTGATCTAATTTTTGATGAAAATCTCTTATGACCCTTAAGTAAAGTACCACGTTCGGTGATTATGCTGTGACCAAAAAGGGAGGTGCGCAACTAGATCTTATAACGATCCCAAATGCAAAAGTTCATTTTTCTACGCCTAACCGTTTTTGAGTTAGCGAGATACGAACGGACGTGCGTACCGACGTCACGACGAAACTAGTCGAAATTAATTCACAGATGGTCATTGGTTGACAATTGTTTGATTTAATGACTATTTTGTTACATATGATACCATTTCGATTATTTTGTTAGAGTTTGATACCTAAGGTACTTTTATATCCAAACCAAATACAACCTTTTCCATTTCAAATTAAATCTTTTTCAAGACATATTCAACCTTTTCCATTTCAACTTCAACAATAAATTAATATAAATCATGTTTACATAATTATGTTTTTACGGTTATTTTAATTACCTATTGTATTTTTTAAACAATGTGAATTTTTTTCATAAGGTATTCGTTATAATTCGTTTCATAAGGTATTTATTTTAACTTTTCGGATATCCTTGATATTGAGGTCCAAATAAATAAGTCAATACGCCAGTAAACGATCTTAAATAGAGTTTATTTTCATTAAAAAAAACACTTCCAATAGCTCAATTATTGACCTTAATATCGACGATATCCAAAAAAGTTAAAATAAATCGATACTAATACCTTATAAAAACAAAGGACGTTGTTAAAAAAAAAATAGGTAATTAAAATAGCCATAAGCAACATAATTATGTAAACATAATTTATGTTAGTTTATTGAAATCGAAAAACGTTAAATTTGAAATGTAAAAAGTTGATTTTGATGTGGATAGTTGAATAGGATCAGGAATTAGAGCAGTAATTGTTTTTCAAGTTCCAGCCATTAAATAACTGGCATTTTTAATAGTTAACATATCAGCCCCATATTTTTTTAAACATATAATTTATTTATTGAAACAGTCTATTGGTAATATGCACCATTCAAAGTAGTGACGTCCAAATGAAGTGTTGTCAGAACTCAACTGATTATAAAAATATAGCTCAACAATTGTTCATAGGCAGATGAAGATTTGGTATTGATAAAAGTTAGTTTTTTCTTCAACCTGCTGTTAAAGTAAAGCTTGGAATTCTTCTTTCACATTCCCCTTCATCAGCATCTGATGCACCCAAAACGTCTTTGGTATGCCGTGGACCTATTACATATTACATAAACGTTCTCTTAGTATTACTGTTGTCGAACGGTACAAGGGCAAAACTGAGAGGGAGGGGGAGATAAAAAGGTATATGCTCTGCTCTGGTCCTGCAATGATCAAGATTTTGATCTTACAATACTCTGAACATCGCTGCCCTTCCAATTGAATATACGTCAAGCAAATCAGTAAAATATTACACGATTCCTTCAGTGAACCCCTTGTGAATTATACTTATTTATTTTTATATTCTTCGTACGAGATATTTTTGTGGTTTTGTTGATGATCATAAAACTTTATTCGCAGTATCGGGTGGCAACTTCTATTTTTACATAACAATGAATCATTTGCTCATTTGTTCAATGCTATAAATCTTTCTGGATCGTGAATGGATACGAACCCAATAAATTTTGATATATTTCTCTCAAGTAAATACGAAGCGTGACTTCTCCGTAATGAATAGCTTAATAAATATAAAAGTAACGGTGATTTCGATCAGTATTTAAATATTATTCCTGCATTATTTTATGTTCATGTTTACTTGATAATCACTTCATTCCTTTTGAGATGGATATTATATCAGTAACATAATTATATCCGACCGTTTGTCAATAACGCTGAATCTGACTTACGGTGAATATAGTAGTAATGAGTCATTTCATTTACTTAGCTCTTATTTTCAAAAAAGTTATGGAACGAAAATTCTCATGTAATATTACCTTCATTATGTCTTCCAAAATTATTATATATAAACCTTTTATGTGTATATTCATTTCAAAACCACACCTCAAGCGAATAAATATGTTATTAGAGTCAGATAAATTTTAACGTCATTGCAGACATCCGAGTTGTGTACAAGTTATGAGCACTGAAGCTCCTAGGTTCATTGATTTCTATTTGTAGTACGGCACAAACAGAAGGTTTTAAAACCTTCAAGAGGTCTGTTTGTTGATCTTCAATGTCCCCTGCAGTCAAAACATAAATAAGTACATAAACAAATGTGACAAGTGTAGTTCATACTTTTATGATATTAGTATCCAGGTATGGTCTAAAAAATAGTAAACTTTCAGTTTTATGTTCAGTGCTTGCAGGTTTAGATTGGTTTATTCTATTTAATCATTTCATTCAATTTTAATAAATAAATGGACAGTCGAGATGGTATTGTTAGAAGTGTCTAATTCTCGACTTAAACTTTGAGGCGGGTTCACATGCCGTCGAAAAAGGGGCAAGTTTAACACTGTCTAGTCTACCGTTCATGCTCTCTCTCCCCCGTTTGACAACCCCGTGTTAACAGTCGGTGGTGAGAATTGCGTACGTGAAATGGGCGTGGCAGTCGTAAATCCGGCGAGAGAATGAAGCCACTCCTGCCCCCTTCCCATTTCAGGCCTCCAGTTGAACTCTCGACTACAATAATAAAGAGAACGTTAGAAAAAATAGTTATTTTATGTAATGTGTATTAGGTCCTCGGCATACCAAAGACGTTTGTGGATGCATCAGATGCCGAGGAAGGGGAATGTGAAAGAAGAATTCCAAACTTTACTTTAACAACAGGTTGAAGAAAAAACTAACCTTTATCAATACCAAATCTTCATGTGCCTATGAACAATTGTTGAGCTATATTTTTATAATTAGTTCATTGTTATAACTCAACTAAGTTCTGACATCATTTGGACGTCACTACTTTATTCCCTATTCAATCTATAGGGTGCGTATTCCCTATAGACTGTTTCAATAATTAAATAAAATGATTAAACAAATATGGAGGTGTTATGTTAACTATTAAAAAAGATAGCTCGTTAATGGTTGGAACTTGGAAAACTATCACTGCTCTCTTATAATTCCTGATCCTACTCAACTATCCTCAAAACATCAACATCAAAATCAACTTTTTACATTTCAAATTTAATCTTCTTCGATTTCAATAAACTAATATAAATTATGTTTACATTAATATGTTGCTTATGGTTATTTTGGTTACCTATGTTTTTTAAACAACGTAATTTGTTTTCATAAGGGATTCGCATAAATTTATTTTACCTTTTCGGATATTGTCGATATTGAGGTCAATAATTGAGCTATTGGAAGTGTTTTTTTTTATGAAAATAAACTCGATTTAAGATCCTCTTCTGGCGTATGGACTTATTTATTTGGACCTCAATAGCGAGGGTATCCGAAAAGTTAATATAAATTCATACGAAAACCTTTTGAAAAAAAAAATCACGTTGTTTAAAAAATACAATAGGTAATTAAAATAACCGTAAAAATATAATTATGTAAACATGATTTATATTATCCTATTGTTGAATTTCAAATGAAAAAGGTTGAATATGTCTTGGAAAAGATTTAATTTGAAATGGAAAAGGTTGTATTTGGTTTGGATATAAAAGTACCTTAGGTTTCAAACTCTAACAAAATAATCAAAATGGTTTCATATGTATCAATATACTCATAAATCACACAATTGTCAAATAAAAAAACATACATACAAAAAAAAAATATTTATATATATATATATATATATATATATATATATATATATATATTTATATTTAAATGAAAAATAACATTACTTAATTTTATAACTAACAATTAATCATATGCCACTTCGGAAGTGGCATTTTATTCAATTATTTATTGTTACTACTAACAATTTCATGTAACAGACATAAAAGAGAAATCCTTCTAAATTCGATTATGACTTTGTTATTAATGCTGAATCGGGTAATTACCGATATGAAATAGTACATATAAAATGCATCATAAAATAACGCTTAAATGAATAGACTCTGATTAAACGGCGGGTAAAAAAATAATAGTAAGTATATACTGTTATTAATTCCTCGTACGCAGTAAAGGAACTATTGTAATCGCGAAAATTTTCGGTTTTCGTATTTCAACGGAAATATCCATTTTGACCATCTCTGAATTAATTTCGACTAGTTTCGTTGTGACGTTTGAACGTACGTTCATTCATATCTTCGTTCATATTACCAAAAACGGTTAGGCGTAGAAACTGAGCTTTTGCATTTGGGATTATTGTAAGATTTAATTGCGCAATTCCCTTTTTGGTCACAGCATAATCACCGAAAGTGGTACTTTACATAAGGGTCATAATAGATTTTCATCAAATATTATATCAAAATGTAATGTAAAACTTCTAAGTTTAATAATTTATTTATTAATTTGAGAATTGTAAAACTCCTACTTTTTGTAGGATTTTAAGGGAAACAATTTGTTTGAAACGTTTTTCGATTAAATGCATACTTCCTGAAAAATTGAGAAATGACTTTTTTAATATTTATTTTGGCTAATATCATAATAAATCAACCGATTTCAATTTCCAGATTATGATATTCGTAATCTACGCAAAATAACGAAATAAGTGACACCAAAGAGCAAAAGTGAGCCAATTGTACCCAGTAGCTGATAGACTATGCCTCTTAATAGCCGAGAGCGCACAGAGCAAATGTTTTGTGACATAGGTTGACAGCGGTAAAATATGGCATGATTATTTCCCGAACAACTAACCATCGCTTTTAACTTTATAATTTTACGTAAGAAAAAAATTATATTGACAATTTTTCTTCAACACAAAGTCACTTTTGCCAAAAAAATTTTAGGACTAATATAATATTATAAAATGTAGCGCATTTTAAAAACAATAATAAACCAATTTCTAGTTATTATTCTTATATATATATATATATATATATATATATATATATATATATATATATATATATATATATATATAGGCGGATACAGAAGGTATGACAATATTTCACATTTGGATCCTTTGATTAACTTATGATAGTTTTTCTAACGTTTATCAACTTTTATGTTTTGATCAATCGTCATTTTCAATCATTTCACCCGATAAAGTTATAGACTATCTATCGAGCCACAAAAAATCTGCAAATGAATTAGTAATAACCACTTTTAGCGTTGTAATTTAATGTGAGTTATTTAAATTTATTTTATATTGACAATTTTTATTCTATTTTATGTAATTTTTGTCGAAATATTTTTCTTTTTTGAACATTTCAGCTTAAAATAACTTTAAATTTATCGCAGTTTAAAACCAATAACCAATTTCTAGTTTAGATACGAATAATATGTTTAGATACGTCTTAATGTTTTGCAAATTTTGGCACTTCCAAAATGGTAACGTTAACTTATGGTAACTTCAAATTTAATATTTTTTATTATTTTTGTGTATAATACCAATACATTACATTTATAAACATTACACTAAAGGTCTGGAAAAAAACAACAACAGGTAACTCAATTTTTTTTAAATGGGTGGGAATGAGAAGCTGCATTGTTCCAAGAAGGAAAAAGTCATGAGAGCCAAGAGATATTAGTTACTGAAGTTTTATCCATACAGTAAAACTATAAACATGTTTGTTTTTGGATTCTAGAAGAATGCAGATTTCATTCTAATCCATTAAAAAGAAAAAAAAAGTGACTTAGCTTTGTTTTTCTAGAAATCAGGGACGATGAGGACATTTCATTGGATCATCTCAAATTTTGAAATTATTTCTCTTCATCAAAAGTAAAAAAACGGATTTTAATATATCTAGAAGAATTAACAAATTAAAAGAATAAGCGATGAATCGTTAAACTGAATATTGGAACGAATATTCACCTTCGCGCTCGAATGGCCTTCAAATTGATAGATCGAATTTTTACCGCAGAAAGGTGATCTGCCCCATCTGGCTTTCTTTACGTTTTTTTTCTATTTTTTTATACTTTTAAAAGTAAATTGTATATTCCTCTTTGTTCGTTAGGAATTATGATTAAAAACCTCGTTACAAGGCCTGCTTAAAGTCTTTTCTAAAATTTATTAATTTCTTGATGTTCAGAAAAAACATTTAAAAAAATATTAAGGAAATTTTGGAATGATAGTTGATACTTGAATTTCGTTTCAGCTGAAGATGTTATAATTAATATAGGATGAATATACCGAACTTTTCGGATGTCTATGCGCGTATTGTCAGAAAACAAAACAATGTTGATTTATCTATGTGATTTTTTTTTGTCATAACCCAAATGTTCATACAGACTTGTCTATAATAATAAATTAATTGGCATCCCTTTTTACTGTATCACGGATAGAATCATTGTACGAGGCACAAAAATTTATGAATAGTTTATGGATAAATCTGATTTATGGATAGTTCTTGTAAGTACTAAGAAATAAGGCAACAGTACCAATGCAATTTACATATAATAATGCCAGCTGGATGTGTGGATGTGACTCAGAATTTTATTTGACGCTTTTATTTCTAAAATCAATAGAGAACCAATAAAAAAATCTGATGTGGCCACCAAATGACCTTCCGCCAATTCAATATTAAAAGGCAGTTTGGAATTTCAAGTAAATAACCACTTCCGGTTACTGAATCTTATTCACAATGATTTAAAAATCTCTAATACTAAATTTAAAAATAATTCGAGTAAATTTAGACTTCTTTTTTCACTAAATTCTATTTGGAGCGAAAATTAAAGTACAACTTCCGATTGGTATTTGGAAGCCGAAATTTAATATTTTATTTGCTATGGCATAAAAGTCTCTAATACCAAATTTGAAAAGATTAAAGACATATTATAATATCTTTTTTTTTTAAGTCAAATTTGTGCAGAGCAATAAATAAAGTACTGTACCTCTTCCGGTTGGAAAATTGACAATTATAAACAAAATCTAATCAACTCTTGTCATGAAGAAAATAAACTTTAAAAATTTAAAACTTTAAAAAAACACTATTCGGTTAATTAGTACTTGAGCTAGAGTATGTACGACACACACAGACAACATTTGAGAAATTCTCAGGATTTTATTTTCTAAAACTTTTATTTGACGCTTTCTCTCTAAAATTAGTAGATAACCATTTAAAAAATCTTACACCAATTCAATATTAATAGACCGGAAGTGATACTTTACTTGAAACTCTAAACTGCTTCTTACCTCTCGCCACATGGTAAAGGAGGTATAGGAATCATGCTAAAAATCACCCTTCCAGATTTTGTTTTAGTAATCGGACCTATTATTTTGTTTGTTTATTGTTGTATTCTGTTAAATTGCTAATTTAATAATACATGAAGCGGTACATGCAGAATTTGATTTTCTAATAGGTACTACTATTTGAAATATTGATTTCACAAATTAAAAAAGACAATTAAAAAAAAAAGAAACATGTTAACATCTTCCGATAAAGTGCCATTTCCAATTGATAAATTTTAACCAACATCTACTATGTTATTTATATTAGTATATCAGCCTTAAATCACAAATTTGAGAAGTTTCGTATTATATTTTAATATTTTTTTAATTATTTATGAAAATCAATTATAACCTTCAAGTAAAGTACCACTTACAGTGATCATGTAGTGAACGAAAAGGGAGGCGTAGAATTAGATGTTACCAAAATCCCAATTACAAATTTTCACTTCCTACGGCTAACCGTTTTTCGGTTATGGTGGATACGAACGAACAAACGCACGAATGAAATTACGAACGTAGGTACATGCGTCACGACGGAATTAATCAAAATGGATTCAGGAATGGTCAAAATGGATATTTCCGACGAAATCTGAAAACCTAAAATTTTCGCGATTACAGTAATTCCTTTACTGCGTACAAGGAAGTAAAAAACAGCCACAAGAAACGTGGCGACTTGTATTTTATAGATTAAAAAAATAACAGCTAATTTTTATTACTAAAAAATGAATGGTAAGCATCACTCGTTGAAGGATTTTCTCTCATCCCTTTTAAATTTCTGTTTTTTATTGCTTTCTCGAGTGAGTCCTAAGAAACGAACTGTGCTATTCTGTTGAATGGGGATAATGTTTATGCAGAATGGAGCGCAGATGTATCACAGCTAGAAGGTGAGGTGTAAAAAAGAATGTCATTTTAATAAATATGAATGTTAAAGCCAGTATGTTTTTTACCACAATCATGTGCATTAATAATTTTTATTTAATTCAAAATTAAGGAAATTGAAAAAAACAGCACTCAATACCTATCCCCAAATAAGTTCATAACTATGTTCATAATAGTGTATGTAACTTTAAATTATTTTTCGGTAACAATATGATCAATACTCTTGCAATTAATTTTTTTTTGCAAAGAGTATTTTGGTAAGTAGGGGATAAGAACTGTATTTTAGCCTTCGCCCACTGGCCATTTACATATTTCAATAACATGTGCGGAGCGTGGGCCGATGCTGAGGGAGGACAGTGTGCAGCATTAGCGACTCTTAAAACAAACAAAACCACTCCGTTTCCGCTCTTATCCGAGCCGTTTCAATTCCTTTTTCACTCTTCAGTTCATATTTTATTTAGCCATTCAGTTCCTGGCGGCCTTGCTTCATTCATAACGGCCTGATCAATGAGCTGCACCTGCATATCCACTACTGCTCCACTCCTAATTATACATTCACTCACAGGAGGAGTTTCGCCGTCTCGCTCTGGCATTTATATCCACTCTTACTCCTCTTAGAATATAATTTATGTTAATAGATTGATAACGACCATCAATTGGAATATTTTATGACAAGGTATCAGATATTATAATAATGATTTGAAGAAACAATTTCTTAATAAAATTGAAATTATTTAAATCCTATTTACAATTTTTTATTCGAAATATATAAACATATATACATACAACTAAATAGTTTTGTCACCAGCTTATTTAGAGATTGATCTATCAACCTTTCTACGTCAGATTTTCTACTTTTTCATGTTTAATTTTAAATATTGTTTAATATAAGATAAAACTTTGAAATTATACATTTTAATACCATAATAAGTATGTGAATAAATTTTCATAATTGTATTTTTTTTTAAATAATTTTTATTGTCTTTTCAAACTATGACATTCATTTAAATCAAAATATAAATATATTTAACCATACAGTCAATTTTTTTTTCACTTTCGTATTAAAAAACGCTGCAAATTATTACACAATGGTTTATTATTTCCACTTAGCAATATTTCAAAAATATCTATTCTGTCCAAGTAAAAAAAATGAAGCAGTATGCACCAAAGGAAAATAAATTTTAAGCTTGTCACTCTCGCCGTGAGAGCGCCAAACTGGGAGTGTTAATTAAAAAAACCAAAACTGTGACAATGCAAGTAGGCTGTGATTTAAAATGATACTGAGGTAATATTTGATGTGCACTTCAGTAGGGAAAAAAAAAGGATAGACTAAGGAAGCTAAAGGAAGTACAGAAATAATCCAAGGAAGGGTACAGCAGAGAGATACGAGGAAGTCAGAAGCCCAATAGATAAGTCAGGAGGCCTTGGGCCACGGTGACTAGTCGCCCGGATAATGAGTCTACGAAGTTCATTACGCTATATCTCAGCTAATAATGGTCCGATTTAAATTATTTTTGTTTCGTTGTGTAGGGAATTTCATTAGCTTTCGTTTAAATACAATATAAATAAATACATACAAAGTACCAAACAAAAAACACTTAGTCGATTCTAAGTTTTGCGGGCGGATTTTTTTTTTATTCAATATTTGGATTCTACGTATCTTGAAAGGTAAAACCTCAAATTTTGAGGGGGAGTTACAAAATTTTTTTCCTTGGTCGATTCCAAAGGTCTATTATTGAAAATAATAAACCAAAAGCATTTACAAATAGAGATTTTTTTATTTTTCGTTTTTTTTTCTTTTTTCTTATTTTAATGGCTTGTTATGCTGATTCTAAAACACCTTACATTTCTCCTCTATGTTTATAAATGGCCGAGTTATGGGTATATAACATCTTTAATAGGCAATTATTATAGATTTTTTGTTTTTCATTTTTTTTGTCTTGTTATACTGATTTCAAAATACCTTACATTTCCTCTCTATCTTTATAAGTGGCCGAGTTATGGGCTTATGAGATCTCTAATCGGCCGCCATTTTGAAACAAACAGACGGATGGTAATGTCGAGTTCCGAGGATCCTCCCGGGGTGACCTGTGACATTGGTACCAAATCTCAAGAAAATCGGTATAGTAGTCTCGGAGAAAAGCCGCGGACGGCGTAAGGCGGACGACGAACGGACGCATTTTGTTTTATTCGATATTTAGATTCTACGTATCTTGAAAGGTAAAACCTCAAATGTTTACAAACATTTTTTCCTTGGTCGATTCGAAAGGTCTATTATTGAAAATAATAAACCAAAATATATAAATAATGAAATTAGGAATTCTTTGATTGTATGTACATCAAAATAAACACGTTTAGATCCTAGGTGATTAGTTTCTCATTCATGAAATTTCATTTAATATCATTGGCATCTTTCGAATTTCGTAGACCATTCTGAACTGTTGGAATATACAATCTGTCTCACAGTTCAACTTATTTATAATAAAAAATAAAAAAAAGCAACACCCAACTTCAGCTTCTGGGAAGCTGGAAGGTAAAGCTGATTCGTTAAAAAAAAATTATATAATAAAACATTGGAACGTTAAATTAAATTATATTTTAGTAGTATGCTACTCTTATTGGAAAATTATTACAACGAAATTGCTAGACGAATGTGCACTATTTTTGTTTGTTTTTATATGTCATTCTGATAATGGAAACAGAATTTTGTTGTAATTTCTGGTAAGTACACAAAATCACATTGATAATATGTGAGAGATCTTATTAACAAATAAGTATGAAAATTATTGATTTATATTGCAGACAAATAAAAAGAAAGTCTACATTTCATTTATTTCTGAGGGGTGGGGTGTGTGGATATTTTTTAATGTATCTACTGTGGGTTTTCGAATGACCATTTCCCAAAATTTGAAATTAGTTTACTTGGATCCATATCATTGTCTACTGAGCATCAAGGATGAATGGGATCTCCAGTGATGCAGCTGCTAACGAGTCGTAATAGTTCTCTAAACCGACGGGGAGAGCAGCACTTGCCTGATCACTCAGTTTTATCATGATGATTAGTGCAAACTAGATTGTCAATTAAAAGGTTATTCATTCATGGTTTCAACTGATTGACCTTATTATTAGGTTATTTTAAAAATAAATGGCCTAGTAATAATTTTTTATAGCAGAATTGGAATTATCTTTATCAGAAAAATCTACATTGTTATATCAGATCTACATTTATACTATTTAATTATTTTTTTAAGTTAATGCTATGATTTTTAAAAATATGGTTTTATAGAATTCTTTTAATTATAGAAGAACTAAATTCATTTCTGTACTAATTAATAACTGCTAAGAATTTCAATCATTAATTACATAGTATTGTGATATTGTTGTTTATTATTACACTGTTAATTTTCTTTTAATAATTTCGTTGCTCAATAATGACTTAGAAATTAGATGATCATATAATCCTAATAAAAATTAGTTTTAATACTTGTATGTTAATAATTTAAGTAAATAAAAAGAACAATAATGAGTGGTGAACTAACTCAAATTAAGAATATCATTCGGCCTGTTCATTGTACATCAGAGCGTTTGACCTAATAAACAAACAGAACTCTCATGTTATGTACCACCCTTAAAGTCTTCAATATTTTCAAGAAAGATCTATTTTCTGCCAAACGGTGAAATAAGATTTAACTTAGTTCCGTTTCCGCATTATATGAATTATTGTATATACCTATACTAACTTTTTAATAACTATATTTTGATTTAGTTGAACTTTAAAAAGATAAAATAACTTAGGCCCTAAAAGATATCTGCTTGGATAATCATATTTTAAGGTTTTCAACTAGGTTTCCTCACTTTATGTTTTGTTACGCAACGCATGGTAATACTTCAACTTTTAGAACTATTTTTTATAAAATACAAAAAAGAAACAGTGTAAAAATTTTTATATTTTATTTCTGATTTCGGTCTATTAGTCCAATTATATTTGCAGTAATAGCACGTGGAAAGTAGTAAACTGTTGATAAAAAAACGAACTTTGAACTTGTGTCACTAGCCACATTAACGTACAATAGTGTGTTTAATGACAACTGGAGAAAATACAATAACAGAGGTTGACTCTTATCACGTGCGGATGCCAATAGTTTACAGCTATTTGAGAAAAATATCTTGAAAAGAATGTTTGGCCCTGTGAATGATGGTGACCACTATAGGCTGAGGCACAATGCACAGTTGTACCAGATTTAACGAGAACCGGATGTGGTACACATCCAGATACGGTACTCGTGCACGACATGCGCAGTCTTGTACCACCGGATGTGGACGGAAAACAAAGAGAGGGCGGCCACGACTGAGATGTGTAGACTGAAATGACACAAGAGCATGGCAGAGCCTTGCCCAAGGCAGAAAGGAATGGAGACAACGTCTTGATGCGGCGAAGACCAGGTTCCTTACCAGATTGTAATGCCTCTGATGATGATGATGTTTAAAGACAATGCATTGGAAAAAAATCTATTAATTTATAGGAGAGATATTTTTAAAAAATATATGTGTTGATGCTTTGGGAAAACATTCAGCTTTAAGATTTACCATGCTCCTTGCAGAATTACAAGTAAACAAATATACCTTTCAAACTTTGAAATAAATAGATTAAAAACCGGAAAATATAATTATAATTACGTTTAAGACAGACAACCAATGTATTTGTATTAAAAACATAGAAATGGAATACTAGTGTTCATATATTTATTAAATAGTGAGAATAATTTTCTTGAGAGCTATTGTAATACAGATATTTTCTCTATTAAAATTATTGCAGGTATTAATATGTCCTGCTTAAATATTAAGTAGCTGTTTTTCATAAGGAATCATATAGTTTCACATTTCATACTCGTCAGAATGTTCACTTCAAATATTTATTGAAGATTTTTTTATTTTTTTTTATTTAAGAAACTTTGTAGATTTGTCTTTCGTTAGACTATTTTGAGCAGAAAGGGTATTTGTAAACATCTTTGTTATAGTATCTGTATTAATGAACATAATACGTAAGAAATTTTCTATCAGTGCCAAGAATTTGAAGTGTCTTCATCCAATATCCCGTGTTGATCATTAATTAAACAGGAATCCAATGAAGTCTGACGTGAAGTAGAAGTGCTGAACTATTTACTCCTAATGGAATATAGCGAACCTAGTAATCAGTTAATTACTGAGGATAATGGAGTCGCCAGCTCGTGTTCCATTCAATCGCATGCCATCTCAGCTACTGTTCCCCATTATTCATTTCCCTTGAAATTGTTTTCTAATTAGTTTGTTTTTACTTTCTTGTATGCAGTAATAAATGTTGCAGAAATTAAAATTCCGAGTCTACCACATCCAGAATTACGACTCAGGGCACCGTCACAGGTAACCGATGCTGAGTGTAGTTGTTGAGATCCTCCTATCTTCCGGAACTAATAATTTATAAACTATAGTTTAATAGGCGTGCAAGAAAGTCTAGTGGTGTCCATATCAGATATTTTTAATGTGGGATACTTCCTTCAAAGCATATATTTATTTTAATTGATCTATGATTATTTTAAAATGATTGAAATTATTTCTTTGATTTTTCAGTGAAATATTACAGTCTTAACTAAGGGTAATTGTAATAGTGATAATGGAGTTCGTTCAAACCATATTTACTGAAAATATGAATAAACTAAATAATAAATACATGGAATTATTTAAAGCTCGGAATTCTCTATAGATCGGGAACGGTTTGCTTAAAATTGGATTAAAAGTGACACACTGAACTTCGCAATAAGATTAAAAAATAACCAATGCAATAATGAAACACACCATTGTAAATTTTTATGATAGTGTGTTGACATGAGTAAACTTGAAGAAAAATGTGCAAGACACGCCTCACTGTCTATAGCCCACATCAAACATTATATTATAATGTAACAATATTATTGTGTATAATGAAGATGTATGTTGTTAATTGACTGTTGTGAACAAGTTTTCCAACGATTCAGAACTTTCTAATGGTTAACGCCCCTAGATTTGAAAGATTTATTTCAGTTGATTAGGAGGAAAGTCGCGAAGCAGGAAACGCATTTTTAGAAAACTACTAATTTCTCTCAGATTGGCACCTTTGGTTTCCTGGCTAATTTTGAATCATTTACCAGCATAGTAAAGTGTTCACTATAACGATATTAAAAATTGTTCGAGAAACTAAAAGAAAATTATTTTCTGTAAGTTCAGACCCTGAAATATTGCAGTAGTAGCGAACCTAGAATATCGTTTCGGGAGGGAGACCGGGGGTCCATCCACGCATCCACTTTAAAGAAACCCACCCCAACCGGGGATGTAAGGAGGCCCTCTCTATATTTAATATTTTCTATGCCTAGGTATATTATTTATGAAATAACATTCAAATAGGTTTATGAAATTTTTGTTTACAGGTATGAATAAGTAAAAGTATTTTGTAATTTCGGGAAAGAGGGAGTGAGGGGTTCGGACCCCATGAACCCATTGGTTATGCCACTGATTGTCTATAAGGTTTAGTTAAACACCTAAATTATTCTCGACTTTATATTGATAGTCGATAAGCTCTGACCTTAGACACGACTCTATTTCTCATATAAATATATCTACTTATTTTTTAAAGTGAGGCAAGAAAAGAGCATTGTTTAGTAGTCGTTGAAAATAGGTGTTACTGTCGAGGTTGTTTATTAGTTTGAAGATACTTTACACTCCAAGCAATCGGGCTGTCTTACTGGCTACCAACTTATCCTATCGAATAATAATCACACCTGCATCCCATTTTGCCTCGAACTTTCGGATTGCTGATCCAATAGACTTGGTTACTGTGACTTGTGGTTGTGGTTATTTCGTGCTGATTTCATATGTGAATACATTATAGTTTACAATAGGTTATTTACGTATAAAAAGTAAATTAGTGTTAATTAATTTATTTGTTTTTCTAAAGGCCAATGTTTGGTAGGCTAGACTTAGATCGCTCGTTGTTCTATGTAAAAGTTTTTTTTTTTTTATGCGATTGGCACACCCAATTTCCATTTAATAAAAAAAATGACACTGGTTGTTCTTGCATTAAGCCAAAAATATTAATCTGCATACGGTAAGTCGTCGGATGATATATCGTCCAGCATGATAAGTTATGCAAAATGCATAAGCCAATGTCGTATGAATTTAAAGCATGGATGTACCCTATGCTTCATTGTTCATTCCAGTTCAATATTTGTCCTCCCCATATATTTTTTCATCAGGTTCTAATAATCTTATTTTTTATTGCTGAAATCATTTGTATATTTGAAATTTTCTTTCAAATTCATTTTGACCATTTGTTTTTGCACTGCAACTTATATTAAATATTTACTATAATTATAAGTATATACAAATTGCAAGTATTAAGTTTTTTGTGTTATTTTCTGAAATATAAAATTCAGATTTGCTGCAATCACTTAAATTATATTTAACGCTGCTACTCAATATTAAGTTGAAATTAAAATAATCTTGATTGCTTTTTATTTTGTATGCATCGAAATTACTTTTTAATAATAGTTGCGGAATAATTAGCTAAGTTATAACCAAACAAAAAACTGGTTGGTGCTCTAATAAGTGCTGGTCTAAAAACGTTCGCTCGTTTACCAATTACTGGTTTGAAAATTGCTTTAGGCCTCCATTTAATCTTTTCAATTACGGAGATCTTTAGAGTACAGTTAAACTTACGAGAACTCAATTTTGAGGAGAATGGTATCGTTTACAGTCCCTGTACTGTGTACATATGTGCTATTAGCTTCTTATGGATTAATTTAGGTTAATGAGTAACCTTGATAGGTTTGTATTTTAAATAGTGTTGAACCTAATCCCATTGACTAGGGTTGGAATATCGACACGTGATATATATCGACAGTTGAAAAACCGATATATTATATCGATATCTTAACATCCGATATATCGACGATATCGATATTTTAAAACGATATATCGACCACACCATATGCTAAACTATATTGCAGTACAATCTCGGCAATTCATATCCCAGTAATTCGTATAGATTTTCTGGTCTCTTGAAAGTCTCCCTTTATGTCGTCTAAATTCCGGTCACAGCAATCCGGTTCCCCCGATAATTCGTATTTATTTTCATCTTCCAAGTAAACGCCTTATAATTCGAATTTCTAAATAAAAAATCTGATTAACTCTTTGATCTTTTCAAGAGGAGAGGTGAGAGAGGAATCGTTTCTATGAATTTTGGTCAGTTCTCTTTTAATAAAATTGTAAAAAAACCTGTAACCATACTGTTAGCCGCCAACATAGGTTGGTCTGAAAAATTAAGTTCGCTCATGACTGACAAATCCGCGAATGCAAGGCGCTTTATAAACAAAAACTTTACCGAACGCCTACCGTGCAAACACAAAAGCATGAATCATAAGTTAAATTTTCAACGAATGGGTACAGATATAGAATAAAAAACAGCGAAAGTTTTCAACTGTTCATTGATAACGAAACGGCCCACAGCAGTACCACATCACTCAGCGAGTTTATCTTCTATTTTTGCCTCCCAGCACAACCTCTAAGCTGCAATCTCTGAACTTGGCCATAATTAAACGATTTCAGACATTTGCCGCAAAAAATTAGTGATGCAACTCTTAGAAAGCATCAAGGATAGGAATTACCTACCTCAAAATTATGATTTTTAGAGATTTCGCCTATTTCGATGAAGATTTAGCAGTGGCTTGGATCCTAACTGACGAGGAAATTTTGACTCCGTAAAAAAAGGAGATGAAGAAGAAATTGATGTGCCGACGATCAGTTCTAAAATGGCGAAATAATGCATCTACAACGTGTATCATTTCTTAGCAAAATCGGATATTTGCGTGAACGTATTTCTGCTCAGAACATGCTTAACAAAGCCATCGATGAGATCCGTCTTCAAGGACTGCATCATTAGAAAATAACCAAATTTTTTTGTTGATCTAGCTATATCGTTTGTATTTCCATTCATATTAATACAATGTTGTATAAATTTTGTTATTTCCTATTTTTTACCGCCGATTATTAAAAATCTCGATAATTTGGATATCTCAATAATTCATATTTACCTTTCGAACCCTTGACCATACAAATTATTGAGATTCTACTGTATTTTATTTTAACAATTTCCTTTATTCGGTAAAACTCCAGAATGGTAACCCCAAAATGGCGGAAGTCTAGATTTTTAAGATCAGCCAGGTCCTAAAAATCTAGTTGTCCTCCATGTTGGGGTTACCATTCTGGAGTTTTACCAGTAAATATAACAATAAACAATATTTAATTACCAAACAATAATTAGTAGATAAGATTTACATACAAATAATGTTGATTAATCCTATTTAAAAATAAAAATTTATGATTTATATAAATGATGATGGTACTGAGATGTATATCAAAT
Source organism: Rhaphigaster nebulosa (assembly GCA_948150685.1). Lineage (NCBI taxonomy): Eukaryota > Metazoa > Arthropoda > Insecta > Hemiptera > Pentatomidae > Rhaphigaster > Rhaphigaster nebulosa. The sequence goes on from OX411306.1 coordinate 133,582,124, forward strand.
AAATTACATGCTTTTAGATGAATGTTTTGAGAATGCAAAATATAGTCAGAAGAGTCATAAGATAAATAAAAATTTGAGAAGTTTGAAGATTTTATTATTGAAAAACTTCTAGAAGACTATAATATATCAAATATGGCTAAAAGTCTTCAAAATAAAAATATGTTATGACTTTTTTTTTTCTTTGAAGTATAATTCTTTTCTATTTTTTTTTTATAATGATTCATGGCTAATAAAAATATTGTTTTATAAATAATAATCATTATATTATTTCATAACCTTCTTCATAGCTTAAATAATATTAATAGTATTTAATAATACTCATTTGATGCACTTTTTTTGCTTTTTCATCAATTTCCTTTCGATATATCGATATTTTTCTAGCGATTATCGGTGGATATCGATATTTGGTTTTGCGATATATCAAAATATCGAATATCGATATTTTCCTTTCGATGTTCCAACCCTACTATTGACTTAGTATAACCGACTAAGGTAAGCGAAAGGTGTAATAAAGGTTGAATATGAATTTCGAATATTTATGCGAATAGCTGCTGTCATTCCTCAGCAACAATTTTTTTCAGGTTACATAATTTGTTATTGTTTATAGGTAACTCTTTTTAGTATATGAAGTACATATATATAATATATTAATCCATTAGCATATAAACTACCCTGACTTGGTAACTCAACAGCAATATTCAGATGCGTTCCCTATCAAAAAACATTTTGTATATAAATAAATTGCCACTAAGTTTTTTAACGCATCATCCTACATGTGCCAACCATCATTGACCCTTCCTAAAAATTTGAATTCTGCAATAAAGTTGTAATTGCGTGCACTGCTGTTTCTATTTGGTATAGAAATGGAATACTACTAGAAGTAAATTAAGGACTTTTGAAGTTAATGATGTTGAATGCGATAAATCAACACTTCAGATTTCAGAAAACAACTTTAACTACTTTTAGTTCAGTGATGATGCACATTTCATCGATGATTTTAGTGAGGCCGAAACAACACGCAGCTTTCAAGTCCCTCTTGAATAAAATGGTTTCCAAAAATCACTAAACATTCATGTTCGTTACAATACCACCTCGTAAAACACTTCTTTATGAAAGACATGATGAATTAATTATATTGGAATGTTCTATTTGTCATGAGCAATTCAATTCTCATTGTCTTGGATTGTCATTGTCCCTGAGCAACCTGGTACATTATTTTTATCCATATCTCGGAAAAAAATATTTTTAGTTTATTCAGGTCTCAATTAATGCTTACAAAAATTATGTTTGTAGTATTTTTCAAAATATGTCTCAGAAAAAAATATCATTGTCGTGGACAAAGAATTCCTCAAACTAAAATCAGAAAATAGAGAAAATTTATTTATGATTTCGAGGATTGTGGAAGGTTTTGGCAGTTCTGAAGTTTTTAACGCGAGATTGATTTAATTAATTATCAATTAATCCACTTAAATTCCCAATTACACCAGCCGGCCAGGAAGGATGAATCACACGTTAGTATGTTTGTCCTGGCTTGATATGGTTAATGCTCTGTTGTTAATTTTTTTCATTTCATTTTGATTAATTATCGTTATCCATATGAGATCTTAAAAATAATAATTTGACTGATTTCTTTCTAAGTTCTTTTTATCATTGTCGTGTTTGTTTATGGATCTCATTCCCATGGCATCTCTTTGGCCACAACAATGAAAATTCGAGCACAATGGTTCCTACTCGGGGTAGATTTTGGGCTAAAGTTTTGCCTGATATTGTTTATAGCTCAGAGCTGGTCTAAGAGCATTCAGATTTTTTTTTTTTTTTTTTTTTTTTGGTGAAATTTGCTCGTTGTTTGAGAATCACCCTTAAATAATACTTTCATCTTCAACACTTTCTGCATCAAAATTCTTCCTTCAACTGAAATGTATTTTTTTTTTTTTTTTTTTGAGGTGTGCTAAACACGAATCCAAAGGCAGAAAATCTCTATAACGCACCATTTTATGTTAAATTTGTGTTTTGGGTCAAAAAATGAGGTGTTTTTCGACATTTTGAGTATTTTTTTATCGTTGAAAACTTCAACGAAAAATGAAGAAATCTATTTGATTTTGAAGCTATTAAAATGTATTACAACATGAAAAAATTGCGAGAGCTCAAGTGTTAGGCTTCAAGAATTGATTTGGCCTTCAATCAGCAGTATTATGCAGGGATCCAGTTAATACATGCCTCTTAGGCTCAATGATGGTGTCGTCCCAACCAGGAGTAGAGTTAGCAGGCATATTTGTTGCTCTTCATGTAGTCGCGATCTCAGTGGTTGGCTGAAGGAACACATAAATCAATGCCTTTAGCTGTTTCAATGGTTTGGCGAGAGTCGAAAAAGCATGGAAATGATTTAGGCCGTTTTCAACTCGTAGGAAGTCACCGAACAAATGCAGGTGGATCATTTTAATGCGTGCGGCGATTCTCTTGCACGTGTTTCAAATTACTTAAAATCGCTTTTTTATTTTGCGGTAAAAACGTACTATTTCACGTAAGGATGACTCTCAAACAACGGACAGCTTTCAAGTCCCTCTTGAATAATGTATGACAATCATTTAAGGTTTTTCTGCAGCCAAAAGTAAGAAAAAAATAGTATATCCTAACCTTCCATCTGCCATGACATCAGTTCCGCACTATGAATCTATGCCCATCTCACCTAAACCCCAGACTTATTCTATCAGTGATTTGGAAGAGACTGATTTTGAGAATATCTCACAGGAACCAGGAACCAGCGAAGAAATACAGGACCAGGAACCAGCGAAGAAAAACACTTTTCAAGTGATTCCAGTGGAAATGATACGTAGCCAAAACTCTTCAACCAGGCCAGGTTGAATAACCTCCTCCGCGATTTAGACCTCCTAAAAAGTAAAGCCCAATTACTTGGTTCCAGACTAAAACAATGGAATCTTTTGGAACCAGGTGTGAAAATTTCTTCCTTTCGAAAGCGGGAATCAGAGGTACTCCAATTTTTTTCAATGGAAGGCAACCTTGCATTTTGTGAAAGTTTGTTCAATTCACTCTCAATCAATCCAGATGAATTGAGACTATTCATTGACAGCTCCAAATTCAGTCTGAAAGCAGTGCTCCTTCACTACAGCAACCAACATCCATTCCTGCCTTTTGCCTATTCTATCCATATCAAGGAAACTTTGAAAATTGTGCTTGAGAAAATCAAATACAACGGGTATAAAATTGTTGCAATGCTTACAGGACTCCAAGGTTGTTACACTACGTTTTGCTGATTTTTATGTGAGTGGGACAGAAGAGAAAAAGCAGATCACTACATAGTGAGAAGATGGCGAGAACGCTCTGACACAATTGGTTAAAAATACATTGTTAACCCTCTTAAAAAAAAAAAAAAAATTCTACTCCTATCTGTCCATATCAAATTAGGACTCATAAAGAATTTCATGAAAGCAATGGACAAGAAAGGAGAAGGCTTTTTTTTACTTGAAACAGAAGTTCTACAAATTAAATGAAGCACAGATTAAAGAGAGGTTTTTCGTGGGGCCACAAATCCGCGCTCTTTTAAGGACCTGGAATTCAAAGAAAATTAAATGAAAATGAAAAAAGAGCTTATACCAGTACCAAAGAAATGTCAACTATAATATTAATTCGAAATGAGCATGCTTGATAAAAATTTCAATTCGAAAAACAGAATCAGAACCTTCGAAAACTTAATAAACGATCCCTATATCATAGAAAACTCCAACGGTAACGGAAAGCCGAAATGCGCATGCGCGATTAAAAATCCAATTAAAAAAAATGAAATCAGAACCCACGAAAACCTAATAAACGACCCCTTTATCATAAGAAAACTTCAATAACATCTGAAAATCGAAATGCGCATGCGCTATCGGAAATCCGAAAGTAAATTCGAAAATAGCGCCCTTGAAAACCATGTAAACGATTACTATACCGAAGAATTTTGAAAACTAAGAATTAAGTATAAATGCTCGTGGTCAAACAAAATTTTGGTAGTAAATTTGACATTAGCAACTTTGAAAACCTAATGAACGATCACCAAATCGTTGAAATCCACCCCTCACTAAATAAATAAATAATAATAAAAATATTTAAAAATAAATAAACAATTTTATTTCAAAAATTTAAACTACTTGAAATTTGTTCTTAATATCAATTATCTATAAACGAAACTAATGTCGGAAAAATATGTCGAAGTTATTTCAAAAGTCATTATTGTAATTAAAACAATTATTTTTCATTAATAAAATAAATTAAATAGAATTAATTCATGTCCGGATACAATTGAAATGGAAAAAGTTGCAATTGAAGGTGACAATAGATTTGGAAAAGGTTATAGTTGACTTGGAAATGATATATTAAACGATACTCCTACGGAAAAATTTTGAAAACTAAAAGTTAATTAGAAATTCTTTTGGCCGAACAAAATTTCGGTGGTAGTAAATTTGGCATTAGCAACTTCGAAAACCCAATGACCGATCACCAAATCGATGAAATCCATTTTCCCTCTCCCCCCTTAAATAAATAAAAAATAATAAATATATAAAAATAAATAAACAACAATTTTATTTAAAAAATTTAAACTAAGTCTTTATTGTAATTAACATAATTATTTTTAAGTAATAAAATAAATAATATTGAATTAATTCATGTCCGGTTGGTTTACAATCGAAATGGAAATAGTTACAATTCAAATGGAAAAGGATACAATTGAATTGAAAAAGGTGACAATCGATTTGAAAAGGGTTACTATTGAAATGGAAAATGTTACATTTGAAATAGAAAAGATTACAATTGGCGTGGAAATGCTATATATATAAAATTTATTCATTTATACTATAAATACACCAAATATTCGGTATTAAATTTGATTCAATGTACAGTTTCTGCATAGATTGTACAATAAATTATGGTTGTAAAATGCGTTTGTTGACTTTAAGTAAGGTTTCCTAGAGTACCTAAAGACGTTACAGTCGGTAGACTCATCAGCTATAAATAGTTTTTATCTTAATAAACGGTATGCCTGTTTATTTAAGAATTTCGTTTTACTTATTACCAAAATTACCGGCATTTTCGATTAATTGGATAAACGAGGTTTTACTTGTGCATACTTTCCTTTACGACTATTTTAATTTAATCTATAAATATTTATAAATACGACTAGTTTTCTTCTTCATTTGTTGTATTTTAGCCTGTGCTAATGAATTTAAAATAATAATAATTATTATTATTTAATTATAATAATTGTATAATTTTTTTAACAATAACAATAATTTTTATTGTTAAAAAAATAGCAATATTATGCTTATAATTCTCAAACAATCTGAAATTTGTTTAGTTAACATGTAAATATAAATTGAAAATGGTTATTCGAAAATATTGATTAGATACATCCTATCTACCTATCTAAGCAGTAAAAAACTGAATGTTTATAAAAGACAGATAGGCGATAATTAATTATATTTTTATGCGCTGCTTATGTTAAAGAATCCAAATGTTTTTTATTGGAACTAAATTCCAGTGTAGAATCTATAAATAAATTACAGCTAGTCCGGTCGGAGTTCGGGTCGGAGATAAGACGGTATCTCATCAGATCAGTAGGACCCTTAGGAGTTCTCGTCTAACAACGTCACGAACCAAATGATATAACACAAACTTAATCTCTGTAACAAGATATGATTGGAAGGATTCAAACCCGGAAGGGGCCATTTGCGACAGCATATACTATAGAATCATATACACCAATTCTAATTATTGTTCTGTCACGATAAGGCCGATATTTATCGATTTCCATATGAGGCTAGTACTGCGCTGCCCTATCTAGGCCATTGTATAGGCTCTTAGTGCTTTATACTTTCTCAAAGAAGTCAGGTAATAATTTTTCTTTTTTTTCACGGTCTTAATAAATTAAGAGCTCTGAGGTCTCCTGAATCCAAATCCAGTTCATCATATTGCTCAAAATGTCAGAAAAATAACAATCCACAAGCTAAGGACTTCAAAAGTTCTGTTTCCCCACTTTAGTTTGATCACTTTCATACTAATATTCACCATGACATTAAAATCCTAACATATAAATGTAATTCACCTTTTTTTTTGTTGATTATATGAATAAAAGTGATAATGAATAGATTATGAAAAAGGTACTGTATCAGGCATCATGTTTTAAATTATAAATTCAATTTTTTTTTCTTAAACAAAAACATTTTTAAAAAATTGTAACCAGATCCATCATCCTAGTCAGTTGGATTTATAAATCTTTTAGATTCGGCAAGTCATATCAAGACAAGCCTTCTGCAAAACTTACGTAGGCTTGAGCACCTACACGAATTCACCAAACTGGTTTCACTTTCGTTATTTATTTTAATATCCTACTCATGTATAGTGTAATTTAGTTATAAGCCAATACAAAGAATTGTTACTCTATATTAAATCTATATTTTGAGAAAAAAAAAATATATATGTTTGAGATAATAGATAAAACAATTTAAAACTAGGAAAAATATAGGAGGTGATTATTGTCTTTATAATTTATGGTTAATGGTGATGGTATGTTTCAAAGTTTATACATTCGTTATTAGTTCCTCGACACAAAAATAAAAAACTCTGCGTACTGACATACTTTTACCGACTTTTGACCGATCTGTATTTCCGTTTTTATTATAAAATTCACAGACATACTACCAAACTGACAAAATATATGACTACAGGTGACAGACTCACTTGGGCGTAATGGAAAAGACGCTGGATAAGTGATCGCCTTTCGAAGATTAATGGAATAAATCAAGATCGGTAAGATGTACTGTTCTTCCTCATAGCTGAAATGCCATAATTTTACAACTAACATTTAATTTGCTGATGGTCACTATTATCTGCGACATGTGGGAATGAAGAGATGAAGTTGTAAAAAAAAATAATCTTAATTTCGATAATTTAGATCATTTCATTTCAGTATCACAGGAAAGGATTCAAGTCCATAATATTGCAAGAAAAAACAAAAGTTTAAAAATCACATTTTCCCAAACTAATTATGTTAAGAAAACGAAAAAAAAAATGAACAAGTGGCATTTAACTGCATAAATTATTAATGATTAATTAATAGTAAATTAGTTAATAATTATTAGTCAACTAATTAGAATATTGGTTTTGGGACTTCAGTGCTTTTCATGAATAATTCGTGTTTGCTTTGGTGACTTTTTTGAAAAAATAATTAGTATATTTATATAATAGCTTAGAAGGTTTGAAAGGCCCAGTTCCAATGTGTTTGTATAATTTTCGTTAACAGATTAGGCATCTATTTTATTAGTTTATCGACAAAGGATGTAAGCAAAAGACTATATCTACTTACGATTTCATGGCAAAATGATAAAATTTCAAACTAGGTCTTTTGTGTCCATAAAAAAGAAATAGAATATCCTACTAATGCCACAATCTCTTCATTATTTCTTACAATTACGTCCGATATTCATGTTAGGTTGGATTGATGGTTCAGTTAAATGCTAATAAAAAAATTTAAGTGATAGCTGTGTTTCAAACATAAATTCTGACAGGAGGATGAATCACATATTACTATGAAGTTATTAAGAACGGGAGGACGATGGAAGAAAGGTAGCTATGGGGATGCCTTGAGAAAGGTGGGCAGGTCCGAATGTGAAAAGGAGTCAGTGAACCCCAAACTCCCACTCGCTCCGACTTGTATGGGTACCTCCGCGTACCTCTATGTACGTACCTCTGCGGTTACTAGCCAGAGAAAGTCACGTTCCACAGGTCTTAACAAGAATGGCATATTTGTTATGGTACGAGACCGAGTCTCCTGAGGGTTATCGATGTTTCAGAAAAAAAAAGAAGCAAAATCCCGTTTTTTCAGGAATTGTGTTTTAATTTTATTTTTTCTGGATAGGAATTGGTATGATCAGTAAATAAAATTAAAGCAATGAGAAAAAAACTTGTTTGCTCGATAGAGATTAATACTCGCTCCCTTTTATCAGATATTTCCCCACTTTACACTTTATAGATCTCGCAACACCAGCGGTAAACACACATACTTTGTGTGACTTTGTTGACCGCCAACCTAATAAAAAAAGTGAAAAAAAACAACCAGGAGTTAGTAATACACTAATGAACAGGATCGTTAGTTTAAATACTAAACACACGGAAGAAACAAAAACACTATGGAGGTAGGGTTTCTATGAATAATCTCCATCCGTTTTTTAGCAAGAACCGTAATTATAAAAATTTGCCTTACTTTTTAGAATTTAAGTTTTATTAAATACGTTTTATGTATGTATTTAAACAAAATAAAGTTGAATGCAAGAGACAGTCTAATTTGCATATGTATGCATATATTTAAAATTAAAATAAACTTTACTTGTGTTAAAATATTTTAGCCATCGTCGGTCACAGTATGAAACAGTGTAACTACCAATCCCAAGTTACCAGCAGAAACAAAAAAACGTTTAAGAAATCAAATTTTCATCATATTCAGATATGTTTTTTGAAAACTAATAAGCGACAGAAAAAAATATACTATCGAGTATATTATACATACTAAAATCGAAAATTTTTACAATCAATTGTTATGCGTTAAAGTTAGACAAAAACAAAGTAATAAAATAACCTTACATCAAAACATTCTTTAATAACCTGGTTTCACATTGTAACCGACGACATGCATCTGAAATTACGTTATAAAAATTACAACAAAATCTCGTAAAAGTTCATTGTGAACAAAACAAAAGAACATATTAAACAGAATAAAAATATAACCAGGTAGCAAATAAAAATATAATCCTGATTTAGGAGATGAAAGATCCGAACTACCGCGATTCTATTGTACATCAGGTTCAATTTTGTCAAAAGTGATCAAGATCTTGATTTCACATCGTTGATAATGCTGAAACCCACGGCATTCAGGCATAATGCGTCAACAACAGATTCGATACGCTCTTTGAAAAAGTTCACTGACAGGAGGCTCTTTAGCTAGAATAGCCATCATATGAGGCAATGTCGAAAGAAACAAAAATAAAATTAATAATTCGTTTAAACAAAAAATCATACAATTATTACTATTCATTAGGGTCCAAGGTTCTTTAACATTATTACTTATTGTAACATTATTTCTTATGGTTCTTAGTGAGACAGATTATAACATTTAAAAATAGAAAATTCAATGAGATGATCTTTGATAAATTAAAAAAAACAACTAGAAAACAACCATACATACCATATTTCAGCTCATTTGATCCAAAGGAGGCGCCTGGAAGGGGAAAATACACACACGCATATATATATATATATATATATATATATATATATATATATATAGATAGATAGATAGATAGATAGATATAGATAGATTGAAAGATAAAAGAACTTTATTCTGGGACTAGGTCCCTTAAGAAGAACATGAATGAACAAATAAAACAGAAACATTATCTGGCGAAAAGACTACAAAATACAGATCAGTTAATTTTTACAATATTTTCAGTAAAATAAATAAGTTTTTTTTATCGAAAAATATAATTAATTTGAACAAAACAAAAAAAAGAGAAAAAAAAAACAAGAAAAAAGAAAAGAAAAAGAGAGAAAATGAAAAATACAAAAATAATTAATTGATTAGCAAAGTTTAAGTTTGTACATTAAAATACTATTATTCACTTCTGATCCAGATGTTAATCCTAAACTGAAATTTCGCATTTAGAGAGCATCATTTTGGAGAGAAAGAAGGTGTTGGAAAAGGAGGGATTTGAATGAGGATAGAGAAGAAGCATGGCGGATATTAGAAGGAACGGAATTCCAAAGGGTAGAGGAGCGGGCGAGAAAGGAGCGTTCGAATGTTTTGGTTCTGTGGGAGGGGGTATGGAGGTCAGAAAGGCGACATCTAGTTTCCAGTGCGTGGACTGAGGATTTGAATTGTAGGAGGCTGGTGGGTGGTATAGAAAAGATCCGAGGAAATATTGTCTACGGTTGCAGGGGAAGAAGAGCCACTGTAACTCGCCATAAAGGTGGGACTCGAGGTGCCAAATCTTCAGTTCATGATCCGCTTCAATCTGTCCTCAAGCACATTCGAAAGACCCCGTTATACGGGTGTAGGGTGGAGGGAGGAGATGTGAGGAGTAGGAGAGAGGAAGCGATGGAAAGGGATTCATGAGGACAAGAGTCCGGGGAAAGGAGATTCCAAAGGCGAAGATAGCCGATTCCACCCGAATTCTCACTTCTTTTCTCTAGTTGCTTTTCTTGCGTGATTTTACCGTTCTTAAGAATTTTAATTTTTTTCAACAGATCTTCTTAATTTAATGTTCATGATAATGAAAACTTTAATAATTAATGATATAAACTTATTTTTAACAATTTAATTTTCTATAAAAATAAGTTAAATAAATACAATTATTATTATCCATCAGATTATATTCATGATTAAAATCCACAAAATTATCCATTTACTATCTTATAAATTAGAATCTAACAAAATTAAATCACTATCAGTATCGCAACTTAGAACTGATAGAAGAGATCAGAGAGAAACAAAGTTGATATTCGTTTTTCGCAGCCTGACAAAACCCTCAGATACGAATTTTCTTGGGAATCGAAAAATAATTGTTTTTTTACTCAAAATTTTCCACCTTCGATTTTTGTTCGAAAATCACATAAATTGCGATAACTTCCACGCGACTCCACTGATTCATACGAAACTTGGGAGAGGTTTATGGCTTTATAATCTACACGAAATAGTACAAACCCGACCTCCATAAACAAGTTAGAACCGAAGATACAAAATGAAACGTTTGATGAGTTCTTTTTTATTTTAGGGTAGTTTCTCCCTTCCAAAGGCATATATTCTAAAAGTGATTAGAACATGTTAGAGATCAGAAATTCAGCTTTCCAATGGCTGTATTAACGTTGAATTTGGATAAAATCCTGAGGAGTTATGAATGCTTATGTGAGCGCCGGGCGTCGGCAGGGATAAAAAAAAAAGTCGTCCAGGAAAACCGAAACCAAAAATTTCAATTTTTTTATTTTTATGAAAATTCAAATATAAGGATTTTATAGGACGATAAAAACTAATCTGACTTTCTTTTTTCTAATATAATTTTTTTAACCTACTTTACTAGAAGCGTCTGTTAATTTTTTTTATTATTTGTGCATTTAAATTCATTTAATATAATGGGCAATATTTTTTTATTATTTTACGCAAAACAACAAATCTATTGGTATACAAGAACTTTGAAATCCATGCAGAGCAAAGGCAGAAAACAATAATATAAATAATTGTTTAAATTATATAAAATATTTTTTTCTTGGCTCCTTTTTTTTATTTGTTTAAAATTGTATTCATATTATTTATATTTTGTGTAATATTTAATGATTGTTTATTATTAATGACTCTAATGGAAGGGATATGATCGTATTTTCTATTTATTTCTGTAATTGTTATATTCAAGGTAGATTTGTTAATTCTGGGTATTTTATATTTGTTAAATTTATGCCATATGTTGGTTTTCTTTTTTGAGAAATTAGCTTGCATTATTTCATTAATAATTATATAATTTATACGTTCTTTACAAAAGTCTTTGTTATTTATTATCTGATTAATATTTCTCTTTAAATGTATTTTATATAGCTATTATTTTATATTAATATACCTAATTAATTTATTATCCATAAAGTTTTTTTTCTTTTTAAATTTAAAATATTATTAATTATGGAAATTTAATATAAAATCTTACGACGACTCAGTGTAAGAGCAGTAAAATCACGCAAGAAAAGCAACGAGAGAAAAGAAGGGAGGATTCGGGTGGAATCGGCTATCTTCGCCTTGGGAATCTCCTTTCCCCAGACTCTAGTTTCGTGAGGTGGGGGATTGGACTTATCAGTCTGCAACCTCTCCTCTCTGGAATTGGAGGGAATAATAATTTTTTCAATAAAATTGCTTTCGCCAGTTTTACTGCCTACATCTATCCTACTTTCCTATTATTTCTAAATGCTTCATTGTAGTTTACATTATCATTGATATCATACATATCATTGATGGGCGGCTTTCTTTTTAGCTTCATTATAAAGTATTTTTTTCTTAAACTGTATAGTTTTAATTTCTTTTTCTTCAAGTAATTTGTGGCATTTCAAATCTAGACAGAAGTTTGAAATTGATTATTTACTCATTAACCATATAAAATATCTTAAAACTGTAATCAAAATCTCGATTACCATACTGACCATAGAATGATCAGAGGCGTCATTGAAATAAATAAATTCAAGAAAGATCAACCCTTCAAAGTAATAAAAACAATTGGAAAATCGTAAGCCAAAGAGACACTAATATATTTAAAACTAAACTAAAAGCTAGTCTAGCTAGAGAGAAGAAACGTTGGGTAACCAACATCCACGAATCCAGATGATGTATGACCATCTTATAAAAGCTTTAGAAGATATATATGTACCAACACAAGTGGCATCAAGCGGATCTAGGAGTAGCAAATTAACAGAAGATTCAAAGTTACTATTATGCAAAAGACGAGAATTAAAAGGAAAGACACCAGCTTCTTCAAAGAATAAAGTCGAATTAATAGAGCTGAATAAACTCATTAGGAGGAAGATCAAATCCGACCTGAACCAACAAAGGGAGAACACAATTAAGAGTATACTGGATACAACCAGATCAACCAAAAAAATACTATCTGAATTATCTTCAGGCAGACAATGGTCTTATTCTATTCAGGATAATAAAAATCGAATATTAATGAACAGAGAAGATATATTAGGCATGGCAACTGATTACTTTACAGTACTTTATCAACATAAAAATAAAAATCATTCTTTGATCTTTCGGTCCGAAGAAAAAGTCCCTGAAATACTACTACCAGAAGTAGAAAGTGCCATCAATGTTCTTAAGAAAAATAAAGCGGCTGGACCTGGCAATATAACAAATGAAACCCTCCTAGCATGCGGTTCAGTATTATGCGAAGAATTACTTAAATTGTTCAATTCCATCCTGGAGGAAGAAACAGTCCCGAAACAATGGAAAATAGCAAATAGTTCTTATGCATAAAAAAGGCAATAAAAAGAACATAGAAAATTACAGACCAATCTCGCTCTGTCCAACCATTTGCAAAAGTTTTTACTAGCATTATCACTAGACGAATAACCCCTTACATAACGACTTCAATGTCAAGCGAACAAGCAGGCTTTAGGAGAGGCTTCTCAATTGCTGATAACCTACAGGTGGTGAACCAACTTGTTGAAAAGGTTAAAGAATATAATTTCTCGGTCTACTTTTGTTTCATTGATTTCCGGAAAGCATTCGACAGCATCTACCACAGTAGCATTCTGAAGGCGCTGGATGACATGGGAATTGAACAAAAGTACATCAGAATTATCAAAGAGCTCTGCAAGGATAATACAGCTTTCATTGAAACTGAAAAGAAAGGCCCGAAGTTTATAATAGACAAGGGAGTTAGACAAGGAAATCCACTTTCACCCATACTCTTACATCATTACTGGAAAGAATATTTCAAAAGGCAGACATCGACCATTTGGGGCTAAGCATAAATGGATCTGAATTAAATAACCTAAAGTATGCTGATGACGTTATTCTGATTTCTGATAAAGCTGATGAAATAATCACGATGTTGAGGAAATTGGAAACAAGCTGGATAGTGGTAGGTCTGGCCCCTAACTCGACAAGACAGTTATGATGACGAACAGTGAAAAAACTGAAATAAGTTGGAGAAGTACAATATTAAATTATGTAGAAGAGTGCATTTATTTAGGTCAACTCATTTCTTTCTCTGAAAGGACGTCAAAAGAGGAGGACCACTTTAGGATCGAAAAAATATTGGACCCTAGTAGAGGGATTTTAGGGGAGCTGGGCCACCGATAGGAGCAGCCAATCAGAAGCCAGCATTTTGGTCACGTGACCTATGGCGGGAAATTTGAATTTGAATTTTCATCTCGACCTAACCTTAACTGCCACGTGGTCTTGCCTGGACCTAACCTTAACTACCACGTGGTCTCACCTCGACCTAACCTTAACTATTAGGCCAAGCCCCTTTTTAGTCACGTGACCCTTATGCCACGCCCCTTTTTAGTCACGTGACCCTTATGCCACGCACCTTTTTAGTCACGTGACCCTTATGCCCCGCCCCTTTTTAGTCACGTGATCCAGTCACGTGACCCGCGGTACCTACTGGTCTATGCTCCGCCCGCATATTTTAGTCACGTGATCCAGTCACGTGACAACGGCACCTCCTGACCTATGCTCCGCCCACAAGATTCACCCCCTCCACCCATTGAAGGATCAGGTACCCACCTTATAGAGCATGAGTGTACCCGGCCGCCATTTTGTTTTTCTTACACCGCCATTTTGTTTTTCTACCGTTTGAGAGACTTAAGATTTTGTTGAAGGGTTAGGTACCCACCTTATAGAGCATGAGTGTACCCGGCCGCCATTTTGTTTTTCTACCGTTTGAGAGACTTGAGGTTTTGTTATAGGGTCAGGTACCCACTTTATAGTCTGTAACCTTCCCAACGGTTATATAATCATAACCTATACGACGAAGGGTCGGGTACTCACTTTATAGTATGTAACCTCCCCAACGGTTATATAATCATAACCTATACGATGAAGGGTCAGGTACCCACTTTATAGTCTGTAACCTCCCCAACGGTTATATAATCATAACCTATACGATGAACGGTCAGTTATCCACTTTATAGGCTGTAACCTCTCCTATGGTTATATTATCATAACCTATACGATGAAGGGTCAGGTATCCACTTTATAGTATGTAACCTCCCATACGGTTATATAATCATAACCTATATGATGAAGGGTTAGGTACCCTCTTTATACTCTGTAACCTTTCCAAAGTTTACATAACCTTTACATTGTTTTCGTGTTTGTGCAACCTTCTCAATGTTTACATAACCTTTACAATATTTAACTTTACCAACATGTAAACAGGTTGGATCATGTATAGACAAGTTGGATGATGCCTAGATGAAATACAAATATGGACTTTGAACTGTTTATCTCTAAAACAAAAATAAATAGTAGGGCTTCTTAATCTTATAACAATTGTTGGAATTTGAACTGTTTATCTCTAACATATAAATAAATAGTAGAGTTGCTTAATCCTATAACTGCTTTTGGACTTTGCACTCTTAATCTCCAACCATTCTTATCTCGCTGAAATATAAACAAAACAACTTTTCAATGTACTACGTATTTTTAATAGTTGATAGTATAAATAATAGTCTTAAAAGGATTAACTTGTCAATGTTCTACGTATTTTTACTCTCCGATAATTAAATAATTGTCTTAAAAGGATTAACTTTTAATCCATTAAGTTCCTATCGAACTTTTAATCTCTAAAATATATTAACAATTCGAAACGATGATATCACGCTGGCCAAAGAGGTTGCACCTTTTAGTTAATCCTTCCGCTAAAAAGTAAACAAATTTAGCTGTCCCAATAATGCTCTATCTCTTAATCCTTCCTTTAAAAGTAAACAATGGACTTTGAACTGTTAATCCTCTATCATTACTCATCTCGCTGAAACATAAACAAAACAACTTTTTAATCTTATGTGTATTTTTATTTTCTCATAGTATAAACTATTAAAACGCCGTAAAAGAATTAAATATTAAATCCTTAAAGTTTTTTTTATCATTTACAAACAATGATAAAGAGCCTTTTAATCATTTCATAATATCTGGATAGATGACGTCATTATTATTAGCTAAAGTTTTGTACCTTTTTCAGTTCTCAATGTTTACATTTTATGCAATTTTTCCAAATGTTTACATAACCTTTACAATATTTAACTTTACCAACATGTAAACAGGTTGGATCATGTATAGACAAGTTGGATGATGCCTAGATGAAATACAAATATGGACTTTGAACTGTTTATCTCTAAAACAAAAATAAATAGTAGGGCTTCTTAATCTTATAACAATTGTTAAAGGTCAGGAGGTGCCGTGGTCACGTGACTGGATCACGTGACTAAAATATGCGGGCGGAGCATAGACCAGTAGGTACCGCGGGTCACGTGACTGGATCACGTGACTAAAAAGGGGCGGGGCGTAAGGGTCGCGTGACTAAAAAGGGGCGTGGCATAAGGGTCACATGACTAAAAGGGGGCGTGGCATAAGGGTCACGTGACTAAAAAGGGGCGTGGCCTAATAGTTAAGGTTTGGTCGAGGTGAGACCACGTGGTAGTTAAGGTTAGGTCGAGGCAAGACCACGTGGCAGTTAAGGTTAGGTCGAGATGAAAATTCAAATTCAAATTTCCCGCCATAGGTCACGTGACCAAAATGCTGGCTTCTGATTGGCTGCTCCTATCGGTGGCCCAGCTCCCCTAAAATCCCTCTACTGACCCTCAAGCCTATTATGAACGGAAACTTTGAAATTATAAACAAAAAGATTATTTTTGAATGTTGCATAATGCCCTTTGAAGCTATGGTTGTCAAACATGGTGTCTGACAAAGAAATTAGAAAATAAATTAATAGTCTGGCAAAATTCTATTGAAAGGAGTGTACTAAACATTAAGAAAAAGAACCGCATCAAAATCATGGACATAAAAGACGAACAGGCTTCAAAAACATAAATCTTCTTGTAAAAGAAATTAAATAGAGATGGGCTGGCCATCTGGCTAGAATTACGGGCGGAATATGGTCCTTAACGACAACAGAATGAACTCCTTATGACTTGAAAAGAAAACGTGGAAGGCAAAGAAGGCGTTGAAGTGACCACATAAGAGCCATTGCAGGGCCAGAGACAAAGAAGCCTGGAAGGAACTGTGGAGAGAAATAGCGTATCCCACTTCCCAGTAGGAATTGGTCTCCAGAGAAGTTAGACCATCACTCCCTAAGGGGAAGGCCCACATAAATTAACGGAAAAAAAATCATAATATTGTATATAATTGTAAATATTGTAAGTAGCATCTGAAGTAAAAGTAATATAATCAGTAAAATTCTGTTACTTTTTGTAATAAAAGGCTTTATTCATTCATTCATAAAGTATTTTTTCTTAAACTGTATAGTTTTAATTTCTTTTTCATCAACTAATTTGTTGCATTTCAAACTAGAGTGATGGTTTCCAAAATTCACACAGTTTGGGATGAACGAATCACATGGTAAACCATTATGTTCTGATTTTGCACACTAAACACATATGGGTGTTTTTGAGCATTTATCAGCGAAGTGTCCGAATTTTAAACACGTTCTGCATTTGATTGGATTAGAAACATACATTTTTACATTTATTTTTTGGAATCCCACATGAATGGTTTCTGGAAGAGTAGGCAATGAAAATGCAAGAACATATCATTGTGTTTTCCTCTCGGTTCCTGTCTTTCTGGAAACTATTCTTTTGATTTCTTTAATATTATATTTTCCTAATTCTTCCGAAATTTCATTTTCCTCTACTCCGTCTAGCTCTGGACAAAATATTACTCCCTTGCATACATTTAATTTTTCATGTAGACTTACTTTTATTTTTATTATAGAACCAAAATTTCTAAGTTTTAACAGTGGAGCTTGTTTGGACTAGAAGTGTACCGTTTCTTAGATTGTTTTTTTACGTTCTTTTTTTGGCTCCCCACATTGATTTTTTATTGATTTATAAATTAATAACTGTGAAACTTTTTTAAGGTCTCCTTCTTCATCTTTTTCAATTATTAGAAATTGATTTTTATTTTTAATTTCTGGCAATTCATTTATATTGGTTTCGTTAATACTTTTCCAACATGGTTTTATTCGTTTTTGATTAGGAGAACGAATATCAGGTGGTTTATTCATTTTTCTCTTTTTGGCTAGTTATTATTATCGTTTTAATTTTTTTTTTTTAAAGTAATGGTACAGGAGAAAATAATGAAAGTTTAATTAAATTAAAATGATATACATGAAGAAAGAAATAAAGTTAAAAAGAAAATTAAAAATAATTGACTAAATAAAATATTATTTCTTCTTATAAAGACGCAAATGCCTTATTTTAGTGAAGAAGCGAATGAAAAATATTTCTGATAGAATAAAATTTTAAACTACTAGAAAATATAATTGGAATAAATTATATCTATCACTGAGCTATCATCAGACTAACTATACTGCTCCGGCACATGTATAAAGACTACGTTAAAGAGACTGCAGAGCTTCCAGAACTCCGTTCTTTGACGGATCGTCAGAGGGACCTCAGTCCAACAAGCGAGAAATGCAACTATTTAAGAGGAGCTCTAGCTACCCTTAGTGTCAAAATAAATAGGCCGGAGGCATATCTAATTATTTGATGTACCGACTTGGTTGCAAAGCACTGTCCAAGGGGTCGACGTGCTCGCCGATGGAAGGGTTCTGGACTCTGCAGTCTAAATCCATCTTACCTTATTCCTCAACCAGTAGAATCGCTCCTCCCCATTCTCTGTAAATAAATAAAGACCAAAGCCAGAATATGAAACCCCCAGCACACTGTGGACATTGCAACGTTAATCAATAACCATAAAATACCCAAGGGTAATGAAGGTATATAGACCCTGTATGTATCCTATATCATTATTGTTGTATCAGTGCAAAAATCTCGGAGGGGAGAAAAAAATAAGAAGTGTTTTGGAATACCAAGGCATAAAAAAATTCCTTTTTGCGCCGCAGTGCGCCTCAAACATTTTTCTCTTTACCGTTTCAAGCTTTCTTTAAGTCTACTTCCTTTAAGGACAGTCGTGTGAATGGGCACTTATTTTAATAATTTACTGTGTTTTTAAAAGTATTTTACGCTTGTTGGTTCCTTAGAAAACGGTTTACTTGTTTGTATGGATAGCGTGAGATGTTGAATACATAGCAATATGTCGATAACTATACTTCCTTTGCCTAACTCCTTCTTTTTCACTATAGTTAATTCATAAATATGACAAGCGTCATATTTTGATCCTATCTAGCCCGTTCTGGAAGTCTTCATGAAAAGGAGTGGTGTAAAATAAATAGATGTTTAATGAGAAACAAAGAGTAATGTTTAAAAGGAATGCTCTAGATTTAATATTCTTTTGTTTAAATGGAATGCATTATTTATGATCATAATAATCCTCTAAATGGCTAGTAATTATTATACGCTCTATTTAGCAAAGAGCAGTGAGAAACATACTGTATTTCCAGTTCAGTGATATTCTTCAGGACCTGACAACACCATGCATTTTTTAAGATCTTTCTTTCTGCTGGTTTTATGTACCTCGTCGTGTAAAGCTTGTGTAGAGCTCAAATCAAGGTCAGCTTTGCGTGATACAGTGGCAGAGGGCAGGAGCTTACTAGAGACAATTTTAGAAATGCCTAAGTATTTATTAGATTTTATTCTAGAACAAATGAAGAAATTGACGAACAATCTTAAGCTTCGTTCATTATCTCCGAAGGTCTATCCAGGTAGTATCGAAGATAGAACAGAACATCTCGTTCCTCCAAGAGTGCATTATAGAAATAGTTTTGTGAACCGTAATAACAATGATCGTGATTATATGGAATTCATCAATACATAACCATATGTATATATATATATATATATATATATATATATATATATATATATATATATATATATATACATAAATATTCTTTATGAATTGCATTATTCATTTTATCAATAAGTGACGATTTAGATTGCCTTAATTAATTTAAATACTGTAATAGTTGTTGTGATTCCAGACAGTATTTCAATATTGAATTATAAAAGTATTATATATACATATATATATATATATATATATATATATATATATATATATATATATATATATATATATATATATATATGATAACTCCATCTTCGGACTTTTGTTTTATTATTAAAAACAGTAGAAAATTAAAAAAAAATATATATATATTTGATTTAATAATTATATAATATTTGAATATGTTTACTTCTTCAATTATCTAAGACAAATTAAGCCTAGTAAATCGTTATCCTACATAATGTACATAATGTACCTACGTTATTGCTTTTTTTTATCTTTCCATTCATGTCCAAAAAAGTGCTCTTAGGTCCAGTCCCAAAAACATGATTTTTGAGGACTGTGGCAGCCAAGTTTTAATGTCCGCTTAGCTTCTAACTCAAAATTTGATGATGTGGCTGTTTGTTTTCATAACAATTCCATGTCCGTTATTAATTGTGATGCCCCATGCAAGATGGGCGAATTCGGCATGTCACCTTATAATTTCTTTTTAATTTTAAGGCTGGTATAGTAATTTATATGTTATTTAAAAATATATATATTTATATATATATAAATATATATATAGTATATACTTAGAGTATATATATAGATATATCAAGCAGATTCTCATCATTGGTTTTATATATATATATATATATATATATATATATATATATATATATATATATATATATATATATATATATATATGATAAGTATCATCAATATAATTATCTCAATTTAGGTAAACGGGGTAGGGTCATCACTCCTACGCCCGGCCTTTGTGAGTTGCCTCCTAGTAGGCCGACGGGCCTCACATATTCGGGGGAGGCGGGATAATTTGCTTGAATTATTTAATTGAATTAAAGTAAATTCATGCCGGTGCCGGGATTCGAACTCACAACCTTTGAGAGTTTGTGAGTAAGTGCGTTAACCCGCTCGGCCACCCCGACCCCTCCAATATATATATATATATATATATATATATATATATATATATATATATATATATATATATATATATATATATATATATATATTTATTTATTAAACAAAAAAATATTTGTTGAAATTTGAAATCTAAAATTTTAAATTTTTAAAATTTAAAAACGTTTGGTTGAGCAACGGTATAGATTTTTTTTTTATATGTAATGCATTTTTCAGTTTTCAAATACGTCCAACGGTTCCGTCGGAAAGAGAAATTTTAGATATGAAAAGAATGCTGCTGCCCCACATGATAGATTCAGAAAAGCCATAGGGCTTTCTTCATGACTTCCAAAATTTTCTTCTTATTACCAAAATCAATTGATATTATAGATTTAAAATTTTCTGTAATGATAATATTCTCTGTTCAAAATATGAGTGGAATTCTAAAATCGATAATTTCGATTTTTACTTCACATTCTTACATTACCTTTCATGCGTATTTACCTTCACATTTATGTTTGTAGTCAATTATAATAAAACAATACGTAAAGTATTCGATGATATAACTGAAAATGGTATTTTTATCCGACTCAAGCAGGGTAATCTGCTTAGTCAGTAAAACTTTAATGTTATTTCAAGTTTCAGGTCTCAAGAGTGGACACACAAATAAATTAAAAAAATTGTTGTCAGTTTTTTTCGGGCATTCATTCTGAAATGCTTTGCGCCCATATTAGTTTCCAAAGTATCCTTTGCTTATTAGAGATATAAGAAATAGAAGCAATGCGATTAATTGACATTGCTTCAAAATTATAAAAGAAAAGGCAGATGGGAGAAGCCAAACGAAATAAATTATTTGAAACATAAGTAAAGACCTGTAAGAAACTCATGACCGGCAAGTGCACTTGCGTCGTATGAACTGTAGGGCTTTAGCTCGCCCGTCCAATAAGCAAGTCGTGGCGCAAAATGAGGTTTGAACTTACCCGTTTTTCGAACAGATGTGGCCCCGGCTAAAAGTATCGATTAGCTATCGTTCATTGAGAAGTTCGTCTCTCTATATATCCAACAATATTGATAAAATATTTTATAATGCTTTAAGTATTCTCGATTTTTTTCTGTTGTTTTATCATTATATCACATGTAAGTTCGAGATCGTAAGTAATAAAATATAAATTGCAAATACTTGAAAAACTAAAAAAATAATTTATCGCTTAAAGTTTTCATCACATTCTGGTCAAATGTATATGGAACTATCCCCATGTTGTACCCTCTTAATTAAAAAAAGAATTATAGAAAGTGGATCAAGAATGACGAAGTTATGTGAAGTACATACATAAAAACACAATTTTCATCTTATTCTGATAAAATTTTTCATCTGATTCTGATAAAATTTATATGGGACCATCCTGGAGATGTATTGAAAAAATAATAACAGAAATCTATTCAAGACTAGTGAAGTTATGCTTGGTCATACACAGAACATAATGTCAATCTGATAACTTTTTTGAAGTATGTTAAAAACAAGATAAATAAGTGGCGAACATTTAAGAAAAAATATTATCTAAAATTATTAAACTTTAGTTAAACAAGGAGAGGGATCCCATATGTGTCTCCTAGATTTTGATGAAACTTTTATAGATGAATCTAAGCCTTAAAATATGACTGTATAAAATATTATGGGTCGACGCTCCTCAGGAGCTCTGGAAAAAAATCGGAAATTTTACATGTGCAAAGCTCATTTTATTTTATATCTCTGGTTTTGATGAAGATAGAAGAATGAGATTAGTACCAAAATGGCTATTTCCAAGAGAAATAATAAAAAAATAAGGTATCAAAATATTCAAGTATTATGTCTGGTGAGAATACTAAAAACATCAAAAACGCCTTCAAGATAGTGATTATTGGGAAAATCGAGATCATATTTGGATTTCTCAACTCCAAAAAAACAGTTTATTTCAAATGTTTATGAAAATCGAAAAACAAAATTTGTTAGCTTATAAAAAACCAACCCTTCTTCTTGCACCTCTGAGGTTTTTTCAAAATAGTTTTACTATACATATTTTTCCTGCTTCACATGGACATTGCAGGAGTTTGAAACTGTACATACATTTACACCATAATTTCAGGTGTTTAGAAAAAATTGTACGTTTTTTAGGATCAGTGAAAATACATTTTTGGAAGCAAAAATCATAACCTTGGTTTTTCATTTTTAAAACGGTTTTTCAATACGAAGTTTGGTCCGAAAATAGATTTTATATACTTTTTTAATTCATTACAGTTTACTTTTTAACCTTTGAAATCGGTCGGCTTATTTAAATGCTATTGCTAAAGAAGTGAATGGCCATAAAATCTAGTTCACTCTTGGCCGGTGTTTGCATTCCTCATTATCACAGGCTGTTGTAAATAAAGGAACAAACATTCCATTTTAACTAGAAACAACATGAACAAACAAACCTTTAAAATTCATTATTATTTCGTAAAATAAAAATAAAAAAAAAAAAAAAAAAATGGCATGAACTATTCTGCTATTTCCAACAAACAGTTTTGAAATATAGTATGGCAAATAAAACAATCGTTAAGAACTTAGGATAAGTAAAGAGAGGGATGAAAAGAAAACTATTGACTTACCTGGACTAGACCGATACCTTTATTTATCAAAAGTTCTTAAAGATTTTTTTATTTTGCATGCTGTATTTAAAAATTATTTGTTGAAAATAGCAGAATCGTTCATGTCATATTTATTTTTACGAATTAACAATGATATTTAAAGATTTATTCAATTTATTTCTAGTTAAAACGGAATGTTCCTTTATTTATAACAGCTTGTGATAATGAGGAATATAAACATTGCCCAAGAGTGAATAGAATATTCACATTTTTAGCAATAACTTCTAAATAAACTGACCTATTTCTAATGTGAATGGGTAGCTTTAGAAACTACACTGTTCGTGAGTGTTTTTTTCTTTAGCCGATGAATTGTACTTACGCGACTGACAAGGGGAGGGCACAATCAATGGGTCACCGCTTTTAATTTTTTGTTGGAATTCTAGATCCAAAAATATTGGGATAATATTCCAATGGGTCCTAGGAGCCGAGGGAAAAAAAAAAAAAAAAATCCGCTGAAACTGCATTATTTTTTATCTCGAGTTTATAAAATGATATCAATGTGGTTTTTCCACCAACATATTTTTTTTCAGTGTATATCAAAGGAAAAATACAAACTTTAAACGATGATTATTTTTTGGTAAAATAAATTGAAAAAAATGTTTAGATTATTGGATAAACTGGCCTTACAGATTTTTTTACATAAAGAATTATGACAGATTTTGATTCAGCGCACCAAAAAAACCTTTAGGTTAAATATATCATCGAAAACAAAAAATATATTTTTTTCTAGTTTAATGGGGGTTCAAAATTTGTGTCACGAAATTACGTTATGATTTGTAGCTCTGTATCTCGTCTTCAGTTTATCCGATTTCGATTTTCTTGGACTCGTTAGAAAGAGGGAAGTTTCTTGTTACCGTAAATATAAACAGATATTGCAATAACTTTCAGATCTGTGTAAAGAAATGTGATAACAGAATAAAAACAAAATAAATATTTTTTGCGGTTTTAAAACATTAGTTTTAAAGCACTTAGGAACACCACATTTATAGGAAATCGCGTAGATTAAGAACTTTTACCGACGACTCAAATTTAGTTTGAACTGTTCAAAGGGCTCCTGATTTGTGAACAATTATTTGAATCTTTAAAAAAAATTGAAGGTTTTACCATTGGTGAAATTTTTAGTTAAAATTTTTTATTCTTAGATTCACCCGAAAATTTGAATATAGGGTTTTTTTCAGAGTGCCAAAACCAAATGCCAGTTTTGAATACAAAAATTCAAGATCCAAAAATAGTAAATTTTTGTCATGTTATTTAATTACATAATATTAAAGAAAATCGCCACTGGAAGTTTTTTTTTTCACTGATGAATAAATCATAAGTGAATTTTAGAGTTGTTCAATTTTTAAATTTTCCTGTCATAGTCATGATCTTTTGATGTCATAGTAAATTCAAATTTAAGTACTACAAAACATTATTTGTAATTCAGAAATTGTAAATTTGAGAGGTATAAAATTTTTAAATGAATTAATTAAATTTCAGTGTGATCTAAATGTTCGTTTGTATTATATAAAAAATTATCATTCTGCGGAGTGAAGTATAATAACAGACTTTTTTTATTCAAAACTGGCGTAAGATTTGGTTTCAGCACTCTGAAAAACCCCTATAAGCAAATTTTCGGGCAAATCTAAAAATTAAATTTTTTTTATTACAAATTTCGTTAAGGCGGTAGGTACCCTTAAAATTTTTTTAAAGTTTCAAATAATTGACAATAAATCAGGAACCGTTTGAACGATTCAAACTAAATTTGGGTTGTCGGTTAAAGGTTCGTAGTCTACGCGATTTGCTATCTATAATTATTTTAGAACCAACGTTATACGCAAAAAACTCAATTTTTTTTTGTATTCACATTTCTTTACACAGACCTTAAAGCTATTTCAATATCTGTTTATATTTATGGAAAGAAGAAACTTCACTCTTTCCAACTATTCCAATACAATCTTTGTTTTCGATGATATTTTCAACTTAAAGGTTTTTTGCTGTGCTGAATCAAAATCTGCCATAATTCTTTATGTAAAAATATCTATAAGGCTAGATTATCCAATAATCTTAACATTTTTTCAATTAGTTTAACCATAAAGCAATCATTGATTAAAATTTGTATTTTTCCTTTAATAAACACTGTAAAACAAATGTTTTGGTGGAAAAAACACATCGATATCATTTTCCAAACTCCAGATAAAACATAAAGCAGTTTCAGCGTTTTTTTTTTTTTTTTTTTTCTCTGCTCCTAGGGTCCGTTGGAAAGAACGCCGACACACACGGCCAATATATTTGGATGTAGAATCACCACAAAAAATGTGGTTTAAATCGGTGACCGATTGAATGTGCGCTCCCCTGGTGGGACTCGTTTCTCTTTCTAATATTGATCTTATATACTTTGTGATCCTTGATACCTATATAATTGGTCTGTAGTAAATGGTATAAGAATAATACCGATGCTTAGTCACTTTTTTTCCTTACCAATATTACTTATAAATAATTACTTGCCGAGCCTATAGTTCAAAATTGTTCATTTGAATTATTAGCTTATTCCCATGGACAAAAAGTTGCATTCTTATAATTGTTTAATTTTTAATCAACTATTCATATTAATAACAAAATGTATATGTTTCAGGAAAGGCGTTTGACATAACGTACATCCGTATCGAATTTTATTCCCCGAGGCCGGAGAGCTTTGCCATTTACAAAAGAACAAGAGAAAACGGAGAATGGGAACCTTATCAGTTTTACAGGTACAGAAGATAATTTGTAAAAATCAACTCATTTAAATAAACTTCAGAAACATTTTTTTTTTAAGTGGACTGTCTTTTGTTGTTTTGGGGCTTTAAGGTAATCTAATTTAAGATACTGTTTGATTAACTGCTACGGTATGTGATAAAAATGTTACAACAAAAATTTTATTAATCTTTTAACTGCTTTATAATTGTTAATATTACTTATTCAATAGGAGGTTTATGCATCCATTATAAAAAATGAACACTAGAAACGTAGCTGTGCTATTCTAGTCAGGGCCGGGTTAAGCCCTGTAGGGGCACCTTGGCAAAGCAAATATTGAGGTCCCTCTCCCCTTTTCAATTTAAATACATTTTATTCCATAAACAAAAATAAGGGCATTAGGCCAGTACAACGATCTGTGATCGTAATAATTCCGGTAGTTCCAATTTTTTAATACGTTCTATGAACTGGTCCCCTCAAGTGAAATCCGATCTTTCGACCTTGTAGCGCCTGATCTCGCGCCGCCATCTTGAAAAAAACAGCCAGAATCACGGAAAAATCTTTTTTCCCCGATATATCTCCTTTCCAATGGAAATTTCGGTTAAAGTACCTTGAATAAATTTTGTAGAGCATGAAATTTCCTACAAACTTGTATTTATAATTTTCTTATATTTATATCTACTAGCTCAATACAATATCGAGATATACAGACTTGAACAGGCATGCAAATTCGTAAAAACCAGTAAAATGCACAAGGTTTAATTTTTTCTGAGCACCAAGTTTCTAGTAAAGTTTTAAGAAAAATTAACTAACAATAATGGAGCGGAGCATAAAATTTCATAAAACACGTGTATGTTCTTATTGTCTATTGTACCAAACCACCAAAAAAAGACCGAAAATTTACTAGCATTTTGAACTGCATTACACTATGTCAAAAATTGAAAAAGCGGTGAAGTTTTTTTTTTTTTTTTTATTTTATAGGGAATTGTTGCTGCTGTCATAACAGACGTAAGGGAGGCTGTACATAGGAATTGTAAATTTTTTTCGCAAAATTAACATTTATTGACTACTACAAATTCATGAATATAACAACAATAATCAATTTTAATTATCTTAATTATTATCAATTTTAATTATACTTAGCTCATTAATATTTTCGAAAATACAATAATCAATCTGGGGGAATCCTGACCCCATAATTAAATTTATTCAAGCTATCACCTACCAAACATGCCGTCCGACATCATGCTTCAAGAGCATACTTGCAAGTTCAGACTTGGATTTGTTACGATAAAAATCCAACTGAATGGGGGTTGAAGAAGGATGCTCTTGGGTAACTAACTTCAGTACCAATGCTGAAGGAAGCTGCACCTCAGGCCTTGCTGAACTTTATATCCTGCCAAAGCAAAAGAAGTTGAGCCAGTGGGAAAGGGCACCTGCAGAGTATAATATAACAGAATATAATATTAGAAATTATTAAAATAGATTTTTGTTGTATTCAGGACATAATTGTTGTCAACAAATGTTAATTTTTCGAAAATTCCAAAGTCTCAATTTTTTACCAATCCCATGTACCATTGGTGTAGGCAGGGGGAGTTGACGTGTATGTTTTAATAGTATTAAAAACTACAAATAAAATATGTTTAAAAAGGCAGAAATCTAGAAATGAAAAGTTCAAAATAGTTTTAAATGTTTGGCCTGTTATTGGTGGGTTATCACAATTGACATAATAAAAAGAGACACGTGTTGTATGGAATTTTGTGCTCCGCTGCATTATTGTTTGTTAATTTTTCTCAAAATTTTACTAGAAACAGGATGCTCAGCAAAAATCAAACTTTGTTGTGCATTTTACTGTTTTTACGAATTTGTGCGCATGTTAAAGACTTTATACATCGATATTATAGAAAACATAAGAAGATAAGAAGAGAAGAATAAAAGTTTGTTGGAAATTTTATGCTCTACAAAATTTATTCAAGGTACTTTAATCAAAATTTGCATAGAAAAGGAGATATATCGGGGAGAAACGATTTTTCCGTGATTCTGACTGGTTTTTTCACCATGGCGGCGCAAGCTCAGGCGCTGCAAAATCGAAAACTCGGATTTTACGTGAGGGGACTAATTCATAGAACGTTTTAAAAAAACTACCGAAATTATTACGATAGCAGACCCTTTTTCGAGCTAATTGCATTGGCCTGCACATTAAAGTAAAGTACAGAATTATCTGATGTGTGATGGAGTCCATCATCCTGGCCCTATTCACTTCAGTATAGGTTTTATAATAATAAATAAATTTTGTTGGTAGGTTAGGAAGGTAATATTTAATTAAATTTCATACCATCATCAATTTTTTTATATATAACGATAGTAACGACTAATGTAGACCATTTATTCATAGGCAATAATAGTTATTGTTATGTAGTGCAATATACGCTTCTTCTTCCCCTTCCTCCGTATACCTTTCAGTGTGGAAGAGCCTCTACCCAACTGTGCCAGTCCTGTCGGTCCCGTGCCAACATCCATCATCTGCTCCAAGGTTTTACCTTTTTCCTCTCCCAACTTGCGAACATTATCTCTATACGAAGTTCGTGGTCTTCCTCGCGGTCTTGTGCCTGTAGGTCTAGCTTCGAACACCTTCCTTGGGTCTCGATCGTGATTCGTTCGGCAAATGTGTCCAAACCACCTCAGCTGCCGGGGTGCCAAACCAACCGTTTAATGCCGGGATTTCCAATTCTTTCCTTACTCTTAGATTTCTCACCCGGTCTCTTCTTGTTTTGCCAGCGACTCTGCGGAGGTATTTCATTTCTACAGCGGTAATTCGGCTTATATGCTTCTCCATTGTGACCCAACTCTCACATCCGTACATCAAGGTAGGGAGAAATACCGCTTTATAGATATGGAGTTTTACTTTTATACTTACCTCTCGTTTGCCCATAATTGTGTTGCAAATCTGATAATAGACCTGGTTAGCTTTTATTATTCTGTTGGAAATTTCTTGGTCTATCCTTTCCGACTTACAAATAATTATTCCCAGGTAAGTGAAGTCATTACTGCTTTCTAATTCTTCTCCATTGCAGTAGAAATGCACATCTGTTTCCTCCTCTCTAAAGACTACGGTACTTTACTTTTGGTAGAGCTAATTTTCATTTCTTTACGCAGAAGCTGCTCTTGCCACTCAACTATTGGTTGTTGCAACTTTTCTTTAGTATCGGCAAGAAGGACAATGTCATCAGCGAACAGGTAACATTTTGTGAGGATTGCCCTGAGATTCCACTTTCCCAACGATGTCCATGCGGTCCTTCTTTTGCAAATTTAATGGACTTTATCTACTAGTGTAATGAAGAGCAGTGGGCTAAAGCTATCTGCTTGCTTCACTCCCTGTTCTATACGGAATGGCTTAGATGCTTGCCCATTTATACGTACTACCCCTTTTGGGTCTTGGTATGTCGATTTTATAACATCTATAAGGTTTTTTGGAACTTCCTTTGCTTGGAGGGCTTCCCATATATATTTCCTAGGAACTGAATCAAAAGTGGATTGCAGGTCTAAGAATGCAAGTTACATGGTCTTACCTCTCTCCCACGACTTTTCCAATATATTTCTTAGAATGAAGATATTATCCTGAGTTTGCCTCCCAGGACGGAAGCCAGCCTGTTCCTCTTCTAACTGATTCTCCACCAGTTCTTATTTTCCCAATCCTTCGGTATCTTTTTATTGTCCCATACTTTCTGAAATAGAGCCTGTAAGACTTTTATCATCTCCTGTCCTCCATATTTAATAATTTTCGGTGAAATGCAATCATATCCTGCAGCTTTGCCGGTCTTGATATTTTCTTTAGCTCTTTCCACATCTTTCTCCCAGATAGCTTCCTCATTGTCCTGACTATCTTCTATTGTTATCTCGTTGGGTTCCATCACATCTGTTCCAGAAAAAAGATTTTCATAATGTCTTTTCCGCCTATCTAGAATTTCTTCCGGCTTGGCTAGTATTTTATTATCTTCACTCATTACATTTCTTATCCTTTTAATGCTTTTGCTTCTCAGGGCTTTTGTCTTCTTCCAGAATATTTTTATATTTTCATAATGATCCTTGTCAAGTGATTTGCCGAATTCCATCCAGGATTGCTTCTTAGCTTCACGGACAGCTATCTTGGCTTCATTCCGTATGAGCCTGTATTCTTGTAGGTTCTTATCTGTACGCAGTGACTGATATGCTTTCCAGGCTTCTTTCTTTTTATTCACAGATATTCTAATTTCCTGGTTCCACCACTTAGTGCGTTTTCCATTTGTATTAATCTTCTTCAGACCACATGCATTTACAGCAGCTGTTAGAACTGTTGACTTAAACTTCCTCCAGAGTTCTTCAAGTCCCAATTCCAAGTCAAAGGTTCTTAATCTTTCTTCTAGAAGTTTGATATAATCTTCTCGCTTATCGATTGCTTCTAGTTCTTGTATATTAATTTTTTCATAGGACTTGGTCTGCTGTCTGTGCTCTTTCAGAATGCATGTGTCTGCTACCAACAACAGGATGCTTATTTTGGCGCCTCTAATTACTTTTATATCCGTGAAGTATCGCCTCAGGTCCCGATCATAAAGAATATAATCAATGATACTGTTTCTTTCACCTGAAGAGAAGATAAATTTGTGAACTCTTTAGTGTGGATAAAAGGAATTCCCAATCATGAGATTATTATCGATGCAAAATTCAATCAATCGTTGGCCATTATTATTCAATGTCCTTTCCCCACTATGCAGACCCACTACACCATGTGCACCTCTGTGATCACACCCAGTTCTGGCGTTGAAGTCGCCGATCAGGATGATGTTCCTGCTCTTTTCACGTCATTGATTTATTGTTCTCTCCAAGTCAGTATAGAACAATTCTTTATCCGGTGCAGATGAATCCTCTGTTGGTGCATAGGCCTGTATCAATGCTGATTTTTGATAGTTGTATGTCTGCCATTATTAATATACGCAATATTCACAAATAAAGAAAATAAATTAAGGTAATGATTTATTTTTTGATTAATTTAGCTGTTCATCATCATTAGCAGTAAGCAAACCGCTTTAAAAATATTCAAATATTAAATCATTTTTTAAAAACATTAATTTCCCTTTACAGAAGATATTTCCTCACTGTTCTACATTTATCTGAATGGCTTTACAGCGTAAGTAGTTTCACCGATTTTCTCAAAGAACTTTTGCGTACAATTCATCTATAAAAGTGACGCGCTATTTTCTAAATTTGAAAGTTAGTGTCGAAAAACGTACCACAATTGACGGTCGTAATGACTGAGCTAAATTGAAAATAATCGAATATATGTGTTATTCAAAAGTATCTTGGAAGTTCGAACAAAATTTCCTAATTCCGTTTTTATGATAAATAATTTCTGCCTGGTGAAAAAACAACATACATGGACTAAATGAATTATGCATCAAATTACTACCAAGCAAGACTTTGAATGGCTTAGTGATGTTTGCCAGGAAGAAACATATTGTTCGCTAAGTGAAGAAATGAACTTTAAATGTAAAATGTAAATTTTTTACAGTTTAGGCCTACAGTATATTGTCTACGAGTATCATTCTGCATATAGAGCGTAGTTGGGAATCTCCCATTATTCTTTTTGAAGCGAAAGTAATCAATGCTACCAAGATAAATAATGAAAGTGCGTTAAGGTAATGTGGAATGCATTCTGAAATTATATTAAAACATTTAGGGGCCAATCAAGAAAGATTGGGGCCCTAGGTAGCCGCTTAGACCGCTTGCCGTTTAACCCTCTCCAGCAGAGCGATAATATATCCCAGATTTTCTCTAAAGGAAAGTTTCAACTTTCTTTGAGGCCATCAATTTAAAATTTTGTTTTTAGATTTTTTCAATTATTTCATAGAACGTTTTTGTTCAGTTACAAAATCTTTAACTTAAGATATTTCAAGACTGAGAGAGAGAGGGGAGAGTGATGTATTACCCTGATCCATGCGTACGCCTCTCATGCTGAGGGAGGTATTGTCAGGACAGTTGTCTGTGTCTGTCAATGTAATCAAATTTTGTTTTAGAGAGTAACTAAATATGTACCATTTATAAGCTTTGTATTCCAAATTAAAATCTTTGTATAAGAAATTAAAACTACTTTAAATTTTTTTTCTAATGGACCACGAGGCAATCCGGCAATGATTCAAATTGAGAATTATTTTGTCCGCGTAAATTTAAAGGATTTTTGTAAAAAAGTATGTTTTCAGCAGAATGTCCTTTTTGTTCGACAAATATGTGATAAGGACGTTATTTAATTATCTGTTGTTAAAAAAGGTTATATTTGTTTGAATTATTATCTTTTGTTAGTATATTGATCGATTTTTAATAGAGTATTGTGTTTCTAAATAGGTTGTATCTATCAATGCCCCGTTAAATTATGTGATTAGATTAGATGTAATTATGAAGCTGAAATAGTACCCAAGTGATAACCCGAGCTAAACGTTGTTACCATGCCTTATGTACTAGTGAAGGCTACCTTGGCTATAATTATAAGTGCCGCGCTATGTGGGGGTACAGGAGAAGATCCAAGTAAAGCAGGAAATAGTGGTGACCGTGGGGTGATTCACAAGATTCTGTCAAGCCTTATTCAAAAGATAATACCTGATTCTGTTCTAAATATGTTCAAAAGTCCTGTAGAGATATTGACTTGGTTACTTAGCCTACTTAAACCTTCCGATCAAAATACATCACCACCAAGTGGAAGTTATACTGATCCGTCTAAACGCCGAAATTTCGGCAGGAATAGAAATGGTTATTTCAACAATTATTAGGTGATAATTCCTGAGAATATGCTGATTTATGAATGCATGTCTTTTCTCGATCAATTACCATTATAAATCGGCACTTTCTACTTTAAATTAAATATTTATTTAATACATTTTTTTAACTTATTCTCTATTCTTCTGGGTTTTTTCATGGGTCACAAAATAAAAATTGTGTCAATCATCATAGGAGGAGAGTTTCTTGCATAATAGATAAACATGGTCCATATATGTTGACAGCAAACAAACTATACATACTACATGTAACAACCTACAGTATTTTAATTACATAAGGAGGAGTAAACCTTAGAATGAATATTAGAGCTTATAATGAATATGAACCAAAAATATTGAAATGAAAGCACAAATACTACCTACAGGCATTTCATCTGTCTTGTCAATGTTTTGATCAGTTTCTGTTATATATCAGACCGTCTCTTGTTTGAATAGAATGCTTTGTGCCAGTTTTGCTTTAATGCCCTAAAATTACTTGCAGTTATACCGCGTGCACTTCGCTAGTTTGTACGCGTTGAGAGAGAATTTGTGTCAAATCCGTTATCAGTATGCTTATGCAGTTTGTACGACTATGAGATGTGAACATACTCAAGGCTTGGTAATTTCAACGATGACATCCATAAAAGGTTCCATTTTATGCGAGACATATGCTACATATAATATTTTCGGCAATACTGCTCCATGATATATAATTTTGAGAATCTCTGATTTAGTAGTTTGTGAAGTGTCATGTTATTTAAGTGCATTATTCAGTTTATTTGTATTACATTAGAAACTGAATCTACCTCAAAGATTATAAATTCTTTCATTTAAGGTTGAAAGAGAGTTTATTAAGGTTTACCCACTTCGTTATTCTAGAAAGTACACAAAGTTTGTAGAAACTTCAATCTCAACTAAATCCATAATTGTACCAGAAGCGAGAAGTGATCGTCGGTGTACGCAAGTAGCATAGTGTTACTTGATAATCCAATTGCAGATTATTAGTTATTATTAGCATTTCTACTTAATTATTAGTTTTCAAAATTCATCGGTATAGGTATCTACTAGATATTTAAGGGCGCCATATCCGAATATACTTTTGTATTTTCTATCACGCATGCACATTTATATTTCTGTTGCTATTGAAGTTTTCTATGATATAGAAACCGTTTATTAGGTTTTTGAGTGTTCTAATTCGATTTTTTGAATTTGATTTGCAATGAAAGAAATGCAAAATGCGCATGCGCGATCAAGAATCCGATTAAAAAAATGGAATCAGGACTCTTGAAAATCTAATAAATGATCCCTTCTATCTTAGAAAACTTCAATAGCAATGGCAAATAGAAATGCGCGTGCATGATAGAAAATCCGGAAGGAAATTTGAAAATAGCGCTAAGAAAACCTAGTAAACGATATCTGTACCGATGAATTTTGAAAACTAATAATTATGTAGAAATGATCTTGGCCGAACAAAAGTTTGGTGATAAATTTGGCATTAGCAACTTCACCAAATGAACTCCCTCCCCTCCAAATAAATAAACAATAATAAATATTTAAAAATAAATAAACAACAATTTTATTTAAAAAAATTAAACTAAAAAATGTCGAAAGAATATGCCTAAATTATTTCAAAAGTTTTTATTGTAATTAACATAATTATTATTCAATAAAAAATTAAATAAAATAGAATTTTCATGTCTGGGTAGGTTGTAATTGAAATGGAAAAAGTTTTAATTGAATTGGTAAAAGTGACAATTGACTTGGAAATGCTATATTTATTATTATTTTATTTTATTATTTATTTGTATTATTATTTTTAGTTATTTATTTTTAGTCATATATTTTTACCATTATTCACTGTACCTACTGCTATAAAAATTATATGTTTTTTTTTTTTTGTTACGATATCTGCCAACTGTATTAGCAGTTCAGTATGAACTGACATCGGTGAATCAATAAAAGTCGACATAGTTGAGCTTAGGCAGACACCTCCTTGTCGTGGAATGCCTTTATTAATAATAATGAAATTGTTTTTATTCACTGTACCTACTACTGCTATAAAAATTATATATATTTTTTTTGTTAAGATATCTACCAACTGTATTAGCAGTGCAGTATGAACTGATATCGGTGCTATAAAAATTAAAGAGGCCTTCGAAATTGAAAATCAAACAAAATGTGCGTGGACCCCCGTTTCAGGGATATAAATAATAAATTTGATGGAATGGAAGCCAGTGATTTTTACCAATAAGATGTATGCTATTTAAAAAGAAAAAAATTATTACTTATAATAAACAAAAAGAAGTTTATGGTTAAAATTGATTTAATATTTAATGATAACATGATAAAAAATGATAAATTAATTTATGTAATAATAATAATTTTTTAAACAAAAAAATTATAATTGTAATTAAAATTCAAGGATATATAATAGACCCTGCATGTTTATGACATGTAGACAACGTTTCAAGCGCACTTAGAATCGATAGTATTTTTATAAAATGCTCCTTTGATAACCCATTAGTCTTCCTCAATATATAGTATATCAGAAATGTTAAAGTAAATCAATACGTGAGCACACGATCTTAAAATCGATAGTATTTTAATAATCAGCATCTTCGATAAACTAATAATAGACCTCAATAAAAAGAAAATCCAAAACGCTAAAAATAAATCGATTCCCTATCGTGCGATTTTATAATCGAAAGTTTTTTTCATAATCAGCACCTTCGATAACTTAATAATGGACCTCAATAACAAGGGAATCCAAAATGTTATAATAAATCGATATGTAAGCGCGCTTTTAAAACCGAAATTTTATTTATAATCAGAACCTTCGGTTACCTAATAATAAACTTCAATATCACGGGAATCCGAAAGTTAAAATAAATCGATACGCGTGCTCCTGATTTTAAAATCGATATTTTTTTCATAATCAGGACGTTCGATACTCCAACGGATCTCGTCCAAACGAGGTGATAACATACCTTGAAGTATGGTTTGAATGTAATTTCAACATTGCACCTCACTTGGACTAGTTAGTAGCAGGGTGACTCTGAAATTCAATGGGCTCAGTCGTGTCGGGGCCTATTTCTGGGGCCTCTGATACCCGGCTGCGATGTCTATTTATAAAGGAGTAGTTCTAGATGTTTTGAGGTACGCGCCCTCCCTCCCCATCTGGAACCAAGACCTCTCACAAAAACAGGTGGGCGAAAATACAGAGAATGGCTCTATTTGGTGTAAATAAGGCCTACAGGGCTTTCTCTCACGAGGCTGTGGAAGTCCTAGCGAGAGGACTCTAGTTGAGAGCGATGCCTCTCGACCTTCTCTTGCTATAAGATGCTGCTGTGTACACTTCTAAGTGAGAAGGCTAGGCAGGGCTTCCCAGGACTCTCGGTGTGAGGATTGTGGATGATCCTAACAGATGGAAACAGGTAATCCGGGAGCATGCCATAGACAGATGGAACTGACAGTGATCGATTGCCCAGAACAGGGCGTTTTTGAGATAATACTTTCCCACCGTCCAGTCCCGGCTAGCGGCTAAATGGGTGCTCCCGGATTACAGGGCCAAGCAAGTCCTCACGAAGCATTGTGGTTTTCGGGCGAAGCTACATAATTTTGGTAAGGATAGGTTCCTTATTAATTAGAATTAGAATTAATTCCTTAATTAGGTAAGGATAGGATTGGTAAGGATAGCCTCCTATGCCCTATGTACTCTGTGTCGAGCACATAGGAACGATCTGCACCGCATTTGAGGCACAGAGGAACACCGTCTGTAGGAAGACAAGTATCTACATGTTCACTGAGTGCGGCCTTCTCCTCATGATTGAAGAAAATTACCGGCACTTCAAAGAGTTCGTGGACGGATCGGAGATGAAAATAGAACCAGAACACTTTAACCTTTGCGCCTCAAAAGCTAGGTCACTTGTGGAAGAATTTGTGCCGGCTTGTGGAAGAATTCCCGATGGATGGAATTGGAGATTATTGGCAGAGATTTTATAATAGATGCATCTATGTTACCCCCGCCAAAACCCGTGTTGCCTTACACGTGGTAGAAGAGATGGATGAATCGGTGTTACAAATAAAAAAATAAAATAACAAAAGTTGTCTCTTAAGTCGCCTTTTAGGGCATACTATAAATACTATGTCTACTCTACGCCCGAATTAGCAGAGTATTATTTTGTAATACATTTGTGAAAGAATCATTCACTTTTTATATTACATGAAAGGTAGTTTTTTATTAATATTAATGTCGAATGGAATGTTGAAGTACTAAATGGTTTATCTATCCTTAAAACATATAAAAATTCTACAATTTATTGCGATATCAGGCATTCAACAAAAAATTTGTTGAAAAAAAAAATTTTTTTGTTAATATTTTAGTTTTTTAATATTTATTTTCAGAAATTTACAACCGGATAAGAATATACTACAAGTTAATGTGAAAATAAGTACATACAACTTGATAGTGGTCTGAGATGGACCTACCCATTGGTAGCAATTCGATGAAGCAACAGAAACTACTTTTAATTTGACTCAACCTTCCTTGTATTTCCATTTATTCTTCGTTTATGAGATACTAAGTATTGTTAAATAAGAAAGCATTACATTAATGTGTTTCAAGTAAAAAGACTTTAATTCCTGAAAAAATATACTAAATACCACAAATTAAAATTTAATTTGTCATGAGCTCAAAGATCAGCTAGCTGGTACAATCACTGGATACATTTTCATTCCCAAAAGTAACTTGAAATTAGGTCACGAAAAGGAAAGATCACATTTTTGGAATTCATTAGTTTTCTTAATTTATCAGAAGCGTATTTTTGCAAAATAAAATCTTATCACAAATGTAGGGCTCACAGAAGTTAAGACCGCGAGATAAAAGAAATATTCTTTAAGGGGAAGTTACAAGTAATGCTTAAAGCTCTTTTTTGGTCTCTTGAAAGTAACTATTTTCACATTCAATAGTTACACTAAAAAGGTACAATTTTCCGAATTACACATGGTTGTAAAAAAAAAATCTAAGTTAAAATATCATATTTAAAACATATACAACTGGTGCCGAGATCAGTGAAGATGACATTTAGGTAAGGGTTTATTTAAACACGAAATTGGAAAATTGATGGAGTTGAAATTGGTCAAAGGTACAATATCATTCGCTTATGAATAACAGCGATACAGGTGTTTATGTACAATATTTGCACAGGCTGGAATCTCCTAGCCAAGCCTATTCCTCCAGTAGCGGAGAGTGTCCAGTCTGGAACGCTTTAGGTTCGATTTCCACTTGGATCCGTTAACACTTATTTCGCGGCGGTCACAAGAAATATATCTTGACACTCCCAATTTTTATAGTACGGGGTGGCAACCTAAACGTAGATTGGCAAAAAGGACGACAAGGTCCACTTACCGGACTAGTTACTCCCATCAAGGCCACTACCACTATCTTACTGATACATTATGTTAAAATAAATAAATAAAACGTCCCAAGCTCTTTTGATGGAAATTTTAACCCAAAGAAACTTTTAATATTGTATCCCGCAACAGCCAATGATGAGTTTATAGTTGAGTGGCTGGTCTAGGACCTGGCGTTCAACTCTCGGCTCCAAAGAACTAATTTATGTACGTTTAGTAGTAAGCAACCCAACCTATTATACGTTACACACAGGTGTGTTATAATTAATACAACAACAAAATATGGATTTTAATATAAATAAAAGAGTAATGTATTTAATTACAGAAATAATACTGATAATTGTGAAATTTAAAATAAAAATGATATTAACGGAATAGGACAATTAAACTAAAATAAGGTTTAAGCAACAAAGATGAGGACGAAGGTATTTTAATAAATATAAATTAACGGATTAGATTTTAGTATTGGCTAATTTCCAAAATGCAAATATAAAATAAATATGTATGTGTATATTTTATAATGTAGATGGTATTATGAATAAATGACAGTAGATAAAATTATGTGTTGAAGAAAAATAATGCATGACAATATTTTAATTGACATATTGTAATAATGGAATACCTAAAGGACAAATTACACTTGAGAATGGACAGACCAGTAAGAAATGTCGTGTAAAGAAGGTGGCTTGATAAAGGAAATTAGTAGGATGCGTTTATAATTATTTCCTAGAATAAATAATCAATCCAACTTATTATGTATAAAGATGGTTTTTTTTTATACAAATTTTACCCTAATAGATTTTATTATTTATATATCACCTTTTAATTATTATTGATTACAGCTCTGACTGTCGAGGTGTTTATCAACTCGAAGAACGAAAAACTGCCGATATAAATAATCAAACAGCTGCCCTTTGTACCTCTGAGTTTTCTGAAATACTGCCTTTGACTGGTGGTAATGTTGTGTTTTCAACGCCGGAAGGTCGCCCAACTGATCCTCGCTTTATTCGAAGTCCAGCTTTTCAGGTAATATAGGTAATTTTCTATTATATCTTCTTGAATAAATTACTGTTGAAATTGATAATTTATTTGTTATGAAGTCTATTATTTATTTTGCTATGAAGTATTAGCCTGTAGAGAAATTGTAATTAGTAATCGGAATTGTTTTCTTAGCGATGTTTTCATTTTTTCTATGTGAATTTATGATAAATTTCCCTCTAATGTGTGTACATCCCTAGGAAAATTCACTTCAGTTTGGGATTTTAGCTAATGTGCTCAAATAGTAATTGCCGAGGGGTTCCAGGGTAGGCTTGTTACATTCTGCACTGACAATCAGACGGCAGCGATTGGGGCCCTCCGTGATTACGAAGATATAATCTGAAGCCCTCCTCTCACAACCCACGCGACTAAAGCCATTCAAGGATTATGTCGCCCATATTCCCAACTATTCCTTCCAATAGAAGTAACGTTAAACCCTCGTCTGAATGTTATACCAATATATTTCAATGTGGGCGGCCCCATCGCCTAGTCGTCAGACTGCAGTCAACCACTGGCTCTCCAGGTTGGGGGGCACAAACACTGACACACAGTAGGCACAATAAATACAGCTGACTACACATACCCCATTCAACAGACATAGGTCATACATAGTAAACACCCTAGGGTCACCTCCCCTAGGGTAACCGCTCCGGATGGTGAATCAGGTCAGGAGGCTCTGAGATAGCAGTCCTTCCACCTGACTCGGAGAAGTGGGCTGATAATCCACTTCTAAACTACCAAATCACAAATTCTCAACAAAGATTCACTGAACCGATCCTTAGGAAACGTCAAATGGACTTCACAATTGCTACATGGAATGCATTGTCATTATACCGACCCGGAGCACTTCAAATAACACGACTAACTATAAAATAGAAATTGTAGCCTTCAAGAAGCCAGGTGGACAGGACAAGATAGATTTAAGAAGAGCACCATACAATATACTACAATTGCGATGAAAGGCTCCACACA
The DNA here is from genome assembly GCA_948150685.1 of Rhaphigaster nebulosa. NCBI lineage: Eukaryota > Metazoa > Arthropoda > Insecta > Hemiptera > Pentatomidae > Rhaphigaster > Rhaphigaster nebulosa. The sequence goes on from OX411306.1 coordinate 133,622,333, forward strand.
TTTGGGGCCGGATTTATCATTGGTTAAAGATTCTCAGATTTAATGATAGAATTCAAGCTAATTATTATTTGAATTATAGAAAAATACCACAACTACTCCATCAAATGCTTTCATGCACCTAAAGAAGTCTCAGATGAGGAAGAAAAAGATACAGTCTATTAGGCACTTGAGAGATGCTACGATGAAGTTACGCTTGTCCTCGAGGACTATAATGCACAATTTTGGAAGAAAGCTGTATACCGACCAACACTTGGTAGCCACAGCCGGCAAGAAGCATCAAATGGTAATGACAAAAGACTGATAAATTTTTCTGCATCTAAAGGTTGAAAACTTCAAAGTTGAAAGCACTTGTTTTCCCGACAAGGAAGTCCATAAAGAGACGTGGCGTAAGTATGGTGTTGATGAACGCGTTACAAAATCACAGATTGATCATGTCCTCTTAACACTCAGGCACAGGTCTTCTCTCCTTGATGTACGGTCATGCAGAGGCTATAATATTGACTCCGATCGTGATCTTGTAACAAAGGTAAGAGTGAACATGCCCATAATAAAATACAACCCTCGGGACAAACCGTAACGCTTTAACGTACTAAAACTAAGAAACCCTGAAGAGTACAGCGAATCCATAGAAACCAAGATACGAGAAATTGATGCCAGATGGCAATGGTGCAATGAAGTCATGGCAGATTTAGCAGATGAAGTGCTAGAACTGGCTAAGAGGGCTCGGCGTAACCCTTGGTTTGTCGAGGAATGCAAGGCCCTGAATAAAAGAAAAACGAAACTTACATAAAATTACTATCACGCAAGCGTACAAGAGCATCTACATAGGAGTATAAACGCCTCCGAAGGGAAGTGTTATACATCTTAGAATGAGGAAGAAGAGAGCATAGGAGATCAAAGCTCTCGATGAAATAGAGATGGCCTTTAACGATAAGAATAGTCGTCAGTTCTTCCACCTCGTTAATGAGGGAAGGAAGCCTTTCAAATCCCGAGCACATACCTGCAAGGCAGAGGATTCCCCTATAGCTGATAGGAAGGCAGCACTGAACAGATGGACTTTAATATTCTCTTAAACAGAGGAACATCAATTGATTGTCCAGAGGAATACCTGGAGAATGAGGTATTAAGTGGTGACTGCATTGACCCTTTATATGAAGAGGAAATCCAGGAAGCTCTGTCAAAGCTCAAGAATAATAAGGCCCCAGGCAAAGATGACATAGCACCCGAACTTCTGAAGTATGGTGGGCATGAGCTTACCATGCTCCTTAAGGGTCTATTTCTGGACATATGGAATGAGGAAAGGTTGCCCTCGAAGTGAAAGAAGACTATCATATTCCCTATTCATAAACAAAGGTGATGCCCTAGAATGCAAGAACTATAGGGAAATATGGCTCCTCCCTTGTGCCTACAAACTGTTACCGACTTTCTTATTTGGGAGGCTCCTCCCTTATGCGGAACGTGAAATAGGAAAATACATGTAGGAAAATACATGTGTGCAAACCCAAAACAGGATATCCGGGAAGGCTTTGTACAGTTGGGTTCACACAGAGTACAAGTGGTGCGAGAATTCGACTAGGTTCCCAAGTGAATTTTAGGGTGACTTTGGGGAAAAGATAGGCAGGCATATTCTGGCTGCTAATCAGTGCCCCTTTGCTTCTCAAAAACAACTCCAGTCCAACAACTTGTCTAAACCGGAAAAGGACAGAATATACTAAACATTGATTCGACCTGTTCTAACATATGGCTCCGAAGCCTGATGAATTCTTACGAGGACTCAGGAACTGGAACTGGCCAAGTTTGAAAGGAAGATCCTGAGGAGAATTTAAGGGGCTGTTAATGTTAACGAGGACTGGAGAAAGAACAAACCTTTTTTTTTATTTTTTTTATTTTATTTATTGAACATAATACAAGCTGCCACACTCAAGGGCAATGAGTATTAGGGCTGAAGTACCCATTCACACTGTATATACACAATAAAATAAATATAAAGAAAAATAAATTGATAATATAAAGGACACTGGAGATAAATAAACATAAAATGTTAACTAAAGAAGGAATAAAATAAAATAAAATAAATGAATAAAAATTCTAGATTACATTCATACATATATACATATTTACATTCTGCCCGGGGAACTCCCAGCCATGCCCTACCCTCCACTTGTAGATGACAAGGCAAGACTCAAAGAGGTCCCAGCGCTTCTCTCTGAGCCGCATCACTGGATTAAAGCTAGTGGAGACTGAGTGAGAGCACTAGGGCCACCGTCGCTCAGGAATAGAATGGAGAATCTGACCATTGCCAGAACTCCAATAGCATATTTACAGAAGGTCTCGTGGCCACTGCCGCTTCAACCTACGAGAAGGATTGTAGGGATGGCTTGAGCTGGATTGTGCTAAGGGATTAGGATGGCAGCTAAGGTTCTGGTGAAAGTTTGAAAATTTGGATGGAATAAGGTCAAGTACAAATGGAATATTTAGGTCATTATGTAAGGTCTTGTTTGAAACATAATAAGGAGCGTTGACTATTGTTCAAAGGATTTTGGACTGGAAGGATTGGATACGTTTTATGTTCGAAGATTTTACTGTCCCCCACAGTTCAAGTCCATAGGTTTTAGTATGGTCTTGTAGATTTATAGTTTGTTGTCTGTTGAAAGATGTGATGTTCTGTTCAATAGTCTACATAACTGGCCATATCTTCGGTTGAGTTCTTGTCTCTTAAGCCTGGTATGTGGGTTCCATGTCAGTCTTTTGTCTAGAAGGAAACCAAGATACCGGGCTGTGTCGGAGGTAGGAAGTGGAATGGAATTGAAATGGACTGGAGGACAGGGTCTGCGACGGAGTGTGAAGGTGACATTTTTACATTTGGATTCGTTGACTTTGATGCGCCAATGGTTGCACCACTGTTTAATCATTGGCTTTGATTGGGTAAAAATCGGAATATTCAATGCCACAGCGAACTCTAAAGGTTAGAAAGATAGGATCCGGAGGATTAAGTATAAGGATTGGGGCAGATGGATTTTGAGCTTGAAAAGCAAGCCATCGTGCCACACCCGGTCGAAAGCTTGCGCTACGTCCAGAAAGGCACAAGTGCAATATTATAATATAAAGGATATATGGTCCACAACGCGAAGACCTGGTTGGACCGTGGAATGTCTAGGGCGGAATCCGAACTGGTGTAAAGGGATTATTGGGGATTCAAGGAAGGGTAGGATGCGTTTGAGAAGTATTTTTTCAAATACTTTTGAAAGGATTGGAATCAGGCTTATTGGTCTATAAGATGAGGTATTATTGACAGATTTGCCTGGTTTAAGAAAAAGGATAATTGTAGAGTGTTTCCATATTAGGAGAAAGTGGGTTGTGCGAAGGATGCAGTTGTATAGGTAGGTTAGGAATTTTTGGAAGCTGTCGCAGGATTTCGAATGTGAGGAGATTGTGACCAGGGGATTTTCGGGATTTTAATCTATTTATAAGGAATTTAACCTCAGAGGGGTTAACAGCTTTAGGAGATGGAGAGAGTGGGATCGGTCAGAAGAGGAATTCTTTTACTTCAGTTGTATGGGTGGGGTGGTGTTCAGGATGGAGAGTGAATATATTGGATAGATGTCTGGCAAATTCCTCTGTTCTATTCTCATCTGAGGAAGCCCAGGAGCCATCATCACGTCGGAGGGGATGGGAAATGTAGTGGTATTTAAGGATTTTTTTGGTTACTAATGAGATAATGAGAAAAGGTAGGCATTGTAGGATTGGGATCTATGGGTTGCTAGTTTCTTTTTAACCAGCCTGGAATAATAATTATATGATTTCCGATCGTCAGGATGCCTGGTTCTTTGCCAGATGATCCTAGAACGTCTTTTGCTTTGGATAAGATCTTGGAATTCTTGTGGTAAAGGATTCTTGCGGTCTTTAGTGGCAGAAAGAGGTTGGGATGCTGACCAAACTGCTTGTTGTATCAGGGTGGTATAGGAATTTACAGCTTCATCTAGGTCTTGAGGGTTTTTTAGGGAGACTCTAAGGTCTATTTTATGGTTTATGATCTGACGGAAGCGGTTCCAGTTAACTGGGCTTCTGATGAATGAAGGTGGAAGTGATTTTGGAATAGGTGATGGTCTGAGGAGAGGTCATCTAGCGGTTGGACGGAACAATTTAGTGGCCCTGGACCTTTGTGCATAAAGAAGTCGAGGAGATCGGGGTTGCGGTTGGGATCGGTTGGCCAGTATGTAGGAGTATCGGGAGGAAGGATATTACAGAAATGGGAAATAAGTGCAGATAGCAATATTCGCCCTCGGGAGTTTCTGGTTCTGGTTCCCCACTGCTGATGCTTGGCATTCAAGTCTGTGCCTGTAAAGAATCGATGGCCTAAGGAGTTCAGGAAGGAATTGGCCAGCGATTCGGAAAATTGTGTTTTGGTGAGGAATATGCTGCAACAAATGTTAATGGAAAAAGTGAGGTTAATGAGTGTTAATTAGCATTGATACGGCTGTGGTCTGAAGGTAGTTGTGATTTGTTAAGGGGACCATGTGATAGGAGATGGATTGATGAATGATGGCTGCGGTGCTAGCGTGCGCAGTTCCATCGGGATGATCAGTTCGATAGATTTGGTAACCGAGAATGCAGAACAGTCGTTTGTTGGTTAGTCCTTTTAGTCAGTCCTTTTAGTAGGACTGATAGTCCGTTGATATGGTTTCTAACGCCATTCGCATTCCATAGGAGGATGGATAAGGGTTTAATGGAATTCATTTAAGGGTTTCTTGAGGGAGAAATAAAATGGGATACAAGATTGGTGAGGAGTGATATTAACAGGTTGACAATGGATTTCAGTTCGAAGAGGAAGGATGTCAACATAATGGTGAAATCAGTAGCAACTGGAGGGGGAGAAATATGGGGAATTTGGTGTTGAAAGGATTGTTGAGGTTTTGGTAAGTTTTGAGGAATGGGCTGTTGAGGACTTTGTTGTTGCGGCAGGGCCTCACATTTGTTTTCCTGGTTTCTTCCTCCGAGTAATTGGGTGAAGGACAGCGTTGGATCAATGATTTTGGAAGGTTCTCTTCTTGGCTTCATGTTTTCTTCTCCGCCTCCAGATTTCTGGAATTTGTTCTTCAGATTTTTATATATCTGGCAGCCTTTATAGTTGGCCGGATGATCTTTTGAACACGATGCACAAACTGCCGAGGTTTGCCTCGATTTGGTGCATACTTCAGTTTTGTGCTGCTCGCCACATTTCACGCATCTTGGTGCATGGTGGCAATAGGTTTTGGTGTGAACATAAGCCTGGCAATTATGACACTGAACTGTGTTCCTTTTGGTGTATGGTTTTTTCAACCTTGATGGTAGTATAGTAAAGCCTTCTCAATTCATATATTTTTTCGACCCCCTGGTGTAGGTTCCAGGTCAACGACGAATAGAGATAGGGCTATTTTTCTACTTTCCTCGAAATTATCTTTTAGGACGTTAGTCGCCTGGCGGACCTTGAAGTCTAGAGCTGTAAGTTCTTCTTGAATGACTTCGGCTGGTGTTGAGGGGTGTATGTTTCTAATTACCACCCTAAGAAATCGCTCTTGGCGGAGTTGATAAGCGTGGAAGTCCGCCTTGGTTTCAGTTAAATATTTATCTATTTTTCGGAAGGTATCGACTGTGTCTGGCGATATCTTAAGTGTCGCTACTTCTACTTAAACAGGAGTAGCTCTCTGGGGGGTCGTTATTTTATTCAATTGGGCACAAAGTAATTGAAATTTTTTTATGTTTTTAACAAAAATTGGAGGGAACCGGTGCAAGCTGTAGGTGCAACTTCCATTGTGTCGTTATCTTTCGGCTGTATAGCCTGAAAAGGATTAGGGGTGAAGAAGGATGATTCGTCGTGAGTGATTTCTGATGATGTGCCGGGCATTGGTTCGGATTCCTCAGCTGAATTTGGTGTTACTGGCGGGGTTTGTCTCTTACCACGACGCGGCCTTCAGAGGAGTTGAACGAGGCATTGAGCCTACAGATCTCAATCTCTTAGGAGTTGTTTTGCTTGACATAACTTGATGAAAATATTTCATTTTTTCATAATAGGAGTGATTATAATAAACAATAGAAGAGAAAAAAAATATATAAATAAAATAATAAAGAAATAAATAAAGAAAATGAAAGCAAACATTAAAATTAAAAGACGTCTCTGTGTGAACTTGATCTTGGAACGCAGGGAAGACGTGAACCTATCACCACTACGGCACCCAGAGCACTGACGTGTGTACTGGAAGCGTGGAGGGGACAAATATGGGTGGCTGTCCAGATAACACACTGAACACTATCCTTCACTGATACAGTAACTAAACTAAACTTACTGCGGGATTACACAGGTATTTACTGATGCTTCTCAGCTACAGTTACTTGTGGTCATCAATTAAATAAATTCACTCCGATATCTTCTGTAATAACGGGAAGAAAACAGAGAGGCGATGTAAAACGTTGGTACTCTAAACTATGCGCAGGCGCAGGCTAAAGAACAAAACTAAAGCTGAAAGGGTTGTATAAGGACTTAGACGTAGTGGATGTGGTTAAATCTTCTCAATTACGATGGGCAGGCCATGTAACAAGGATGAATCTCGAGGAAATCCCATCTTAAGTTCTATCGGAACAAATATTTGGAGCACGGAAGGTTGGACAACCTAGACCCAATGGGATTGGTGCCGATGCATTATCGATACTTGGTATTTGTTACTGGAAGGCAGCAACACAAAACAGAAACAACTAGCGGTTAATGCCATGCCATTGGTCGTAGAGCCGTATGAAAAAAAGAAGCATATTGAATATACCAATAATCCTTATTTAGACGGACGTGTACATTATGCTTTGTCTTATAAAATCCCACTCTTCATTTTCATGGGAAGGATTATGACTAGTGCATGTCGCCTTAATGAGATGTTGCAGCCTAGGTATATCTTTTTTTTTTTTTTTTTTTTTTTTTTTACCTGCCTGACCTTTTGGTCATACGGGGTCGTGGCGGCAGTGGGGTATTACGCTGGGGTAAGCATATGCCACTGCCATCAATAAACAACTCTTTTATTATATCTTCTTATTTTACAATATTTATGAGGATACTATATTTAGGGCTACAATGATCCTGCTATTGTGTTGCAGCCCGGTGTGCGTTTGCGCACCTTAGGGCTGCACCTTATTCTTTTCATCCGTCCGGTACCGTCCAGCCTTCTCGGTCCACTGCTTCCGTCCGGATCTCATCAACCATCCTCAGGCTCGCCGACGTCGGGTGGTCTGGCCCTTCCCAGTGTGAAGTGCTCAGGGTCCACCACCTCCTTCCACCCGTATATGAACTCCTTGAAGAAGGGGTACACTTTTTCCTCCATCAGACGGGGGAAGTCCGACTCGGCGAGTGCGAAGATCCCGGTCTTTCTCGACAGCCTGGCACGGTGTCCTTCTACTGCGGTGCAGGATACGATGCCGTGTTGTGCTGTTTCAGGAACTCCACAGGTGGGGCTATGTCTATGTCTTTTCCATGGTCGCGCAGTTTCCCCCGGGAAACCTCCATGCCCTGTCAGCATCTGCGAGACCCAGTAATCAGGGAGGACCCATCTCGCCTTCAATCTCGCTTGGACGGTGGGGAAGAACTTCCTCAAGGTAGCTCCCTTCTGACTACCTACACACCGTCTGTTTCATTCCTCGATGGTATCCTCCCTTAAAATCTTCTTCCATTGATTGGGGGTCTCGCCAACTCTGTTACGGAGTCCCTCTGGAAGCGCGTCGAGCCCCTGCCTCTTCACATCATACTTCGTCCTGTCCTCCTTGAGGACAAGGTCCAGGGGCATCGCTCCGGCCAGCACCTGCAGCCTAGGTATATCTATTGTTATGATAAGTATGACATCGGCTACTTTGAACATCCTATATATAGTCTAGGTCCTCCATTTCATTCGTCTCCATCTCTTCCCATTCTTCATCTTCATACTTTGGGTTAAAAAAAAAAAACAAAAAAAAACTTTTCGATGCCATAGGAACATTCCGATTCATTTAGTTGGCCAATTTTTCACTTACAAAGGGGAGGGCACAACCACGAAATCACGTTTCGATTTGAAGCCTTCTACCTCGTCTTCAGTTTATCCGATTTCGATTTTCTTGGACTCTTTGGTCTCTATTTCTGGTATTACTTGTAATTTATTATAAATTATAAAATATATAAATTTTAATTTATTTAATTCGAGCATATAAAAAATTATAAAATATAAACGGCTATTGTATTATCTGTAAGGTCTGTGTTAAAAAAATATGATTACAAAATACAAACAAAAGTGAGATTTTTTTGCGGACACGTTGGTTCTAAGACAAGAAGGAAGACCACAGTTTCCACTATCCACTTCCATCCACAATTCAAACCTTATGGATTAAGAACTTTTACCAACTACCCAAATTTTGTTTGTATGGTTCAAAGGGTTCCCGATTTATCGGCAATTTGTTTAATCTTTAAAAATATTTGAAGGGTAGTAGACTCTTGGTTTTGGTTTTCATTAAAAAAAAAATTTATTTTTAGTTTCGCCTATCATCAAATTTTAATGCAGGAGTTTTTTAGAGTGCTAAAACCAAATTTGACGATAATTTCTAATAAACAAATTCTGTTAATATTACTTCAATCCGTAGAGAAATAATGTTTTCATTACATATAATTCAATTGAACATTAAAATCGCTAATCAATTTTATTATTTCATTTAAAAAATTGGATAACTGTAAAATTGACTATTTCTGGATTACAAATAATGTTTTGTTGCTTTATTGAACAACCAAAAACCCATCAGAACGGGTCCATTCTTAACTATACAGGCCCTTAACTTTGGTCTTACTACGTGTTTTAGAACCAACGTTATCCTCAAAAAAACTATATAAACTAAAAAAAAACTTCGGATCAAGCTAAAATTCAATTATTTCGTTTTAAAATATTGTATCACTCTAAAATTTACTATTTCTGGATCATGAATACCGTTTTTATATTATTTATAACAGTTTGAACACTGCCGTAAGTATTCAAATTAAATTCTATATATTATGATATCCCAAGAAAGATTGAGTTCTTAACCGTGTATGTATTGTAATATAAAAGCATTATTTGTGATCAATAATTAGTATATTTTAATTTTAAAAATTATCCAAGTAAAGAAATATGTGTTCACTTTATTATAATTCTGTTCTGATTAAATAATATTCAATAGACCTATCAAAACGCTGCATAATTTAATTATATCATTTCAATGAATTTATTTCTTCTATTTAATAGGGCTCCAAAATAACTGTGCACTTTGATTTTGAAAAATTCTTATTCTAAATTAAACTTTTTCTTAAGAACTTTTTTGAAACATTTTTTTTTTCGCAGCATATATGCACCGCGACCTATTGTGCGCAGGCCTAAATCGTTTAAAACAGGCCATTAGCCTTTGCAAATCTGAGTAGACTCATCGGGTCCATCATCTCGCAGAGCTTAGGGTCAGTGATCCGGTCACAACCAAATTGGACGTACCGCACCCTTGTCAGAGTATCGCATCCACAGATTATGTGGAAAACCGTTTCGTCCTCCATCCCACATAGACTACATGTCGGTGACTCAGTTATTCCCATGCTCTGGAGGTGCTTGTTCAGTTTACAGTGTCCTGTATATAGTCCCGTCACTCTCCTAAGGTTACTCCTATCCATAAACAGAAGAATCTCACTTCTTTTTGGGCAGGGTCCATTTGGAGTTTGGAGTGTATCTGTTTCTATTTCTAGTGTTTTCCCAGTAGTTCTTAACTTTACAGTTTACAGCCACTCTAATACGCTTTTTGGCATAATTAAGGCTTATGCCACATATGGGCTCTGGTGTACAAGGTTTCATCTCAGAGCCTCTCCTTGCAAGGTGATCAGCCTTTTCATTCCCTAAAATTCCCGAGTCTCCAGGAACCCATTAAACCCTTACCCTGTTGGTTTCAGACAGTTTGTTCAGACAGTTTCAGAAATTAACTTTGCATTCTTCCACCAACTTTGACCGGGTCGCATAACCACTTAAAGCCCCGATAGCAGCTTGGCTATATGTGTAGACTGTAATTAGTCTGTTTCTAACGCCCTCCTCAATAAGGGACTGGACACAGACATTAATTGCTAATACCTCTGCCTACCTAGAGGTATGCCTACCTAAGGATATGAACATTCCCTCTCTAGGCTTATCCATCCTCCAGATACTCGCCCCTGAACCTTGTATCATCAGGGATCCGTCTGTATAACAGTTAACTCTGTTGCATGATACATGGGAGTCAGTTCTGCTGTTCTTAGTACTATAATGTCCCTCCCTATAGCTTTGTACTTAAATGTCCAGAGTGCATTGCCAACACCTCATCCTGATCAATCCTGTTAAACAGAGTCCCATGTCCCTGGTAGACCAGGAATTTGGATTTTATCCTTAATTTCGTAACTCTATACGCAGTGCTAAGTGCCTGCGCCTCATTCTCCAGGTGCAGTGGTGTTAGGTTCAAAAAGACCTCCATTGCAGCAGTGGGAGTAGTGCTCATGGCGCCAGTTGTCATAAGACAAGCCAACCTTTGTAGTCTGCCCAGTATGGCTCGAGGCCTACTAGCATTAATCCTATGCCACCACACAATTGCAGCAAAGGCCATTTTGGTTTTCAGACCCCAAGATTTGCCCACAGCTCCCTTACATGCCCATAGGCAGCGAAGTACTTTCTTGCTAACCTTACTAATATGACTAAGTCATTTTAGCTTACTACCAAGGGTAATTCCTAGATATTTAACTTTACTGCAAATGTTTATCAGAGTGCCATCAAGCCATGGCGGTCTCATTATCACACTCCTTCTGTTAGTGAAGATACAAAGGTTAACCTTCTGGGAGTTGATGCCAAGACCATTATCTTTACACCATTCTTTCAGAAGGTCCCTTACTATTATGAGCAATCCGGAGATAGTCTCCGGAAATTTGCCTCCTATCAGAACAGCGATATCGTCTGCATATCCTTGGGTATAAAATCCTGCAGAGCTTATTTTGGTCAACAGAGTATCCACAGGAGTGGGGACAGTACTCCTCCCTGTGGACAGCCCCCTACGGGTCTAATCCATAGCTTTGCATGTCCTAATTCAGATTTGAGTAGATCCTTCCCTTCAGAAATGAGTTGATCCATTCAGAAGCTAATAGTCCTACCCCTTTCCTCTCTGAGGCTTTTGCCATTGTGTCATACGGAGTGCGATCAAAGGAGCCCTCAAAGATGCCTGCCATAATTTTTTTTTCGGCTAGACTTTTCTCTATTTTGGAGACCAAATGATGTAAGTGCGGTCTCACATAATTTTCCAGCCTGATAAGCAAATTGTCCACTATGTAGAGGCGTTTTTGAACTAAAACCCTGTCTCTAATATGTCTGTCAATAATCTTTTCAAGAGCCTTCATCTAGAAGGATGTCAGACAGATAGGTCTATATACTTCGGGATTGTCATAAGACTCCTTCCCAGGCTTTGGAATGTAACAAACCTTTGCCACCCTCCAATTATTGGGAATGTGTGCAAGTGCTAAGCTTCCCCTATATAATTCCATTAGGTAGGGTTTTAGTACAGGTAAGCCTTTTTGAAGTAAGGCAGGGAAAATTCCGTCAATACCCGCAGATTTAAAAGGTGCAAAAGTGTTAATTACCCATTCCAACCTCATAGAATTAATTGGCTTCAACCCACTTAGTCCTGCCACCAAAGTGTTCATCTCAGTTCACAGTCAGGAAAGTGCAAACACGCTAGAGCTTCCAGGGTCTCTTTATCAGTGTTAGTGAAGCCCCCTTCAACTCTGACCGTCCCCATCACTCCCCCATCAGACTGCTTAGACAGAATTCTATTAACCCTGAAGGTGGATGCTGTATCGTTTATGTCGTTACAGAAACTTCTCCACGTTCCCCTTTTAGCCCTGTGAACAGTCTTGTTATAGTCAGTTAGTGCTTGTTTGTAAGCGTCCCATCTGCCTGATTTTTTGGCAGCATTAAAGAGACTTCGAGTAAGAGCTCTTAGCTTGCCAAGCTCATCGTTCCACCAGGATGTATTTCTGTTAGACTTAACCCTACTCACACAATTATTGTCAGTGTAGGATCTCATTATTGCCTCAGTTAACGACATTCTAAGTTGAGACATTCTAAGTGCCAAGAATTCCTAAGTCTTAGGACAGCACTTAACCTCTTCCTCGAGCTGTGTACTGAATGCATCCCAGCTAGTGCGCCTTGGATCTCTGTACCCATTCTGCTTCATGCTACTAGCAGATAAATCAAATCTGATATAGCGGTGATCTGAGCATGTTTCTTCTCTTGAAACATGACTTCAGCTCTCACTCTGTTAACAAAGATGGCCTCTTTGCCCCTATTTAGGATTTCGAGGTTATTGCTAACAATAAAATCTAAAAGATACTCGCCTCTCTGGTTGATGTGTGTGCTCCCCTAGAGGCTGTGGTGTACATGGGCATCAAACGATGCTATGCTTGAGCCTTTTCCTACCCCCTCTAACAGTTTCTTAAGAGCTGGAGTGGGGGTTGCTTCTTCATACGGGAGGTACACCGATGCCAGCGTAATCTTCTCCCCTTCTTTACCCTCAGAGAGGGACCATTGCACTGCTGTCATATCCCTACAACACTGATGCCACAAGGTTATCAGTTTTAGTCTGTTCCTGAACAGTATGCAGGTCCTGGGCCTTGTTGGCGCTGCAATAATGCTGTATCCTGGTATACCCAGTCCCTTTATCCTGTCCTTAAATAAGTAAGGTTCTTGTATTAGAATAATATCTATATCCTTACCTTTTACATACTGCTGCAGAACTCCACAGGCAGCAATGCAGTGGTGCAGGTTGATCTGCAACAGCTTTAATTCCATGGTTATTGTGAGCTGGCTCCCGGAGGAATGACCCCCAGCGAGTAGAGAGAGCCCTCCGGCCCCAGCCACAGAGTGCCCCTCCGCAGCCGGTCCAACTTCTACTTCCATGCCTGATGCAGAGGTTATAGTCACCTCCTTCTCTCCCTCTTGGGGAACACTCCGTTCAGGAACCACCTTAGTCCTCCCCGCATCTGATTTCGGTGGTTTCTTCTTTTCAAATACCTTGAGGAGTACCTAGATGATGCCATAAGCTAACATCATGTTCCTCCCCTCCAGGTATTTGACGCTGGTCTCCGGGATTCGCAGAATCCCATAGAAACCAGTTGGCTCATCCTTGGTGCCCATTAGTGTCCAACTGTCCACATCTGGGGCCTTACCATTTTGGATCCTGAGTCTCCTCAAAAATAGATCCTCTGGAATCCGCTCTCCAGGGAAGAATTCACCTACCCTTACAGCCTTTTTGAGCTCATTTGTAGTACCAGTGCGGAGTTTTATACCTCCAATGATGGTAAATTTGCTCGCCCAGTCCTTGGTGGCATCATCATCACTGACAATAATACAGCCCCCGAGGTGGTGACTAAAGCCACTGAACCCCGGATTCAATGCACCTCCCTCCAGCTGATCTACTGAGCTGATCACCTGAGTCTTGACCTCCTCACTCTGTCCCTTTGACAACTGGACAGACGGATATCCACAAGGGATAATCACCATCTTGCTGCCTCCGGTCGCAAGGGCATATGAGATCATTTTCTCTCCACTCTTGGGTCTCTTCGCCAAGGTCGCATCTGGTCTGCTTAGCAACAGGTCCTTGAACCAGGGGTCTATGGTCCCCTACAACCGAGATTGTGGGTCCCGATATCTCCGGATTATTACCGGCTCTCCTAGGCTTCCTAAATTTCCGACGCTGTGCCCCGGAAAATCTGGATTTGGAGGTTTCAGACACTTCCGAAGATGCGCTGTCCCTACCAGTACCCTTTTCAGCAGACCCATCAGATATAACTGAGAGTCTGGTTACATCATCCAGGAGTGTCGCAAGCAAACTTCTGGATGTCTCCTCAGCTGGATTCATAGGTGGCCCCACTTAGCTCCCTCTCTGCGCCAGTCTAACTATCCAAGAGAATTTCCGTGTCAGAATCCGGATCATTAGCCAAGTTTGTCCGTCCGTTAGATTTGTTTTTAGGGTTCATTTTTGTTCCCATGAGTATGGGGGTGGAAAAAAGTCACTACAGGTACTACTCCCTCTCCCTGCAGAAGGCAATTAATTAAAATGGGGTTTGCCTGGTGCCCCAAGTGGGTCGAGTTTATGTGTTTTTATACACCCCCCATCATTCAGCATGCGGCTCGAGCTCCCTCCACCTCGGCTTGGGTATCTAGAAGAATCAACACTCCTGCCATTGCTGACGGAAGTGAAGATCCCCGCCTCTGTCGTTCGCGAGTCCCATCGGAGTCCCCGGGAGACACCATGTGGAGGTGACAGTAGGCGTTGATAGGGATAAGGAGGACTGTGAAGTCACAAGCAGTGAGTAGGGCACTATCGCCTGATCGTTCCACAAAGAGTTGGGGAGATTCCCGCACCCATCTCCCTCTCTAGCCCTCCCATTGCCCTGCCCATTTAGCCCCCCTTTGAAACAGTTCATATATTAAAAGTTCTTTGAGAATTGTATCATAAGAACTTTTATAATAAATGTTTTATATTAAAAAAGTTCTCGTTAGAGCTTTTTAGTGATATTATTATTTAAGTTTTCATTGTTAAAGTTCCCAGTTAAATGTCGTAAATACTTACAGAATTGTCTTTTGAAAGATTTTCTTATCTTACAATGTTATTACTTTAAATAAGCATTCTGTATGTGATTTAATTAAAATTAAAAACATTTTTCTATTGACATTAAAAATTAAATGTTAAATAAAATAAATAAAAAGGTATTTGTTTTTCTATTTGTTCTTTTATTTCGAATTTTATTCATTATCTATGTTTTATGTTAAAAGATTTTTTAATTTTTTTCAATTCTCTCTCCTGAGGTTTCTCCCACTTCCCAAAGATCCCTCTCCAGCTTTGCCACTTAAGTATTTGAGAACTTATATTTAAAATGTTCTAGTAGGAACTTTTATTAACAGAATTTTTATAAAAATAGTTTTGGCAAGAACTTATAATAACAGAACTTTTATCAAAAGCTTGTAATCAAGTAAGTTCTTAAGAAACTGTTTATTAGTAAGTTATTTTCTGTAGAACTTTTATGTTAATACTTTAATTGTAAAAGTTATTGTAAAACAGTTAAACTGAAACTTTTTGAAAAGTGCAATAACCGTTTCGAGACCTGCTATTTAATAATACTTTTGTTTTTTTACTACGATTATGGTTATAACAGTGGTGTAAAAGCATAATATTTAATATTATTAGTATAATTTTTATATAATATTATACATAATATTATTATAATATTAGTATACTATTTAATATTATAATGTTATTAGTTTAATATTTCTACAAATAATGTTTTTGTATTGTAATATGTACATGACTAAGAATCCGGTTTACTTGGGATGCCATAGAATATTGAATTTAATTTGAATATTTAAGATCTTGTTCACAGTTTAAGTAATATTAAAAAATTATTTGTGATCCAGAAATAGTAAATTTTAGAGTATACTATTTTTTTTTAATGAATTAATTGAATTTTAGAGCGATCTGAAGGGTCCATTGAATTTTATGTAATGAAAGAAGTATTCTTCTACAAGAATTTTTATTCAAAACTCGCGTCAGATTTTATTATCATGAATATATTATCATGTAGATTTGATTGATATTGACATAAATATAAATTATTAAGATATTTTGGGTATCAGTAAACGTTCTCAAACTACACGATTTGCTTTCACAGTGAAGTTTCTAAGTGTTTTAGAGTCAACATTACCTGCAGAAAACCTCAATTTTATTTTTATTTGATAATCATATTTTTTTAAACAAACCTTCTAAGATAATGCAATAGTTGTTTATATGTTTGGAAAGAAGAAACTTCCCTCCTTCTGACGAGTACAAGAACTTTGATATCAGCGTACTTTGATTCATTAAAGACAAGAAAGAGAGCTTCAAAGCTAAACGTAATATTGTGGCTTTAAAATTTTTGAGCCACACCGGAAATGAAAACAAAATTTTTTTTTCGATGATTTTTTAACATTTAGGTTTATTGGTGTGCTGAAACAAAATTTGCCATAATTTTTGGTGTGAAAAAATCTATAAGGATAGTTTACTTAATAATTTAAACAATTTATTTGACCAAAAACCTTTTTTTTAATGTTCATATTTTTCCTTTGATATAATTTGAAAAACAAATGTTTTGCCGAAAAAACCAGGTCGATATAACTTTTCAAACTCGAGCTGTAAAACAAAGCAGTTTCAGTGAGTTTTATTTTAAGGACCTTTGATCGATCCCACAATAATACAACATATTATGGATAATATATCCACATTATGTAAAACGATCCAGCAAGCCTCATGGTGTCTCTGCTGATAAGCCGGACACAATACCTGAAAAAAGGAATATGGTCCGGAACACCACACGGAATTCATAGATATTGGGACTGAATTCGGACACTGTAGAAAGCTTGGCAGGGTTGAATTAGTATTTTTTTTAGCATTTGGGACTCAATTCAGACTCTCCCGCAGCATCCCAGAGCCTTTGGTGGTGGGGAATTAGGTGAAAAATTAGCCAGCAACTTAATTTTATAAATATTTCAATTTAGATGTCCACAAATGACCATTGTTGCGCTGTCCCATTATTCGAGACAGAAGACGATTTTTTAAACAAAGATATCATACTCTTTTATTATTTATTCTATTTTTTAAACAATATTTTTCATTGCAGGAATGGGTAACAGCAACAGACATAAGAATTGTGCTCAGGCGAATGAATACATTTGGTGATGAAATCTTTGGAACCCCAACTGTTCTATCATCGTATTTTTATGCTATATCAGACATTGCTATAGGTGCTAGGTAATAATTATAATACAAGATTTATAACAATTTTTTTTCTATCATATTCATCTCTTCTTGTTTATATCAAAAATCAGTCCCAAAGTTAACCGATTTTTTCCTTCAAATATAAATTAAATTGACTTTGACTTAGCCATTGAAAAAATAACAATGATTAAACAGGCAATGTCAATCTCTTATTTCATTATTATTATATTTTTTTTTCATATTTTGCATGTTCTTTGGAGAAGGGTTTCAATAAATGATATAGTGGAGTTGAGTTAGTATATGAATTTAAAAGTAAAATTTAATACAGGACAGTGAGTAAGACTTGTGCAATTGCAACATCCTCTATCTGGAAAACACCATTAATTATAATTATGAAAAAAGAGGAGGAGCACCAAACAGGAGTTTAGAATATTTCAAATGAAGTATCAAAATAACATTTATTTTTTATTTATTTTTTTTTTTTATAAAATTTATTTTAATATTTTGTTTTTAGAGTTAAGGTATGTTTAGAATTGTTTTATTATTTTTTGAATATTTCATATTAATAAACCAATCCAATTTTCTATTCAAAATCACAAAAATTAATAATTTTAATTCCTTTTTTTTAAAATACATTTTCTGGAAATGATTATTCAATTTTCATAATTTTAAATGTATAATTTTGTTGTATTATTAATATTTTTTTTTTGTCCTTTCATATTTTCTGTCATTCAATTTATAACCAACAATAAACAAAATTATTTTCTATTTCAATATTTTTTTTAAATATTTTCATGGTTCACAATTAATAAAAGAAAAAGAAAAAAATTCAAATAAAAAATATAAATATTACAATAAATATTTGCAAATATAATGATTATTGATGAATTTATCACTTTTGAATGATTAAGACTGGTATTAATTGTATATTATTCTATCGAGGGTGTTAAGCTAAAACGATGTAATCCTAAATTTTTAAAAATTGGATTTTTTCAGTCATCCAACTCTCAGACAATGCTGTCAGAATGAAGCTAGAAAATACAGTGGAAAAATAAATACAAAAGAGTCTGGTAATGCAAAAATCCAATTTTTAAAATCATAACTACACTCCACCTGAATTTCACAAAAAGAAATAGTCCATTATATTGAACTAGGATTGCCCGGTGGTCAAAATTCGACCGAAATTACAATATTGTATCACTTTTGTGATTTATGTATACAACTAAAATGAGCAGGAAACATTTTGTTCTCCTATTGTTTGAATGTAAATTGAAATTAAATAATCCAATGAATTGGAGTTCAAAATAAAATCAGTGAACGATAAAAGATAATCATGCTACAGACAGATATACAGACAGACCAATGGTTAAAATTATTTGGACTCAGGAGACACTGCAACGCGTAGAACTGTTGAAAACTGCATTTGGAAAATTTGACCCGATTACAATGCAGCAAAACTTAGATTAACCGTCACTCATTTATCTGTCAGTTCCTGTTAACTGTCGGTACTATAAACCTCAAAAAAAGGTGGGGTTTTTAACTCATGGTACAAGAATTTCAAAGGAAAATATATACAGAAAAGTAGTTTTCTACTTACAAATAAAATATTCTTTCTGTCATAACTTTTATCCTCTCTTTTCTCGGGGATGTAGAACGTGTATAGTTAAAGGTCATTAAGGAGAAGACTAGAGGCAAGTTTCATCAAACTCTTCTGAGCCGTGTTGGTACTACACTCTATGGAAGAAATGGTTTTTCGGCTATTGTGCAGCCACTTTAATACACATAATTGGTGCTCAGGCACAACGGGTCTGAACCATACAAAACAAAAAGAAAAGTAACAAAATCGGTCCACTCTTTCAAGAGATAATCGTGGAAAAGTCAGAAACAGAGATTTACCAGCCTTAACAGAAAAATATGTTCACAATTTTTATATTGTGCACATCTACACAACAATACCTATCCATATATTACATATGATATATCTGTCCAGGTTGTGATTATGGGTTTAAGAATTGACCTGAAGGCCTCGGACAATGCTTATGGATTCAAGATTAGACCAGAAGGCTCGAACAATCCATGTCCATATTAGATTATGAGTAGCTGGACGGATGTAGGCGACAAATAAATAGGATGATCGCAGTATCGAAGGGACAACCTACTTTACTAATGACTAGCGAAGTTAAGAGTATTCACCTTAATCATCGCAGGATGGTATTCACTAACGGGAGGTCTTAGCTTTCTGACCTAGAGGGAGAAAAGGTACGGTCTGAGGGTATTTACCCTCAGAACTACATATGGTAAGTGTTAGGATAAAAAGGGATAAAGGGAGTAAGTAATAAACCATGAAGAGGTCAAAAATAGGGAAATCGTATTGATCTGCTAATGGTTTCATCTCCAGAAACAGTGGGAAGTAAACCTGACTGAATAGTTAAGCTTTGGACTATTTATACCGCTATGTCATTTTATGGACATTGAGAGTTATTACAATTTATTATTACATTGGCTAAGATCAGTACATCTCTCTGCCACAGCCTTATTATCAGAAAACACAATATATATATATATATATATATATATATATATATATATATATATATATATATATATATATATATATATATATATATATTGTGTTTTCTATATATATGTGTTTTGATATATATATATATATATATATATATATATTTACAAATTGTATATATATTTACAAATAAATATACAATTTGAGATGGTTATTTATAGAAATATGGATATGGCAAAAGCATAGAGGCTATTGCTATCGTTCCATCTTTTGATGGCAGATAACAAGTTGAGTACCAGTAGGCGAACAAGTAATTTATCTTAGGGCTCCCTTGATAGTAGCTTGTCAGTACAGGCAAGTAGCAGGATAGTAAATCACTGACACATCTGACATACTATGTTAAAATATCTGAGAATAGCTCAGGTATTTATCTAAACTATTCATCATTATAAAGGATGTATAATAAAAACTAATTAACAGCTGATTTATTATAATATCCTAAATTCCCTTATCTTACTATATCATAACAATGATAATAAAATAATAGTTTTTTCTATTTATAATTTTTTTTTACCTTAATCACTTATTTAAATTTTTTCAGATGTAAATGCAATGGACATGCCAGTGAATGCATGTTTGTTGAGAAGGATGGTGAACTGAAGAAAGTTTGTAATTGTACACATAATACAAAGGGAGATGATTGTGAAATGTGTGATGATTTTCATCAAGATGTTCCTTGGACTCCTTGGACATGGTCAAATTCATTTGAAATAGAAGCATCTGAATGTAAACGTAAGTTATTTAAAATATACATTGCTAATTTTTTGCTCTGTTAAGCACTAATATTGAAAGAAGTTGTGATGAAGAAAGTAATAAAAATGAATTATATTAATATTAAAATGTGTTTTTATTAATTAGTTAATACAATGCATAAAAACATTGATCATTGACAGTAAAAATACTATCAATATTTTGTTAATGCTTCATCATTATTTATCAATCTTTCACAGTCATTCAAAATTGTCAATGTTTTCTTCAGTATTGTCCCACCAGTTGACTAGTGAGAAGTTATATATCTGAGAATATAGAAGTTAATATTCTGGAAGCGTGTATTGCAATAATGTTGGCTTGTGCTACAAGAAATTTTAACAATGGATAAAATCAGTTGACATCCACATGATGGTATAGAAGGATCAATCTAATTAGGGATTGATAAATTATTTGCCACTTTTATAAATTTGTTTTATTGAAAACTAGTTTAGAATGTTATACATTCATCCTCAGTTCTAAGAACACATTAATAATTTTTTAAAGGAAGTAAACGAAATTCATCCCTCAATTAAATTCACAGTAGAACTGGAAAAAAACAAATCCATTAACTTTTTAGATTTAGAAATCTCAGTAAAAAACAAACATCATGAATTTGGAATTTACCGGAAACCCACCCACACGGATGTCGTTATAAACAATGGTGCTAAGAGACCGATAGCACATAAACTCGCAGCCTTTAATAGCATGATTTACTGTCTTTTGAACATACCATTAAATATAAAGAACTATAATAAAGAAATTGAAATAATACATTCCATAGCAAAAAATAACGGGTATAATAAAACCACTATCAATCATATTTAAAAAAAACAAATACAAAAAAAGACAATTAATGATATCTATTCAACAATCCCCGAAGATAGGCCCGTCCCGAAACATTATGTTTTATGGCTTATTGCGGCCCTATAACCACCAAAGTCGAAAATGAATTGAAAAACTAGGATTAAACTCTGCATTTAAAATAGAAAAAACCCTATCCTCATATTTCTCTTCTCCTAAAGGCAAAATAGACCTTTTCAAAAAAGCGGAGTATACGAACTAAATTGTAATCATTGTGCAGCCAAATACTCGGGAAAAACTGGAAGATCGCTAAATCAGAGATTAAAGGAACATATACGTGCATATAATAATAAGACAGATAATTCCAACTTTGCAATTCATTAAATGAAAAAAATCATAAATTTATCAAAGACTCAGGAGTTAAATTAATACATCACGTTGAAAACAGTCTCAAATTAAATATATATGAAGCGCTTGAAATAATAAAATCCCTCAAATCCAATCCAGATTTTTGCTTAAATGACCAAATAAATATTTCCAATCAATCTTAAATTTATTCCCATCTATAACAGAAAAAACAATTACTCATCGGCATTACTGGAAAAACCCTGACCCTTAAACCGTTTACTTAAAAACATCCTTCCTACCTCTCATTCATTGTTAGTCAATGCGAGAAGAAACCAGTGCAAACTTTTCTGTTTGATATAATCCATTTAAACCTTGGTGAGTACCAACATGTATTTGATTTTTTGTTTTAATTAAATTCATAATGCATAAATGTTTAATAATACTGATTTATATTAATCTAATTTAATATGTATAATAATACGAAACTATATAACTATATTTTGAATTGCTTATTTTTGAATTTTTTGTGTGTTCTTAGAACTGAGGATGAATGTATAACAATCGAAACTAGTTTTCAATAAAACAAATTTATAGAAGTGACAAATAATTTATCAATCCCCAATGGATAAAAGATTGGCTTAAAAAGTGTGAAAACTATTATGATTTGTACTATTATGAGAAAATGTTTAATAGCTGATGAAAGACTAGCAGTAATACATTAAGGTACCTCGCATAGGAAATTTTCTGCAATAATGTCACAATAAACATAATACAAGCTCTTGTTATTCTTGTTGCCCAATTCACATGATAGTGATGTAATGATGTGCAAGACAATGCACAATTATTAAGCTTTGGCCAAATACTGACATTGTCATGATTTCATCAGTATAGCCCTTACACGATCAATAATACTGTCAATATTTTAGCATAATGACAGTACTATTGACCTATGTAAGGTGCCCTTTATTGTCTCCAATATTATGTGCTTATATAAATATTCAATATCAATTTCATGTGTATACAAGATGCTGTATAGCATCTAATACGGAAGACCTCTGGATAAAAATAAAATCGGAAGATACCAAGCTGGGTTTTGAAGACGAAGGTCAACCTTCTATAAGATCTTTACTCTCCCTACTGGAGAAGATTGCGGAATACCAGATTCCAACTCACCATGTCTTCATGGATTTTCAACAAGCCTATGATTCCATAAATTGCCAAGAGGTATAAAAGACAATGTTAGAGATGAACATTCCTCCTAAACATGTGCAACTAATGAAAATGACTATGAAGAACAATATTTGTCATGTAAGAGTTGGTGGGTACATATCTAGAAGGTTCACTATAGAGAATAGTGTCAGCAGAGTGACGGTGCGAATAAACACTATATATAAGGAATGCAGGAATATAGGTTGGGAGAACCTTATTGAATAAATCTGTTGAACTTCTTGGATATGCCGACGATTTTGACCTTATGGGTAGGACATGGATAGATGTAGTTTCAGCATTTGAAGATCTGGAGTTCTCAGCAGCAAGAAAGGTATTAAGAGTGAGCAACATGAAGATGAAGTACAGGCTATAAATCTACCCCAAAACATGAGCAGGAAGGAATTGTGGAAATATGTGTCCTTCAGAGCCCAAGTCAATTCTCAAAATAGCATCAATGAAGAAATAAATAGATGTATCTTTTCAGCAAACAGTTGCTATTTCGATCTTCAGAAATACCTCTGTAGTCGAGCTCTGTCCAGGGCAGGAAAGATTAGAATCTATAACACGCTGATGTGCCCAGTCCTTACCTATGGCTCAGAAATGTGAACAATGACAAAAGCTATAGAACTTCACTCCTGAGATTTGAGAGGAAAATTCTCAGAAGAATATTCGGACCAATTGGAACTGACTAAGCCTGGTGAGGAAGAACAAATAACAAACTCAAGCATATCTATAAGGATGCAGATATGGTACAGTGCAACCGGTCACGATGGGCTGATCACATCATAAGAATGAATCCAGAAGAAATTCCACAGAAGGTATTTAGTAAGTGGATTTTTATATTTAAGGTTATTTAGTGTTATAAGTTTTGTCTGTTGGATTTATTGTTCTATACCTCTTTGGTCTTGCCAAGCTTTTTTCTGTTGATAAGATGTGGATGCTATTTGTTTTCATGGATGGTGTGTTATTATTGTGATTCCTATTGATCTGAATTATTCAGGGAAAGAATCAATCTGTTATTTATTTTATTTTTTAGTCCAGTTTATTTTCTTGATCATAACAAAAATTTCTCCAGTTTACTCTTGCTGTAATCAATGAAGGAAGAGAGGTTTTAGGAATAGGATTTGAATGCATCAGATGTAGAACATAACTCTGATATAATTAAAAGCCATCTAAAGATTATATTATAGGCTGGCAGAAAGGTATCTGAGAAACAAGAAATATATAAAGGATATTGGGACTTTTTTAAAGAGATATAAACTTTTTTTTTAGGTTACTGGATAGAATAACTATTGGAGGTTGAGACATGGAAAAGAATCCTGTCTGAGTATTGGGCATTCGGCATCCCCACCATCAGCATTGTAATATTAAATCCGTTGATATCAAAAGAGCAGCTGGTATAAATAAATTTATCATTGCTTGTAATAACTTTGTCCATTGTCATATTTTTATTGGACTATTGTGTTACCAAACAATTTTCTAGATAACGGTTTACAATCATTAAAGCGATTCATGGAATGCCATCAGGTTTGATAAATGTTATATTCTTTACAACTTGTTAGAAGTTTGTTGTAAGATTATGATTTCTGAAGGAAAAATGTACCCCAACAAAATGTATCCCAAATATTTAATGGTGTCTCCTTGCTTTGCTATTTGGATGACATATTTATAAAAATCAGTTTTTAATTTTTTATTCAATTATGCGATAGTATTCTGAAACAGAAATTTTGATATACGCTTAATATGTTTTTCTAGTTAGTTCATTTTTAGCAAGAGTTCTTGAGTCTGATCGTAATCATTTCAACCTTGTATTTGAATAACAATTAAATAACATTTCAAAGATTTATTGGTTGACCATATAGATCATACGTTCTTAAACTATGGTCCGTGTAGGCATAACCAGGGGTCTGCAAAACAATTTTGACATTAACTTTACACCCCCCAACTTTTCTGGTCGGGATGACGGTCAAGAAATGGATTTCAAAATAGTTAAACTACATTGCAGGTCTTCATCAGGGCTGAATGAACAAGATACAAAAATATCTTGTACAGAGAATGATAAGACATAATGAGAAAATTGAAAAATGAGATTATACTGATAGAGTAATAACAGATAACTAAAATGAAAATAAAAGTAATAGCAGTGATAAATACAGTAAAATTGAGAAATATGAAATAGAACATAAAATTAAATAAATTGACAAAATTGCGTGCCTTGACAGCTTGGAGAGTTGGTGAGGACAGATGGGATAACAAAAAATTTGAAAGGATAGAAGTTAGGGGATGAGGGTTGTTGTTATATATGTTGGTAAAGCTTAATTTTACAGATAAACAAGCTATTATAAATATATATATATATATATATATATATATTTATATATATATATATATATAAGTATTAAAAATATAGGCAAAAAATACATATAAATATGAAAATAGCAAAAATAAGTATTTAATAATCTTAAGTGTGTAAATTGTAGATGTGATTTTAAGAATGAAATCTTTAAAATAAATTTCTGTAATTAAAAGAAGAATAAAAAATATGCAATAATAATGGAAATAAAGTAACAGATCCAAATAATACGAAAATGATAAAATTGTACAGAATTAAAATGTAAACATATAATACAAAAAAAATTATAAGCACTTAGTAAAAATAAGTGATAAAATAAAGTATAACTGTATAAGTAGGTAAGTCAATAAAAAATGTTTCTAAAATTTTAAAATACAAAGAGAGATTAGCTATGGAAATAAAATACAATATATATATATATATATATATATATATATATATATATATATATATATATATATAAAATAATATACAACACTTTAAAATAATAAAATACAAAAAATATAATAATAAAAAATATAATTTGCCGATATGAAGTGTGGCTGGAGAGTAGCTTTTTTGGTAAAGCTGGAGTGATAAAATTAAAACAAGATTTAGTGCTGTTTATTTAGTCCTGATGAAGACCTGCTTTCATTTTTTGACCAGCACCTGGAACTTCTTATCTTTCATTAAATAATATTTCTGCTAGCTAAAGAATTATTTTCATGAAAATTAGACTTATAATGGGGCTACGGACATAGAATCACCAATTTCAATGAAACTTTGTTTGGTGATACTAGGTCAAAACATATTAGACATGTGTCCTAGGAACAAAAAAAAACAACAACAAAAAAATTTTATATTGAGTGTACAGGATAAGAACCAGGAAACTTCAAGGGCTGATGGTCCAATGACACATAAATTTCAAGTTTTGTGTTTTTTTAAATAGGTCACATTTTTTATTGAATCGGAAATGATCACTCAAAAACTATTAAAGGTAATTCGTGAATGTTTTTCTCAGCGCCCTGCTGGGCTACAGATACCCCACTTTAAGGAAAACTTCTCCTTTTGTTAAGCTTGTATTTCGTATAAATAAGTTGAGGTTTCTTTTTGGATTATCCTAGAATTGGAACCAGATTTGCCAATAAGTGTTGTGGAATTAGGTTTCAAGGACAAAGAAGTGTTTTGAGAATTTATTTATTAAATTCACTGTTTCTAGTCAATAAATAACATGAAAATACATAATAAAAAGCTTTTTTGTGAAACAAAACAAAACTTTATGAAAAAAAATCTGTTAATCAACAAAAACAATTCTGAAATTAAATACGATATGAAACTGTCCCCGAAAATAAAAATAAAATAAACATTGGCAAATTAAAATGAATAATGCTGACTTATTTAAAAGAAGAAAATACAACTTTCCAACTTTTAATTACTTAAAATACTTTACCACTGCATTTAAAATAAAAATATGCTTCAAATAAAAATAGCCTTACAGAAATGAACTTTCAAAAAGGCCAGGACACACACTTATTAAAACAGTCTGCCGTAGTTTGATTCTCTTGCTCATAATATTTATATTTTGTATTTTTTGTTGATAGTGATGTGGTAAAATAATTTTCTTTTTTTTAAATATTTAAGCATAATTGATTTTAATTTATCAATTTTTGTTTTATTTTTATTTTTAAAGTCAATTTGTTTCATATTTAATTTGGGAATTGTTTTGGTTAATTTACAGATATTTGTTTTGATAAAGTTTGATTTTATTTCACTAAGAAGCTTTTTATTCTGTATTTAGGTGTTATTTTTTTGTATTTATTTATTTTTTTTTCAAGGAACGGCCTTAGAGTCCATGCGAATATCATTATTTTCACTTGCCTTCATACCCCTTCTCTCCTTCTTTCTTTCTTCCCACCTTTTCCTCATTCTTTCCAATTGTTCTTTCCTTCTTTCTTCGGTCCACGCCACTCCTTTTCTCGCATCTCTCTTTCCCACAAGGACCTTAATTTCTTTTAGTCTTCTCCCATAGTCATCCCTATCGAAACAGTCTTGGTCTGTTATTTTCAGTCTCTCAGTTTCTTCCCTCATCTGTTTGATGTACCCCCCACCACTCTTGTATTCTCTCATTTTATAGAAGATTTCTCTACTTAATCTCTTTGGGTGTATCCTCACCATATGAACCTTAATCTTCTTATTGTTATGTCTATTTCCAAATAATTTACCTCTTTGTATATTTCCTTATTAGGTCTCAACCTATAGCCTTCCTGTGTCTTCTTGGGGCTGTAAATTATTCTTAGCATTCTTCTTTCTATCCCTAGATATTATATTTATATTATATCAATAGATATTATATATATATATATATATATATATATATATATATATATATATATATATATATATATATATATATATATATAATGTAACAGGGCTTTGAGGAGAAGACTTTAGACAAGTTTCATCATAATCATTAGAGCCGTTTTCGAAAAAATGGTAAAGTGTAAAATTATGTCATTGAGTGGCATTTTTGGTGACTCGATTTCGGCGAAAAAGTCATGCTAACCAGGCACATCTTAATACCTTAAATATGTAATTTCACTTTATTTTTCGTTTTTGAGCTAGGCTTTTCACGCACACATAAATACAGACCATTTTGTGAGACTCGGTTGTTTGGACTCAAAGAACCTTAAAACGTGTATTTCCGTTGAAAACCCTAATTCGAAATTTTCACGATCGCAATAATTTACCTAACAATATATTCCTAGGTACACAACAATATACAATATACATAGGTAAGTGAAAGTAATAATAAAAAAAGTAAATTTCTGAACAATGGCTTACTACTGTAAAGAGATTTAAAATATAATTTTTGTTTTTAGACTGACTTGTTATCAATGAAGTTGCCTTTTCCTCGTTCGATATTAAAGGATATAGAGAGTCTACTGTAGCTAGTTATATTTTTACTGATTAGTAAACGCCTCAATTTGTCGTGTTATCGCAAGATGCCCGAGGTAATCTGCTTACTGTTAATTTACTTTTAATGTACTGGAATATAAATGAGGCTAAACTAACAAACGTTGGTTTCCATTATTTGAAGGCTGGATGGAGAAATACGTGAACTAAAAGTTGTGTTGATGTTGGGGTCGTGTTGCACGTCGACGAGCACGATTCGCCCTTATTTATAGCTAAATCTCTTCCTCTATGGGATTCGTGCAGACGACACCCTGGCGCTCTTGTTTAATTTCCAACATTTGGCCAACCTGCCTTTTCTCACAAATAATCATATGAGTCATTCTCCTAGAAAGGGCAAATCCTCGGCTCTCGCATTTATGGCTTCTCTGATAATGGAATATGTCTGACATGTTTTTTAATGAATTAAAGTATGTTTAGTAGAGTAATAGTTCACAATAAAACATGACGCCAATATAAAGATTTGAGAAAAAAAAATTATCAAATTTTTCATGGCCTCACCCTGTCCAAGTTTTGAAAATTAAAAAAATTACTATGGCAGCCTGAATAATTATTTCGTTTCAGCACTATCAGGACTGATAAGGTATCGTTAGAAGATTCTAAATTTCTTCATTTTTATAGATTAAAACAGTAGACAGCATATTAAAAGACTATCTGAGCTTTGTTTCATTCCCCCACCAGGTGGTTATTCGAGTTCTTGCGGAGACTTAAATATCAAATGAGCTCTAAATGAGGGACATAAGTCTCCCTGCTTCCAAGTTAAGAAAGCCTGTGCGTATTCATTGCGGTCTGGAGGTGCCACCTATTTTCATATTATTGGTTTCGTATTTTTATTGTGGTTCATTCCCTCGCTCTAATTAAACAAGTTAACTAATTTTATTTTGTTTTCTTTCACGGTATAATAAGTTTATTTTAGAGACAGCTATATATCTGTATTTAGTAATTTTTTATTCGTGTGTAATTTATGAAGATATTTTTTAAAAGCTACTTTTTTTTCATTCTCTCACCTCTAAACATCAGATGCCTCAGAAGTACAATAATAGACAGGGTTCAAAAGGCGCAATCCCTTTTGTGAAGTGGACGGCAATCTAAGATGCTGTCCTGGTAAAAAATATTGCATAATTAACCAAAGTCTTCTTGTTAATATTACAGATGTGCACAAAAGTTTATGAAAATGGTTCTTATAAGATAAGCTATTTGTTTTTATACTGGCTCAAATCGTTTTGGGTAATACACTCATTGACAATGTCACGCCCGTGAAAACTTATAGAAGACATTTTTTAAAGCCAACGTTCATTCCCTCGTGGAAGAGATTTGCTCGAAAATTTAAGAAGTACACAACAAATATACATGCAGCTGAGTTGTAGGTATTATATATAAACGTTTTAATATGGAAAGGAGCACTATGAATACTTTTTAGAAAAATTGTAAGATAATGTTTGCAAAATTTCATAACTACAAAAAGCCCATTCCTGGACTGGAAAAACAAAACAATTATATCAGAATGTGTTCAGCAAAAAATACTTCGTTACATTCACTTACGACAGGGTTTTCACTTATGAGTCACTTTCTGTTACAGAAAATTGAGCGAATTCAAAACCATGTGAATATTTCCTGTTTTATTACATAATATTGACAATTCATATTTAAATACATTACAAATATTTATAGTGTAGAAGTTTTTAATAAATTATATTTTAAAACAAATATATACAGAAAAAAAAGAATAAAGGAAGATAAATTGTAAAAAGTTGATTATATTACCAGGGAACCCCTGAGAAGTTCATGATGAATGATGTTCCTTTTCTTCTGTGACAATAAGAGTATATATTCCGGGAGCTGGCGTGCCAAAAGTTAAATTGTTATTTCAAACTTAAACTTTTTGGTTTCATAATACCCATACCCTACAAGAATAGACCATAGCTATATACCACTGTATTTCAATATACAGGTGCATTATACAAAATACTGTATGTGGGTCATTATCATTTAATGAGTCAATTTGTTGTCCAGATACTTTGAAACCATATTGACAGGCCAAATATAGCAATATTGGAAATATTAAGCAAGTTATGTGTTATTTGTTCGAATCTAAATAAAGTATCGTCTCAACAATACTACTTTCAGTAGTAAATTTCAGCGAATGCACTATAATAAAATCATTATTTTATTTAATATTTGAAAGTAAGAAATATAAAAAAAAATAATAATAGTTTTAATAGTAATTTAATAAACATTTACAAGAGATACCTTACTTTTCTTGATTTTTAATTAGAAAAATCATAAATTACGTTTTCTAAGTCAATTTCTGTCCAAATCGATCGTTTCGCTTGATCTACAAGTAATGTTACCGATCACAGGAGTTAGAGAGCCCAATGGATCGCGGAGATCTTGGGAAAAGATGCCACCTCACTTATCTAGCACGTTCTCAGGCCGAATAGGAGTGTTCGCTTTGTTGTTTTATCGTTTTACTTCCGTTGAGCGACTGAAATGTTATGCTGTCACTGGAAATAGTTTTCATTGATGAAATAAATACAAAATAAAATAATGAAGATTCTTCAAGAAGATCTTTTTAGCGTTAAAATTGGACTTAGAGTTATCATTTGTATCGAATTAATCGCGCCTGCTAGCAAATGTTTTTAATTATTTCTTTAGGTTAGTTGACATTCCCTAATTACACTCATTGTCAGTTCAACTTGCTCAGCAACAAATTTCCTTGTTTTTCCGAGTTGCGATATCATATTTTCCTGAAACCTTTTGTGCTAATTGATCACTGTGAGGTGGAAGAGCGTAATGTAGCTATCGGAGAGGGCGGGCGCAGGTCTTGCCTTATTTGAAATTAAAGGCGGGGAGATGGACACGGCGATAGCGGATCTAATATGGGGATGTACAAGGTGCCGCCGACCAGGTAGCTCCGCCCGAGCCATCTGTCCATAGTTCTTAGCATCCACGCTTTAATTTTTCCATGTGATGGTTTCATAGCAGTCGGTGTTCCAAATTTAACTAGTTATGAGATTTAAATTTGATTTTTAAAACCATAGCAGACTGTTTCAAACGGAATAAAGCGTTAGCGGTCAACACTCTGTTCCAACTTTATCATATTCAATCCATTGTACGAGCGTGGCTTGTCAACCCGTGCTTCGTACAATGATTACCTAAAATACTTAACACGTTTTTAGCGTTACGCGAGAAACACCTTGAGGGCTTTTATCATTTGAATTGGTGAGGATAACAATAATAAATGTCCAATATTAAGCATTTAGAAAAAACATTCTTTATAGATTGAAACCATTAGTAGCCAAGAAGTAGCCATTAGTAGCCATTGAGCACAAGAACAGTACGCTGGCAACACTAGTAGACTCTAAACCAGAATTGGCCAAACAGTGACGCATTGGATGATTACAAGTGGCGCATTACTTCTTTGCGCCTACATGTGTTCTTATGCCGTGATTTTTCAAAATATAGTCAAATCCATATTCTTTAGATGTCATGTCTATAA
Source organism: Rhaphigaster nebulosa (assembly GCA_948150685.1). Classification (NCBI taxonomy): domain Eukaryota; kingdom Metazoa; phylum Arthropoda; class Insecta; order Hemiptera; family Pentatomidae; genus Rhaphigaster; species Rhaphigaster nebulosa. The sequence goes on from OX411306.1 coordinate 133,653,638, forward strand.
GTTAATTATATTTATAAGCATACAAATTATACATGTACATATTTACAGTAAAATAGACAAAGTATGTTAATTTGGGGATATAAAAATGTTATTTAACAAAGAAGTGATATTGTTCTATGTATTGGTCGCCTTTATGGTTTGTCCGTGAGCTACCAGATGGCGATGCTTTGTATCCAAAGAAATTTCAGTTGCAGACTAATAATTTTCTCGGTAGTGGTAGTTGTGCCAACCAGATTTAGCATCTATTTCTCTTATATTTGAGTGCATCGTTGTTTCAGCGTCATTTCCGAACAGAAACAGCAATTTTGATGATATTTCATATCCTGAAGTTCTTCATCGGGTGACTAGAGAGTAAGAGTAAACTACGCTCCTAAAAACGATTTTAGAAAATGGCCGTTTCCTTCCACTGGAACATCGCATATTTTTGTTATTAATCTTATGTTTATTTTTTAATTATTGCGAAAAATCAGCACTAGTATTAAACAACGGGACATTTCTAGAAAGCATGATCCTGTTAGGTATAGTTTATCATCTTGACAGAAAAATTAGAGTCCACGACAGTTCTTGTTGAACGGACGACTCTTGTTCTGATGGATCTCCCTTTTACTCCTGAGAGGCGGTAACTTCCATTGAGGGAAAATTTAAAAGTATTATTTGCGATATTTTTTAGATTTCTATGAGTTAGATTATCCACTTCTTTTTTTTTTTTTTCAAACTTTACTTTCTACATTATAATTATTACTGAGGTAGATCCATACTCTCGGAAGACTTAGAGCTCTTGTAACCGGTAAGAAAGAATAAGTAGAAATTCCAGTAAGAAAGTAGTTTGTTCACCCCTGACCTTCAGTAGCCTCTGGTAATGAGATGGTTTGCTAGTACTGAGCCTGGAGAAAGCTGAATTCGTCCCACCTTTTCTCAGTTCAACAGTTGCATAGACAGTGAGAGTGGATTGAAGCTGATGACAACAACTCGAGGTGCCTTTAGGATCATTCATTATAAATGTTTGGGTATGGCACTAGTGCTAGAACGCCAATGACATATTTAAAATTTCTTCAGGAGGGCATTTAAAAATTGTTCCTGGAATCTAAAAGATTATCTATAAATTTGTATTCATGAATATATGTCATAATTTGAATTTTGTCCCTTCTATTCAAGTAAGAGCCTCCGCTTTTTACTAATTAATTCTGTAGTTGCTTACTTGATAAGTTTTATGAGTCATTTTCAAATAAACTGTCACTTTTGCTGTACGGAGATTTCTAGAAGCTTTTACATTTTTTTTTCAATCCCTTAATCAGCATTCAGTTCGTCTCGAAGCAGAGTGCATTTTGAGATATTTAATTTTTAAAATTTTAATGAGTGTATATAAAATTTCTTGTGAAAAGTTTTATACTGTCCGAAGTGTATTTCGAAATTTTTCACTGAATAGTTTAAAGAAATGTTGGGAGTTCATCGGCAACTATTTTTAGTGCGTAGAAAATTTTAGTCGTTTTCTATTTTTTAAAGTACCTAGAAAATCGAAAAATCGGTAAAATCGCAAAAAAGTCAAACTTTGCACTCTGGGACACTTATATAACTCTAATATAGGGCCGAAGGTTCAAAATTCATGAATATGAATTTTTTTTTCTTTTTCCCCGATTTCAAAAGAGACAGTTTATTTGAGAATAACCCTTATTCCCGGTTTAATATTATAAACCTAGTAAAAACCCCTGGGCTATATTTTTTGGAAGGTGTCAACTGCTTTTTAGTAAAATAAATGTTTCCGTTTACCTACCTCATATTACTAATTCTATATGTGCTTGAAGTAGAGGGGAAAAGTGGAAAACCTCCTTGGGATCTATACTATGTAAATTTGAAAGAAAAAAACAGAGTTTATTAATAACATAAAGAATAATTGCAAGTATTATTTCATACTAATGCAATCATTTATATTTCTTTCACATTACTCTAATCAATTTCATTAATATCAAGATTGTTTTATTTACTGATCATACTTATCCGGAACAGCCATAGCCACATCATTCCGGATAAATGAGGTTTTACTACATTTAGAAAATAGAAGTACGCGAATGGTTGGTCATGTTTCCATTTATATCTACCGACAGAACGTTAGGGAGGGATATATATTAACTACAGGATAGTATAGAAGGTAATAAAGTAGGGCGGGCCACTAATGCCACTGACATTATACTAATCCCCATGCCAGCAATTATTCGCTCAATCTAATGGTCCAAGCCACCGTTTTTGCAATTTATTTTCATTTTATTATACCTCCTCTGAAATATTATCACAACCAGTTTTTTTATTTTGGGGATTAGTCTTAGAATTGGAACAGCTGCGGCTATCACGTAGTGGTTACAAGTTCAGAAACTAGTAAGTTATTTCTTAGGTAAATATAGCATTATTGACAAACTAGTGTCATAAACCGACAATCTCTATGTACAAGGAAACAATAAATAAACCAGTAATTCTTAATTGCTGGTATAACATTAATGGCTTCAATCATTAACCTATTTTATTTTTCCTACGGAAAAAAAAAATATGGAAATACTTGTAATTAAAATCATTTGGAAGGAAATAATATACAATATCGAAACGAAACATATGTTCTAGATGCGTCATTTTTTTTACATTTATCATATTCTGTATTTCTACAGCTACTATCTCACGACTTAATGCGTATTAAATTAAAGAATTAACAAGTTTACATAGTTACATTTTACATAGTTTATATAAAGAAATAGAAATATAAATGCAAAACAATTAAATCAAATAAAATTTAGAAAAAAAATTGAAGAAAATGAGAATTATTTATATGCACAATAAATTAGATTAAAGCCTAAACATATTTATTTGTCTAATTCCAAGTAGTCAATCTGGTTCACGAACGCATCAAATTCCGAAAAGTATTTTGTAAACAGATCTCTGTTTGAAGGCGAGAGACGTCGTGATGGGAGGGGTTTCAATCCATCCATTAATTTGAAAACTCAAAGTTTGAATTGAAAACCTACGAAAACTTCAAATAAATCAATAAAAAGATAAAGAATTGGTTAAGTCCGTGAAAAGTTCGTACACTTCACATTCAGTAAATTATGGAACATTCCATTAAAAGAAATGATAAATTATGATTGCCTCTCATGGGTAGGGTTGGTGGAATAGGATATTTTTCCTGATTTGAGAACCTGCCTACTTCAAGCTGCGAAAATTGTTGTAAAATATTTTACTCAAAGAGTTACTAATATTTGAAGACAATAGCCTTAAAGTAGAGTTAAGAAATTGAGATTTTAATTGATACAATGTTGTGCTTAGAAAATAAATTATCGTTGTCTAATGTCATAATTTCAAAAAGTTTAAGTCCAAAGGAGTTGGAAAAAATTAAAATATTTAATATAGTTGAGAAAATTCAAATATTTATTATAGTTGGGAATTTCGGTAAAAATATTTGGGAAATTTTAGATTTTGACCCCTCCAATAAATTGTTGCAGCTACGTCCCTGTTGACGACGGCCACTGGTCTCTGTTCATCCACTGACCACATGCCAAATTTAGCACAGCTATATAAAAGATGGTCTTATGTTTGCTCACTTTTCTCGTCACACTCATAGATTTTGTCCTCTGTTAGTTTGAATCTAAAATAAATAGCTTTGGCTGCTCTACGCCCCGTCAAAAATTTGGTTGTTTGTAAGATAACTTTTTAAGTTTGGCCCTCGTTTTTATGAACTTTTTTATGATGCCGTTTGTTGATGTCGCCCATTTTTGATTCCACGTCTTGTAAATCTCAGTCAGACCCGCGCTGACTCCTTTGGGGGACTAAGAATTAACAAGGGGGGAATCCTTTGCCGGAAAATTTTGAAAAACTGCATGTCTGGAAACCCCATTTTCCTCTATTTCAGTATTTTAAAAGTATTTGAGTAAAGGGAAGAATTTATCAAAAATTGAGCTTTTCTGTTGTAGTTGACAATATATTTTTAGATTATACCTAAACTTGGTACAAAGTAGAAAAAAAGTAATCAGTAAGAAATGGTTTAATATTATATTAGTTTAATAATGAGAAATATTTTTAGACTTCGGCAACTTAACCAATGCTATAGATATCATCTAAAACCTTCCTATTAAAAATTAATAATTAGGGAAAACTAATTTGTAATCCAAGCGACTGTAAAGAAAAAGTTGTCTTTTACTAGTCTACGGCTTTATAATCAAAAGAAAAAGATGGTCCAAATGAATTATTTACAATTTAAATCAAGAAGTAACTAAATTTAACTGATTTTTGGTCAGTTGTTTACCAATCCAGGCTACTACGTCTATCTTACATTTTTATCTAAGTTAAAAAATACTCTTTTTACTTTAATAAAAATGAGACTTGATATAAAGCATAGAAAGGCATTGGCATAAAGCAGAGTTAAGTCGATTTTTAACTATTTTAGGTTTAGAGAATACACTTTCTCACTTGATTTGTGTACAAGGTTTGTAAGATTTTTACTGGTTGGTAAGCAGTCCAGATTGTGATAGCAGAAAAACAACAGAAAAGGCACACGATAAACATTGAAAACATTGTTTCTTGTCAGAGCAGTAATCATAAAAAAAATCTACTTCAGATTTTAAATTGTCTTCTTAAACGTTTTCTCCAGTTTCATTCATATTGTCTTCTTTTCTTTCATTTTAATTCTCAATTTTTTAGCCATTATAAAAGTTTCGCACTAATTTGCAAGTTGTTTCAGCTCTATTGATAACCAACTTCTTTCAATTTTTCATAGCTTATAAATGTTACAAAGGATGTCTGTAGGAAAACTGAAGCTTTAGAATTTCACTAAATGTCTTAGAGGCTACGCAGGAACAGTCTTTATTAAATTTCTTTGTTAGGTTAGTCAATGGCTTTACTTAGTAATTATTTTGAAACAGAAGATATAACTAGAAATAAATCTAGTAAAACAATTGACATTAACAGATTTTCTTATTTGGAAGATTAGATGATTTATTTGTGACGAAATTGAATAATCTCTGGGTTTTTACTTTCCTCATTCCTTAACAACTCCTCGTCAACAATCGAGGAAAAAGATTTTTGTTTGCTCCACCTCTTTGTGGCTTCTATTTTTCGCAGCTTGTGTAGTTTTGTTTCTCTCACCCATACGGCCATTCTTTTGTAGGATATGGAGTAGAAACTGTAGATTCTTCCTCAAATCTAAATAAGTTTTCTACTTGGAGCAGCTTTGTTGTTGAATCTTAACTGAAAATTAATTGAAGCTTAACTGCAAAGTTAAGTACGTGTTTTATACACTGAGTGTTAATAAGATCTTCATTTTCCTTTTCGAATTGAGTTTATAGACTTCTATTACAGCCGTCCATACTGTTAGCTATGTCAAATGAAAAACGCTGCAAATTATTACATGATGGTTTATTATTTACACTTAGTAATATTTCAAAAATATCTATTCTGTCCAAGTAAAAAAAAGAAGCCGGAGAATTAGTCTACGAAGTTCATCACGCTATATCTCAGCTAATACTGGTCCGATTTAAATGATTTCAGCTTTTTCATTGAAATTTCATCAGCTTTCGTTTAAATACAATAAAAGCACCAAACAAAAACGTAGTTTTTTGCGGACGGATTTTTTTTTTTTTTTATTCGATATTTGGATTCTATGTATCTTGAAACGTAAAACCTCAAATTTTGAGGGGAACTTACAAACATTTTTTATTTGGTCAATTCCAAAGGTCTATTATTGGAAATAATAAACCAAAAGCATTTACAGATAGACATTTTTTTATTTTAATGCCTTGTTAAGCCGATTCCAAAACACCTTACATTTCTTCTTTATCTTTATAAATGGCAGAGTTATGGGCATATAAGATCTTTAATCGGCAATATTATAGATTTATTGTTTTGTTTTTTTTAATGCCTTATGCTGATTCTAAAACACCTTACGTTTTCCCTATATCTTTATAGCTGGCCGAGTTATGGGCTTATAAGATGTCTAATCAGCCACCATTTTGAAACAAACAGACGGATGGTAATGTCGAGTTCCGAGGATCACCCTGGGATGACCTGTGACCTGGTCCAGCAGTCTCGGAGAAAATCCGCGGACGACGTACGTCGGACGGCGGACGTCGGACGGCGGACGGATGGATTTTTTTTATTCGATATTTGGATTGTACGTATCTTGCAACGTAAAACCTCAAATTTTAGATTAGAGGGGGTTACAAAATGTTTTTCTTTGGTCGATTTCAAAGATCTATTATTGAAAATAATAAACCAAAAACAATAATATTTCATATTTCAATGCTACCCCAATTTCTCTTTTTCGTTGTTTGGTATTGTTACTAGACAGAAGAGCTGAAATATCATTAGACAGAAGTCTAATCACCAAACCCAAACAAGAAAATTAAAAGTTTTTGAGACTCGTTAAATGTTTTTTCTCGAATTTCGGAAAAAAAGAATAAGTTTTGGAAAGCAGAAATAAACGTTCAAGATGAGTCGTAAACTGCACTTTAATTCGTATTATATTTCCTCAACTACTCAATAAAGTAGAACTCTAAATAAGGGCTTGGTGGCTCAAAACCCGAGTATTGAAGATACTTATGAGCTAATAAAATAATTCCAACATTCTTACCTTAATTAGATGTATCATTGTGACTTAAAAACAGATTTCACGAATGAGATGTGAAACTAGTGAACCAAGTGTTCAAACTTTTGGAACTTTTTTCAGTCTTATCTCTTTTCCTCTCTTGCCAATGCGTATGCAGAGTGACTGTTACTGCTGTGCTAAGAGTAACATTACCTAGCTGGCTTTTTTACCTTTAGCATTAACCTGTACCACTACAACCCCATAAGGATCTTGGGTTCAGTACTTGGTAAGGACCGTACTGTTTCTAGGCCAGCGGTTGTGCAAGGAGGTGATTCGGCCAAAATCACGATCAACCGCCAGGTTTTTCCCCCAATTAAGGGTACCCACTTTATAGAGGCTGGGTGAAACCCCAGGAGGGTCTCCCGATCCCACAGGGTCGATCCACGGCTGAATACAGAATAAACAATTATCTGTCTCAACCGGTCTCAAACCCGGGACGTTGAGTTTAGTAGCGCAGTGCCTTACCCACTGAGCTACCCCACTCCCCGACGTTTTAACAACAGCTTAAAATTGGTTTTACTCGTGTAAGCTTCCGGGGAAAAGTAATATGTCTCTAGTGCTAGTAATTACAAACTAGTGTAATTAAAGAAATACCTGAATAATAAAAAGTACAGATCAGTTACTTGAGTCGAAAGACCTCTGCGATCGCCGTTATGCCGTGTCTCAGTAAATGTTTAACTGCACTCTTAGTTTTATTTTATTTTTTTGCTACATAATATTAACCGAAGTTCGTAAGTTTAATTACGTAATTAGAAAGCATTTATAAAAAAATTAAAGATTTATTTATGATTTATTTAACAAATTCATTTTTAATGACAAAACAAGAGTATAGAATTTTGAAAAAAATGTTGGTCCTAATTTGTTCCTTCTTTAATCACGCATTAAAAATTAAAGACCATGTAAGTGTTACAGCTGTTATTGGGCTATCTGAATCATAATGAGGTATTATAAAACGAAATTTCAGATTTTATCGCCTGTAATGGGATGTGAAAGTCCCGTCCATTTTTTACCTTTTTTTAAAAAAGTATTTGAATGTGGTTTTTGCAGCAAGACTGTAGATTAGAAATAAAATCACCAACGATGCTATCATTTATAAAATAACTATAATTAGATTGATTCAATTATACTTAAAAACTTTTAAAAACTAAAATGATTTCAATAATTTGTTTACAAGTTTTCATAACTAATAAAATGAAATGTCAAATAAAGAAACAACATTAATAGAGTGTGAAAAGATTATATCTCTTTCACCAGGGTCGATGTATAATTAAAAATAATGCAGATACAAAAAAAAAAGTAGAATTATGAAATGAAAATTTAAAAAAAAAAAAAATGTTTTATATTCCATTTGCAATGCAATGATACAATTAATAATTCGGAACTTTTGATTTATTATTTGATTTACTCCTCCGGTTTTAATTTATTTACTACACCCAATTCAGAGGTTTTTACTCACAATAAAGCATTTCTGCGAATATTCCAAAAATTTTCGATTGAAACTGCCGTTTGGACCTCCTTATCTGTAAGAAACCCCTAACTATTGGTGGTATTGACTACTTCCATTTCTACAACCTTTCCTTTCCGTCTGTACATCGAATTTACCATAAGGACAATACAAAACTGTTAAAATATTTGCGTTATTGGTAATATTGAATGAGAACGTTAAAAAAGCTGGTTTAAGTTGAAAACAAATACTAATTTGTTTTGTTTGTACATTTAAATGTTGGTGTTTATTTTTTATAGTATTTAAAACATTATGCTTCAATTAAACACCTTTCGTAGAGTTAAATGAGCAATAATAAGCAGCTACTGAGTAAGTAAAAATGATTGAAATATTTTTTCAACTATTTATCGAAATGTTTATTTTAATTATAACACTAAAATCAAATAAAAAGATACTTTAATGTAATATAAATGATATTATCTATGTATTTATTATATTATTAATGCAAAATGCTTTGTATTTTTATTTTCTTGTTTCGATCATTACTCTCGAACACTATCTGAATATTTGACAGATTAACAAATGGAACTCAATCTTCTGGGGATCGTTTTAATTTAAATGCGACCCATTCATCCCTTCTTTGTGATTACCGTTGCTTTAATAACTTCCATCAGGACTGTTAATGGAGAATTACCAATAAATCTAAACAGCTCATCTAATAAATTTAATGGACTTTTTATGACAGTCATCTTTGCTTGAGACGAACTTCCATTAGTTCTTTAACTTTTATTTCCATTGCTTTGAAGTGAGGTTTCTCTTATTAATAGAATTAATTATGCGTGTCAATTATAGCATACTTGAGGCACTCTTGTATTTTACAAGTATGGGAGTAGATGAGACAATTTTAAGAATAATTGAACCAAGACAATTAACTCATTTGTCAAGTTCATCCATTGACAAAAACAACTTTCTATTCATCATTGAAATACTTCGTCCCCTTATGTAATTTATTGCGGATAATTTGGTTAAAAACCTATGAACTTTCCACGATAAACTGACAAGAAAAATGCGTTTTATAATGACAAAGTTGACAGAGTTGTATGACAAAGAATTTTTGAGGGATTAGTAACAATTGAGAGAATGTGGCATTTTGTATATTCTCCGTTTGGTTTATATCTATGATTTACATAAAATTTGTATGATAGGGACTAACAACACAACTAGTAAGCATGCATTTGCTAGTCTTGACATTTTACAATCAATTTTGTACTATCAATATTTTGTATCAATCCTACTTGTATTTCCTGCAACTACAGTGCTGTTCATTTTTTTTTTTCTGTATTGCAATCTACTCTCCTCAAAAATTAATTTCATGCTGCAAATCCTTGGTTTTCGTTTTTCAAATAGCTACGGTGAGCTGTACTTAAATTTTGTATAAAACCACCAAAAAGAACAGTGTTTCCCAATTTTTCGACACTTGTGTACCCTTCTATTATTCATAAAAAAAAAAAAAAAAAAAAAAAAACTTTAATAACAACCACAATGTATTTATTTTTTCCTAAATAAATAAAAAAAAAACATGAAAAATAATCATAAACGAAAAATAAAATTCATTCAAAATAAAATATAAATAAAATTATATTATAAATAAGATTTATAGATAATTATAAATAAGATCTTAGGGTCAGTATGAAGGTTGAAATTGTTTATATTGAGACGACAGATCGTCATAATTTCGTTCCCAGGTTGTTAATTTTAATCTGAGGTGCGGTGTCACATCCAAAAGACTGCTTCTTTTTTCCGGCTTAATATTTACCTGAATTGGCAATGTTGTAGCTGACATTTTTAGCTGAAATTAGAATTTTGGTGCTTCTTATTCTCCTTTGTCTAATCCGAAATGAGAAACTAGAAAAATGAGAAAATGTCTCTATCTCCGATCTGTTGAGATGTTACCGTTTTAATCTTAATTTAATCTTAATTAAATCAACTTCAGAATTTAAGTTAAAACCATGTAAGGTAATGAGGAGAAAATTGATTAAGTTTATTGGCTACGAAAAATGTTTTAGTAGCTCAGATCTTCAAACTTGTTTTTCTTAAAAATAAGGTTAGTGCAGGTAGAACTTAGTCAAAACAAGGCAGTGAAATGCTGAAAAAGCAATTTCACATAGTATGAAAGTAAACGAAGTTTTTAAATTATTTTACCATGTTCAAAGCCCGTTGCGAGAAACACTGAAATAGAATACGGTTTCTGGAAATTAAATCTTTTTCAATCTGTACCTTCCGTCTTATTTAAATTTCGTTTTTGTCGAAGGCCGATTACCGGCTTTTAGTCTTATCGTCTTCTTTCGATTCTTATTTCATTACTGGAACTTTCGCTTGAATTTAGTAGGTTGTTTGTGCTATGCTTCCAACTACTGTTTAGATTAGTATGAAATGCAAAAATTTTCTTAGTCCATGGAGTAAGCTTTTAACGTGCATGTATATTGAAACGGCCGCTAGAGCAGTGGGACATGATCCTGGACCGTGTAAAGAGCCACTTCCAAAAAGTAACTCACTTTCGTTTAAACGGAAATAATTAGTTAAAATGGAAGTATATCGAGACCCCAAACAAAAATTATTGTCGGTTATTTTATGGTCTTACCATAATGGTCTTACCATATGAACTATTTCAATTCATGAGCTAATCCTATCTCCGGTATAATTTTATAAGAAAACTGACGGATAGGTTAGTGCGAGCTTAGTCTTCAACTAAGCACAACTTATAACTTAGCAGCCAACCCTAAATGTCATTAAATAACTTTTGTTATAGAAAGAACATTGACATGTTAATATCCGATGCTTGAACGAGGGTCATTCTACATCAAATCATCCAGAATTATTGCGGCATGACACTCATCTCAGATTTTGATGAAATTTGCTTTCTCCTTTCGTATATATAAGATTATATACCAAATTGTATTAACTAGTTTTTGTTTAGAAGCACTTAAAGTTTTCACTAAATCGACGTTTTTATATTTGTATTTTTACGTTTATGTTTCTTTGTTTAACATACCGCCTTTGGTTCATAATGATTTTTTTGTGAAACTCCGTATTTTATTTTAAAATTTACCTAATTTGATTAAAATTATTTTTTTCTATATTAAGCAGGTAAAATACGATTCTTTTTATTATTCAGTATCATTAGAACTACATAAAAAAAATATTTCTTTGATTAACATACCGCCTTTGGTTCATTATCATTCTTTTGTAAAACACCAAATTTTACTTTAAAATTTTCATAACTCGATAAATAATATTTTTTTGTATATTTTTGGTGTATCATACATTGATTATTGATTCTTTTGTGAAATAAACATAGCTTTTTTTAAGTATAATCTGAAAATTTTATACTCGTGTTTGGTTACAAAATTTTCGGTTTTCAGATTTCAACGAAAATATCCATTTTGACCATCCCTGAATCCATTTTGACTAGTTTCGTCGTGGCGTCTGTACGTACGTACGTTCGTTCGTTTGTATTTCGCATAACTCAAAAACTGTTAACCGTAGAAAGTTGAAATTTCGTATTTAGAATTGTTGTAAAGTCTAGTTGTGAACCTCCCTTTTTGGTCACAGCTTGGTCACCGGAAGTGGTACTTTACTTGAAGATCATAATTGATTTCCATCAAAAATTATATTAAAATACTATACAAAACTTCTCAAGTTTAGTATTTATAACTTATATATTGATTTAAATAACATACTAGATTTTGGTCTAAATTGGAAAACCGGAAGCGGTACTTTACTTGAAGGTCATATTAGACTTTCATCAAAAATTATATTAAAATTAAATACATAAATCATATGTTTCGGTAATAAAGGTTACAAACGCAATTTGGTTTCCAATCCAATTATACATTTTGGTTTATTATTTTCAATAATAGACCTTTGGAATCGACCAAAGAAAATTTTTTGTAACCCCCCTCAAAATTTGAGGTTTTACGTTTCAAGATACGTAAAATCCAAATATCGAATAAAAAAAAAAATCCGTCCGTCCGCCGTCCGCGGCTTTTCTCCGAGACTACTGGACCGATTTTCTTGAGATTCGGTACCAAAGTCACAGGTCACCCCGGGATGATCCTCGGAACTCGACATTATAATCCGTCTGTTTGTTTCAAAATGGCGGCCGATTAGAGATCTCGTAAGTCCATAACTCGGTCATTTATAAAGATAAAGAGAAAATGTAAGGTGTTTTGGAATCAGCATAACGAGACATAAAAAAACGAAACCTAACGAAAATCACTACAATACGAACTAGAAATCACCTAAATCGGACCATTATTAGCTGAGATATAGCTTAATGAACTCTTATTTTTTCCTAGTGAAGTGCACATCAAATATTTCCTCTGTATCATTTTACATCACAGCCTACTTGCATTGACGCAGTTTTTTTAATTAACACAGTTCGGCACTCTCACGGCGAACATCTTGTGACAAGCTTCAAATTTCCTTTCCTTTGGTACCTACTGCTTCATATTTTTGACTTTGACAGAATAGATATTTTTCCACAAAAATAAATAAACAAGTGGAATAAATAAGTGGAAATAATAAACCATTGTGTAATTTGTGTAATTTGCAGCGTTTTTATTACTTGTTTTAAGTGTTAAAATTTAGTGTAAAATTTTATGTTTTTTCCTCTTTTCTTTTGATTCTTTTGTTTTCCTCCCTATTTGTGTGTGTGTGTGTCAAAAGATGGATGTTGCGACGCCGAGTGTTGTTTTTGAGATACTGCGATCTTCGGAAACTAGTAACCAAATTCAGGATCACTTTTTGAGCCACCGATTTATAGTTTAATAGGCGTACAAGGAAGTCATGTGTTGTCCACATCAGATATTTTTTTTAATGGACGAGAAATCACCACAATTGTATGATTTATTTATATTTAATTAATTAAATCTAATTAGCCGTTTGCTGTATCAGGAGTTTGGCTTAATCCTAGACTAACCTAGCTAATCCCAAACTAGCCTAAGCCTAACTACCTATCTCATGAATTTAACTTATTCAGTAGTTGTTTATTCAGGGATTAAACGGTAACCTCCATTATATGATTTTAGTCTCGTAATAGTAAAGATCTACTGAATATCTGGTAAGTTAAAATCCAAGACTCTTGACTCAGCTCCCGGCCCATGTTGTTTTAATTTTATTATATAATTTGTTTATCTAATTTGAGATAAATTCAATTACACGTCAAAAGTTTCTTGCACAAACTTTTTCTGAAATGATGTAAACATTTTTCTCCTCCCGGACCTTAATTACGGGAGTTGGCTGTTGAGATAGACTGGATTGGTGATTTATTGTCGCTGTAAGCCGCGGTTGGATAAGAGGCGTTGGTTAATCCTTGTGATGCTAACGGCTTCTAGCTTGGACCAATATTTGGTTTGTCATTCATTACCTTCGCTATAATCACCGTTGTGCAAGGAGATGGTTTGGTATCATTCTTGAAAGATTGGTTAGTTGCTAATGGTCTAATGCACATAGCTTGTCATTTTCTATCCGAATCACCTCATTCCCACATAGATCTCCTATAAAGACATTTCTTTTCTATGGCGATTCTCGAATCGGAAGAGGTAGCGGTTCGAATCCAACTTGTAATCGTAAACATTTATTTTGTGGTAGACCCACGTAATAAATCTCCACCTTTACACTCTTGCTATAATAGGTCGATAAGGTGTAGGATAACTCATCATTTCTGCTTTAGTTAGAGTTTCTAAGGATGTTAAACCAAATAAAATGAACAAAAAAAGTCACTATATCACATTGTGAATCCAACATCTTTTTGAATTTTTTTTATCTAAAAATTTGAAAATGTAACTTTGCCCCACCACAGTACTGCCGTGATAAGCTAAAAGGTCCAAACTCTAAACCATTTTTTAAATACATCTTTATATTGCTCCCAAATTGCTCTAAAAATTACACCTTTTTATGCCATTAGAAAGCCCTAAATCCAATGGTTAGATCCTAATCTAATGGCTTTTTAATGTCATAAAAAAGTTTATTTGTTGGAGAAATTCGGGTGCAATAAATTACAAAAAAAAATTTTGAGTTAACGTCTTTTAGCTTATGACGGCAGAACAATAATGATATGGTTTTGAGACTCAACTATCTACAGACCGATTTCTAATAATGGTCATGAGTTAAACGTATTTACCAATTTTGGAAAACGTTTAAATATGTCAATTCCGTCCATGTATTTTATAAATGTATTTTTTTAAATAAAATAAACGCTGTAATTTTCCTTGTTTTATAATGTTTATATAGAAATGGTGTACAGATCACAATTCACTAAAAGTAAATCAACTCTGGACAGGTTTTTTAAGTATATGAACTTAAATGACCTGTGATAAATCACAGGGACGGAAATGACACTAATAAAGGACATAACTAACCACTTGCCTTTATATATATATATATAACGGAACATAAGTTATATAGGTGAGAACATAAGTCATATATATATATATATATATATATATATATATATATATATATATATATATATATATATATATATATATATATATACATATATATATATATATATATATATATATATATATATATATATATATAACTTATGTTCTCACGGACGAAAACTAATAAAAAAAAGGAAATAGGGAGGCGAAATAACACACACGAGTGCTGGAGAAAGATTGATTTATTCTGCCTTATAATCCTCTATATATAGCATTAGGCTCTATTTACATTCCTGATATAGGATTACATGTAATATTGTCATACCCACTATCTTAATTCCCCTCTGCCAGTTTATGAACACTTCTCATAAACTTATACAATGAAACAAACAAACAAAAACAACAAAAGGAAATACATTATAAAAAGAAATACACTATATATACAACAAAAAATAAAACACTATAAAAAGAAATACACTATAATACAAAAATAAACAAACTTTCTCATCCTGGTTCGTACAATCACAAAACTGAAATAAAATATTGCCTTTGGCTTATAATTTACAGACTGCCTACGTCTTTATTTACAAAAACTTAGGAGAAAGGATACTCCCACATTAAGATGTCGGGCTTGGTCCCCTCACGGGGATTTTCAATTGTTCCACATGGACGTTCCGCCGTTTTCGTGGGTCCCGAATGCTCTGGATCGTGACAATGTTGTGTTCACGAATTACGATCACTTTGAATTGACCCTCGTATCTGATGACTTCCTTGCCTCGGTTTAAAGCCAATTTACGATATACAATCATCCCTATTTTGATTTTCTCCATTATATCCTTTATCCCCACATTTTCACGAGTTACTCTCCTATGTTTTTCGGACTCAACCCGGCGTCGCGTTTTTTCCCACAACCTCACGATTTCTACCTTATTAGTCGCCAGCCTCTCCGAAAATTCCTCGTCTACTGCGGTTTCCCCACTATTCCTCCTCCTGTCGCGCAGACCAAAGAGTGCCTCGAACGGAGAAAATCTCGTCACGGAGTGTATGGAGTGATTATAGGCTGCCACGGCCCGTGGCATGGCCATATCTGGATCCAAACCCCTGTCCACGTGGTACACCCGAAGGTGGTCTCCCAACGTACCGAGTAGTCGCTCTATTCCTCCCCTATTCTTAGGATGTCCCGGGGTATTGATGTGCCATGTAATGTCCAGATTCTGCATCTGCTTCGTTACCTCTGCATTATCAAATTCTCTGCCTCCACCGACGATATTCTGTCCGGTATTCCGTAGAACTGAAACCAGGTTTCCAAAGCTCTGATTACTGCATCTGCGGACCTCATCGCGGATCTGGCCACGGGATGGGCCATAGCGACTTTACTAAAAACGTCTATGACTGTTACCCACTTGAAACCTTTCCAGGTGAACGTATCTACCTGCAAGTCGCTGAGTGGTACGTTCGGTGTTGGCGTCTCTTCCTGTATCCCTTTTAGTGGATGGCGACCGTACTTCAAAGTCTGACACACTTCGCATGTTCCGACTATGTCCTCAATCGTCTTCCTCATACCCCACCAGAAATACATCCTTTTCAGAGCCTGCGACGTCTCGTTCACCTCACGTTGATTTGTCTTCCCCTGGTGGTACGCCCGTGTGACCTCTTGTTGTTGTTCTGGGTCTTGGATAGATTCAACCATCAGCTTGCAACGGACAAACGTTCGGTCGACACCTATTTTTTCCGTCTTCCATAATCGTTGAATCTTCTGCCACAGCGACTCGTTCCCTACGTATAGGTAGTATGTTTTCCCCGGCTGGGAGGCGTCCTTCAACACTCTGGATATTTGCTCCTCCGGAATGCCAGGCTTCACAGATGGTCCTGATTTTGCATCTGTTGTCCTGGGCGTAATCGATCTTTGTCAGGCCCGAGGTCCTTGTTTTCCAGATTATCTGGCGCTTTTTCGGGTTGACGATTTCTTCCCTTTCCTCCATATCTGTAGGCCTTCCACCCTCTGAACTTTCTCCCCCTGTTGACTCCCGTTCGGTTTCTGAATTCTGCGCTCCTCGTTCTCCTTCCCTCTCCGGCGTCCATTCGCTCACGAGTTGTCGGATATCCCCCGGGTTGTCCCCTCTATCTTCGTCTATAGCGTTTATTTGAATGACCCGTGACAACCAGTCTGCCACCACATTTTCTCGTCCTGGCTTATACGTGACTTCCATGTTATATCGGCTAAGGAGCTCTTTCCAACGTGTGACCCTAGCGGATGACTCCTTCAGCTTCCCTATCCAACGCAATGGTCGATGATCTGTGTTCACCTTAAATTTTCGACCAAAACGTACGGCCGGAAGTGTTCCAATGCCCACACTATACCGAGAAGTTCCCGTTCTAGGGTACTGTACCGCGCCTCAGTGTCTGTAAGTCGCCTGCTCGCGTAAGCCACCGGTTGTTCTTCTGCCTTTCTCTCCTGTGACAATACTGCCCCCAAAGTGTAGTCACTTGCATCTGTGGTAATCGTGAAAGTTTTGGTAAAGTCTGGGAACGCCAGTACCGGTCTTTCCTGTAACCGTCCCATGCACCTCCTAATACTATCTTCGATTTCCGGGATTATTGCGATATGCTTGCCTTTTCGCAGCAGGTTATTGAGGGGTGCCAAATACTCCGCCATCTCCGGAACGAATCGGCGATAATAATTAAGCGTGCCTAGCAACCTTCTAATGCCCTTTACGCCTCTTGGTATTGCCATGTTCCGAATCGCTTCCACCTTCATTTCGTCTGGCCGAATCCCCTCCTTCGAAATAGAATGCCCTAAAAAATTAATCGTCTCCTGGCCTAGAGTCGATTTTTCTTCTGAAAGCTTCAGCCCAAAATCCCGTAGCTTGTCGAACACCTTTCTCAAGGGCTCGACATGTTGTCCCTCGTCTTTGCTGAAGATTAGTTGGCCATCCATATATATCTGGCAAAATGCCTCGTCTAGACCTCTTAGGAACTCATCCATGAATCTTTGGAAGGTTATTGGTGCGTTTTTGAGGCTGAACGGCATTTGCGTGAACTCGTAATGTCCCCGCTCGAAGGAGAATGCTGTTTTGTGCCTGTCGTTGGGGTGCATCCTTATTTGATGATATCCCGCCTTCAAATCCAGGGTGCTGAAGACTGTGGCCCCGCTCAGTCTGTCTAGGATATCCTCAAATCGGGGAATTTGATATTTCTCGTCGATGGTATTGTCATTCAATTTTCTGAAGTCGACGACTACTCTGTACTTCTCGGTCCCTTCTGCGGATTTCTTCTTTACTGCCCATAGGGGGCTGTTGTACGGCGACGTGCTATCTACTATGATGCCTTGGGTCTTGAGATTCTCGAGCTCCTCCCGTATATGTTGGCGCATAGCTTGTGGATACCTCCTTTCTTTGACATATGTCATCCTCTCCTGTATCAGCGGAATTTCATGGACTGTTCTCCCCGTAGCCCCCAACATATCGCCTTCCGTAAAAAAAATATCCGCATATTCTCGCTTTATCGTCTGCCTCCAATGCTCCGTCTGTTTGATCGCCCCTACTCTGATCTTGCCCCGTGACCGGCCCTTTCTCGCCCTATACCTTTTCCCGGCTATTCGGATGTCCTATCGCTGGCCCCGATTGCGAATCCTTGTCCCTAATTTGCTTAACAGATCGCATCCTATTATCCCTCCGTATTCTCTCGGCATGCTCTCCACTATGTGTATCCGCAGGCTCCCTTCCCCGTTTACCCACCGATTCAGCTCCAATTCTACTTCCCCCTCTACTTTACAGGGCCCACCCAAAGTGATCAATTTACACTTACATACCTGTAATTGGGGTATTCCTTCTCCTTTACAAATTTCTTCTAAAGCTCCGCGACACATAATGGTGTTTGAGCTCCCCGTATCTACCAAACACTTTACTCCACTCGCGACACTCACGATTGGCAATTCCACGCATCCACTCTCCACATTATTTATGATTGCCGCGGTTGCCGCTCTCCTTCCCCTCTCCTCATTCTTCATCTCGTCTGCCTCTCCCCGCTGGCGTTCTTCTTCCTCCTATCCTACTGCTGCTCCTCCCTCCTCGGACTCGGCCTTCTCCTAGTTCACTTCCTTCCTCTTCCGTTCCCGACGATTCTGAGTACTCCTCCGTTTCTGGTGGTGTTTCTCTCCTCTTCCATACCCTTTGCGCATTTATTTCCATGGGTTCTCGGCGGACCATTTCTCCTCGTCTACTCATGTAGGGACATTGCCTCGCAATGTGTCCCTCATTCCTGCATTCAAAACATTTTGTGCGAGGACATTGAGCTACCAGATGTCCTATCTTTCCTCATCCGTGACACTTTCTCTCCTCTCTTGCCCAATTCTTCCTCTCCTTTCCGGGTCTTTTCTCCCTCGCCGCTATTCTCTCTCTCCCACCGAACTCGGTATCTGTTTTCTTCCATACCTCCGGTCTGGTTCGGATCCTCCTATAAGTCACTCTACTCCATCCTGCTTCGACACCCTCTCCCTGTCGGGCTTCCTCGCTTGCGTCCATCATGTCCTGGGCACACTCTACGAAGTTTTTCTCTCGGGGTAATCCATCCTTCTTTCCCGTGTCCCGTGACAATTGCACCTTCAATATCGTAGCCAGGAATCCCATCCTGCCCTCTACCTCGGCTGCATTAACTGTCTCCCTCATCTTTTCCGTTATCCGGTTAAACCGAGCTAACAACGATCCCGCATATTGTCCATTCGTTTGATGAGGTTGTCTTGTCTCCCGGAGCATCTGTAGTATATCTTCTTCTGGGGCCCACCGGCCTCCTCCATATGCCTTCTTCAGTCTATCCTTTACGACGGCCCATGGTGTATCCTCTTCCGCCTGTATTAGGTTCAAAACGTTTCTCTTGACCCGACATACCAGAGTGGCTTTCAGAGCGCTCGCGTCCATCGGGTCAATTAAGTTTTCGGCCGCCTTAGCCTCTATCCGCGCCATCACTCGGTCGCCTCCCTTGAGGAAATGATTCAGCTCCCCAACGCCGCCGTCGAATCGTTCCTGGTCCGACACGGCCTTTCTTAGATCCTGGGATGTCGCCGTCCTCACCTTCAGCCATTCCAGCGCGTTGGCGTGCGCCGATGCCAGGGTCTCCGTCGGCAGTGGCGGAATTTCTGATGGTAGTGTCAGGAGTGGCGCTCTCAGTACTCTATCCGTCATTTTGTGTCCGCATCGTTATCTCGATGCACTAAAAAGAAGAGAAAAGAAAAGCGACCAAGAAAAAAAAATTCTTATCTTCTTACCGGTCTTCTTTCCTCCCGGGTTTCGGCACCACTTGTGTTCTCACGGACGAAAACTAATAAAAAAAAGGAAATAGGGAGGCAAAATAACACACGCGAGTGCTGGAGAAAGACTGATTTATTCTGCCTTATAATCCTCTATTTATAGCATTAGGCTCTATTTACATTCCTGATATAGGATTACATGTAATATTGTCATACCCACTATCTTAACTTATATATATATATATATATATATATATATATATATATATATATATATATATATATATATATATATATTGATAAAATTTATAGTTTTTGTCTATAACAAACCAACTGATAATAGTTTCTCTCTTGACCCCTGCTGAGATTGTGAGACAAGTTTAAAATAGTAAAACTATGTTGTGGAAGACAAAATTGGCACTCTCTCTATGGACAAATTTTTCTAACGTAAATTTAATAACTAAAAATGTTTAATTAAATTATGTAGTTTGCGTACATCCTTTTTTATTTAGGTGATATTTTATTCAGTCCCATTTTGGTTAATTATTATCAATAATAGACCTTTGTAATCGACCAAGGAAAAACAGATATCGAATTTTAAAAAATTCGTTCGTCAGAATTTCTTTTTGAGGTTTTTGTTATATTTTGTCGAAAGGTGGTGAAATTCCCTACAAAAGGAAAAAAAAATCATTTAAATTGGACCAGTATTAGCTGAGGTACAGCGTAATGAACTTCATAGACTAGTCTGACTTATCAATTTCGGACTCCTGACTTCCTCGCATCTCTCCAATTTATCCTTCCTTCATTATTTCTGCACTTTCTTTAGCTTCTTGGTCTTTCCTTTTTATTTTCCCACTGAAGTGCACATCCAATATTTTCCTCTACCCCTTTAACCTCTGATTACATGTCCTAACCATCTCAGCCGACTTGCATTGGCACAGTTTTTTCTTAACACTCCCAGTTCGGCAATCTCACGGCGATCATCTTGGGACAAGCACCAAATTTCTGCTCCATAGGTGCCTACTGCTTTATTTCTTTCTGAACTTGATTGATATCTTTTATAAAGTATTTTGCCCATGTTCCTTTTCCGAAACACTCCAAATGATCATTTGAAAGGTAATCTAATTATCTAAACTGTAAACCAAATTTAAATTGGAAAAAAATATAGTGGATTGAATCTATAACATGCAAAAAATGTTATGTTTACTCATAGATGCATTAGAAAATACACGGACTTTAGTATAAAAAGAATCTTATTTTTAAAAAACAATCTGGTGCGGTGCGCGCATCACACAACTTTCCCTTACCGTCCTATAATAATTATCTTTTTAATATATTTTTAAGAAGTTCACATAAACACTACTTCCAATAAACTCAGCAGCCTTCACTTCTTCTGCCACTTAAGTACAATAAAATAGTTTTTTAAACAATTATAGTACAACAATTCTGTACACTACCTATATATTTTAACCTTGTCATATATATTAAATGTTTCTGGTTTAGTTTCCATGGAAACATTTTCTTTCCATTAAATAATGTGAAAGTAGAAATTATTAAGTTAATTTCCGCTTTTGTATTCTTAAATTACTTTGTTACAGAGCGTATTGTTTACAACAGATTGGCGGATTGGTGGGAGGAGGCTCGGTTATCCATCTATTTTATGCTCCTCATAAAATACACTGTATCTTTGCTAATACTGATCCGATTTTGATGATTTTTTTAGATAATTTACTAACCTTTCAAATAATTCTGTTCATAATTTACTATAAATTGCATGCTTTTTAAGTAAAGCGCAAATTAAATATTCTTTTCGTCATAACTTTTTTCCCTGCACTTTTTCGTTGATATACTACATAAATGAAAAGTTAAACGTCTTTAAGTTGAAGACATTAGCCAAGTTTCACCAAAATCGTTGGAGCCGTTTACGAGAAAATTGAAAAACAATTGTAAAATCCATGATATAATAGCTAATTCGGACGCTGTATCTTTCCTAATACTGCTCCGATTTTCATGATTCTTTTATTGCTTTTTAGATAATTTAATTATCTTTCATGCAATTCTACACATAATTTACCGTAAAATGCATACTTTTTATGCTATGCGCAAATAAAATATTCTTTTCATCATAACTTTTTTCCCTGCAATTCCTCGGTGATTTACTACATAAATGAAAAGTTAAAGGCCTTTATGACGAATAATTTAGCCAAGTTTCATCAAAATCGTTAGAGCCGTTTCCGAGAAAATTGTAAAAAATTGTAAAATCGATTATATAAAGTGGCACTTCCGGTTTGTCGATTTTGACGAAAAAGGTGCTGTAACATCGCAGCCATATACCTACTTTAAATATGAAATTTGAGTATTGTACGACTTTTCGTTTTTGAGCTAGCCTGTTCACATACACACAGACCTTTTTGCGAGGCTTGGTCATTTGGATTCAGTGGACCTTAAAACGTGTATTTCCGTTGAAAAATCGAATTCGAAAAATTTCACGATCGCAATACTTCTCCTTACTATATACTTCGTATATAGGTAAGGGAAAGTAAAAAGGGCTGTGGGTTGAGATAATATTAATTTAAGATCAGATTATACTATTTAATAGGTGTTCGGAGAATGTTTTTTCTTCTATCTGAAATCACTTGAACAAGATAAATAATCTGATTGAGATGAGCACGCAGTATTCGCGCTATGTCGACGATGCAAACAGATTTGTTTATTTAAGTAAGATCTGACTTATCTGTTCTAATCAAGCATTCGTTATGAGTAAATTATGCATTAGTAAATACTGGAATCAGTATTTCAACATACCTGCTAAACTCCGGTGTAAGTGCGTTTTGCAGGTAAGCTGTCGATTTGCTTGTCTGAAGATTGGCGATTAAATGAGCTTACTTATCGAAAAATTTTACCTATTTTTTCAAGACCTATTTTATTTATATGTATGTATATATATATATATATATATATATATATATATATATATATATATATATATATATATATATATATATATATATATATATATATACGCTAGTGGGGAAAATTATACATCTCTCCATTTTTTAGGATCTATAGTTTTAATGTTTATTTTCTTAATAAACAATTCTGTAGTATAAAGTAAGGTATGTATTTTTGGCAATTTTCCTCCCAACAATTAAGCAAGTAATCCATTAAGCTCTTATCGTTTTTTAACAAAGCAATAAGAAGTATTAAACTGGTTTTTAGCAAGGAAGATATCGTTGGCAGCTGATTTAGTTTAAGTGATAGAACTAAAGGGACATTAGTTTTCATTAGGATGTTAATGAATTTAAATTTCGTTTTAACACAAAATTTAAAATGAAACAAATGCGTACAGAAGTTCACCTATGTGCTACAGATATATAAGTACGTAGCAAAGCGTTTAACCATTGTTCGAAATTTAATTTCGTTTCATTGAAATCAATAAAAACCTTGATTCATTACTCGATCTTAAGTTTATTTAAAACTTGAAAAGAAATATCATTCAAGTTTTTACCATTTAAATACAACCTGTTGTCAGAGCTGTAGACACCGGCTGGATTCCATCACGTTTCAGTTCTTCTGTGGCGCTCTGTAAATCTATTTAAGGTGTATAATTATAATTTTTTTCTCTCTACCAGTGTCTTGCTGAATCCCTAATCGCCTTCTGATAATAATTCTTTCAAAGGAGTTTTTCGGCTTGTTATACTTGAAGGAGCTATATTAAGTGGTAATTTTGAGATAGAACGTTGGCTTAAATTGCCACTTGATTTTCAAACGTATTAAAAAAACGAATTAAGAAATAAATA
Organism: Rhaphigaster nebulosa; assembly: GCA_948150685.1. Taxonomy (NCBI): domain Eukaryota; kingdom Metazoa; phylum Arthropoda; class Insecta; order Hemiptera; family Pentatomidae; genus Rhaphigaster; species Rhaphigaster nebulosa. The sequence goes on from OX411306.1 coordinate 133,677,195, forward strand.
ATTTCCTTCGAAGTTCATATTTATAAGCTTCTTAAATAACATTCAATGCTAAATTATATTTATTTACGTTTTTAAATTGTTTTTAGAAATAATTAATGCACTTTTTTCCTCTCTGAAATTGGGTATTTCGGAATCTTAAAATGAGTCTCACCAATGTTAATTAAAAACTATTTATCGGGCATTGTAATCAGCATATGTTCAGATATGGTCAGATTTGTTCTGCAGACTTAAGTCTGGAACCGATTTTGTTTATGATTGAGCTGGCTCAGAAAACTTCTGTAAAACTACCGTTCTTGACCCACTATTTTTTTATAAACAGAATAAATTTGTGTGACTTGTCAAGATTTGAATCAGATCTAGCATATGAACGTTTACGCATTATTTGCTTAGGCTCACCTTCCTGGATATTAATCCACAGGGACTATGAAATTCTTCTTTTCATTTATATCAAGCAAATGGACATTATATAAATAGCCACATTAATTTAATGCCTTTACAAATATATTTTAATTGTTATTATGATATATTCCTATCAATACTAGTGAAATTTTATGCCTCTCCTAATGCTTTGGAAGCCGTGTTACCAGGTCAGCAAAAAAATATATATATGTATCATGCAATGTATTACTGAAACCTACGGAGCTGAATTTTTAGGATTCTGCAAAAAAAGGCATTTATAAAATCCAAACTGTATAGTCGAAAATAAGAGAAAAATTCTACGACCACCATGGTGCATTTCCATTTTCACAATACACTATTATCTACACATACCATTCGGTTAAGTATACATAAACATCAAATGCCACAACTCCCTTTTCTTTCTCTGAAGAAGAAGATTTCTTCTTCAAAAGAAGAAATCATTCAAATCCATTTGTTCTACATCTTCTTCTATGTTATTTGTTAATCCGAGAGGTCCTGTGAAACGAATGAGGCCCAGAGACCTCCTAACTTATTAATTTTTGTTCCGTGTTTTTATTAATTTCAATTAATTTTATATTTCAAAAGATTTTATTGGTCAAATCATATAAATTAATTTTTCAAGAAATTACAAATGTCGTCGGTCAGACATTATCAAATTTCATTAGTAAATAAATAAATCATTATTACTGTGGATTCTCGCTAATTCGGATTATTCGGTCCCCATTCCCTCTCCCCTTCCTCCAAAACATAAGATTAATATTTGATTCAATAAAACCGCATGAATTATAAACACCCAACGTTCAGTTAGGCGTAACCATTAAAAAAATGGTTAAAAATACCAACATATTTATACCGTAAACCCTAAAAATTTCTTAATCAAAAAAGAAAAATCCCACAACACTCCAATCCATAAAGTTGCTTTAAATCTTCATTTCTAGTCAATTCAGCCTATTCTTGGCATTCCTTTTCTTTTCAGCAACTCTCTTCTGCAAATTGTTTATAATCATTATTATCTCAGAGTATAAGATTTCTCTTATAAACCGTATTCTCCCACCCTGAATATACATTGTTGTACGTAGAAGGCTATCTATGATAATTTATTCATTCTCAAATCAGGCATTTTTATATTGTGAGTATTGATTTTATCAATTGATCTAATAATTTAAGCACGGTTTAAATGGATTTTAATTTAAATTTAACTATATACTGCTATTGAAAAACAATCTTTTCCGGTCGTGATGAAGCTATTTAGTCCTCGACCTCCCCGAACGTATACTTTAGAAAGAAGAGGACCGAAGGTGTGAACAGGTAAGGATGAATGGGTGTGGTATACCCGCCGCCTGTTCGTTCATGAATTATGAATGAAAGGCGGTGTTGTTAATGAGGCACTATCCGCGTTTTCGAGCGGCTATAATCCGTTTTTCTCGATTCGTCAGGGGACTCTCCTTGCTGATTTATAAACTTCCATAACCTGAGGAGAGCAAACAGCGTTTTGCGAAACGACTTTGATGCGTGGGGTCAAATCTTCGAACGGTCCTAGTTAATCAAACATTATAGCCTTCATTTAGCTTTTTAACTATTCCCTGTTGCTCAAAAGCCTTATAAAATACAAAAAGAGTTAATTATTTTTATTTGAAAAATTTTCTTATGTTTTGTAAAGGAATTAATCCTTTCACGAGACTTAAGCTTAAATTTTCAGCTTACAAACAAACAATTCTGTTGGTTTATTATTTTCAATGATAGACCTTTTGAATCGACCAAGGAAAATTTTTTTTTAACTCTCCCTTCCTCCTCAAAATTTGAGGTTTTACGTTTCAAGATACTTACAATCCAAATATCGAATAAAAAAAATCCTTCCGTCCGTCGTCCGCGGCTTTTCTCCGAGACTACTGGACCGATTTTCTTGAGAATCGGTACCAATGTAAAACCACTTTGCTTTCTTCTGCATTTGCTTATTTCTATGGATCCTCTCACCCCGTGACATTTCCGTTGCTCACCGATGGCAGACATGGCGTGTAGGTAGTACCCTGCTATAATAGGCCTTAGGTAGTCACGTCGAGGTAGGGCCGTGTATAAGGAAACGAGGTGTCAGGGGGAAAAGACAAACTGCTTGGAGAAGAACTTACAATCGGACACTGTTCCTACACCTGTTTCTATCTTATTCTGTTTCTTCGCTACACATGTCTCCTCTTTACTATTTACTGCATCTGGAATAGGTGGAGCTTACTGTACATTTTCTCTCTGGGCAATGAGAGTTCATTCATTTCAAAAAAACTGAAATAGAGCTGTTTCACTTTTCTTTCCTAGCTAAAGGTTTAGAATTGGTGTGTTTTCTTCAACTTTTATTAAGCTTCCGATTTGCCTCGAAGTTATCCTCATAGTGTGTTTCATTACTAATTAGAACTCGAAGGAACAACCTTCCTATCAATCCTAAAGAAAGCAATGACTGGTCATAAACAATTTATTAGATTACTCTACTGCATTACATCATATTTCAAAATGGATATTCAAACTGTTAGTTAATTTTTTTGATCGCTCTGAAAAACCCAATTGATCGACCTTTATTATTAAAATAATACTAATTTGAATACCAACAACGTTCTAACACAGAGAATTCATTTTAATAATATTACCATAACTAATACCTAGGGTCAGTGAAGTACATATGTTTATCTTTCGGTGGAGGAGTGGGCAATATCTTTTTTTTTATAGTATAGAATGTTGTTTTTTTTATTGTTTCGATGAAACATTAAGGTGTATTATTATTCTTTGGGATTCGTGGAATAATTTATAAGCACTTCGGCTGCAGGTGTTGAACCAATAGCTTTGAATATAAAAAGACAAACTAAATTTTCTAATTAATGGTTGTTGGCATTAAAATGATTTAGGAACTTATTTCCAGAATCTTCCTTCATAAACGTCACTGTTTCGAGTTATTATCTCTTCTTATTTGGTAAAGATTTTATTTCTTGAAATGTTTTTACACTACCATATATACGTAATTGGATATCTTTCCTCGTTTAATGATATATGCATGTACTATAGGATATTGCTGGAAGGGTCCAGTTGGCCAAAGAGATTCTATGTAAATGAAGATATGAGGGAGGACTCGACTGGTTGCCCATTGTCCCAGCTTCCTTTGTTCCCCAACTCCTTTCATCCTCGCCGACGGGGCCGTAAACAACAGCTCGTCTTTGATGAATCCTTTCGAAGAATCGGGTTACCTTTTATCTTTAACTTCTTATTATGGTACCACTTCTCATCAGATTCCCTCTGTTCATCTATTTACCAAGTATATTAAGACCAACCTAATCCTACAGCTTTCAATTTGAACGAATTCCATTTGTAACTAAATTTCTTGCCAAACACTAAAAATTAAAGTAAAAACATTTTGTTTCGTTTATTCTCATTTATTTTGTAATTTATTACCGTGTCTTGAAATAACCTCTTTTCTGGAAATCACAGTCCATCTCAAATCTCAGGGAGCGATTTACCCCGGGACAGTAGCAGATGGTTCATCAATAATAAAATTTACTTAATGAAATATAATACCAATAATCCTATCTTGTGGGATTTTGTTTAATTACCACATATACATATATTGGTATTCCTACATATTTTAAGTTTTGTCACAATGTATCAGTCACACAAAATACTGCTGGGCACTACAGTCCTTGGAAGAACCCCTGCCTCTGCCTCTGTCTTCTTCCACTCATTTCTGTCAGATGCAAAGTGCAACAGCAGTTGACAACCATCGCATTCATTCATATCTACTTTTCATATCGTCCAGCCATCTGAGATGGGGCTTGCCTATCTCTTGGCTTGCCATAAAATACCTTTCTTGGAATTCTTGCTTGGTCCATTCTCTCCACACGTCCCAACCATCGAAGCCTATTGAGTTGACTTTCACAATCTTATAATGCAGGTTCTGTAACTCTTGTTTAGTCCAGATTCTCTATTGCTCCATCATCCTGATTGCCCCAGTACTTTTCTATCCCAAACTTGTATGGTCCTTATGCTTTCTTTAGTCAGGGACCATGTCACGCAACCATAAATCACTGTTGGCCTCACTATCGTTTTATATAGGAGATATTTTGTTTTTCTGGACAGACTAATGCATCTCAACAGTTTCTGAATACATTTCCTGCAGCTATGCTGGCCTTTATATCCTTTTCTACTCTGTCCCCTCTGTTTATCGTACTACCCAGACTCTTAAATTCGTCACAGCTCTTGAAGTCCCGATTTCCTATTTTCATTTCTTCTTCTGTCATCTGACCTGCTCTTGATTTCCGCATCTGCTCCTGTCTCCAATAATTTCTAGACCCAGATCATTAGCTTCTCTGAGAAATTCTTCTAGGACTTCTGCAAGTGATGGTACATCCCATGTTATAATGAGGGCATGATTTACATATGGTAAATGCTTCGTCATGATACGGCTGTAAATGATACCTCGACCCTTTGTTTTTATTTTCCTTATACTTGCTTCTAAAACAAGGTTGAAAAGCACTATAGATAGTGGATCCCCTTGTTTAATGGGTCTTCCTATTTTGAATTTTTGTGAGAGCCTCCCATTTGTAAGTATCCTACTGGATGTATTAGCCAGAGTCATTTTGACCAGGCGTATCATTTTTTTCGAAGCTCCTAGCTTCTCCTGACGCTCCCTATTGTTTAATAGGATTAAAAATTGGATACTGATTTATCAGTCCTTGACTTCAAAGAAGAAAGTAATGTTCCCTTTTTTCTGGAAATAAATTTTATTACCCTATTTTATACCCTATAGTGGGAGAAGTTACCAGTAGAATGCCATGCACTGGACAGACAAGAAGCGTAGGGAAACAAGAAGACAGAGAAGAAGCGCATATAAAGACTTCTTACTTCTTGATTCTTACTTATTTCCTCTTGTTCTACGAGATTTTTAGCAATGTCAAATTTTATTATTTATTTTATTTTTTTCTGAATCATTAACAACAAACTGCAAACATTAGAGGCAGTCCCTGTTCGCTGCTGTTGGACAGTAATTTTAATTCATCAGTCAATATTGTTTTCATCTTTACACATACTTATTATTTCTATTTTCTATTTGTTCAATTTTAGGTTAATTTTTTTATATATGTTTTTCATTTATGTCTTTATATCTCGACATTACTCCTTTGTTTCTTTATCTTTAGCCTTGCTGAAGACCTATAATGTTGGTCAAAACGTCGGGATTAAATTAAAAAATGCAATTATTTTATTCTTGACCGTCACCCGGATCATCTCCTTTCTGATATCAATTATAAACAATACACACCAAAAACAAAAATAAAATATATAAAAGTTTTGCTTCACTGCATTCCACTTTATTATACAGTAAATGTAGAAGGTAAAAAATAAATAAATAGACCTGATCGGCAAAAGAAAAGAAATAACTACAGACAGATTTTTAATTTACACATAAAAACAATAAGAAGTATCCCTTTTAAATGAAATGGTCCAATTAGGTTGAACCAGTTTTGTATGCATATTGTTTTTGAAGTGTGTTTTCATCAATAAGTAATAAAAAGTTTAATTTTCGTTTTTCTTTCCTTTGTTTATCGTTTATTTATTTTTTTCCACATTGGCCTCTAATTTATTTTATATTGAATATATTTTCTTTTGGAGTTAAACATAAAGGAATACGATTTTATGGAATTTAATTTATAAAGGAATTTTATAAATGTTAATTGCTTGTTAATTGATTTTTAAGATATTTAGAAAAATAAATGAACTGTGGCGTTTTATTATTTCTTAAATACCTGTGTGGTAATTGAAAGAAAAATGTATACTTTTTTCTCATAACCATTTGACTAATAATTATGTGTTGTTTTCAGGTGAGTACTCTCCAGATTATTTTTATCTGTAACCATTGTTTCACTTATATACAGGTATGTATGGACCTTATAACTAAGAGAGTATGATGAACTGCTTCTAGCCATATAGAAAACGAATCAAACTAATTTAATATTAATTGTAAAAATAATATCTCCTAATTGAATTGATTTTTAATGTGCATTTCTGGTTGTTTTATTAAATAGTTCACTAACATCATTAGTGGAAGTACTTAGTTGTGACTAATAATTTTATTTCTAATAAATTAATTTTGGATATGTATTTTATAATGTAATGGCTCCAAGTACGTCACGATATTTTATCGTATGCATTTCATTGATACAAGTTCGAAAGGCGGGAATTCTGACAACCGTAAATTTTGTAATCACCGAATGCTTTAAAGAATGCTGTTTCGAAAGAGCATATTCTCAGTAGTTGCGATGCAGAATTTGATGACAGGTAACATCTGGCAACCAGTCACTTGACTTTCTCTTCACCATTCCATATTTTGTAGAGTCTATGAAATGGTATCTAGCCGGTATGAGAAACATCTTTATTTATATTAATAATACAAAAAAAAAATTATTTTAATAATTTAATGTTAATTTATCTGAGACTAAACAACGCAAGGCTATAACAAGGATAACATGATTACTGTCAAACTTTGATATAAGAAAATTTTATCAACCGTGACCACTTTCCTTTGTTTTTGCACTACTTTGGTTCAAACTAAATGGTGCACAAAGCGAGGTGGGCCTATATAAACGAGTATATATGAAGATCATTATGCGCTCAATTTTAACTAATTTTGTTTTATAATCTTATGCTATAAATCAGAGGTCCTTAACCCGTGCAATATGGTTCAAAAACCCAGATTTCGTGGATAAAAGTCAAATAGTCGTTTCGCTGTTGTGCAAACTTTTGGTGGTGGAAAGTGTTCTGTATAAATCGGCTAACACCAAACATTTATCAAAACATGAAGGGATAAGACCTTGCTTTTGTAGCTCATTCTTAAATACGATACTAGTTTGTATCGAAAAATCGAGTGAGAATGTCCACAAGTGATTATACCCAAACTGTGTGATTTATGAAAACCATTTGATCCCCTCTCTCTTTTCCTTTTTAGATGGAGTCATCAGAAGATGAGTTAGTTTTTAATATCGATTCTGCAATTAAGTGATTTTTTTTCTTCTGATTTTTTCGCATGGCAGCCCCACTCTTAGCTCTAAAAATATCAGCTGGTCGTTTGTGCTCCATTTTTTTATATTGATTTTTAAGTAATCAAAGTAAGGTGAGGTAGGGATAAGTGCAGTATTGGAGTAAGTGCATACACAGGCTCCAAACCTATAATAGGCTCTAAACGGTATAATAGTCCAGTAGGGTCAAAATGTAATTATAACCTTAATATATGATAAATAAACAATATTTGCTGAGCATTGTAACACTACTGGACTAATATTTAAATGTTCAGAGCCTGTGTATACTCCAATAGCGCATTCACTCCACCCTACCAAACCAATCTAAACTTTTTTTAAATTTTTTGTTTTGCTTTACAGTCACAGACTAAAACCTCAACTAAAATATGTGAATTGGTTGATTTTCATTAAATTTAATTATTTGTATTCATATTTTAACTTAGTAAAAGGGTCTTTCGACAACCAGAAAAATGTTGCTGTCTACGAAGATACATTGAATATATCTGTCAGTCAATAATAAAAAAAAATGTGTAACTGAGTTTGTTATGAATCAATATACTCTGAAATAAAATAACAAACCAAATCAAAAACATCTGTATCAAATATTTATGTACATGAAACCATTAATTTCAAATCCCATATCATAATTGTAAAAGCCAAGAAAATATGCTATACAATTTAATATGTATTTAATTCAGAAGTCGAATTTATATCTTAAACGATAAAGAACTGCATAAAAAGAGAGCGAATTCTAACTTTTTTTCCTACTTTGTTAATTACAATACATCTCAAGGAACCAGATTTAAGTTTTTATGATTCCGATTTAGATAGTGAACGATACTTGTATACTGTCCACTATCTAGATTTCAGTTTGTTTTACAAATATAGTTAAATTGTTTTCTTTGTTATAAAAATAATGATAATAATAATTACTGATCCCTCCTCTCTCCAACCAAACAAAATGTTGTGAGGAATTAATATTGTTATATTGTAAAATAATTAATTAAATCACTATTCGATTTTTTAAAATTTAATAATTAATCCAAATATTCTTTTTATCATCATTTATTTTATTATTTTTTCTTTCATTTTGTTTATTTATAATTAATTTGATTTTTGTAACTCTACAAAACAGTAGCTAACAGTACTTTGTAAGGCCAACATATTGCAAATAATATAAAAACTTTAATTGTGTATTTCTTTCTTGAAATAGAAAGGTTTAAATATTTTTCAAATATTCCTTATTTAAAAATATCCATATTAAATTATTTAAATTTTATTTTGTCCAAAATACCATCATTCGGTGACGTGTTCAATTTAGTAGGAAGAGAAATTTGTAACACCTCGTAAGAAAATGATTCGACTTCATACCCAACAGATTATTTGATTGAACATAGTTTAAGCCAACAATCATAGTGTTTTAGAAATTAGGTATTTATCATTTAATCCGCAACTGTATTAATCACAACAACAACTGAATTAAATGTTTTTGTTACTTTTGATATCTCTATTCGTAACTAATCCAACATTGTTAAAGCAGATATTGAAAGAAAATACCCTGTTTAAAATATGAAAGAAAGCCACATTAAAATAAATTTTGAGCCTGTTATTAGTTTATGAAAGAAAGTCACATAACCTCAAACTTTAAAAACTGGAGACAAGAGACTAGACAGAGTTGGCCCCTGGAGACCTGGAATTGATTAGGTATCCGAGAGAGGCGGCATTCCTCGCAAGTCCGCCTGCGGAATCCAGGTCCCATCTTAGGACTGGAAATATGAGGAGGTGCAAGAGGAAGGCCATATTTGTACAGGACTCACCTAACGACCTGCCCTCGAAATCTGTCACTGCTGGCCGCTTCTTACAACATTTCTGTCCCCTTTCCAACATCCATTATAACATTTTTTCCTACCATTAGGCCATTCCATAAACAAATTAACTGACATATTTGATGGCAATGATACCTAAAGGTTGAGTTTGACTAGAGTGACTGCCAGATGTTCAGGACCGCTTTGCTCCAATCCAGTTGATACCACTGGTAAATATCAGCTGAAAATTAATTAGAACAGATTCTCTCTGTCAGGTATTAACACCAATTTAAATATTACCTATCTAAAGTAAAAGCTATTCGTGGATTACCGAAGTATGTTGAAAGTTATTTTGAATTCCGTATTATTATTTCTAATATTGCTTAACTTTCTGAATTGAATATGTCTATATACCTGCTGAAAAAGTACAAAGTATGGTTGTTAGCGCACTCTTAATTATTTCTATTAAACCGAAATAAACTCGGCTACGAATCTTTTTGGTTTATTTTTTTCAATAATGGCCTTTGTTATTGAACAAGAAATAAAATTTACACTCTTTCAAGATACGTAGAATCCAAAAAACGAAAAAAAAAAAAAAAAATCCGTCCGTACACCATCCGCTTCTTTTTTCTGAGACTACTTGGCAACATTGTCACTGGGCACCAGGGTTGTTCATCGCAACTCGAGATTACCATCAGCCGTTTTGCTCCGTAATACCGGCCGATTAGAGTTTTTATGAGTCCATATCACAGTCATTTTGGAAGTTAGAGGAAATATCTGAAGTGTTTTGGAATTATTATACCAAAGACTTAAAAAAAAAAAGATTCAATTCAAATAATTTTCAACTTTTCAAATCATAAACCATAGTTTAATAATTTGCAGGATTTTTAGTAGATATGAAAGGACAGTTAATTTTATTTAACCGTTTAATTGGGACAGTTAAATTCTTTGATTTGGTGTTAATGCTACAAAATATACGAATCAAATTAATTGTGGACATTAAATATTCATCCTTTAGAGTGACTTTATAACGACCCACTTCAATCGTTATCGTGAACAAATTTTTATGTCACAATAACAGACTAATAAAATAGACTGATATCAAACGTTAACAACCAAGGAATAGGTGCCGCTTGATATTGTTTTTTCTCATATCTCTCATGCCGTTTCTGTCCCCTTTCCAACATCCATTATAGCATTTTTACCATTAGGCCAGGATACTTTATTTATTCCTTTGAATCTCCTTCGCTGGATTTATTACTTTTTTTAAGCAGATGCAAATAAATAAGTATCATAATTATACTTAATATTTATAATTATCGAGAAAAAAAAATATGTTTTTGGTATAAAACTTACAATTCCTAAAAAACATGTATAGAGGTTGTTTACAATTTGGATTACTTTTACTATAAAATTAAAAAAAATAATTCTCCATTGGTGGTCCGTGAGATTGTGATTTGGGGGATAAGAAGGGCCAGTTGAAAAACTTAATGATGTTTTATTGAAAATGCTTTCGAATCTTCTGTAAAACATGACTGAAAACGTAATTTCGTCAAAAATTATGTTTCTTTTATCACAAAAAAAAAGAACTATTTTTTCAATGAACCGTTCCGAATTTCAAGCTGCTCATTGCTCCTTTACATAAAAACATCTTTACTTCTTCATGTTTAACCGCAAGTTGTTCTGGATCATTAGCTAATGACCATGATGATATGATTCGGAAGTGACATCGACAGTTTTCAAAATCTTTATAATAGATCATCTTAATCCATTCTTCTATTCTCCATTATAGGTGAATTATATCTCATTTAAATATTTTCTTCCAATTCGGTTCACTCAAACAGGGCTTCTTATCTGTTCAGACTTGTCGTATTGTACGCTGGTTACCTTGAACTACCCTTCCAATGACATAAAAACAATTTTCACACTTTCAAATTATGCTATTTCCACTATTTTTGTTTAAAGTAAAAAATTAGAAGGGCCAAAAATATCGATTTTATAACTTGTACATAATTTGGTATTACTGATAAAAAAGCTGATACTGTATAAAAATCGTTTATTTAATTAGTGATGTGCTACTCTGGTGTATTAATTACTGTGGTACTGCTTGGTTATAACCTTTATGACGTCAACTATGAGATTAGGAAAAATTATGTATCATAGAAGTCATACTCGAATTTTTTTCAGGTTTATCTAACCTAATACTTTTAACAAAGACTGTGCCGTAGGCAGAGTCTAATTTGTTTAATTTGTTATACAACACACTGCCGTCTGCGAAGACGGTCTCTACAGGACCAGCGACTGCCGGACTTATCCTATCATCCTTCCTGGCAGCCTTACTGTTGTGCATTGACGGGATGATGGAATTATACCTCTCATTCACAATGGACTCTACCAGCCAGCCTTCTTGTTCTAGCTATTGCATTAGTTACTGTCTTCGTACCATTCATTCATTTAACATTCATTCCCTTTCATCCTTGCAGAGAACAGCAGACACTAATAATGGAGTGACACTGTTGCAACTAGCAAGCCTTACCTGGAAACTAACATTACAGTGTGGTTGTTGCGAAACTTCGATCTCCAGTATTCAGCTTCACTTATCCCCTATATGCACATCGGCTATTGTATGCAAAGTATTGACATAATTGTTTCCTAACGTTGATTAATGCGCGAGAGTTTTTCTTTGTGGTTTGTAACGAGGCTGTATATATTGTCATTATGTCACTAAGGCTTTTCCTGTTTTGAATTAGAGCACTCTATTTTTTTCTTTTCATAATCCGAATTCCCTAATTACTTGTAAAAATTAGATTGGGTACTAAGTAATTTTTCCTATACTGGTTCACTGATTTTTGACTTACTGGTTTTTATTTCTTCGTAGTTTTATTGTTATGTTTCAGCAATAGCGATGGATGGGCCCCACCTCTATCTTGAATTATATTTTTTAACCTATGCCTACCTTTTAATATCCATTAAATATTGCTATCGTCAAGGAGCTGCCGGAAACAAAACAGACAATTGAGGGTTCCTAAGGTACTCGCAGGAATAATAAATTTTATCTGTCTTGTGATTATGTAATATTCCTGTTTTTGTAAAGATAAGTGTTTTAAGCAAGTTTCTGTCTTGTATTGAGATTCGGTTTATGATGTAACAGAGAGAAGGTCCAGAAATGGTTTTGAAAATCAAGAGATTTAATGTCAGACTGAGATGACCTGTTGTTTGTTAACGGGTGAATATCTTAGTTTACTGTCTAATAAGGTATGCCGATTAATTCCAAATTCATTGTATCAAATCGTAATATTCTGCAAATTATGGAAGTAATAAAAACCGATTCATATCTGTGTAAACCTGCGAAAATTCGCATTTTTACGATAATTTTTCAACTTGCCACCATCCGATTGTAATATCTCAAATTAGTAAGTAGTAGAACCCAGACAAATACTACTATTAACAATTTACAGGGTTTTTTCCCTCGTTTATTTCACTTGATTTTAAAGCATTTTTACTTATTTAAGTTAAAAATATTCAAACAAATTATTTTAGAAACTCGATAATATTGCTAAGCGATAATTATTTCTATATTAATACTGACAAAAACTAAGTTAGTTTTGACAGATAAAGTTCGATGGGAAATGATATTTAACCATTCCGTTTTATTACTTATTTCCAGCTGATGGTACTTCTCATTTTTTGTTGAAGTTAAGCATGACGGAAGTTGACAGCAGCGTTGTTCTGATGAAGCCTTTCTTGGACTCTATCAGTTGTATCTATTTGTTTTATTTTGTGTAATGGCCGACATTAAATGTTCGAGATGGACAAAAAAGCTATTATGTTCGATCAGAGGATCAATAATACCAAATAAATTTTCTCACAGGTATCATGAAAAGTTTGCGGAGCTGAGTCTAAGAATGAATCGACGATGGCTTACTTCAACAAGAAATCAGATTTCCAAGTATCTTCAGCTGGAAATAAGTAATAAAACGGAGAGGTTCTAGTGTTATTTCCCTGGATTTTTATCTGCCTTTATTTATTTTTTTTCAATATTTGATATAAAAATAATTATTTTCTTAACAATACTACTCAGTTTTGAAAAATAATTTCTTTTGAAATTTGTTAACTTATATCAGTTAAAATATTTTGAAATCAAGTGAAATAAAAGAGCAAAACCCTGTGTGTTACTAATAATTTTAGCCTTTAACTCTGATCTACCATTGTAGTCGTGGAGATGGAGAAGAGTGGGGGTGCATATTCTATCCGTTTCATATTCCCTAGAAAATATATATACACATAATTTCTGGCTACATTTGGGCCAGATGAGCTTAAATTCGGTATTCAGTGTTCTTTTCTTGGCAGAACAATACCATAAAAGTAGGGGCAAATTTCAGTCAATATTTCGTTATGTTTACCTGAAAAGTCGTGTTTTTTAAAGTTTTGCGCATCTCTACAGTCCCGCCAATTTAAGTTAATTGTTCAAAATTTGTATGCAAATTGATTTGGTGTTTGGGCTGTGCCTTTTAGAGCTCTTAACTTTTTTCTCTTACCCTCACCATTTTCATTTCTGTATTTTAGTGAAAATAAGGCTTTAGTGACGCAGCTCTGCTACTAAGGTTGTTTTTTCCTCCATTTTTTCATCTATTTTAAGGCAATGCACGACCTAATGACGTTGGAGAATTTAAATAATATTTTAACGGTATTTTTTGCAGTTCTAATACTGAAAAATTTGAGCTATTATATTCGGATGGTGGCATGTTGACATATATTAAAATTTAAAAATGTGAATTTTCGCTGCAATAAGAAAGTACATAAAAATAAACTGAATGATATTGGTTGTTTGCTAGATCCTAAATGTGCATACGTGGCGACTCGAGCTTTTTATAGCCTTTTAATTTGTGGCTATTACTTTGAACAAGGCATTCCTGGGCATTGCAAGCTTCGATGGATTTTGTATTTGGACAAAACAATTATTCCATAATGTTTTATCTTGTTTGTTTTTTTGCCAAATTGTTACATGTTTATTTTATTTAGAAAAATTTATCTCATTTATCCATATTTTAAAATCAATGAAAAAATGATATATTGAATTTCGTAGCATATATGAAACAGAGAACAAATGATAGTTAACTCATTTGTAACATTAAAAACAATCTTATCTGATGGTTTGCTACTTTCTTGGTACTTGATATATTGGTGGACGCCACTTCTGGAACTTGTAAAATTATTCGCTTACGTTATTTTTAAGTTGTTTTTCGGTGATGGCTGAGTGAATCCTGTCCCCTCGGTTCGAAATCTTCGATGTTATCATGTTTCTGATGATTGGTTACACTTACACATTATATACAGTCTGACCTATTAAAATTATTGTGTGCAGCTTGTTATTCTACATGTACTTTAGGTTTGGTGTTCTCGAACGATGTCGCCCAAGAGGACACTCCTTCACCTTCCATCAGGACATGTCAAAAAAAAAGACGTTCGTGCTTATTAGCTCCAGGAAACAATGTCAATATGCATCCATCTCAATATCCAAACAGTGTGGAAGAACTCTCACAAACCATGGCGTTTAAATGTTTTGAGAACAAAATAAGTTTTGAAATTTCTAATTTCTTAACAAACAAATTTTAGGTGAAAAGATTATCTTCCTAATGAACCGAATTTTCAACTTAGAGCATATTGCTGATTAATTATTTCATCTACTATCAGGTAAAAAACACGCGTAACTCGAACATAAAAAAAAAAAATATCTACTTTAAGATGGTGAATTTGGAATTTAATTGCCTTTAATATTCTTTGAGTGATGCTTGTTATTCAACAAAAAAAGTGACGTGCTGGAAAAAATAAAAAATCTTAATTTTCCTACTTTTCTGTGAATCGTATCATGGGTACATAAGGACTTTTTTGTTGCTCTTGAAGTCTACAATCACTTCTTTAATATTTCCAATGCCGTCCGGGAAATCCTGTATATAGTTCAGCCGCAAAATGTGATTTTACTGTGCTTTTTACCTAAAATCAGAAATCACTTCTAAACTATTGACTATATTGTCATTAGAGTGGTCTAGTTCGATCCAGAAACAAAAAATATCTGATTTGGACAACACATGACTTCCTTGTACTCCTATTAAACTACAAATCGTTGGCTCAAAAAGTGATCCTCAATTTGGTTACTAATTTCCGAAAATTGCAATATCTCAAAAACGAAATTCGGCGTCGGGACACCCATCTATTGACACACGCGCATACTCTTGTTTCTGGAGGTTTCATTCCGTTATATATTTTAGGTTTCATTTCCGTTATATATTATATTTTTTTCAGTAGGTAACTAGTTTCCAAGAGATTTCTTCGTGTTCCGTGACAACATTAAAACTGTCAATATCACTAGATAAAGCATTAGAAATCGACAGTTTCTAAATTTTAAGCGGAAGAACCCACTTAACTTATATTTTATTCTCCTGCAGCAGACTTGTTCATCGCACAAATGGGGAGGAAAACCAGTATTATATGCCCAATATTGACACTTAAAATATGTAATAAAAATGTTTAGTTAGAGTATAAACAAAATCGCGTTGGTAACCTTTATTACCGAAACATATGATTTCTCCATTTAATTTTAATATAATTTTTGATGTAAGTTTATTATGACCTTCAAGTAAAGTACCCTTTTCGGCTCACCAATTTTAACCAAAATCTAGAAAATACATTCATATTGATATAAAAGTCCTATTTACTAAATTTTAAATGTTTTACATTATATTTTAATATAATTTTTGATGAAAGTCTAATATGACCTTCAAATAAAGTACCTCTTCCGGTTTTCCAATTTAGACCAAAATCTAGTATGGTATTTAAATCAATGTCAGTTCCAAATACCAAATTTGAGAAGTTTTCCAAAGTATTTTAATATAATTTTTGATGGAAATCAATTATGATCTAAAGTACCACTTCCGGTGATTAAGCAGTGACCAAAAAGGGAGGTTCACAACTATATTTTACAACAATCCTTAATACAAAATTTCAACTTTCTACGGCTAACCGTTTTTGAGTCATGCGAAATACGAACGTACGTACGTACGTACAGACGCCACGACGAAACTAGTCAAAATGGAATCAGGGATGGTCAAAATGGATATTTCCGTTAAAATCTGTAAACCGAAAATTTTCGCGATTACAATACTTCCTTTACTTCGTACAAGGAAGTAATACTATAAAAAATGATACCTCTTTCGATTTAATTTGAGTAAATTATGTTACGAACATCCTGGCGACCATTTCAACCTCAACAGAGCTGGTTGTCTCTCCTAACTTAGGTCAGAATCGGCAGATCTCTATTCCTACGATTATATGACCAAATATATACGAATATATGACCAAAGTTTCATGAATGTATAAATTGTGTTGTTTATTTGGTAGATTTTGGCTTTGTTTTCCTCTACTTTTAATTGAAAGTGAATATTCCATAATTTTTATCCCTTTAATGTTTCCGTAACCATTGATTTTAGCAAAGAAGTAAATGAAATAATTTTTATAGTTAATCCAAAGTTATTAATTTTGTATAGAATAATGCTTGCAGTAAATCTTATAATTTTTGAAATATTTTCTATCCTCTTCCCCCCATCAAAACCCGCCGCGGAAAACTCTGGGACTTTTTATCAGTTATTACAGAAAGGGTAATGAATAATTTATGGCCAGTTTCAGTTCTTGTTTTGTTTTTTTCGGGTTAATACCTAATTTTCCCGTACTATATTATGATTATGTATTTTTTTATGAAAGTAGTAGTGTAGTAAAGTTAATAAACCAACCAAAGAAACAGTGATAGTTTCTATTCGCTTTTAATATATTGATAACTATACTCTTATACTATCCAACAAAAAAAAATAAAATTATTTTGCTTCCGGACTGAAAATGGCAGATTTTGATTGTTCATTGGGTTAGAAAAAAAGAATATAACAGACAGACATTTTTCTTAGTCCCAAATTTATTGATATAGGGATTTTTGTATATATGCAATTACAATATCCAGAATATGAAATAACATTTAGACATTTATCTTTATGCAATACAAATAAACGAATTCAAATCAGAATAGTTTATAAAATATTTTCATTTTTAAATAAAAAAAAATTAATAATTGAAATAGTTCATATGATCAGTAAAATTGTTTATTTCCTGCCATCTGAACGGTTCCTTTTTCCTTGGCACTTGTGCATTTGGTCTGGAATATTCCTCACCAATGTCCAGTAGTAATCTGCAATGTATATATTCTGCTGAGCCATGAGTTTTTCAAAAATACTTTTCAAAAGCGTTTTTCGAAAACCTACCTCATATATAACAAAAATTGGGGGTCAGGAGTTGAAACACTCTTATTTATACTGTGTCGATGTCATATAATACGGATACATATACTGGTACTTAATTTCATCAATATCAGATTCATCATTGCATTCAAATTGACAACCTTTTTCCCTATCTTAGTTGCTAATCCAGGCAGAGAGGACCCGTCTGAAGAATCATAATACACCTCAAATCATCTATTTACTATAACGGCATTATCCGATTTATTAGGATTTTTTTATTTCAGGAGAAGTTTAGCCGGGTGTCCATTTTATCGATTTATTTTACGTCATTGTAGTAAATTACATTTATGATAATGTGCGCTACATCCAAATAACATAAAGTTCATTTCTGTTCTGCAACCGGTTTCGCATAATACTTGGAGATGATTTATGAGCCTTGTGAGGGAACCTTATGACGGATCCTGCTTGGACAGGTGACCGGGCACCCATAACAACCACACGAGACAGCTGCCCTCGACGGCCCTACAAGGTACGACTCTGAACCGGTTTGTGCCCTTTATAGTCTCTCCCCGCCTCCAGCCACCTGTTCCATCAGTCGCTCTTTACCTTTTAAGGAATAAATTAAAATATGGGTTTACTGTCGCCGTCTCATTTCCTCTTCTTGACAATGCCGCTATTGCATGAAGAAACCTTGTCCGACGGTCCTTTGCCGAAATATTAATTCTTGAATTTGTTGATGAAGAACATACGATTTTTAAGAAACCGAGATTCCATCTGCACCGGAAAGGCTCTAAATCATTCGATAACTATTATTAATTGAATGACTGTCAGAAATTTTTCGACTCAAAAAGAGTTAATTGTTCATTTACTTGTAAGTGAACCATAATGTGCCCTAAAAGTATGTAATACCGATGACTGAAGGATGTGTGATTTCCTGCGAATGAATCTCCGTGAGTCAAGGTATCCTCCAAAAAAAACCTGTTTTTCTGAATTTGGTTTCTAGTTTCCGAAGGTTGCAGTATCTCAAAAACGACACTCGGTGTCGCGTAATACTGTGATAGATGTAATACCTACATCCATCTATTGACACAAACACACACACACACACACACACACACACACACACACAGACACACTCTAGTTTCTGGAGGTCTCATTCCGTTATTATATGTCGTTTTCTTTCAGTAGATATCTAGTTTCCAAGAGATTTCTTCATGTTCCGTGACAATATCAGAACTGTCAATGTCGCTAGATAAAGCATTGGAAATCGACAGTTCGACATTTTAGGCGGAAGAACCCACATAACTTGTATCTTATTCTCATGATGAAGACTTGTTCATATCACAAATGGGGAGGAAAACCAGTATTTTACACTCAATTTTAACATTTAAAACAAGTAATAAAAATGTTTAATTGGATTGGAAACAAAATCGCGTTTGTAATCTTTATTACCGAACCAAATGATTTCTGTATCTAATTTTAATATAATTTTTGATGTCAGTTTATTATGACCTTCAATTAGGTATTTTCGGCTCACCAATTTTAACCGAAATCTAATAAATACATTCATATCGATATAAAAGTCCTATTTACCAAATTTGAGATGTTTTACATTGTATTTTAATAAAATTTTTGATGAAAGTCTAATTTGACCTTCGAGTAAAGCTCCACTTCCGATCTGCCAATGTTAATCAAAATTTATTATATTATTTATATTAATATGTAAGTCTTATTAATCTAATTTGAGAAGTTTTTAATTTTAATATTAAATAATTTAATATGAAAATCAAGAATGACCTTCAAGTAAAGTGCCACTTCCGGTAATCATGTAGTGACCAAAAGGGGAGGCTCACAACTAGATTTTTCTACAATCCTAAATACAAAATTTTAACTTTCTACGGCTAACCGTTTTTGAGTTATGTGAGAGTGGTGCGTGTTAAAGTGGACCAACTTAATTTTTAATGATGCTTAGGCAGTGATACATCATTTATTCTTGTATGATACTTTTAAAATCAATCATATCGCGTACGAATATTTTTATTTATTTATTTTTCAATGTAATCATTTCAATAAAGTGTGATGAACGTTGCTGAACACAAATCTATTAATAATACGGAATATTTTTTTTTTAAATATGCCACATTAAAGCCTAAGTTATTTTCTTATTATAATGCAATATGGTAAGTTATCTGCATTCTACTATTTAGTACCTATAAATTATTCACGATTTTATGAATTTTATATCAATGATAAATCATTAATCTAATAATAAAATGTAATTAATAAATGAGTCCAATTATATCGTTAAACCAAATTGTAAACAAAAAAGTAAATAAATAAAGTAGAAAAAGTAGAGGTGTTAGTACCTACATAATTTTTTTGACATATTATATTGCTTTTCCTATATCTCGGAAAATATTTGTATTTATTTATTTGATTACATTATTTACGTATACTTTTGAATATATGTACTTTTATTGCATTTCATGTACTGCTCTCCTGAACCTAATTTATATTTTACTTGATTTGAAGGGATTGTACTCGTGGACATGATTGAAATATAATAAGGCTAACGTTATGTGGCTTCTTTTTTCATTTGATAGAACCACAATCGTGTCAAATAATTATTTAAACGCTCTTAAAAATGTGGATTAGATCCAACTGATATCTCAAACAAAAATGCATTCTCTGTTATTAAGTTCACATTTAATTTGGGAAATTTATATTTATAAGCAAATGTAAAGACGTACGAGCAAAACGGTTTGTAAGAGAATTATAAGATATATGAAATAGATCAATTTGGAAAACCAAAATAATTTCTAATAAAATATTTAATTATTAATTAATATTTTTTTTTTCGTGTTTCAATAAGTGATAATTTTTTTATTAATATGATGTAAAATAAATTTATTAAATTAGCGTATACCTATTTGTTGTAATAAATGATGGTAAAGTTTAATAATTGTCGTTAAGAATTTAAGTTTTTTATTTCAGAAGAATTCTTTTTTCTTTTTATATTATTTATGATTCTTATTTGTTTATTTAAATATGTGAGCCAGAATTTGTTTTTTTCTTTTTTTGTGTGCGTGTTATTCCACCACATGTTTTATTTTACCAAATGTTATTATTGACCTCCTGTTATTATATTAAAGATTTGAAACTTTAAATTGGGTTGTAGGTCATGTACAGTTTTTAACTACTTTCTTAAGCTATTTTTATTGTAGCTTGCAGGATATCTCGATCCCAGGTATATAGCTGAGATTTATATTGTATATACCTTTTATTGAAAAACTTTATTATAAAGAAAAATTGTAGATAACGTTTACTTAAAAATTGTATGTTTCTGCTGATTGTCTTTCAAAAATAAATAAATTATTCTGCACATGTCACTATGGAAACCCATTCACCTATTTATTTTAAAAAACATCGTTCTCCCGGAACATTCCAGATGATCATTTGAGTCGTTTATTTCCAAAATGAACCCTAATCATCATTGACAAATTTTCAAGTATTGCGAAAAACTATACTTTCTATTCCAATTGTAATATCAAAACTATTTTTTTTTAATATATTAAAAAATCTTCATTCTAGCACATATTTCCAAAAATCCTTGATTATATTAATATTAATTATAGGACTTAAATTTTAAATAGGCCGCGTTTTCCAAAAAAAATCGTATAGACTTCATTTTGGGAATAAACGACTCATTTGAAAGATAATTTGAGTCATTTATTTCCAAAGTGAACCCTAATTATCGTTTACAAATGTTCCGCGAAAAACTATACTATAAATTGTGATATCAAAATAAATTTTTTGTTAAAGTTTTAATAATTTATTGTTACATGTGAATCTCACATAAGGGATTTGGTAACATTTTGTTGTATTCCTTCCTTTATACCAACGGGTGTTATTACATATAAAAATGTTTTCCAAATAAAGAGAGAGCGAAATATCCGATGAATGATTGCCTATAATTCATAAGGTACAACGCAAAAATGTATTCCTAAAAAACACACTTAAATCCAATCGAGTTTGTCATTTTTCATAATATATGGAAGAGGCCTCCTTAAGTGATGCAGAATTTGCATAAAGATGTTCTGCCGTGTTTACATTGTAAAGGATTTCCTTACTGATAGTGGAAGCGTGTACCTTGGCAGATTATTAATACCGCTGGTAGCTCTTCACCATACTATTCACCTACAGGACTCTTTTTACTTTCATGATATGCAAATCGTATGAGTAATTTCCTAAAAAGTCCCGAAAGTTTCTAAAAGAGTTCCTGAACACATACATTGAGTTTGTCAAGTGGTGTGCTTTAAGGATACGGTGGATTTTTTTTTAAATATGCCTTCAGAACTTCATACACACGCTTACAAACCGAAACTGCCTTATGGACATAGGAATCGAAAATTTACGGGACAGCCAAAGAACCTCAAGAAACAAACTATGAACGTTCTAAAATAAAATACTGCTACTGTAAATACATAAAGGTATTTCTTGCAGTATATGTACACCTGTAATAAAGTACCTACTTTACAACATCACATTAAAACAGCGTACAGGATATTTCTCAGCATACTATATCATCATCCTAAAAGACTTGTAGGTGATATGGCTTAAATAAACGATACATACTGAAGGCTAAAAAGGAGTTTGGCGAGGGATCTCCTTAATTAAATAATAATTATTATTATTATCTGAATAGAGTTAGGATGCGATAGCAATGGGTGCTTCATATGTTCAGTACATTCGGTGCTCACCTTCGATATGAAGACAGTCATTGCTACATATAAGACTGCCATCACGAATAAAAATAATAAAAAATATATACAGCGACTTCAAGTAACGATTCAGTGGACATTAAAATCAGCGAAAGCTCAACTAACCATATAGAGCAACACATTATACAATTATACCCAAAGTAACAGATAAGATCAATTTTATAATTAATTATGTTACTTGACAATTCTGCAAAGAAATCTGAAATTTGGATTTGGAAAATTGATCTGAAACTTTTGAAAATTGGAAAATAAAAAAACTGCATTGTTTTTTAATTTATCGTATAATTGAAGCAATGATGTCTCAAGCATTATTAGTGCATGGACTTTCGACCGTCAGCCCAGGGCCCACTGCCTTTTAGGCTGCTTAATTTTTGAGGTTAATATAAAAAATTAAAAAAACTTAAGTTTTCAAGTCGAAACTTTAATATTACGTTTCTAAATCTTTAATTCGTTTTTATAAACACGTGCAGCTACATATTATTGCTCTATTGAGAATTTATTTAGTGTCCATATCAAATAATGTCTCAAATGGACTTATTTTTTTTCACTTAGCTGTATTTGTAATTTCACTTTAGTATACAGTCTAATACAGAATAATGTTTATAACTTCACTGTTCAGTTTATTCTGTGTCAAACAGCTTACCTTTACAAAATCGAAATGGTTCTGTACCTCTTTGTTGTTTATGAACATTGACATTGTTAAATATTTAAAAACTCAGAGTCTTGGCCCCTTGCCTTAAGATCCATTCTAATTTATCTATTTCATTACAATACTTATGTATCAGTTGAATCATGGCAGAAATATTTATACATATTGTTTTTATGGATTTTTCTACTTTTAAATCAATGCAGTAAATAAATTTTCGTAACATCATAAATCAGGGAATTTTATTTTTCCTATTGAATTCTTATTATCTATTTTCAAAGCTACCTCGCCTATATGGCTTACAGGATTCGGCAGCAATAGCACTGACGCCAATCAATTATTCATTTCTTATCTTCTATATAGGGCGAGAATCTTTCCGAGAATCTTTCCGGTACTGGTTCTCTTCTATTTCTATTAGGTATGCCTAGTCAGTAGTGGGCAGACCATACCGCCGTCTTCCAGCCATATATGAATTCCTTGAACTGTGGGAAATTTTCTTTATTTACCAACAGAGGAAACTTTTTCTCAGTGAGGACGTAGATCCCGCGGTCTCATCATCTTGACCCTTAATGCTAGAAATCCGACGTAGGTCGTGACAACGTAGCTCTGCTGTCTCCGAGATACCGCGCGTGGAATGTAGTGGATCAATATCCTTAACAAAGCTATAAAGGTTGGTTTGAAAATTCCTATGCCTTGTGAGGAATTGTGAGACCCAATACTCGAGAGGTCGAGAGGAACCGCCCCAGCCTACGACCTGCATCATTTCAGCAAAGCCATCCTCTGCATCGACGCCAACCTTTTTTCCTGGCGCTGTGTGAGGTTCCGATTCTAGGAAGGTGGAATATCTCAAGTTACCTAGTACAACTTTATAGATCGTCAATGTCACTAGGGATCGACCATACAGATATTTAAATCGGCCTATCGGTAATATCGGCTTCATTGGCTGATTTTCAGTATCGACTGATACCAAAAGCCGATAGACCGATGCATTTTTTAAAGATTTTTATTCATATTCTTCATAAGTTTAGGTATAGGCAATAGAATTAATGAGTTCAATTTTTTTCAGGAATTCGCTCAAAAATTCTAAGGTAATGTAACTACGAAAATAAAAGTAAACATTTTTAGCTCTATTGATTATAGTTTTTTTTTTTTTATATTTTATTTTTTCAAGTAAATTCAAATCTGAATCTGTTTAACGATATTCCACTGTGTGATTCTTTGACTGATAGTCCA
Source organism: Rhaphigaster nebulosa (assembly GCA_948150685.1). Lineage (NCBI taxonomy): Eukaryota > Metazoa > Arthropoda > Insecta > Hemiptera > Pentatomidae > Rhaphigaster > Rhaphigaster nebulosa. Next base: position 133,701,405 of record OX411306.1, read on the forward strand.
TTGGCCCCCTCTAGACCGATTGGCCATTTTTCCTTACCACTGAAACAGATTTTTGTCAGATTTTGCCAATTCACTTTAGTTTTTAAATATTTTTTCAAAATATTAATTTTTATAAAGGTCTTGTTGTCGGCATTTTTTCCCAATAATAATGATTCCACTGCTTAGTTTGCTTTTATGATAGAATGTATAGAGCAAGTCCTGCCAGATTTTTTTTTTTTCATCCACTCATAATTTTCTGGAGATAGTATTGCACATCCTGCCAGTATCCAGAAGGACAGAAAAGCCTCTAAACAATCTTAAAGATGAGTCCCACCGACAGCACTATGTGTCTTTCCGTAAGGGCGTTCGATGGGCAAAAGTCCGTGCCAAGCGGATATACCGTTCTGCAGCTAAGGTAAACTTGCCATGGGCCGTCCTGTACGGAATACCCTCAGGATTCTTCGAAGTCCTCGACAATGAAATCATCCCAGGACTTCCATTTTTTACGAGCTTACTTTATTTCGTTATAGCCTTGGGCTTGTATTCTTTACTAAATGTAGTTGGCCTCTCGCCGCATCTGCAATGCTGGTACGTCAGCTGGACCTTGTAGAGGTCTCTCTTAATGGTAGATTAGACCGGCGTCCATGTCTCGTGTAGAGTGATAACATTTGTTTTACTACTTTTATTTTCTTTAATTTTGTTTCATAATACATACATATATATTTTTCGGTAAATAATTTTCTAATTATTCCTTCGTTAGATGGACTTGTTTTAGCAGCGCAAATATGCATAGACATTGAGATGTTGTTTAGCTTAGTTTAATCATTCACCCTTATAGAATTGTCTCAATAGCAATGGTAGAGATAACGTCGACTGATTTGGTTCCGCTCAAAGATTGAGTAAATATCTATATTGGTCAATCTTACGTGATTCATAACATTTTCTCTTCGAAAATACTTTCTTCAATTAGCTGCTCAGTAATATTCAAGATTTGGAATGATCCCTGTTCTTCTTTAAGACAGCCGGTCGCGACCCCATCGGTGAAAATGGCAGTAGGACTTGAACTGTCTCCATGATCAATATTCACAAACAATCTAGACTGTGTCTGTTAGGATTCTAACTTGTTTAGAGGCTAAAAATGATACATAAAAAATGTAATAAAAAATTAACCGTTTTTAGTATAAATTAAAAATAATGTAAATTATAGAAGAAAAAGCGACAGCTAATACTCCTGTTCACTGCTCCATATAATTAAGATATTACTTTGTATGAAAAAAAAAAATGCCGAATTAATCATGCTTATGTTGTAAGTCTTTGATAGCATTATATAATTCGACTAGAAAATATAATCAGCAACAGATGCTAATTTACTTATACTAAATACCGTATTTCTTTATGGTCCTTAATTATACATCTATTTCGCGAATATTAAAAAATAAAAAAAAATACGTGAGAGATACATTAGTAATAAGAATCCTGTTTTATGTAGAACCCGCCAAGTTGGGGTACCCTAATCATTGTGGTATTTAACAATGCGCGTTTTCCGTGATTATTTAACTCAGGTGAATTATGTTAATTACCTAATCTCACAGTAGTATTTGAAATGTTAAAGAACAATGGAGAAATAATCTGTTGACGTTTAAAAATATTTCAATGCTATTTTATTACATACTATTGCTCGCCCACAATAAAATGGTAGCCCGAGGGCGAACTCATGCGGTAAATTAGTTGAAACTAACGTTGTTTTATTTTTTAACCTTCCGATTTTATTTAAAAATATATGCATATAATTGTAAATATTTTGTAGATACTATGTCCGTAGATACTATGCAGGATAAGGAAAAAAAACAACAGCGTTGGTTTCAACTTCATGTATTCCCATTTAGTATTCAGGAATTTTTTTTTTATTCTAACTAAAATGTTTATTAACTGGCCCTGATGCAGATAATCAGCGAATTCCGTACAAGTATTCTTATCCCCTAGTTATATCGCTGTATAAAGTGAACGATATTGACTAATTTTAATGTTTATATTAATTCTTTATTTATTTCAAACCTGACCAACAGGTCAGTTTTCGTATATTACGTTAAGCTATCCATCAATTACACTGAGTGACTGATTGCATATTAGCTGCCCTTAGCGAATATCGTTCAGGAATCTGATGGAAATACGAGGCTTCTCAGTCCAAGACTGCATTAATGCTTACACTCCCTCATTTTATAATGAGATCGAAATTTGAATAGTTTTGGGTTGGGAAACTCCAGAGCCAATATTCATCCATTTTTACTATGCATACCCTAAAATCTATTTAAAAATTTATCGTATTTATACCTTTGACTTTCCCGGAAATTTGTTATTATTATTTGTGGTGACAAACCAATCAATGTACCTGCTCCGTTAGTGATCTGCTCACCTCTCTATTTGGAATCTGCTGTACAAACATAATTGGTTTTGTCAATATTGACGAGCAGTCCCTCTTGGCTGCCGCAACACCACACGATTCCGTTGATCACTGAGAGAATAAATTTTTAATTTGTAAGTTTGATTGTAATAGTGAAAAACTAAAATTGTTTTACCCTCATGCCCAGAAAATAACATTATTGTCGCGTTAATAATACGTTACTATCAGATTATTGTTGAAGAATGGAAAACCATCTTTTTTTTATTTGGAGTTAGTTTGTCTATATTTTTTTGCCTTAAGCTAATGGTATGTGCTGGACGAAATTAGGCACTGATGGTGGATCTTAAGACACCAGATACATCGATTTTTAAAAATATTTGGAATTATTCAGACGCTTCAAAGAATTGTAAACAATTTGATTCCATTAAGCAAATCGCTCCAAGAACTATTCAGCCCCCTTTGTTTATGATGGTTTCAACTTCTATAAACAATTTTCATATCTTGCCACCTCGCTTTCCATCGAGGATGTTACACGCAAGAAGGTTGAACATAAGAGTGACAATGATAACATAGGCCAACAAAAAAATTTTTTTTTAAAACTTTTTTAACTTTGATAGTTGATCTTTATAGATTTTTATGTGCTGAATCAAAATCTGGCCTTAGTTTTTTTGAATCACCCATAGTTTTCCGTAGGCTTCAGGCTCATCAAACATCCTAACTTTTTAAACTTCTGTAACATGTTAGCTACACATACACAATGAAACATACACTGGTCTTTTTTATTTCCCAAGAACTTTGTAACGACTTGCTTGAATGATGCCCATGCTTCTTTCTCATTTAAGGTCATTGTGGATTCAAAGTTAACATAAAACATCATTTTTCTAATATCAGGTCCGACAAAGACGCCTTCTTTTAGTTTAGCTTCTGAAAGGCGTGGAAAATTTTGGTAGAGATACTTGAAACATGGTCCATCTTTAGGCAAAGCCTTTACAAATTGTTTCAGGATGGCCTAACTTAAGGCCTAATTGTTTCATGGCCTAAAACTGAAAGCTGTTCAATTCTTTAAAAATCGCTTAATATAATAAATTTAACTATAAAATGTGAAGAAATTTTGGGTGATACAGCTTTTTTAATATCATATTTGGATTGAGCACCCTAAAAACTATAGGAATAAGGAATTTTCAGTACATAAGTTTTTTCATCGTTGCCCTGTGAAGCTGTTCAATTCTTTAAAAATCGCTTAATATAATAAATTTAACTATAAAATGTGAAGAAATTGTGGTTGATACAGCTTTTTTAATATCATATTTGGATTCAGCACCCTAAAAACTATAGGAATAAGGAATTTTCAGTACATAAGTTTTTTCATCGTTGGCCTGTGAAGCTGTTCAATTCTTTAAAAATCGCTTAATTTAATAAATTTAACTATAAAATGTGAAGAAATCGTGGGTGATACAGCTTTTTTAATATCATATTTGGATTCAGCACCCTAAAAACTATAGGAATAAGGAATTTTCAGTACATAAGTTTTTTCATCGTTGCCCTGTGAAGCTGTTCAATTCTTTAAAAATCGCTTAATATAATAAATTTAACTATAAAATGTGAAGAAATTGTGGTTGATACAGCTTTTTTAATATCATATTTGGATTCAGCACCCTAAAAACTATAGGAATAAGGAATTTTCAGTACATAAGTTTTTTCATCGTTGGCCTGTGAAGCTGTTCAATTCTTTAAAAATCGCTTAATTTAATAAATTTAACTATAAAATGTGAAGAAATTGTGGTTGATACAGCTTTTTTAATATCATATTTGGATTCAGCACCCTAAAAACTATAGGAATAAGGAATTTTCAGTACATAAGTTTTTTCATCGTTGGCCTGCGAAGCTGTTCAATTCTTTAAAAATCGCTTAATATAATAAATTTAACTATAAAATGTGAAGAAATTGTGGTTGATACAGCTTTTTTAATATCATATTTGGATTCAGCACCCTAAGAACTATAGAATTGAGTTACAAGAGTATAGTTTTAAACAATCAAAAAAATTTGTTTATAATATTACAGTTATATTTTGCTTTGATTTGTCATTTTTAAATTTGTGAAAATAATGTAATTTCTTAAAAATGCAATGTTTACTATGCTATATCTATTGGTAACGACAATATTTTTACAATTTTTATTTTGCATGAAATAATTATTCAAAAAGAAATTGCTTAGTTAGAGACATAATAGAAAAATATTTTAATTGTACAATAATTATATTAAATTTACCGATCTGAGAACAGAACTGGTTTACCTTGTTTCAAATTATTGGTATTGCCCGAATGTAATATCATTAATCTTTCTAATCTTGGTAATTTAATAAAATTAACTTCATCATGGAAAGAATTTTAACTTGTAATAGCCTTATTTATACTTTTGATAGCCAATGAGTTGAAATATTTAGAATGTTATGGAGTAGGCAGGTGGAAGTTCACAAAGTGAATAGATCTGTTATAGTCTTATCTAGTCTATGCGATATCAGCAGAGACATATTTAAAATTTTGTTAGTAAAAATTTGTTTACTACCTCAGTTTGGTTAAAATTAAAACACCTAAGTTAGTGCCGATGCCCAAGGAACACATATACTCACCCCACTGTGTGCCGCGTGCTTCGGTCCACTGAAAGCCAGTTTATCTTGACAACAAATTCTTTTTTTAGTTAGATTTTCAACTTTACTCTGAATTTACATTCGACAGAACGATAGCATGAGACCGGAATGCCAAAATGAAATAAATAACTCCTAACAAGGGACTCATTCTGTCTATCACTCTTCTGTTTTACTTAAAAACACAGCAAGAAAGATGAAACGCATAAGGGTAAAGTGGAAACCAAAATAATTTTAATAAAAAATTCTCATTTAAAAAGGTAATTAAATTTTATTTCAAAAACTCTTATGGTATGTGAGTAGCGGTGTCATTCATACCGACTTTCATATACCAATAATCAATCAATATTTTTATTTACTATTTAATGCCAATTTAATGCCAACCTATACAATATACAATATAACAAACCTATACTTTAAATGGATACGGTTGATGGTCCAGGGATTACGAAGAGAATGAAAATAATCCTGTATGAGGGATCCCTTTATTAAGCCCCGAAAGAGGTGCTACTTGGAATGTTTCTTGATCTTAAATTTCTCAAATCTGGCTGGCTATGTATTTTGGTCGTTTTAACAGCTCTGAATGATGAATGAGTTTATTTTTAAAAAAATAGTTAAAGTCAATATTTTACATTCAATTATATTTAGGGAATAATAACTTTGTTCAACTTTTCCTTCCTTATTTTATCTTCGCAGAATATGAGAAGGATTAAATTTGATAAAAAAAATTAAAAGTATTATAATATTATTTCAAGAATTTATATGAAATATTAGGGTGGACTTTCATTTTGTTCCGGACTGTTGTTATTTCTCAAAGAAGACTCACGTATGTGCTGCATTATATATTATAAATGAGGAGATATATCACAATAAGAAGTCGAAGTCTGGCTGTAAAAAAATGATATAGCTGATCACGAATCTATCGGTAGTGTGGATGGTATCACGTTTCGTTTTCCCATCCATCAACTTCACCATTGTGTGCCCCTTAACTGGTCATATGGACACATTAAAAAGATTGTGTCGATGTCTCTTGATGTTTATCTGTATAGAAAATTGAACCGAGCTTTACCGAGACGTATGTAAACAGCAATATTTAAAAATAATTAAATTATATAATTATAAATTTTTAATTATATAATTGAGACACTAGTAGATGGAGCGGCGGGAGTGGATAAGGGCTTGGAGGGGAACGCTAACGGGAACGCCCCTTTCTCGCTTACCGGAAAAACAACTCCAAGTAAGGAAATAAAACCTTGTTCTATTTACAGAACTGCTTCAGGCCTTCGTCACCAGGTTCGCTATCTCCTCCTGCCTTGTATCTCCAATGAAAAATATTTTATTTCCCTTTTCGCGACTTAAATAAAATCTCTGTTAGTCTTTATCAACGCTCTAAATAATTTTTCACAACACTCGCATAGTTTCACCCCAGAGCAATACAAATACTGGAAAATCGCTGATATATGTATGACACCTGATGATCAAATTTAAAGCTAAGACTTCTTCTTCGGTGTTATTAACCAATTAAATGACTTAATTGGCCACTTTAGTTAGATAATTATTATTTACAGTATACACATAAGTTATATAATTATACTTGATGAATTATGTTGAATTGAATTAAACCCAAAGGGATTTATGAACTTTAGACGAATATATAGTATTTCATTTTTCTGGGACTGATATTTCTATCAATGTATTTGATATAAATATAAATACATAATATGTATATAATATAAATATGCAGGTATATCTATTTCAATCTTTATCTTCTTGCCGCCCTCTGAATTCTGCCGCCCATGACAAGTGCCTTTCTTACCTCTCTCCCTAGATCCGACCCTGCGAATTGAGATCTGTTCAATTACCATTAATTCTTTATTCATAATTTGCGTTGTATAATAATTATTTTTTAAAAAAAAATTTTAAGATATTTATTTTTCTTATCAATAGATGATAATATTAGATGGATATCTGTACCCCATCACTAGAAAACGATAAAAATAATTCACTAATTTATAAACAATTTCTATCGAACGCTCATATGTTAGCATGATTAACTTTTATTTGTACAATGTTTTACTTTTTTACTTCCTTGTATGCAGTAAAGGAAGTATTGTAATCATTTGACAAGTTTCGTCGTGATGTCTGTACGTACATTCGTACGTATCTCGAATAATTTAAAAACGGTTAGCCATAGAAAGTTAAAATTTTGTATTTAGCGTTATTATAAAATCTAATTTTGAGCCTCCCTTTTTGGTCACTGCGTGATTACCGGAAGTAGTACTTTACTTGAAGGTCATTTTGATTTTCATCAAAAACTATATTAAAATATAATGCAAAACTTCTCAAATTTGGTATATGAGACTCACATATCGATGAGACGTACTATGCGGTGAGGCTGACATTGTCACCATCGTGATGCGTCCCGGATAAGATGGCTAGGCTATGTGGAAAGAATGCCGGAGGAAAGGGAGGCAAGGAAAATCATGTATGGACAAACTGGAGGAGGAAGGAGAGGCAGGCCACTATTCCGGTGGAAAGATGACGTGGAGGCGGACCTGAGACGACTTGGTGTCAGGCGGTGGAGAGCTGCCGCAGTGGATCGAGAAGAGTGGCGAAGAATCGTAGAGGAGGCCCAGGACCGCAGCGCCGAGGAAGAAGAAGAAGAAGTTAAAAACCCGTGACTGAACATGAGTTATTAAAGGTCAATAAATATTTTAGTAGAGCTTCTGTATTAACTACCAGCCTTCTTGATGCTTTTATATTATCACCAAGGTGTATCTCTTGAGGTGTAAATTTGGTGGATGCTTATTTTAACAGAATGTTTTGTCTATCGAACCTACGAGTACACCTAATATAGTAGTGACTAAAAAAAAAATTAACAATTTTATATATATTTATACATTTTTTTTTTTCACATGACTTCTAAAGTTATCTAAAATTTTGTTTGAAGTTTATTATGAAGAAAAATATTGAAAACAAAGTGACCTACTTCTATATAGAATTATGGCTTATATGCATTGTGGTTGAAACATATTTTCTATGTATATTAAGTTTGGCAAATTTGATTCAAGATAATGCATAAGTAATGATTTAATTTTTGATACATCAGAAGAAAAACAGGTCATTTCGGTACTGTTTTAACAATTTAATTAGAATTAATTTTATAATAGATTTTTTTAAGCATTTCGAAATGTGTTCTGATAATTTAGTTGAGATGAGGAAAGTGCAGTCCATAATAACTTTTTACGGATTTGTAAAGTTTTCTAATTAAAAAAATAAATCATAAATGTCTATAGTTATTGTTTTGTTTTTTGCCAATTACAGAATATTATTTCAAATAAACTGAAAATGTTGAGTCGTTTACTTCAAAATGTTCAATCTGGATGTAATTACTTTCATTTATTTGTAATTTCACTCTTTATTCAATATAAATATAATTTTTTATGCAATTAAAATTAAGAAAAATTTTCAACTAAATTATGCACATCTTTTCATATTATACTACTGTTACATTAGCAAACTTTAACCAAAATTATTATCGCGCCAAGAGAATCTAGATGCTTCAATATTTGGAAAATCGTGTTCTAAATCGTAAAATTTATAATAAATATATTTATTGGTCTTATTAATTAATTTATTTTTAACTATAAATAATGTTGCCTTTTGATGATAATCTACAATAAAGTTCTTTTGTGTTACCACTTAACCCTAATGATTATTTATTGTAATTTGTTCTTAAAATCTATTATACTTAGGAGCTATTCAATTTTCAAAAATACTAATACATTTTATCAAAATATTTTACATGATAAACATTGATATAAATTTTTTAGTTTTCTTTTTTGCATTTTTTTTATTTATTTTTTTTGTGACGTATATTCACGGAATTCAAAATTGTAATAATGAAACGCTTTTAAAATTTTACAACAAAACATTAAAATTTCCGAAAGAATTTTTTTCTGTATGAAACATATTTTTTATATGTTGAGACCTTCCTATGTATATTTTACTACTATTGAGTGTCTTTTATAAATGACACCCTATAATACAGTGCCTTAAGTACCTTTCAATCTGGAATGGAGATTTTAGTGAACATTTTTCTTCGATAGCTTCGGTCATTAAACGTATCCCAATTAACTCAGTTCTATAAATTTAGTTACATTTTAAAATAAATATTATTTCAATAGATTTTTAGGAATTATTTCGAAAGTAACCATGAACGAAGGAGACCATCTTTACCTGAATGGTTTACACCTTCATGGCGCCAGACATTTACAGGCGTGTCGTTTCTCACATGTCGGTTCACTTTTCAAATGGTTTCTTTCATGTTTACCGAAAAGTAATGATTTAATTTTCCAAAGATTTTCGCATTACTTTAGTAATTTTAGTTATAATTTTGGGCCTCGTTGCTGTTATTACCTATAAAGTGGATTAATTAGAGTACTGACTATGGTCGGATCATCATAATCCATTAATTTTTAAAGAAATTGAAAAACAGCGTCTAACAATTACTGGTTAAAAGCTACATAGAGGTATACTCGTAAATAGATTTTTAGCTTATTGACACCGTGAAAATTATATCATTTATAAAAAAAAAAAGAATTTGAAGGTTCAACGAAAATAACAAAAGAAATAATGAAATGGAATGGTAACATTAAGAAATTTCTACAAATTCAAACATGTTTCTTCATCAATTTCTGATTCCGATACATAATTGTTTTGCAGATGACATTCTTTAATTGCGAAACGTCCTGAGGAATAGAACGATATTATGTGTACGGTTTGGTTATTCCAACTATGTGCTGGGGGAAGGGGAATTACTTAGTATTCATTATTCATAAATTGATAGTCGTGAGTAGTTCATTGAAAAAGACACCGCACACGGTGAGATGAGTAGCGTCTCTTTGTGCTTTACCGCTGCTACCGGCGTAGTATATTGAGTGAGCATGGTTTTTATTCAGTCCACGTTTCTTCGAACGAAAGATTTAGTAACTGATATAGTTTAAATATAGATAGGCAGATCTCATAATACTATTTTTATATTTATTTAAATTATCTATACAAGCAAATTATGAAATTTCAAGAACTGAACTATTTTTTAACCAATGGAATGTATAGGTAATTATGTACTTAGTAATTTGAAGTGATGTGTGGTTTGTATACAAATGTATTTGCCTATGCTTGTGCTGGCAAATTAGAAACTAAACCAAGAAACTAATTAGAACGTTTGGTTACTAGTGACTTCGTAGTAGTAGTAATGGGCAGCTATTCTCCTGATTTTAGTTCGACAAAAAAACTCATTCCAGCAATATTTAAAATTTTGGTTTTTACCGCATTTTTTTTCATTTATTCATTTTCTCATATGATGAAAAAATATAGAAAATTATTTAAATCTCTTATAAAGTTTCATTGGTTACACAAATAACGAGATTATTTAAATTTTGAGTACCTTTATTAAGATAAAGAAAAAAAAAGAGCTATCAAAGTTTTCTCGTGGACAAACTGTAAATAATGGATTCTTATATCCTGTAGCGTACGAAGGGGAGGAGATCAGGGGATATAATCCCTCTAAATTTACGAAAAAAATATAAATTTCATACCAACTAACGTAAGATATGTTTTGTGAGTAATATTTTTGGTTATTTTAACAATAGCTTTTTAATCCAATTTTCATGCTTATTCTCAAAACCTACGCCAAATTTAGCAATTATTGGCATTAATTTGATTATTTGCCTTCTTCTTATTAAATCCCTCATCCCGAAAAAAAATTCTCCGTACGCCCCTGCTTATATCATCCTCTAAACTCTCATCCATTTAAATATTGGAAGATTGATGAGTTCGTTTGAACGACTGAAGCGATATCGAAAAAAACAGATGCACAATTTCTAATTAGATAAAAAATATTCTTTAATGGGCGATAAGCTTCCTTTTTTGATGCAGCCATCAACACTAGAACAATTTGGACGATTCTGATGAAATCTGGGAACCAGGTTCCTATTTGACAAACTCAAAATTCTTCAAAAGAAAGCTCTTTTAGATGGAGAGGGAAGAGGAGCTTCTTAAAACTCAATAAGGGTCATTAATTATACGGCAGATGCTCAGGTTATGATTGGAGGACTTGCACACAGCTAGCTGGATAGTAATATAGTGATACTATCGAGTATTAAGAATAGTTTCAGGCATTTACATTGGAAGGATTGATTACGTTCGATGCGTTTGCCGATGGTTTTGTAAACTGCATGTTAGTTGTAAACTGAAAGAAGTTAGGTCTCAGTGGTCTGTAATATTTTGCTAAATCACCCATTTTAGCCTTATCTTAAAGGTCTTGTGTGAGGGTTCCTGTTATGTATTTTGTCTGAGAAGTGATAGATATCATGTAAGATAATATAGAGAGCCAAATAGTGGCATAATAGTACTAGTATAATAGGCAGAATAGTATAATAGGACTGAATGGTTTAAGTCTGGCGATAAAGTCAGGCGCTTGTATTTTAAATGAGAATGTTGACATTATTATTTATCATTATTATTAATATCTGTTTTAGAGTTATGCATGAATTTGATGCTCTTAAGCCTTAATTAATTTTAGTACACTTTAATTTGTGTGTGTTTAAGTATTAGACCATGACTACAACTCGGATTTGAGTCATTTGCCCCTCTGATGATCGCTATTTTGATACCTGTTATAAAATATTTATTGTTCACTTCAATTACTCTCATTTAACTTGTAAATTTAAAGTTTCTAATCTCTTTAAAATGTGCATTTTTTAACTAAACAATTTTCGCCTGAAGTTTTAGCATCTAATAAATTTCACCTGTCTAGTCTTAATTCCGTATCTTTACTCGTAACGGGAGATATAGCAGGAAGCTATAAACTAAAAATTTCTATAATGGGAAAGTTCCGCTGAATATATTCAAACGTTAGAGCTGCCAACTACCTACTCTATCCATTACACCACGTGCATATTCGTACGTATAGGTAAACATGCTTTTATTTGAATTAATTTTATTTGTAACATTAATCTTTTGGCTATCTGTTGAATTGATTAGAAGGAGTAAAACTAAAAAAAAATATCTGATGTGGACAACATATGATTTCCTTGTACGCATATTAAACTATAAATGGGAGGCTCAAAAAGTGATCCTGGATTTGGTTACTACTTTCCGAAGATTGCAGTATCTCAAAAACGACACGCGGAGTCGCGACATTCATCTATTGACACACACATACATACAGAAACATACACACAGACACACTCTTGTTGCTGGAGGTCTCATTCCGTTATTATATGTCATTTTCCTTCAGTAGGTAACTAGTTTCCAAGAGATTTCTTCATGTTCCGTGACAACATTAAAACTGTCAATATCACTAGATAAATTAGAAATCAACAGTTTCGACATTTTAAGCGGAAAAACCCACTTAACTATTATCTTATTCTCATGCTGCAGACTTGTTTATCTCACAAATGGGGAGGAAAACCAGTATTTTACGCTCAATTTTAACACTTAAAACAAATAATAAAAATGTTTAATTGGATTGGAAACCAAATTGTGTTTGTAACCTTTATTACCGAAACATATGATTTCTGAATTTAATTATAATATAATTTTTGATGGAAGTTAATAATGACCTTCAAGTAAAGTACCCTTTCGGCTCACCAATTTTAAGCAAAATATAGTAAATACATTCATATCGATGTAAAAGTCCTATTTACCAAATTTTAGATAATTTAAATTATATTTTAATATAATTTTTGATGAAAGTCTAATATGACCTTCAAGTAAAGTACCGCTTCCGGTTTTCCAATTTGATCAAAATCTAGTATGGTATTTAAATCAATATATAAATTATAAATACTAAATTTGAGAAGTTTTGTATAGTATTTTAATATAATTTTTGATGGAAATCAATTATGACCTTCAAGTAAAGTATCACTTCCGGTAATCAAGCACTGACCAAAAAGGGAGGTTCACAACTAGATTTTACAAAAATCCTGAGTACAAAATGACAACTTTCTACAGCTAACCGTTTTTGAGTAATGTGAGATACGAAATTACGAACGTACGTACGTACAGACGCCACGACGAAACTATTCAGAATGGATTCAGGGATGGTCAAAATGGATATTTCCGTTGAAATCTGAAAATCGAAAATTTTCGTGATTACAATACTTCCTTTACTTCGTACAAGAAAGTAAAAACATGTAAAGAGTGATGGATATGTTTGAAGACATATGATTAGTATTGTTATTATTCGATTGCTATTTAATACATAACATAAAACAGTACCTTAACTCCGAATTTTAACAATATTTTAAAATATTTCTGCGATGTTATTATTACTTCCTTGTACGAAGTAAAGAAAGTATTGTAATCACGAAAATTTTCGGTTTTCAGATTTCGACGGAAATATCCATTTTGACCATCCCTGATTCCATTTTGACTAATTTCGTCGTGGCGTCTGTACTTACGTACGTTCGTAATTTCGTATCTCACATTACTCAAAAACGGTTAGCTGTAGAAAGTTGTCATTTTGTACTTAGGATTTTTGTAAAATCTAGTTGTGAACCTCCCTTTTTGGTCAGTGCTTGATTACCGGAAATGATACCTTATTTGAAGGTCATAATTGATTTCCATCAAAAATTATATTAAAATACTATACAAAACTTCTCAAATTTAGTATTTATAATTTATATATTTAAATTTAAATACCATACTAGATTTTGATCAAATTGGAAAACCGGAAGCGGTACTTTACCTGAAGGTCATATTAGCCTTTCATCAAAAATTATATTAAAATATAATGTGAAACATCTCAAATTTGGTAAATAGGACTTTTATATCGATATAAATGTGTTTACTAAATTTTGGTTAAAATTCGAGAGCCGAAAAGGGTACTTTACTTGAAGGTCATTATTAACTTACATCAAAAATTATATTATAATTAAATACAGAAATCATATGTTTCGGTAATAAAGGTTACAAACATAATTTGGTTTCCAATCCAATTAAACATTTTTATTATTTGTTTTAAGTGTTAAAATTGAGCGTAAAATACTGGTTTTCCTCCACATTTGTGAGATCAAGAAGTCTGCAGCAGGAGAATAAGATAATAGTTAAGTGGGTTTTTCCGCTTATAATGTCGAAACTGCCGGTTTCCAATGCTTTATTCAGTGATATTGATAGTTTTATTGTTTTCACGGAACATGGAGAAATATCTTGGAAATTAGTTACCTACTGAAGGAAAACGACACGTAATAACGGAATGAGACCTCCAGGAACAATAGTGTGTGTTTGTGTGTCTGTGTCAATCAATAGATGGATGTCGGGACGCCGAGTGTCAATCTTCGGAAACTAATTACCAAATTCATTATCACTTTTTGAGCCACGGATTTATAATTTAATAGACGTACAAGGAAGTCATGTATTGTCCACATCAGATATTTTTTTTTAAATCAAACCTGACTCTGTCTTGTTATACTTCAATCCTCTTATATATAATGTTAGGTATTTTACTTTATAATTGGCGGCAGACATTAATAGCTGAGTTTAAGGAGATTGAAAAATAAATGAATAGGTTCAGTGGATTTGAAAATAATACATTAAAATATTTATCGTAGCATGAGAATTTATCGTCGCATCGGTGACTTTTTGGATAGTAGTAATATATTGGAAAAGAAAACTTCATGACGTCAACATATTTTAGAATATTCCGAAACCTTGACTGAAGAGCGAGGTCAAAGCTTCCTCGATTTCCTTATCTGTCAGTCTAATAATGCAGTTACTAATTAAAAATTTGGGGTCTTATACACAAAGACGGACGCATTTATTTTTCATGATTAAACATGAAAATAGCTTGGAAAATGGGGAAGGAAGGTCATAATGTTATTTATTTTTGTCTGCTATTAATTTTCAGTGAGGAGATAGATTTATACGTGTCTTTCTGTTAATTGGTCCGTCTCAGTTACGTAGCACGTGACAGCTGATTTGGTTCAGGTTTATTTTTTTCCGATGATGGGTTTGATTGATTTCGAGCTACAGCTGTGAATTTTTACAAGAAAAAGAAATATTGCATAAACAAAGAGTGTGTTTTTAAATCATGAAAAATTTTTATTAGTATCTTCAGTGAAAAAATAATCATTCAAATAAATGAATAATTAATTATTCGGTCTCTTCAGTGATATTGAAATAAATAATTAAATGTTCATACAATTGTCAAAAATAAAACGTATATAAAAAATCAAATGCAAAATCTATTATTTTAAAAAACTGTTATTTCCTTTTAGAAGCTGTTTATTGCTATCTGGATTCGAAAATAAAAGCAATAAATATACCACTCACACGACTTTCCTTACCGTTTTGGGTGCAAAGTCCAATGCAATAATTGCTGTCTTAATCGGAAAAAAATCTTAAAAATCTTAAAATTAAAAATCTTAATCGGATCAATATATTCGAAGATACAGTTCGAATATATTGATCCGATTAAGATTTTTACAAATTTGGCATTGTAATTATCTTTTAAATGAGGATTTTCATTGCATTTCAGGTCATAAATATTTATCGAATTATTAGAGGTACGAAAGAAAAGTGAAATGGTTTTCTTGGAAACATACACATGACTGCAAAATCTGTGCCCTATCTTTTGTTAGTCCAATTCAGATGATTTTTTTTTTTTTATATGAAATTGAATTGCCTTTCTAATGGCTCTTGGAAAATTTGCTATAAAAATATACTATATGAGTTATGCGCTAATAAAGTTTTCTTTTCTTCATAACTTTTTCCCTTTTTTTTCTTGGGGATATACTATAAATATGAAGAGTTAAATGCCTTCAAGGAGACCAATTTTAGACTTTTAGACAAGCTTCATTAAAATCGTTAGATCCGTTTTGCGTGAAACAATCTGTAGAAAAACACTTTTTTTCAGTTCTTGCGCAGCCACTATTAGCCATACCTTATTTAGTGTATAGGTAGGTATCAAGGGACAAAACACTACAAAAAAAAATTAATGAAAAATTAGCAACAAAATCGGTTGCTTCAAGAAATAATTACGACCCAGATACTCACGCAAATTCTAGTAGAATGCTAACATTTACGGTTCTAGTTTATTTTCATGCCTTCCTTGTCGTCCGACTACAATGATTCAGCAGGGATGGCATATTACTGATCCAAAGTCCTTATTATCTATTTTAATATGTTTTATTTATCTTCCCTCTTTTTTTACGTTTTTCCACTTTTCGACCTTCTAGATAGGCATGCCTCACCGCCGCACAGTGTGGCCGATTGAGAATCTAGCGGGACAAAAGTCTGGAAGCCATAGCATTTATAATGAAATATTTTTCTCTCATCCAGACTTGTTTATTTTTGTCAAAAATGGCCTTTAATTGATTTCAAAACCAGTTTCTGTCTGAAACCAGTATATTTTTACTACTTCAAACAATTTTAAACATAAAACAACTATAATGATACATCACTTTGACGAGATCATCAATTTCTTTTTCAGAGTCTGGTATTTTCATAATATACATTTAAATAATATATTTTAATATTTGGAAGAATATTAAGTGTCAATAATAAGATATGAAAATTTCATATCTTCAATACTATGGTTTTATTCAAAACTCGACAATATTACACCAACGTTTCGTGGTTTCAGTCCATCTTCAGGAATTAATTTTTAAAACAATTTGCTGTAGGGTCTCTGTCAGTTTTCCGCTCAACTATCTTCCAATTCTCTTCATATGATTATCATTGTGGGTTATCATTAAATTAGTCCCATATTTAATTCCATATATATAATTAACTGATTAAATAAGTTGATAAATAATAATTATTATTATCATCATGTTATTGACCACTGTATTTTTACTGTCATATCTATATCTCTAATTTCATTTCAGTCCTGATGATAGCCCACGTGTTTGGGTCGAAATTTTGGCTTTTACAATAAAAATCATGAACATTAATTACTGATTCCTGAATATTTGGGATAAAAAATCTATTTTTTTTCTCAAAACATTTTTAGTCCTCCGACTAAATGTTGATTTTATCAGCACAATCAAGCATATTTTTTCTTCAAGAGAATTGTTAAAACGAAGATCTGTTTTTTTCAATTCCTCAATTAATTCCCGTTTCAAAAACTCCACTTTTCCACCTGAAACGCAATTCTTATTACTGCTTTTAAATGGGCGATTAAGTTTTACATATTTGCTAATTTATCATGTTGCTTCGCACAATGAATGAAAATTCAAGTCACACCTTCGTGTAGGTAAAAAGTTATAGACCAAAACGTGAAGCAGTTTTCTGTATAGTTTGGCGTTGTTGATTGACTTAGATTCTGAGTGTAAAATTGAAAAAAAAAAAACAGCATTAGTATTTCCTTCTTTCATTGCATGCCATCGTGAAATAGTAAAAAAATAACTACGACAGCCTTATACTGTTCGCTGAAAAGAGAATGAAGAACTACTTTAACTTATCTGTTAACTCTGAGAGAGTTGAAAAGGTATAAGTTAATTGCTCACCCAAGTGCTGTATTGGCATTAGCCTTGGATTATTCGTGTATTTTATCGCTTATGAACTTCCTATTTAAAGGTACAAACAAGTGTTTAGTCATAATCTCAAACTTAGGTTTTGGACTTTTGTCCCGCTAGATTTAGTCGGCCACACTGTCCGCCGCCTTCCAGCCATATATAAACCTCTTGAGAAATTTTCTTCACTGAGATTCGATCCATTTTGGTAGATTTTATGTCTGATTAATGCGAAAAGACCCAAAAAGATGCCAATTATTGATCTTAAATCATTACTTGTTAAATTTAGGTCAAATTTTGTTTTATCCTTTGACATCGTACTAAGAAATTTAGTACGCCTCATTCCGGACATTAAGAACCGTATATAATTATTTAATTCAATAAATGATTGCTGCTAATAAAGTTTTATTTTGTTATAAGTGGCTATCATTTTGGTCGTTTATGTAGTATAGTTCCTAATATTCTGAAATTAGTTCTGCTTATAATAATCTATACTTGAGTCCGGTTATGCAAATTATGGCTGACAGGCGGTATCCATTATTTTTTAAATCAGATGCTGGTTCATTAAGATACCACCTAAAAGAGAATTGAGAAGTTCTTTCACGATTGGTAACCGCTATCATTTTAAATTAGTTTCTCACCCTCTCTGGATACAGACCGAGTATCGAAAGACACGAGACCGGTACAAGTTGATGGAGGTATCCAATACTGCATGATTCATCAGACCCACAGTTGCTATCTCGATATGTGCAAGGAGTAATTCTTCATCTATTACTCGGAGTTGCTAAGACAGATACAGAGGGGATACCGTTAGCGGGCAGGTGTGGATGCGTGTTGCCCTCTGTGAAAGGTCAACCTACGGTGAGTTTTGATTTAGAGGAGGCCGTTTCTCTTTCCAACTTCCAGTTTCCCGGAGCTGGAGCAGTTCTGAATGTCCTGTTGCATCTTAGAGAGAGATACATTACTTACGGTTCCTCGCATATGTCATGTGTAATTCAATTTCGAAAACGAAAGATGTAATTTATAAACTCCCCTTCATTTATTTGACTTCTTTAACCGAAAAGGAATCCGCTATTCCCTCTGCCCAGTTGATAAACGGGATGCGATTATGCAGAATTAGACCATATGTTTTCGAATTTCATGATAATTTGGTTATTCCAACATTCGTTGTTTATATCTCATGAGGATGTTAATAGATCTGTGACCCTAATACATTTTTTAGATATTTTTCAATTGTTATTTAGTTATTCAACGAACCGATGCGCAGTAATTCTAATTCCATTATGCAATTATTGTATACCGATTACAAGAAATTCATTACTCCATTTTTTTTTATCCGTTCAAAGCCTTCTAGCAGCTATTTTCTCCTTCTCTTCTTCTATGTCCTATTTTTTTCCTATACTCCTATTCTCCCCTTGATCACCTGTTTTCTTCATTTTTCTCATCAGACGGTCAAACCATTGAAACCTTATGGTATTATAAAGGGCGTTCTTTTCATAGTCAGCAATATCTTCTTCTATGTCCTATTTTTTTCCTATACTCCTACTCTCCCCTTGATCACCTGTTTCCTTCATTTTTCTCATCAGACTGTCAAACCATTGAAACCTTATGGTATTATAAAGGGCGTTCTTTTCATAGTCAGCAATATCTTTCATAATATTATTTAAGATGTTTTGTATACTTGAAATACCACAGCTTTGTTTCAGAAAATCCATGAGTAATGGCAGTAACTTGTTGGCATCATGTTGTTTAATTGACTGAATTATGCCTTATAGTTCAATATACTTTAAGTAAATTCCTGGAAGTATTGGTGTCATCAGTATACTAGAGTTATAAAATTATAGATGATAAACCGGATGATAATCATCATGGAAACATTTGCAACAAAGTTTTGTCACAAAACTGCACATTTTATAAAACTATTAATATTGCATCCTTTTTTTTTTTTTTAAGGTTTATTAGAAACTATGTTCATTCGTAATCATGAATATTTCTCTTTCATCAATCAAATTGCAGGGGAACTAAGCATACTAGATCATCGCTGTATATTTATGCGAGGTCAATAGATGACATATAAGAGAATGAATTTTTATGACGTCTTCTCTTGATGTTAATTCTCTGTTTTCAATCAGTAATTGGAGCGTTTTGGATTTCCTTTACAAATATTTTTTTCTTGAAAAAGGTAAACGTCACTCGGTTAGCAAATAGATGTACATGGTGGAATAATCTTCACTGTGCAAGAAACTTCGTTATTTTATCAAATTTATTTCAAATTTCAAGGGGGATTTTAAATGTGGCTAAGGAAGGGGCTTGCCGGATTTTAGGAGGGAGAGAATTACAGAAAGTAGCGGAACGGGCAATAAAGGAGTGTTGGAACAATGCAGATTTATGGAAAGGTATACAATATAAAGGTCAGTGGACTGGGAGTCGATAAAGGACTTGAATTGAGGAGGTTGTAGACAAAGTAAGAGCCACTGGTTGCTCTTGCATAACATTGTGCTCAATTATTATTATTATTATTTTTTTACTATCTTATTGATGAATAATGAAATTACAGAAGGGAGACTGGGGCTAGTTGGCATAGATTCTGATTTTTATATTTTTTTTTGGGCAATACTAGCATTCGCTAGCATTAATTAAATTAGTCTTTAGATAATCCCCAAAACACTTTTCATAAAAGATTAATGTTATGCCAAGGACGCGGGGTTAGTTGGCATACTCCCTTCCTCTTGGTGCAAGTTGATACAAAGATATATGGATAGAGATGCAGTAATTTTCGTGGGGAAATATTTTATTTTATCAAAATATGCACAACATTTATATGTACTGTAAGAACTTAAATGTAATAAAAGAATCAAATTATACTTATTACCATACCTACCTTTAGGTTATTTAAATAGAATTAACTCAATATTTTAAATCAGATTTTTAATCAATAGTAGTTTGGTGCTCGTTTATTTTAACAGATGGATTCAATGTTGGCACAACTTGACTTACTTCGTACCAAATCGAATCATACCTGTCTGGCCATTTCTAGTATTTTCTCTTTATAACCATGGTGGATCCGCGAATCTCATTGCTATCGGTTTCGGCAATCTTCCCAGGGTACTCGCGGGCGTTGTACAAGTACTTTATCCAACAAAAGTCATTTGCATTTAGGCTGATCAGAAGGACCTTGAGATTGCATGGGTTCGGTTTTGTTCTGATTCGAAGTGACATATTGGGTTCTTTTGGGTGGTTATTATTCTGTCAGGATCTTACTTTGAAGTCGCATTTATTCGTTATTTACAAGAATTGTTTCTTTTTTAATGAACAGTAATGGAGGAGTTAGTTGATATAGGTGTGGGGCATCTAGCCCCACAGGGATTTCCAAAACAAGATGGATACCGTACGATCACAGACATCATAAACAAAAGATATAGATATATGCATACAGCCACAGTTAACCACTCTTCCGAAAATCACCATTAGCAGAGACTCAGTTCGATCTACAGGTTCACTAGAACAAGAAAAAGTTACTCACCAGTCAAAAAAACGATAAATCAGCTATTTTTCCTTCGTGAATTTTCTAAACAGACCGAAGTCTTGGTGTATGCTGCACCTTTATGTATAGGTGTATCTACACTTCCTACTAGTAAGATGACAACGATCCATCCCCACGGTGGAATTAAATAACTAGTCTACCGCGAACTAGTATTTGATTCATTACTGTATTCTAAGCCCTTTTAAATGTTCTAGTAATTCCAAAACTTAGGAAATCTGTAAGTAGTAATACATTGATGGAATAAATGTCGTTCTTATTATTATTATTTAGTGATTGACGAAATATTTGTACAAATTTGAAAGAACTCTCTGAAACATTGGGTTTTTCTTACGGTTATTAGTCTTAGTAATCCCAGGCAAGCTTCTTGCTGGGTTGTCGGAGCGTCTTAACATTGTTATTTCAAATTTATTTAATACCAGAATTTTATTAAACAATATTCTTCGTGTAGCTCTATAAAACCCCTTTGATGGACACATCTGTGCCTAACTGCAGGGGCTAGCGGTCAGCGGAGGTGTGGTAGTTGACTCAGCGTTTGGCCTTGACGGAAGATGTAGCCGTCTGTCTACGTCACAATCTTATAGATCTACTGATCTCGGCTCTGCTTCCTCTTTGTCGGGCATCAACGACTGCCGTTTAAATGTTGTATTCTTCATGGAAGTCTATTATTTATTAGTGGGCATGCCAATTTTTACATGGTTGAATTCACCTCAGAAGATAAATGGTTTTTCCGTAGGACTTTTTTGTTTGGATTACGCAGTGAATTTTGACGTCCTAAATACGTTTTATTAGATACAGGCATTCTTGATATAAATAACTAATATACCCGAGCTAAAACTCTCGCATTTGACTTCTATCTATCTTCTCCCTAATGCATTCGAAGTATAAGCTAGCTAAATTGGAGAAGCATGTTTCTTCGTATAATGTTAGAAACAATATAATACTAGCATGAAAGTTTATTTAACAAAAACATTTGGTAAAGCAGTATAGTTTTGTTGAAGTAACAGTTTACTTAATAAGTTATTAGTTATCTCTTCAGTTTAACAGCTAAGCAATAAGATTCAGCTATACCATTTTCTATATGTAGTATTCATATTTAACAGTGTTTTACGGTTAGACACGAGAAAGAATATATAATCTCCTCAATCATTCATAAAATCCCAAAAACAACAATTTAACAGATTAATTTAAAACTTATTAAAAAGTTTTTGTATACAGACTCAGCTTGTTTTTACATGTATAAAGTTGCCATGACAACGGCACGTACGCAAGATGGCACAGAGCGGACCTACATCGTGCGTTCTCTCAAAAACGGTAGGTTTTTGGACTTTAAAACGTTGTACCAACACGTTTTAAAGGAGACGTATATGATGATGCCCGCTTTTAAATCTTTAAAACCCAACTTATCCCGTCTCGATCCGCCGACTCTTAATCGTCAAATCTTTGAAACCTCCCAGTTTTTTCATCACTTTTATTTAAGCCCTAGTAAGAATTTAATAATTGAAATTAGGGTTCGTCACTTCTCCGTGAAATTCCCTTCCTTTTGACACCTCACTCATCAAAATCCATCGCTCCTGAGAGCCGAAAAAGGGATCTACAGTACCGTATTAATAAATAGTAGTGATGTGAATTCCGATGGATTTGAAACACGTTTATCAATTACCAAAATATTTAAATTTTGCATATAGTATCTCTCATTGTAGATAGTTATCTATCCTTTATTAATATTAACCGGGCCGAGTATTGTAAGAAAATAAGGATAGAACCACTCTGCTATCATTTCATGAGAGTTCATATATTTAAACGTACTATCACGCTTTCTAGCTCACTATCGTACAACAGTGTGATTGAATTTAAGTCATCTTTTTAATGTTGAATGATTGAAATTTTTTTATTAAAAACACACAAAAAACTCCTACATTTGTATTTTCACTCCTGTCAGTTATAAGTGACAAACCTAAAAAAATAATAAAATATTTTTCAATATTCTTATTACTTCGGTGGCACATCCTCCAACCTCCATAAAGTTACTACTTGACGCTTCATTGTGTTGAAGATAAACTTGGCGGATGCATTTAAATGCTGACTGCCTCACCTCCTTTTATAATCGTTGGTCTAGAAACATTACTTCCTTACCAAACACTGAATTCTAGATCTCTACACAAATGGGTTGTAGTGGTATCGATTTTTTTTTTTTTTAAATTAATTCATTCGCTATTTCCTACCAGATTGCATAGAATGGCTAACGGAAACTGAACAGAATGGAACATTCAAGAATCAAAGTAATATTCAGTATGAGAACTAAACTTAAAGGGAAATGATTGAGGAATAAAGGAAAATTATGGGACTATATAGTTTTTGTAGTGTTTTTTTATAACCTTATGTAAGACAAAATAAATCAGTAATAAAAATATAGTATAGATTTTCGTGGATTAGGCTCAGATTTCACCACTTGCTATCTTCTTACACCCATCTAAAGTATTTTGTGAGCTCAATTCACGACTTTTTTAATTGACATTGGTAGACAACCTGTGAGAATATTATTTTCTCTTTTATATGGATCGACGGCCAATCTGCAGAGCTACGGTGTGCTACGAACAATTCTATCCAGATCGGGAGGGTCATAGTTTGCTTCGTGGACTAGACTCGAAATAAAATATAAATTAACGTTCGCCTACGAAGCAGCAACTGGTTGGAACGAGTGAAAGTGCAGTCCTAACAAGTTCAGCCATTGTAGATTTTTGGAGTTTTGGACAGTTGCGAATGTTTAAAATCCAGTATTTGTTGAAGGCACAAAATGTTGCTAATTTCAATATTTGAAATCAATCTAAAAACCAAATTAATACACGTAATTGAAACTAGCATTAACATATTTGTTGTTATTCAGAAATGGTCACAAAGCTAGTTTTGGTTTTAAAATCGGAAATTAGTGAAATTTTGATTTGATTGTATATTCTTAGGATTGTGTAGACGTTGAAGCAGCAACTGGCGATAAAAAAATTTCGATTTATTAATTTACAATTTTTATGAAGTGGTTTACTAAAATTAATTTATGCAGTGAATTGCTATTGCATTTCTGCATTTTAATATTTTGTTCATTGGTATATTTTAGTATAAAAACTTATGAGAAGTATTCATATATATATATATTATATATATATATATATTGTGTGTGTGTGTGTGTGTGTGTGTGTGTGTGTGTGTGTGTGTGTGTGTGTGTGTGTGTGTCTGTGTATTACGTATATGGTGGTCAAATTATAGCTAGAAAGAGACATAAGAACATTGAGTTTGGTTTAATTATGAATGAGATGAGAATAGTTCCCAGAAGATATACGAGTAAGATTTTGTCGGATAAGAACTTCCTCTAAAAAACACAAACATGTATCTCGCCTTACAAATCTCTGGAGGCAATAAAAATATTCTTACACCTTTCACATCAGCTAATCCCCTAAAAAACTGACAGGACACAGCTGCAGGTAACACGGACTTTAAGCCCCAACGATCTGATCTATCAGCCTCTAGCATTTTGAAGGCTTATTTACACTTTTGTCTCCGCACTCAACAGCTACTGCCCGTCCAAACTTTTAATGCCCAAGCAGATGGAACGAATGAAGCATACCAATTTTAGTTAACGTAAACATTTGTTTACAAGTGTTTGTTTGTTTCACAAAAATGTAATATATATATATATATATATATATATATGTTCTGTAGCAATTCAAAATCCTCGCCTATTGCTACTTGTTTATTATATTACATTTATATATTTATTCAAAAAGCATGCCTTAAGTGCCAGTTATAATTTAATGAAATACATGATAAAGTTGAGAGAAGCACTTCTACTTTATGTGAAAACTACAGACTGATTGGCTTGCTACCTGTAACATATAAACAGTATACCACTATTCTTGAAAGAAGGTTAAGACGTATTGTGGGAAGCCAACTTAAAGAGGACCAGAAAGGCTTTCGTCCCGGAAGGTAGACCCAAAACCACATATTTATCCTCAAAAATGTTTCTTAAAAGGTGTGGGACAGAGATAAAAGTATCTATATGGCTTTTCTAGGCTTAAAAGGCTGCATTTGACTCTGTGCCGAGGTATGAAACAGAATGCCCTCGCCGCAAAGAATATACGGACAGATTTGCTGCAGGCAACAAAATCGATATAAAGACAGGCAAAGGAATCTCAAGGATTAATGGATCAGGGATCCAAATCGTTGTTATTATCGTTGTTAGGAGACAGCCTTGGTCCTCTCTTATTCATCATTTTGATGGATGAGATCCATAAGGCATGCTAGTGCAGAATACCATGGACTGGTATAGAAAATGGAAGATGCAAACGGTCCGTGTATGGTGTCTTCTAAATGCGGAGGATATAGACCTAATTGCATACTATAAAGAATAGCTACAACAGGCACTTGTATAATAATAGGAGGAAAGGAATGTCCATCAACAACTCGAAAAGTAAAGTCATAGTTCTCTCACGGTATGAAGAAGAAAATGTTGAAATACAAAGTAACGGAGAGACCCTAGAGGTAGTAAACGAGTACAACTACCTGGAAACTATAATCAATAGATGAAGAAGGATTGACCAAGAAATAGCAATTAGAATACTACCTCCATTCTTCCTCATTCTCCCTGATTAAATATATAAAGTCAATCAGAATTCTACTTGCTCACCTCCTCAGCCTGGTATAGTATTTTGATGTTTCTTAATGCAGTTTTCTAAAACAGTAACGATATATCCTATGTATTATTTAAATAGCTCCAATCCATACTCACTCTGACATTGTTCTTCTAACTTATGCTGATGATACATCCTTTATTTCTCTTGAAGGATGGTGTCCAAATTGGAGAATAATGAGAAATCTTATCAAATATTATAATAATATAATAATAATTATAATAATAGATACAGTTCGCTTTACTTGAAACTTACCACAACCTTACATCCCGTATCCTTCAATTTTGATCGCTAAAATCTGTAGAACATAACTGTTATTTTAAATTCTATATCGACAAGATGCTAACATGGAACCATACAATAATAAAAATACAAGGATTTTTTTTTTTTATTCCGAATACCCTGGCACTTACTGACTTGACAAACACTCTGCTACTAAGCGTTTTTAATTATGTACAGCATGGTCGAGTGAAACAATTCCAACGTTCTTCCGATAGTTCAATCCTTTTCGAAAAATTCATCTTTTCAGTTGGAATTTAATTATTTAGATTTACGATCCATTTTGGTAGAATTATCTTTCAATTCTCATCATTCGGCCCATTTTGGGTTAGTATTTGACTAAGGGCTTAGCATGAGCTGATAACAAACTAACTAGTTATTATCTCGACAACTGAATAATTACTGTATGAATAATTTTTTTGCACGGCCAATTTTAATTTTGGTTGTTGATTAAATAGTACGCGTTACTAATTTCCTTCACTTTTAAAAAATAATGCGGAATGTTGTTTGTTACCGTATCCATCAGTTAATTTATGGCCAAAAAAGTATAAAACATATTTTCCCGAAAAAATATGCTTGAATAATTATTTGGTAGTACTTCGAGACTGTCACATCCTTATCAAAGGGAGCGTGGCGTTATCACTTGTTCATTCCGAGGTCACCCGAACGTTGCCGGACTAGCACACTCTAGCGTCATTTGTGGGAACTAACTGCTTTACATTCAATTGTAACATTCGTATTCATTGGAATTATTAAAATTGTTCCTGCTTTAATTAGATATTCTCATAAGTTACTAGTGCTGTCGACTTCCGCTCATTACGTTCGTCCAAGAACTAAACAAAACATCAACAGGTCCTTTTCAGTTGAGGTCGGGGCCTTACCGTAACTTCAATTTTTACTGCTTTAATTAGATAACAGCTGTCGACTTCCGCTCGCTAAGCTCGCTCAAGAGATAAATAAACCCCAAAAGTTCCAAAAGAGAATGGAATGGTGAGGATTAACTGGCTTTCCACGAATTTAAAGAGGGAAAAACGAACTTGAAATTTTTTTGAGAATTTCTCAGAAAATTGAATCTTCTTTATTTGTTATAAACAGTCATGCATTACTTCCTGAAACTTCCTTCGTAATTTTGTCAAAATATTTACATTTCCAAGCAATATATTTTTTTTTTCTTTACGGCTTAATATGGAATTGTATGCAGTAATTCTCATTTCAAAATTGTCACGTGATCGTCTAACATAATAAATCTGTTTTTGTAGTGTTATCAATGGGTAGCTCCTCACTCTTAGATAATGTGAGGTAAGTGCGTTTTCGGGGTTATTGCCTCGTTAAATCCAAATCCTGAACTTGCAAGAACTGCCCTTTTGGAAGCATAAAGTCTTGACACTTATCAGCCACGGGAGTTCGCTAAGATGAAGTACGAGTATAACTAATTGAAAACATATCAATTCCAACCTGTTGATTAAGTTAGATCTTTCATCTTTTGTTGTACAGCTGTCTCAGTGTATATCCATCAGCCTTATTTTTCGAAAATGATTTGCGGTAAGTGAAGATATATTTCAGAAGCTGTTCTTAAAAATACTTTGTGATTCACATTTTTCCTTTTCAGTTTTCAAGCTTTTAAGCACTAGTCCCCAGTTGCTCCGGCAAAACATGATAGTAGTGGTAAGTCCAGATCTCTGTTGTGGATGAAGTACGTGTGTTGTACACTTACCCTTCGCTTTGCCGTCTACTCCGGACTTGCGCATTGAAATAATGCTTCTTTTTTTCAATACATTTATTCAATTATGTCTCACATTCCACTTTCATGTCTATAAATGAAGATTTCGAATGTGGATCTCAAACAAGTTTTAACTTTTTTAAATTATTACACAGTATAATCGTCCGGAAACTTAAGTCAGGGACAAGAGCCTATACACTACCAAATTTAATTATCAATCTCATCATAATGGACGTAGTTGAAACGTGGGTTTGAGGGTAATGTTTAAAGATAATCGGATAAGGAACATTAAAAAAAAAAAAAGAGATAGGAAAATCTAGCTTCAAAAATAAGGATTTCGCAATCATGTCAAGTCGAACTTTTTAAAATTTAGTAACACTTGCCCCACCTTACCTTACGTTAACCTCATGTTGTAGCTTTGTCAAGAAATAAATTTTAAAATATCACAGTAGAATCCGTAGAGGGGTGGTTTCGAAATTGACATCCTTATTTGCTAATATCATCTTTATTTGTTTAATCAAATGCGTTTTTTTTTTTATTCGCCTAATGGACGAGCGGTAGATTCCTCCTAAATTAGAGGGAGGCAGCTCTCTAAACTAGAAGTACACTAAGGACGGAGTTGATCTATTGCTTTAGGATCCAGAGGAGACCCGTACCTGGGGACGAGGTGGGGGCCCGGCGAGGTGCCAGCGGCTTCAGTCGTGCTTCGTTCCCCGACCAGTCTTGGCTCAGCCGCACTCCACTCCGTCACGTAGCTATTACTTAATGACCACATCGTCACGGGGAGTATCCCAATAGCCGTTTGTCACCCACTGTTTTTGTTCCATCCGTTTTTTGGCTTATAAATTATATATTCCCGAGATAGTCGTTAGGGACTTTTTTGTTTTGTTTCTACCACTGATTCTTTTATTTGGTCCGGGCCCGATTCGACCCTTTAATGACTTTATCGGTGGTGTAGGCCCCCTTCGTTCCCTAAAGATATGTGAAGATAGGAAATGTCGGTAATCGTAGTTCTCCTTGCTGCATCAGCTGCGGCGCTGCAGTGGGACGGGATAACTCCCTGGTTCTCTGATTCCAGTAAGTTCTACCTCATATATCTACCTAACTATTCATGTATAATCAATATAATTTTTATTGTATTCGTCAATAACCCTAAAAAATGTTTTCATTCTGTAATGGCAATATGAGGATAGAATTTCCTGCTTGTTTAATATAGCTAACTAATATATGGAATACATAAACAAAGAATCATGAGCTTCAGTTTGTATCTGGAACCGAAAGAAATCCGAATCACGTTAAAATATTAATAAAAAATTTTAAGTTTAAATAATTATAATACTTTGTATGCCATCTCGGTGGCTTGACTCTTAGGACAAATATACGTAAACGGTGTAGCTCAAAAACATGATTTATGTTTCTTTACTTGTTGTCATCTCATTTTTCTCAAGAGATAACTACTACTACTACCTACAAATATTTTATAAGAGCCTCCTTTCATGAATTATCTATAAATGAATAGTTAGCAGCGTTGGATGTGATTTTTTTCACAATATTTTTTTTTTTTATCATGCTTTTATAAAGCTTTTATCCATTTACTTTGACTCATTTTACGGGAAAGCTAAGGATTAAGTTGTCAATCTAACTGCTAGTGTCAATTGATTATTTTGAGCATTCGACCCTTAAATTTCCCACACAGTGAGTCACAGCAAAAGTTATTCAACCAAAAAAGTTATTGTGAAAAAAGTCACATCCAACGTTGCTCCCACCAACAATTACGCTCATTCAAATACATGAAGCATATTTTTAACAGAAAAGACAAAAAAGTTAAAAAAATTGAACCAAATGTACAAAAGTTGGCTCATAGCAAAACTGAATTTTTCGAGCAGAACTACACCTAATAATTAAATATTGAATTGATAAACTTTGTACTGACAATTAATTTATTTATTTTCAAATATCAAAATATATCGAGAGGATTCAGCTGACTCTTATTGAATAAATCTAAACAACCACGCCCTCTCTTGAAATAAAAAAACATAATTTATTTTTCGGGTGATAAAATAATATATGATTGTTAGAAAAAACAATGCAACATTTTTTTCAAGCCATTGCTTTTTCTTCAACTTTTTATATTTATATGTATATGTACTTACTTAAATTCCAAAATCAATCGAGATAACATATTATTTGTAAAACAAATTTTTAAAGCTTTTATCCATTATGTATTGTTGTACTAATAGTAATAATAATTATATTAAATAAATTAAAATCAAAATATTTGATAGCGTTTTGAGTTAAAATCTCCGAAAGACGCAGCATATTTTATTATAATTAAATTATTTATTTTTTCTTATAAATTATTTATATCGTTTAATAGATGGACGCTAATCTCCATCACTCAAATATCAGTTTAGTAAAAGTGCCGAAGACAAACAGAAAGGAATGCATTAAGAAGTCAAAAATAGTTTTTGATAAGCACCTAGGCAGTCCTAAATCCATATTATCTTAATGGGATAGTAGGATGATCACTACCCTATGATACCCTAAACCCTATGATACCCTAAACTTATCTTTAGTGGTATTATAAGAGATCTAATATTAAAAGAAAGAAGCTTGAGGGCATTAATATTTGGATCGGTGGCATATGCAACGGTGCCCTTAATTGGTGAAGGCTCAGGAATGGAAATATGCTTCCACAAATGGAAATATTTCTTCTGCCCAACCGTTAAAATTATTCGTCCTGATTTCAGCATATAAATTGCTTCATAAAAACGTTATTATTATAAATCAAGGAGCATTATATTTTAAATGATCCAGATTTCTTATTTATTTACAATTTTATTAACACAGTATTCTTTACACCTGATTTTTTAATTGATTCATTGTTTTAAAAAAACGTAACGATTTTTCCATTCATAGTTTATGTCATATATTCATTTATTATAGTATAATGTTTAAGGATAGTGCTAAAATCTTTGAGCTCATTTCGTTTCCATGCCACTCATAGGTTAATATTTAAATAATAACAAGGTGTTCATGCGAAATATAATAAATCTTAAAAAGAACACTTCTTTTTTTGCCATTACAAAGTTACCCTGAACTAGAATAAAAATAATAATGAAATGCTTATTGAATTACAGTAACATCGGTATTTTATTATTAAATAAGAGTAGAAAAAAATGAATATTAGAACTGAATAAATTGTATATTCTTATAGTACTTGTGAAACTATTTTTTTTTTTTTAAGTTCAAGAGTCTCCCAAAAGAAAAATGCATTTAAAAATATACCTACATGTATTTTATCATTTCTTTTTTGTTTGTTTTTCTTATCCAACGTAAGATTATTATTCGATATATCTTTCTTCATAAATTATATTGTTGCATTAATTACAACTTTATCTTGTATAAACGTATCATCGGCTAAGCTGTGAGATCTCGTAATAAAAAAAAAAAATGATCTTTATACAATTTTAAAAAAAAAGAAAATTATCGCATTATTCCAGAGACTTCTTACGAGTCAGAAAAAAAAATATCCTATAATGCGATAGTTAAAACGATTAGATAAATTTATAGGAAATACATTTTTAAAACGTTTTTTCTTTCACTTTTAAAATTAATTTTTTTGAGTTACGAGTTGTGACAGCTTAAGAAACGACGTGTAATACATTTTGTTGCCAGGTTCCTTTGTAAAAAAGGAAGATAAATAATAATAATATAAAACTGCATTACTTGAAAAGGCACTGATAGCACATAATGCTATTATTTAATGATTTGAATCGAAGACTAGACTTCTTATTTTTCCAATTTATATTTTGCTTACTTCTTGTTTATTTTTTTAATCTATTTTCCTTCTTCTGTATCCTTGATGCATTTTCAGGTATTTTGGTAAGATACCCAAATATTAGTGATATAAACTAGACATGCCATAATTCCAGTGACGGGGATCACTTCTGACTAAAATTTCCTTATCTCTAATAGCTTATCTGTAACTTAAATCTATTTTATCCATTTGATGCTAAACCATCTTGTCATCGTTTTAGGGCTGGTGGAGGTTTTTTATGGATGCTATCAAATAGTTGATTATTAAGATATGTAATGAGTCTAAAACCTTGGCGTGATGTCTTCCTTATGAATTTTTCTACTGTTGGTAGTTAATCTAGAACTTAGAGTGCTAGGAACATCAGGAGCTTTTTCATTGACGAGGATGTTTGCATATTTTTCTAATTACTCCATTCTGGGATGGTTGCTGCACTTTCTCTGTATGAGAGATTTTGTTGGAAAACATTGGAACACTATACAACAGATCCGGCTGAATGACACTGTTGTAAATTAATATCAAGTCGCAGGCTTGAGTGTGTTGAAGTAAGGAGGTAAGCCAATTTATGATTTCGTTTTGACAGGAGCCTGCGTTTTCTTAAGTAGCTTGCAAAGATTAAATGTCTGTCCATGTTTATATCTGAATACACCATCCCGGCGACATCTGCACGTTTTGGCTGTAAAATGGCAGGGTAATTTCTTTTTATTCTTTCGGCACGAGAAAATTATCCCACTTTTTCCCAAAGTTTTCTCCCGATTCACCAGTATATTTAAGCGCCTAAGTTTCTGTACTATCTACTGTATTATAATTTCATTGCTTTATATGAATTCGAACTTATACTTGAAATGGAAATTTCAGCAACTAATGCCATTACTTTTGAATGAGCGTAGTTTTCTCCTAAGACGAGAGGTAATGTAAATGCACCTTGAGGAATACACTTCAAATCTATCGGCTTTCACAAACCGATTGATAGACCGGAACGTTCCTCTGCATGAGGAAGGACTGTTCGATTGAGTAAAGTTAGTCCGAACATTCTGAGAGTATGAGCTGTTGGAATTGTAATCCATGAGACTCAGAGTCGAAAGCTTTAGAGCAATCGATGAGCATCAAAGCTTATTTTGGTAATATCTTGGAAGAAGACCGGCACAACTTTAAAATTAACGGTTTTCCAATTTTTATCTTATCATATTTATTCTTTTCATAATTAATCGTTTCATTTAATTTTTTTTATGACGAAGAGAGCTACAAAAAATATTCATCGTTTGACCACTGGAGCTCTCCAGTTGTTTTTTAAATAAAACTGTCACAAGTCACAATAGTTAGGTTTAAAAATATTTTAGGAGTAAAAAAATACCTTACACAAGTTATCTCCAAGCATTTACTTGCAAATGGGTTCAAGAAACTATTTATACAATTGTGAGGAAACTTGTAATAATAACTTAATATTTGATGATGGAAAGAAACTTCTGGGATTATGCCGGTAATCTTCCAACGTTGCGAAATTTGGTGTAATGGAGTTTGTAGAGTTTACTACTGTTTGAGAAATCAACTTATAAAAAGTTGAACTTAACTTCTTCCTTCGTGGTCAAAGTTGGAACACGATTAAACTGATCTGCATGGCCCAATCTGCCTTGCGGTAACGGCAATTTGTTGGCATCGGCTTCTCAATTTTATCTATTGATTCATAAAGTCTAGACTTTGTCCATGTAGTATTATAACAATAGTCCTCGAAAATGCGAGATTCTAAAATTAAAATTAAACAATATTTAAAAAATAGATATGAAAATATTTACTGGCAAATAAAATTGTGTGTTAAGTATTAACATGAAATGGAAACAACATAAAATTTATTAAACATTAAGATTAACTATTAAACTATGTTGAGTAGAACAAAATATTGCGAATCACTTACAAGCATTATGAGAATACGATACAGTCTGTATTACGCAGAAAAAAAATAAATAAATAGAAATGAATTAAAATATAACAAAAAAAGAAAAGAAAAACCTGTACCACTACAACCCATGAAGGTCTTGGGTTCATTATTTAGTAAGTACGTACTGCTATATATATATATATATATATATATATATATATATATATATATATATATATATATATATAAAGCATGAACATAATTGCATATTGCATATCTGCAAACAACACTTAAAAAAATTAATTAGTAAAAACCAATAAAATTTATTCATCTTATGATATGTTGAGATTTTCACTTGTGAACAACTTTCGAAATTGATTGCTTAATAAATCAAAACGATCTATGGCGTTGTAATTAGTGCAGGTAGTAGTTGTGATATATCGGCTGGCTGCTGATTGGACATGAACTTCACCTTCTTTGCTCTTTTTATTAAGCCTCATAAAGTATTATTGTTATTATACGGTATAAAAGACGAGTAGATTTTATTGATTGTACACTCCATATCTGCTTTTATGAGATGTCATATTTCTGATTCGTTCCTGCTTAAATTCCAAACTGTTTTTATATTTCAATTTACAATATTCCAAGTTGCATGCAGAAAAATTTGGTTCACTTTAAGTTTTATTTTATAACAAATACTGTAACAATGTGGACTATCTCCACCTTTTTTACAACGAAAAAGAAAACATAAATATATAATTATTTATGTTTTAAATATATATAACATAAGTATGTTTGGAAAACCCAAATTACTGATGTAAAAAATATCGTACGCATTTTCTCTGTAAAGAGATGTTGTGTCATAGTGTTTGAAGGATATCATAATGATGGATGTTCATCATTTGGAAATGCGAATGATGCAAAAAGTTCTGTATGAGATATTTTAATGATTAGATCTCGAGATCTTGTAATAATTTTGCTGGTATGTGTTAGTGTAAGGCTCTGTTGACCTAACTCGCATTCCTTAACAATGTCGGAGTTAATGTTTTGATGTTTGGGTTTTGCAATATCGACATTTTGGTAATTTGGTTGTCTTTTAGAAGCAACTTCAGTTGAAATATCAGCCACCTCATTTCCTCTGCCACACTTTTATCCTGCACCCAATGGAATTTGTGGATATATCGTATGGAGTTAAATGTACGTATTATGGTATTAGCTGTTTCTCGTTAATATTTATAGAAGTTACAAGAAATCCGGATCAGTGACATGGAACCTGCGAACACTGATTAGCAGACATGATGTTACCTTATTAAATAAGCATGAGAGGTACCGTAGCCAAGATAGGGGCAGGGCGGAGGTACAACAATGCCTATGGAGTCCCCGTACTCTCCTAACTGTATGCCGGTGCCGGCATGGATTTTTTTTTTCTTTTTCTGTTTTTGTTTTGTTCCTTCATTCCCCTCTTCCTCTCACGATCTTATTTAAAGTTCCTTGAACTTCCTCAAGTGTGATGAAGGTGCCTTAATGGAACACCATTTTTATTTCATAGCAACGAAATACGAAACCACCTCCGTTAGTATATACTTCACCTAATGCGTTGGAAATTCATTACTTTTAGGTATTTTGAACAACGTTCCATCTTTATGGCTTTTGAAAGTCAGAAGGTTCTACTAAATACTTAAAAAATTATAATTTTTTTATAGGTTATAGACAAAAAAAACATTTATGATTTATGGAATACCATTAATGATCTGGAAACGCTCAGATTACAAATATTCCAACGGAGTATTTTATTGTTCAAGAAAGTAATTTCAAAAATATACATTCTGATCCTTAACACATTGTACTATACACACACACACATATATATATATATATATATATATATATATATATATATATATATATATATATATATATATATATATACGTGTTGGAAATTTTGACCACCTTGTTCATTTTTACAGTTCACTAAATACAATTACATTTAAATAAACTTAAAAAAATGTATAAAAAATTAAATTTATCACAAAAATATACACGAGACATGTGGTCGATTTACAAGATTCCGGAAAATGTTTTGTCAAGATCTGGTTCGGTTCCTGAACGTGACTGAGCAGCAGGGTCCTAGTGTCATAGGAATCACATGTGACTTACCAACACACATCATACTACTCCTTTAACGCAATTCTGTTGATCTTCTTTGCTTTAGGAACGACAAACCGTCTATTTTTTCGTATATTTTAAATTTCATTTTAATCTTATCCTATTTTATTTCTATATATTATATAATCAATTCCATATACTTTTATTTAAATCAATTTAAAGCACGAGTCCATTATATTTTTTACTTATATTAGTTCATTTAAGAAGATTCTTTTGAATGAATGCGCTTTAAAGGATGAGTTAACAAACCGTTGAACTACACTAGATGCAGTCCGGTTGTGATTAGTGGCTTAGACCTCTACTTATAATTATTTATAATTAGGTCTAGCGTATCTTTATCTTGCTGTACAGTTTTTTTTTTTTTTTTGCCATAGTTAAATTGATCTTATTTATGTTTTAATTATGTATCACTTTATAGCACCGTAAATTTTTGCAGACCACATCATTTGCTTATTATCTAGCCTAGCATTTCTATAATTATTATCCTCAGGGCGGTGGTTCACATAAAATATACTCTAAAAAATTAAATTCGTTATAGAAATTAAATGCCTAATAAATACAGGTTTCATTAATTTTGTACAAGTTTTTGCATTGAAAAGTTGTGCCGTATCCCAATCCTGTTATGATTTTTCATAGGTTCTTAATTTTTAAAATAAGATTGTTTAAGAAGAACATTCGGTTCCAGATACACTTGTGTAATTTTATTTCGTGATTAGTAAATGTAAGGAGTGTTCATGCTGTCTAATATTTATTTTTTTTGTTTCAGGTGAGTATCACATCTTAGACGCTTATTGATTAAAATATTTAAGTGAGTATAATTTGATGTTTGCATGTGGTGCATTTGATGATAGTTTTATATTCAGCAATGCGATGTTTTCGAAACAAGACGTTAGTATCTTAAAAAATGAGCAATAATAATAATAATAATGGTCGCTATACAAATACATAATAATAAAGCTCTGCATTAGAGTCATGTCAAAATTACTTAAAAAGGACTGTATTAACAGCCTGTACGTAACAGAGAAAGTACGTAAAAAAAGAATTAATGTTCTGAAACATAGTTGAATGATAAAAGTTTATTCAATGTAAAAAATTCCAACATAATGTTTTAATGTGTTACTAAACTTAAATATTAGAAATTATCTTCCATTCTTAGTTCGTTTTAAGGAATAGATATTTTAAAAGAATTTTCGAAAGTGTGTGGAAATAGAACACATTCTCCCTAGTAATTAAGTGAAACGATACTCTTATAAAATTTCATGGTTTTCCATTTTTTTATTGTACAGCATAGTGAAAAAAATTATGAGCATTGATATGAAGTCATTGACCAATTTTCTAGTCATAGATTAGCATCTCAGTTGATGTAAATAAATAAAGACAAATAAAAGTTTCTCATTTTCACTCTGGTAGAAA
This sequence comes from Rhaphigaster nebulosa, assembly GCA_948150685.1. Taxonomy (NCBI): domain Eukaryota; kingdom Metazoa; phylum Arthropoda; class Insecta; order Hemiptera; family Pentatomidae; genus Rhaphigaster; species Rhaphigaster nebulosa. The sequence goes on from OX411306.1 coordinate 133,738,445, forward strand.
TTATATCACGCAAATAATAATTAGATCTTTTAGCATGACCTAGGGTAAGCATGCAAGAGTTCGGTTTATGAGCACAACAGCCGTTGAAGCTCTCAACATCTGGCAGATACATGAATCGTCGAATCTGTTGTAGTCATTTGCACATGCTTAATATTGATGCTCAGTGTTTCATTAGGCTGAGTATACATCTTGAAGTTTTTGAGTTTTCCTATATCGGCCAAAACGTGCCGTAACAAATGAAATTAACAGTCGAAACTGGGAGGTTTCCAATTTATCAGTTAAATATAAATATACATTTGGAAAATTAAACGATTTTACCCATACTGCCGTGCTAAGCAGCAAGGTATTAACTGACATTTTTGCGTGAATGGTGAATTGCGATTTTGTAAGCTGTTGGTTCATGATTGTTTAATACACTAGAGTATTATAGTCGCAGCTGTGTTAGGGAAATTAAAAAAAAAAATGATAGTCTTAACTGTACTTTTATACCATTTTCCGTTTTTTAAAATGAAATAATTGAATTGTAGAGCAATCGGAAGGGTCCATTGTCGTTGAATGTAAAAAGGCCGTTCTTCAATTTTTTGGGGTATATGAGTTATCTTCATTATCATGTTCTATTTGATGTATACCTTCGTTCTATGCAGAAAGAGACGTTCTCTTGGAGGATTTGTGGTGTTAAAGAGCGCTCGGAACTTAGCTGTTTCAAAGTGCTGCATGTTAAAATGGCCGATCTCCGGAGTACTGCCCTTTTAACATTCAGCGAACCGGCGTTCGTACCAAAATTGTCCATGAATCTCAACTCCAATGAACTCATATCTCGTATGATGTAATATTTCAAAATTTGGTACAACTATAGACTAGGGACGCGTTATCACTTGTTCATTTCGGAATGAAATGAACACATTCGGGGTCACCCGAACGTTACCGGACTAGCACACTCTAGGGTCATTTGTGCTAACTAACTGCTTTGCATTCAATTGTTACATTCGTATTCATTGAAATTATTAAAGTTGTTCCTGCTTTAATTAGATTTATTTAAAATTACTAGTGCTGTCGACTTCCGGTGATCTGGACAAATTTTTGTAATAATTTAAAGGAGTGATATTTTAGATTACGGTAAGGACCCGATCTCAACTGAAAAGGAACTTTTGGAGTTTATTTGTCTCTTGAGCGAGAGGAAGTCGACAGCTGTGATCTAATTAAAGCAGTAATAATTGAAGTTACGATAAGGCCACGACCTCAACTGAAAAGGATCCGTTGATGTTTTGTTTAGTTCTTGGACGAACGTAATGAGCGGAAGTCGACGATACTAGTAATTTTAAATAATATCTAATCTAATCTAATATCTAAGCAGGGGCAATTTTGATAATTCCAGTGAATACGAATGTTACAATTCAATCAAACAGTTGGCACAAATGACGCTAGAGTGTGCTACTCCGGCAGCATTCGGGTGACCTCGAAATGAACAAGTGATAACGCGCCCCCTAGTCTATAGTTGTACCCAAACTTTTAACCACATATAACCTTTAAAAATTTAAAATAGATATAATTAAGGAGAAATTGCTGGGGAGGTGCGGTCAGGAAAGACAAATATAGATATGTATAACCGTATTATTAATTTGAGCCAATATTTCGGCCTAAGTTGCAAGCCTTCATCAGAGCTAAACAAAATAAGTATGAATTAGGATTAAAAAAAAAACATTATAAAAAGAAAACTAAGAAGATAAGCAGTAATATATGAAGATAATGGCACATAAAAATGAGTTTTAATATATATCTGTGTATTTTTCTTTCCTTGCCGCACCCCAAACAAGTTCTTGAATTAGTTCTACGGTCAAAAGTACCTCCACAATCAAATATAATCAAATTAAACTTCGCTTGCGATTAATCCTTTTCACTTGTGAGTATTATGTTATTTAATATCTGAAGAAATGAGGGATTGAATGTGCTATGTTACTAATTTTCAGATATTGATTTCTTTTCTTATGAATAAATGTATTATGTGCTTAACATCGCCCTGTAACATTAAAAACCCGAGATTCCTGGTAAATCTCATGACTGGATAGATTATATCTTTAGAAAATTATATGAAAATAAATTGTATAGTAAAACTTAGGTCACTTTTTTCAAGTCTGCTCGTCGCTTTAGTGGACATTAAGACATTCAAGAAAATTATTCACTTATCCCCTATCAGAGGATACAGCTATTTGCCTTCTGATATGGGCATCTCAATGCTTAAAAGAAAACTGAGGAAGACGGACCGAATCGTTTCTCTTTATGAGGCCACTTATGTAATAATAAATAGTAGAAATTCCCGTAAAATTACAGTGATGGAGATCTACCATTCTTTAACTTTTATTGTGGATTACAGTGGTTGGTGGTCAGCATATTATAAAAAAAAAAAAAAAAAAGCGGCATGCTCGTTGGAAACTGAGAGCCTGTCTAAAGCAAACCGAGTCCAATTTTTGATGCTATAATATGATGCTGAACCTAAAGGAATCCTAGTTGCCTCAGCATAAGAAGACAACATTAACCACATTTTTCCTCTGCTTAAGAATTCCGCAGTTGAATTTCCGACAACATACGAGTACACTTATCATTCTGACAAAATCCCATTGAATCAGAAGAAGGTATAATAACTTCGAAAAATCATGCAGTACATTCCAAACAGAGCAAGACTTTTCTAAGAGGAAATAATTAATAGTTGGCCCTCCACAGAAAACAACAGTGATCTCTAAAATAATTTTTGGCAGTGCTTTGTTTAAAATCTTGTCATTTTTTATACTTTACAATAGTTTTGCTCAAAATATTGTTTTTTTGTCTTGAAGTGTATAATCTTTATTACTGAAGGAAATAACATGTTTTTCCCACTATAGACATTTAATTTTTTTTTTTTTTTTTTGGAGCTTCAACACCTTAAATTCTGTCACTTTTAAGATGAAAAATTACGAATGTTTTATTAAATGATTTCGTGGCATGTTGAAAGGGCCGAACTCCAACTATTATAAAAATTTATCTAGATAACATGGATTGATTTCATTATCCAAATTTATCATTTTCGATGGTATTAGAGTAGCTGAAAAAGTACAAAAAAAGTTCAGAAATATAAATCGTGAACAAAGATTAAACAGTTTTTTTTTAATTTCCCAAAAGTTGGGTCTTGTGGAGAACGGCCCTTTTAACATTCAACGATTCAAGTAATGAAAACAGTATTCTTCAACGGAGTGAATTATAATAACAGAATTTTTTTATTCAAAACTGGTGTCAGATTTTTTTGGTGTCAGCACTCTGAAGAACCGCATACTCAAATTTTCGGGCGAATCTAAAAATAAAAATTTATCTACAAATTTTACACTTCAATTTTTTTTTTTAAAGATTCATTAAATTGAAATAAATTTAACCGAACCCTTTCATCCATTTTAACCAAATTTGGGTCATCGGTAAAAATTACGCGATTTGTTTTAGCCATGGTGTTCCTATTTGTTCCAGAACTAATGTTATCCGCAAAAAACCTTAATTTTGTTTTTATTTGGTAATCACATTTTTTTACCTGATCTTCTAAAATAACCGAATGTTGTTTATATTTATGGAAAGAAGAAACTCCTTTCTTTTTAAGAAGCCCAAGACCGTCTATATCATGTAAACGGAAGACGAGATACAGAGCCTCAAATCGGAACGTAATTTTGTGGCTTTTAAAAATTTTGAACACCCTCGGAACTGAATTTTTTTTTTCAATCATATATTAAAAACTAAGGTTTTTCGGTGTGCCGTATCGAAATCTGCCATCATAATTGGTGTAGAAAAGAAAATCTTTAAGGCTAGTTCACTTAATATTTTAAAGCTTTTTAAAATTTATTTTACCAAAAATCACTCGTTTTTTAATTTTAATATTTTTATTTTAGCATTCTATGAAAAGCTAATTTATTGCTAAAAAAACCCATCTCGATATCATTTTTTCAAACCCCAGATATCAAACAATGAATTTTCAGGTGTTTTATTTTGTTTTCTTATCTCCTAAGGCCCATTCGACGAAACGGTTGGGCACGAGTCGATTTTTTTTCTAAGCAGAATCACCCAAAAAATGTAGATCAAAATCAACGACAAATTACTTGTCAGTGAATAATTTTGAGTTAACATAAGGATTTAATCTAATTTTATATACCAATGTGCGAAATTTTATTGATTCATTATACTTCATATATTAGCATACATTTCAATAATTTGATAGTTTTTAATTTATATTTATTAATAAATTAGAACTTGATGTAATATATAAAGAGGTCTATAGAGGCTAATGGAGAGAATCTATCTAGTAAAAAAAAAAAAATAATAATAAAGAAAAATAATAAAATTAAATGAAAAACGTAAAAATAACAAAATATCTGTGTAAACTCACAAGACCTTAACGCTTTGGTTTAAGGTGAAATACTAATGTCTGCTACATCTTCCCTTATATTCGTCCGACTAATTTTTTTTTCCATTGTTTAGTTCCAGTAATGAAAAAACTAAACAAAGGTGGACCGGAGTCATTCGGAAAGTTTGCAGAATAATTTATAACATGTGTACAAAGTTCAAAACGCTATATCTCTGGTAACACTGAACGGATGTAGATGATTTTTTTTGTTTTGTAGAAATTATCTTTGGAGTGATTTTTTTAGTGATTATTCAAAAAATGTATAAGTTTTGAGTATTTGAGTTATGCGCGAATAATGCTTTTTTTCTTCATAACTTTTTTCTGTTTTTTTTTCTTCGTTGATTCTTCATATAGAAAAATTACAAGTGCTTTAGTGGGGAGATTTTAGGAAAGTTTCATCAAAATCCTTAAAGTTGTTTCGGCGCTTCAGTTTATAGCAAAACAGGTTTTTAGGCTATTGCGCAACTGCAATAGCGCAGAGAGTGGCCGATTTGGTACGCACGCATTAGGGGGCAAAGTAATTTAAAATAAAACAATAATCAACAATATCCTATACGGTAAGGAAAGTAAAAACGTTTAATTCTGTTTTGAATTATGGATATATTGAAATTATGCTATATATTTATAATATGTTTTAAAAATTGTCCATATGATATTAAGTATGCTGTATCCAATAAAAATGGGCAGCGCCACTTTAATAATAAAGTGTTTCTCTCCCTTTAATAAGTGTCTTACAACAACTTGCGTAAAAATAGTGTTTAAAACCCTCAAAATCTTATTATTTCGTTAGAGTCTATAACCAATATAAACAGAGGCATGATCCATATTCTCAAATCTCTGGGATTAAATTAGTAATTTGGGACAATCCTTCTGTAGCCCTTAACGGAGGAAAGTTTCTCGTTTGTATACAGACCTACAATGGACGGGGGGAAGTGACTCGTACAGGGCAACTTGAGTTCAGAGCCTGATTGATGGTGATGAGCGCTGATTTAACCGAAGAAGGAAGTTAAGTCGTCCTTCGTTGGAGGATCCATCCTTTCCTATTGAATGCGGTAGCCATCTTCACCAGGCATAAGGCCTTTGGTAGATAATTATATAGGCTACGTCCTACTTATTAGCCCTTTCTCGACAGCCCTCTAAAAGCTTTTCGGCTTACGGTGGTCACTAAAACCTTTTTTATTCTATCTATTCTGTTTAACAGCTTACAAACAGGAAAAAAAAAAGTAAGAAAAGGAACAGAATGAAAACCTGCATTTGTCCGATTATATATACCCTGATAGAAATTATTTTAATTTATGTTTACATCCGTTGTAATCCAGCAAGAAAAAAAATGTAATCCCTCTCAAAATTTGAAGTTTTCGTTTCAAGATATGTAGAATCCAAAAATAGAATTTTAAAAAATCCGTCCCTCCGCCGTTTTGGTATAATGATTTCGAAACACTTTTAATAATTAATAATAAATCATTGTATTATAAAGTTATTATAATTAAGTTATTATAAGGTTTGTTTTTAAAGTTATTATAACAACAATAAAGTATATTATCTGCAATTTAGTGTGTTTTTTTCACTCCTGTTCATACCGACATTTGTACAAAAGTTTGCTAATGAAGGCGAAACGCTTTTTAATAATAACAAAATTTATTGTTGTTATAATAAACTTAATTTGTATTAAATAATCTATTATTTTTTGTATTATTATGATTATATAATATAATATTATTATTATTATTTATAATATTATTATTATTATAAAAATTATATTTGTATTAAGTAATCTGTTATGTTTTATTTTTTAATTTATTTTTTTTATCTCTCATGAATGAGCGGTTAATTCCACATATGGCGGTAAAGAGTTAGGTTCACAATTATCGGATTGTGAAAGTCCACTTCTACATTCCGTACGGAATCAAATGAAAAACTAATAGAGAGATAGTGCAATTTGGAATCACAAGAGTCCTAAAATGACCCTTAATTTAATTAAAAATTTAATTTTTGGCTTATTCATTGGAACTACGGGATGATTAATTCGATGGAAACAAGAACAAATAATAAAAGGGCCTTTTTTTAGTCTTTCAGGGTATTAAGTTGTTTGAGAATATTTATTTGAATTTTTTTCCTATTTTACGAATATTATAGCCTGATTTCTGGTACTATTCGCATACTTAATCATATGAGGTGTCGAAGTACTGTTTTTATAATGACTTTATCCGCATGGAACAATGAAAACAACGCAGCTTATCCAGAAAAATATGCTGTCTTACCTCGAGCCTGTCCAGTAAGGTGTAGGCGTTTCCTTTGAATAAGAAAATGTCTTACTATCGATATGAAAGGTCTATTAAACAATAGATACCTATCTTTGAGCTAAAACAGCTATCTTGACAGGTCAAATTATGCATTTATGTATAAATATGACAAAAAAGAGAAGACGGAAAATTAACCCGACAGCTGATTTTCTCTTTTTTAAAATAATCTGGGGGCAGATTTGTTGACAATGAAAGGAGAGACTGGCTGGATGGCTGCATAAGGCGCCATATAATTACTGGCATTACCATAGCGTGGAGTGGGACGTAGCTTCGTGGTCCTGTGGGAGGAGTCCCTGCCAACTTTCTCGGTCATCTATCCATCATTTGTCTCAACTACCGAGTTCATCGTCTGTCGATTAGAATTCCAATGATGAATCGATCTTTGATTGATTGTCAAAGTCATTTTCGAGTATTGTCTTGAATTAATTGAATCGTTATAGCATTCGAGAGTTTTTCAACATCTCGAAAAACAATTAACTGTTGATTGAGGGAGCGATTGTATTTAATAAAAATGTTACTGTTCGTACTGCCCGATCCTATCCCAAAGCCTACGGAAATATTGCGATTGTGTAAGATTTCGAATCAGAGTTTACAACGGCAATACACTGAATCCAAATAACCAAGTCTCGCAAAATGGTCTGTGCGTGTGTAAGCATGGGAACAGAGGTGTGTAAGCATGATAACAGTCTAGCTCAAATTCTAAAAGTTATAAGAAACTGAAATAACATATTTAAGATAGGTATATTCCCAGAATGATACAGCAGCTTCCTCGCTAAGATAGGCTTACCGAAAGTGCCACTTTATATGTTCGATGTTACACTTTTTTACAGTTTTCTCGAAAACAGCTCTAACGATGTTTATGAACCTTGCCTAAAGTCTTGTCCTTAAAGCCATTCAAATTTTCGTATATATAGTACATCGCCGAACGAAAATTTTATTTGCACATAACTCAAAAAAGTGTGCATTTTATTGTAAATTATGTACAAGATTATATGAAAGGTAATTCTCTACAAAAAAAAAAATTATCTAAATCGGACCAGGTTTAGCAAAAAATATTGCTTATTGAATCTGTTATGAATAAAGCCCGAACATAGATGGAATGCCGAGTGCTTACGAAAGCAGACGGATGTGACCGAACCGCGTAATCCCCGCTTAGCTGTTCTTCACATTCCAGTTCTTAACAATATGCTCCTCTCAGTTGTTAACTGTACACTTAATATTATTATAACACCCTTCATGGTAATTATTTATAGGGTGGTACGGAAAAGTTGTGCGATTCCGAACCAGATTTTTTCACTAAAGTATGCGATCCTCCCAACGCTGAATTAACTGATACATACTCCAATGGTTCATTAAAAACGAGTAAGTAGTTAAAGAGAACAAAAAAATGAAGTTTATATTGTATGCTATATTCAGGATTTCTTTCTTTAATACAGAGTAAAGTTTTATTTTATTTTTGTTTGTTTCTATCCATCCTTATTTAATTATATTTAGCCATTTTTGATTGCTAAATATTCTCCTTGTCGGAATCAATAAACGTTTTGAAAATAAGTCAATATCGTTCCAAGTAGCTTTTAAATTTTGGCCATTCGAAGTATTGAAGAAAAGTTTTCCATGAAACCTTTCCGTCAGTATGCAAGAAAACTGCTCGAGACTCAAGTTACACCAAACAGACAATAAATAAGCAAATGCATTCTTTTCTGAAAGGCTGCCGAGTGTTCCGGAAATCAATCCAGAAATGAATTGTTGACATATCCAGCTACTTTTATACATAGTTCACAGATGCGGATTTATAAATGACAATATTCCTAATGCTTATTTAAAAAATACTACTATTATAATTTAAACTTTAAACAAAATATTTTATAAGAATATCAAAACATTTTCTGTTCTGTTCAGAACAATCCTTACAAACGACCATATTTTTGATGTCAAGAAACTTTTACATTTTATTTCTAAATGTATCATGAATATTTCGGTTAACTAAAGAGAGCGAAAACTCAAAAGAAGAGACAAAAGTAATTGTTAGGGTATTGTTGGGAAATAAAATCTCTGAAATAAAAGTCTGAAGTATCTCATATCCCAGTTCAGTACCACCCAGTCCACATTTCTCAGAATAGGAGAGATATTGTGAACCTGTTAAGTTCGGGTATCATCAGGACATAATATGAGAAAATCACATTAATTTAGACCAGATACAGTACATCTTACATCAACAGCTAAAAAAAAAAAAAATCGTCAAATAGAGACGGTACATTCAACAGTACATCATACATACATAGGCAACTCAACGCATACTGAGGGAAAACGAAGACATCCTAAACATATCTGAGAAAGGTTGTATTCAAACAGCTAATCATGGAGAACAGAAAAAAAATATTCGGTGAACCTTAGTTTAAGGAGTAATCGAGTTTAGAATAAAAATATATATATCATTATAATTGTGAAGTTCTCTACGTGACTAGGATCGGTATTGTTCTATCCCAAGAAAATAATCCTCAGACCGAAAAGAAAACACGGAGAAAATGAAGACGCGACAGGGAAAGCATTGATATGAAAGAGTCGTAAATACAGAGCAGAGGTAGGTAGCAGAGGGCTATTGCCCGACCCTACACCTCTCGAGTCTCGAAATCGTGGTTGTTACCTGTGTACAATGGCCTCCCCATATTTATAGGTCAGCAAAGGCTCAGAAGATTTATGCCTGTAGTTCTTCGTGAGTTCTGCTTTTTTCGATCGTTTAAGGTCTATATGTGTCCTGTCTAGAATGAAACAACCTGTGGTCTTCAGGGCTCAACCAACCTGCCGGCACGACTCATGCCCGCCATATGTCAAATTAATACTTCCCTGTATAGAAGGATGTCGGAGGATTATTTAAAGGACTTATTATATTTTTCTATAAGATAATATAATTACCATATTTAAATTCCTAATTAACTAAGGGCTCGATTGCTAAGCCTTAGACTTACCATAGTTAACTGATAGTCTTAGTTCTGTATCAAAGCTACCCTAACCTAACCGTTTATATCTGAATAAACTATTCTCTGTATGGATTTAGCTCATGAATTAACAAACTCAGAACTAAATAACTCTACGGTAACCGGCAATACAAATTTTTTAGGCTTGGAATGATTTAGGATTTCTAGGAATGATTGGAATAGGTTAGGATTTCATTCCGATTGCATTATCCCGTGTACTACTTATGCATGCATGAATATAAAATTTATTAATTTAGTTAAAATTAATTTTAATAATTGAATAAAAATTTATTTTAATATTTTTACTTCCTCAACTATTGTTTCATTAATTAAACAAAATTTACTTTTCAATTACAATGATCCTAACATAAAATACTTTGTTGTATATATTAATTTATTTTATTTTATGGACGATAGTGTTAACATTTTAATTATATAAATGAACTACTAAAGTTTGAAAATGGCCAAAACAAAAAAAGGTCGAATTGCCACAATGTTTATAATATAACAATAAATTTTGTTTTTATTTTATTGACGAAATGGTTTTCTGTGGATTTATAGTAGTCCTATTTTAATCTATGATTAATTGATTATTATATATCTATAATGCTACTATCCACATTTTTCTACTAAATTATTATCGTTCATTTTTAAAAAAATAATATCATTGACACTTATAAAATGTACATTTTTTTTTCAATAATATTAAAGTTATGTTAATTGTTAAATTCTTACTTAATTCCATTTCTTACTTACCTTAAACTCAATGCTAATCTTTCTTCTGCTGAAATGATCTCTCTCCTTTGAGTGCTGTTTTTTTAATTTTTCCTGAAATCATATTTAAAAGTGCATAAAATTTGTCTTCGCTCATCCTGTAATAGATCAAAAAAGGTTTTTCGTCTTCTAATAGCGAAGGCATCAGATGTAGAAACTCCCCGTAAATCGATCGGCACTATTTATGGGGTGCATCCGTTTTCTATTTAAGCAATGAGCTGCTATATTAGCTCCTGGTCCGCAACTTCCGCTGCTTCCTTATCATCTAAAGCATCCTATTCATTCTGGAAGATGTGAAAACCAAACAATTGACGTGAATTTATCAGCTTGCGTTACCTTAATGTGCACATACTGCCTGATGCTGACATCTTGACATGTCTCGTTTGCGTAGTGTGTACTCACCATAAGGGTTCATCTAAAAACTATTTTTTCGCTATGAATTCTCTGACAAAGGCTGATCCGATAGGAAAATGACTGAGGGGTATACCGAAACGTTAGTGGGAAGATTGCGTGAAGGGTGATCTTACAGATTTGGGTTTTGACGGCAGTCGGTGAACGGAGGTTTGTAAACAGCGATTGGTAGTATCGGCATCGAACTACCGGGTTCAATAAGCTTTTTATTTTTATTATTAATCGAGCAAATCGTCTTAAATGCCACCTGCAGTATCTTGAGATGCTATTGTGAGACGACATAGCTGCTACGTGTTATTATATAATGCAGCTAAGTACATCGTTATCAGACGAACTGATATTTAGAATCTTGGATCATCAAATACCAAGCTATGGACTTACATTAAATTTTGGTGAAGGTAGCACGTTAGCACCAAATTGAATTTGTACATTTTATTAATTATTATCTAATTGTTATTATTATTATTATTTCTAATGTAGACTGACTTATAAATGAATAACTCGTACATATTTTTATAAACCTAATTCTTAATCCGTCTTATTTTTACTTAATAATAATAAGTAAAATTCTGGAAAACAAATATATGCGTTTAGTATATTAATAATCTGGTGGAAGCTCTTAATATACTGTATATCTATATATTGCTTACGTCCACATATAGATAAATAAACCGCTTTTAATAAATATAAAATATGAAAGTATAAAAGAGGAAGTTGAATGGAAAACATCGTCTTTTTTTCATTATGCGAAGGATCATGTTTGCTTATTTTTTTGCTAAAGCTTAAATTAATGCTAATAAGTGCTTCATTAAAAAAAAAAATTAATGCTGACCAAGAAAGAAGTACTGCCTTTTGACGACATGAGTTATCCATTTAGGGATCTGAAAGGTTCTTTTGACTCACAAATGAAGCATGACAGAGAGCAAAGAGCCGTAAAAGCGTACGACAGCCTCAGATGGCCAATAAAGAGGGAGGGATGGTAAGGCTATAGTGGCAGGGTATACACTACGCTATAGTGGCACGCTGTCCGAGATAACATCTCATGCCTCGTTCTTACACCTCACTGCCTGTCTCTATCTCTTCACTAAATCTTTGTGTACCCATACACCTTTGAAATCGCCTCTAATAACTTAGATACCTACAGATTTTAACCCTCGTGCTGTTGTATTTTTTAAGTACATCAAGTATTATTAAAAAAAAAGTAATGACTAGTTATGAATGTTTGGATTACTCTAAAATGTATTATTTCTTGATCACAAATAATATTTTCATATTCATTATAACACTTTGAATCCGGCGTTATTTTAAAAATTAAATTTCAATTATCTATGATCTCGAAGCAGGCTATTAATTTGTCTGCCGAAAACTTCAATTTGGTTTTCATCTTTTAACCAGATTATTTTTTTTTTTTTTTGCACTAACCTTCAACGATAATGTAATAACTGGTTATATGGATGTATATTTCCAATAATATATTCTAAAAATCAAATGTTTTGTGGAAAAACCATGTCGATATTATTTTCCAAATTCGAGTTATAAAATAAAGTAATTTCAGCGTGTTTTATTTTTACCTCCCAGGGCCCATTTGACGAAACACTCGAAACGTACAACGATTTTATTTAAAATTTAAAATCACGAAAAAACGTTTATCGAAAACAGTGGCGGGCATACAGTGAGCTTTCCTTGTTAATACAAAATATTTCCTTTTTTCCTACATCGTCGTAATACATTGCTCTGTGGCAGTAAAACTTACTTGCTGATATGTGCGTATCGCCTTTAAATCTTCATCCTCTTAATTTGAATCGTTATTATTTTTTTAATTTCTTATAATTTTTTAGTGCAGAGAAGGGTGGTTTTTTTTTTTTTTTTTGCCAGAGATCTCTGAAGCAAACTCGGATTTGATATTTATGGATTTTTTAAATAATTAGTTAAGATCTAGTTATGAACAAATTCTGATGAATTAGCTAAATTGTCGGTATAAGTTCAGTTAACAATTTTTTTTTCTCTGAACAACGAAATACCAGCCAGTTGCGATTTCTCCATAAAGGAAATCACAAACCATTTTATTCAATATTTTTTTATGTTTTTCTAATTTTATTCTTTTCATTTTCTTTATTTTTGTAACTTTTAAAAATCCAACCAAAGTTTTACATAAATTAACCAGAATCCTTCTGCATCAGTCATAAAATTATTTTTGTAGGTCGACGTCAATGGGTATAAAATTCTTTTGCAATATTATTAACTATCAACTTCATTTAGAGTAAGCTTATTTAAATTATTTCGTGTAGTTATTTGTTGCACGAATTATTTTCGTTCAACCTAGAGAAAATGTTTAGAAATCATTTCCAAGGCCAAAGGAATAATGAGGAGGTGCTAAGATAATAATTACCTGATATCAAAGCGGCTTTGAAGTAATAATGTGAGTGAAGCCAGAACCGTGAAACCTGTTGATTGTTACCTACTTAATCAGATCAACAGGTTAGGTCACATCTTAACGATAGGTCAGCTGCAGCGGTACGTTTTACTGATGTTCTTTTTTTGATTACCGTTATTGTGTATAAGTAATTTGATTCCTCTGTAAAGTTAAAATGCCATGTTATTGAAGGGTTTCTTTGTTGAATTCCTTTCAACATTGGTCATACCAAAATTCATTTATTCTACCATCCCATGGACAAATGGGAATGCAATAATATATTTTTTATTCGTAAATTCCTAACTTAAAGAAATGAATTAACTTTCTATTAACAGTAGAAAACATAAAGTTCTATTGGCATTCAAACCATGACGGAGGCCAACTATCTATTCAGCAACCAGTACTATATTATGGACTATTCCATCAGTTTCTTTTACCAGGTCTTTTCAGTCTTATTAAGAAGCTTTCAGGCCTAGGAATAGTTGCTACATCCTTTATAATTGAAGTTTAAAATGTAAAGAAATATTAATGCCTGAAGAATATATGATTATTCACTATCGTTTTAAAATCACAATTAATTTATGTAAAAAAAAATTGAAATGTGAGATATTTAGCTAATGCATTTTTTGGAAAGACAAGAATTCAGAAATGCATTCTGCATAATTAATACTGAAGAATAATTTTCTTCCTGCTACGATCCTTTTATTTTTGAACCACTTACTGTTTTGATAGCTATTATATAGTTTTAGTTATTAGTAAATTATTATGCTAGCGTAAATTTTACTAGTTAATAAATAATTTTATTTAATTTCTGATTACGTCAGAGTATCGCAATCACTTTACAAGTTATGTTATAGAATTTATATATACATGAAACAAAAATATTTAAAAAAAATTTTTTGTCCCTCAAACTGAAGAGACAAACTACATACCTCTTAACTGAATTGTGCTCTTGACTGAAGTCACTATTATTTTTAAATTTACTTCCATTCGTTCGAGGTTTCCAATACTAGAATTTTCACCCTAAATCTCCTTTAATGTCCCCAAGCAATTCGCAATGTGACTCTTGATTCTTACCATATTCTCTTATTGCATGGTCTTGTTAGGTGCTTTAGCAATTAAATGGTTTCTAACTGCTTTACATTTTATTAATTTTTAACGTTTTTAATTAATTTTAGAATTTACATCCCATATATTTCATGCTACAAGTACAGTTTACAATAAGTCATTAATATTTCTTAAACAAAATATAAGTTAATTTTTACATATTATTTTTATAATAATTTTCCCTTTTTTGAACATAATTTTGCTGGTATGTCTTATTATCACATTCCAGCAAAATTAATTAGGGTATCTAAGTGGTCCATACGATTGTTACTTTCCTACCGCTACTAGGTTAGGTATTGTAATCGGATCAAATTTTAGATGTGCAGTTTTTAATGGATCTTTGCGTTTCAGAACCCTCTGAGTCCAAAAAACTCATTTCGGCCATTGGTCTGTGTTTCCTTGCCACGATTTAGATACCTATTGAACACTTGGACCGATTTAGTTGTTTTTCTTTTTATTATGTATGATTTTGGCCTGTGTATCGTATCGGACTCTATAATATTATAATGGATGTCTAGAAGACAGAGGAAATCCCTTCAGAATGGTTCAAAGCAGTTATAAGCCTGATTTACAAGAAAGGGGATGCGCTCGATTATCATAACTATCGAGATATATTCCTCTTGCCTTGCGCTTATAACGTGTTTTCCCTCTGCTCCCTTTTGCTGAGCAGAACATAGGAAAGTGTCTGTCTGGTACTTTCCTATGTTCTGCTCATGAGAGGAAAGTCAACGATAGGCCAGATATTCTCCATCAGAAATATCCTAAAAAGGTGCAGAGAGTATAATATCAACACTTACCATCTGTTCATAGACTTTCGGAAAGCCTATGATAGTATAAAATTAAATGAGCTGTACCTGTATCTTCTTTAAATGAGAATACCACCGAAGCTTGCACGTCCGATTAGAGCTACAATGAAGAAAGTGGAATGCACAATGCGTATTCAGGGTGACATGACTGGTGGCTATGAAACCCACAAAGGGTCCAGTCCCAGAACAGGGTGATTGCCTCGCCTGTTTACTGTTCAATTTGGCCCTAGAAAGTGCTGTGAGAAAATCTTGGATACAGGTTGGGGGAATAATATTTAACAAATCCCTTATGATTCTGGCGTTCGCAGATGATATAGATATTATTGGAAGAACTCCTACTGATTTAAAAAATGCCTTCCTCTGCCTTCAGATAGCAGTATCTAGAGTCGGTCTGGAAGCGAATGAAGAAAAAACAAAATATATGCGTGCGGGCCCACGACTTGATGTACACGAGCCATCGCACGTTGTGGCCGGTGGTTGTTCGTTTGTAAACGTGAAAGAGTTTATTTATCTTGGTTCACAAGTAAACTCAAACAACGATATGCAAGCCGAGGTCAAGACGGAGAATCATGGCGGCAAATAAATGTTACTTTGGGCTACAAAAGCATTTAAAGAGCATTACGCATTATACTTTCTCGGACCACTAAGGTTCAAATTTATAAAACCCTTCTTATAAAACCTGTGTTTACTGGTGTACGCCTCTGAATATTGGACATTTACTGGTAAACAGAAAGCTGTTCTCCTAAGGTTTGAAAGGAGAATCCTAAGAAGAATTTACGGCCCAGTTTGTCCCAATGGAACCTGGAGAAACTAGCTGGACTCTACAAGAACCCAGATGTCGTAAGAATAATAAAAGTAGGACGTCCTCGATGGGCGGGGCATATACTTAGAATAATCTCAGACCAGGTTCCTCGAAGGATACCTGAAGAAAGGATTTATGGAACGAGAAGAGTGGGTAAACCTCAGCTCCGATGGATTGACGGTGTGGCAGTGGGTGCAAGGTCCATCTTGGGGATCCGAAATTGGAGAGCGGCAGCAACCAGTAGAGAAGACTAGTGGACCAAACTACAGGAGGCCTTGGCTCTTCAAGAGTTGTTCCGCCATGAATGATAATGATGACCGAATCGGGCCTTCTGTTCGTCAAAAAACTCCTGACAATTGTCAAAAACTTGTTCTTCTCTATAGACTGTGGCGCTAAAACGGCTCTAACGTTTTTGGTAAAACTTGCAGAAAGTTGTTTTTCTGTTTTTCTAGCCCTTCAAAGTTTCATATATAGTACATCACCGAGAAAAATCAGGAAAATAAAGCTTCGAGAAAAATTCTCTACATACGTAACAAAAAATCATCTAGATCGGGCCAGTATTAGCGAAGAACGACATATTGAACTTTCCACCTATGCTTTAATGTATTCTGCGCATGTTCCCTTGGAAACCCGTTCAAGATTTATTAGTTTTTCAAATCAATCGAACATTCAAGATGTTCATTTGAAAGTTAATTAAATTTCCTACAAAGCTAAACTAAAAAAATTAAAATCTTAATCGACCAGTATAAGGGAAAATACGGTAAACAATTTTTGTATTGGACTTTGCACTCAAAGCTGTAAGGACAATTTTGTGAGTGGAGACACCACATATTTGAAATTCCTGTACCTAATATTTTGAAAATCATATTTTTGAAATCATTACCATATCTATGAATTCAAACTACTTTATGAAACGTGCTCGTGTTTTACAGCTAAATCCCAAATCCTCTTAATTTATTCCCCAGCGTATGAGATAAAAATATTTATTCTATAAATCGCTATAGACAAAACCAAACTTCTATAAAAATACTATTTTAAACTCGGACTATTCATAGTCCATGAATTTCTTATTAATTTCTTATTCCCTTGAGATTTTGATAATTTAATAACCTTTCATCCAATTCTATACATAATTACCATAAAATGCACGCTTTTTAAGTAATGCGCAAATAAAATACTCTTTTCATCATAAATTGTTTCCCTCCATTTTCTCTTTGATATACTACATACATGAAAAGTTAAATGGCTTTAAGGAGAAGACATTAGGCAAGTTTCATCAAAATCGTTAGAGCCTTTTACGAGAAAATTGTAAAAATTGTAATATTCATGATATAATTACTATTTCCGGTTATTCCGATGCATTGTATCTTTGCTATTACTGGTCCGATTTTGATATTTCATTTTTTGTTTTTTTAGCAGATTTAATTACTTTCATACAATTCTATACATAATTTACCATGAAATGCAAGTTTTTTAAGTTATGCGCAAATAAAATATTCTTTTCAACATAACTTTTTTCCCTGCATTTCCTCGGTGAGTTACAACAGATATGAAAAGTTAAAGGTCTTGATGAAAAATAATTTAGGCAAGTTTCATCAAAATCGTTAGAGCCGTTTTCGAGAAGATTGTAAAAAAGTGTAAAATCGATTATATAAAGTGGCACTTTCGGTTAGTCGATTTTGACGAAAACGTTGCTGTAACATCACATGCATGTGCCTACCTTAAATACGCAATTTCAGTATCGTACAACTTTTCGTTGTTGAGCTAGACTGTTCACATACACACGGACACACAGACACACAGACCATTTTGCGAGAATTGATTATTTGGACTCGAGGTACCTAACAATGTGTATTTCCGTTGAAAACTCAAATTCGAAAATATTCACGATCGCAATACTTCCCCTTACCTATATACGAAGTATATATGCAAGGGAAAGTAAAAAATCTATTTTTATTTATTTTTTGGAAAGATATAGAGTAACTTTAAATCAACTATTCTTTGCCTTTTATATGTTTTATAATATACTCCATTAGGATTTTCGAAGGTAGAGAAATATAATCTTGTAATGACATTGATAGCCAAAAAGGTTATTTGTGCAATTTAAAAGTGGTAGTTTAATGGCGCCTTGTTTTGGACAGAGCCAGTGACCGGCAGTACTGGAAGGAATTCTAGTTCATTATCGTACAGCGCCTGAGTTATTACCTTCCATCTTCGGGGACACCTCACGGATCAGAAATGCAAGGAATGCCTGGGCAGCTCAGGGATATGTCGTTACAATTTATTGACTGAACGCATTTTAAGGTTACTGTATAATTGATTGGGAAACCGTCCTAAAAAAAAAAAAAAAAAAAAAAAAAAAAAAAAAAAAAAAAAAAAAAAAAAAAAAAAAAAAAAAAAAAAAGAAAAAGATTACAAGAGTTTTCTTCTTCTTTTTTTTCCTTATGGCAAGATTGGCATGAATTTTTATATTCAATTAACGGAATTATAATTTGTCAATTATAATGCAATTGATAATTATAATATTTTTTTTTAAATATATTTATATATGAATACTTATGTAAAACCGTACAGGGCACATATCCAAACGTTTTTATGAATTGATAACTGTTTTATTTAATTTGCATTGAATTAGCAAATAAAAAGATAATGGCGTGAAAGGAATAAATAATAGGCAGCTACACCTCTTGGATACCGTTAAGCAATTAACTAAAACCACTAAAGGAGATCTCTTATACAGCTCCTGTACTTACCTTTCTCTTAATTAATTTCGTTATATCTTCTGGCATGGAGCGCTCTTACACTTCACTGTAGGTTGAAAAATTTGCATATGTTTCGGGACTGGTATGCTGATAGATGTGCTTTTTTCACCTGTAACATGTTCGCAGATAGTTTTTCGTCTTATAGAAAAGAAAATTACTTTAGAAATTGGTGGTAAAGAGTTTTAATCTGATATATATTCTACTATCTGGCCATTAGCGGATTCCGAAAGGGAGAGGGAAGCTTTCGGGCTGAAGTTCCTTCCGAAGCAAACAAATAATTTTTTTTTTTTCATCGGTCAATTTTTGTTTAAATGAATGATCTGAGCCAAATAATTAAACAATTACAACACACTCTTGTTTTAAACACAGTTTTGATCAGCGACTTTAAAAAATTTATCGGTGGTGGACCCTCTCTGTTGCTGTTTAGTATCTATCCCCAGAATCTTGATGTTAGACCTCCTTCCCCCACCCCAAAAAAAAAATCAAATCCTGGATCCGCTTTTGTCTCTGGCTTATGAAATGCCTAGTTCCATGGAAGCGCTGATCACGTAAAGCATTGGAGTGGTCGATCAGTCTTTGGCGGTCGACTCAATTTACCTCATACTTTTTTTATTTTTTTTATTTTAAGGAAATGAACAAAGAATCCAATAAAGTTTTTCAAACACATGAGATATTTTACAAGTTTATTATGGTGTCTTGATTTTTGTCTTCATTTACTTTTCAGTCTCTTACAGGCTCTGAAATGCAATCTGCCTTTCACGGAATTTTATTATTATTAAAATATTAAATTTTATTATTATTATTTTATTAAAATTATTGGACATAAAGAGCATATGTTGAATAATTAATAAAATTAATTTATATTTATTTACATTTTATTAATGCCACCTTGAAAATTGCCATTTCTTGGGAAACTACCAGATTTTGTACCCTCAATGGCGGTACGATGAGAGTTCAATAGGCCTATTTAATTTTCTATAGGCACTTTTAATTGCTTTGTAAAATGTCTATAAATAATAATTAGTTGATTAGATTTTATTTCTTCAGTGCATAAGAAAATTCAATCTACTTTTGCGATTTTGCGCTGAAAGCACGTGTTCACTATTCATGAATCACCACTATTAAATTACTCTTCAAAATTTCGTAGTCATTTGGCTTGAAATTCCAAGATCACAAATGCAGTTCAGCTTACATCTCTTCATATATATCATGTGTCCATCGACTTCAGACAAATCCAAACCTACATATTTTTCATACACTTCAGATAGATACAAGATAAGCTTTTAAAGAACGGATTTATGGACGCGGTCAGTATAATGTTTATATTACTTTTTCAAATGAACTATTATTATTTTTACAAGACAAGACAGATGCTATCTGCTTGAAGAGGAGAACACGGGTCGGTTGCCGCTAAGCTGCACCGATGCCAAGATACAATCTGACCGACTCCATCAGGGTTACCGGCCAAAAGTTGAGGCCTACAAGGCCAGTGTGGGTGCGGCCCACGCCCACATCCACCTGATGTCATCGCAGCTTCTTGTAACTGGGGTATCTACACGGAAGCCACCTGCAACAGCTGTGTTTGTAAACACTAATGAGAAAAACGGTTCTGAAGAAAAATTGCTAATGAAGTAACTTTTTCATATTCAAGCAATCATCTTCATATATTTTTTTATGGAAATTTTTTTTTTTTTTGGAAATAGTCTTGGACAGTGACATTGTTCTTTCAAAATAAATGAAGACGCAGAAAATAAAATTAGCTTGAAGTTATTCAAGTATAGAAATACTGGTATTTCTGGTATTAATACTGGTATTAAGCCTGGGCTCCGACAAGGCTTACAGTGATGAGATATCAGTTCATAATGATCCATTTACAGCATCCTAAACTCTTCAGTCACACCTTAAAAAATTATCACATAATAGGAGAAATATTATAAATCCTATGAAATCATCGATAACTTTCTTCGTAACTGGGCTTTGAACATTGAAAAATAATTTTTAAAAACCTTTGTTAGTTGTTAGTATTGTGATTGTATGGTTTTCATATCTGTTTGAAGTTGCTTTTTCAGCATTTTTAGACAAGTCGAAAAGAAGGAACAGAAATACTTTAATAACTTTTCGCTATTCCTTTAGGACAGATCCGCTATTATCATTCTTCATTTGGGCATGCGACTTGGAATCCCCTTTCTTGAATAAAATAAGGAACTGCCCATCGAATCCAACTAGCTTAATATCGACACTAACGATCTAATATGGCTTCTTTAGTCATTTTGAGTTTATCTTTGGAATTTAAAAAAAAAAAAAACTTATCCAAATCCAACTCTTACTATACCATATTCTTTGTAAAATTATCAATGGTCCTTATTGTGTCTCAAATAAAATTATAAATAAACATGTAATGTAGTGCAGATTTGTCCTATTACTTATACTTATTCTTTTATTATGAACTCAATATCCGTAAAAAATCAAAAATCACAGAATGCGGTCGTAATCAAAATAGAAAAAAAGAAAAGAAAATTACCAGTTTCCGGAGTATTTCTAACTTTGGAGTTGCCTAAATCTATTTAGTCGATGAGGCTGAATCTATTTACTTCATAATCACTAAATCTATGATTACACTCTGTAAATAGAATTATTTTTCAACCGGCCATTCGTCACCAACGATAATTACTTATGTAATAGTTACACTTTAATGTAATTAAGTGGCAGAAAAGCCTAGATGACTTTTCAGTGAGCATTGCTAAAATGTTTGTGTATTCTACATTATTTTCAATGTGTGGTCTTTTAAATCAACGTTGACCGTGCTACGTATATAGTTTCCACATATCTTACTAGGCAATTAATATTCTTCGAAGTCCTACCGTCCATCTAGAGAAAGATCTTCTCTGTCAATTATCCGGACGAACATTAATTGCTGCAAACAGACAGACAGATCACTCGGACGAGGGAAGCGTTGAAAGTCAGCGCGGAAAGGGGACCGTTAGCAGCCGAGTAACGCCAGCATTCCTCCTCTTCTGCCATTTCCAGTCCTTATTAAGGCTGAATGTCAATCTTTTCTCTGGTGAAAGCTCAACCAAAACTTGGTCGCGAAGAAAAAAAAAAAAAATTAAATGACAATCTCTTGGCATTACTACTTGGTCTCCTTTAGCCTTTTTAAAACCCTTTCGGACATCGATTACGAAAGATTCGGCTCTTTTTATAGGTTCTATAGTAGGTCAGCTAATGAACCTTTCCACTAGGTATAATATATCACGTAACTTACGTACATTATTTAAGCTCATAAGTATCATTCTTACCAATCTAATACTCGTTACAGCCCCTGGCACTTTATCCAATTTCTAGGCATCATAGCCTAACAAGAAAATCTAACTTAATTTTTAAAAATAATTTAGAATACCGTTCTGCATGAATAATTATTAATTATAACGATTCCATTTCAGGAGATAAATCCTTTTATCTCAAAATATCGCATTTCTTTTTTCCAAAATCTTGTTCATTTCAAGTTTGAGTACTGCATTCTCTATTTATTTCATCCCTTTTTACTGGTTGAATAACTCTCTTCAGAGAGAGTGAAGAGAGGATGGAGAGAAGCAGCATTTCGAAGAAAACCACAAGTGAGATCTGCCCAGTCTAAAATTCAATTGATCAAGATCGCATGCATAGATATCACATGCATCTATATGTCCCGTCCACCATTTCAATAGATTGTAGTTCAAGATTATACTTCCATTTTTTTGTGTGTTTTTAATATAATTTTTCTTTAAAATTTTCAAGTGACTAAATTGCACTTGCATTACTAATCAATAATTTACCCAGATTTGGGATGGAACCCCTTTTATTTCTCTACAATTCGTAGTAGATTTTTATATTAATTTATTTGCACTTATCAAACCTATTCTTATTTTCATCTTTTCATACAGTACACTATCATTCATACTTGCGTAACCACTTAAAACAAATTGATTGTGGTAGTATCTCCATAGACTGGGATTACCATAACCAGACAATGATGATGATTCAGGTGAGAGAGAGGGTCTTCTGAGTTTCCATTTTACCGTTTGTTTTATTTTTTTTGTGTCTCCAACAACTCACTCCGTAAAAACTAACTCTTTAAATGAGTCCATGATTGGATTCCCATCTACATAACTGAAATATTAATGTGATTCCAATATTATCTTTTTTTTACATTTTTGTATTTTGTTAATAATAATCTTCTAATTTTTATCTTGAATTGTGAAATTCATCATAACAACGAAAAAGTTAACGATTTTTTTTTTTTTGCTGTATAAGACAATTTCGATTATCTTGTTTTTATCTTTACTTCCTTGTACGCAGTAAATGAATTATTTTAATCGCGAAAATTTTCAGTTTTTAGATCTCAACGGAAATATCCATTTTGACCATCTCTGAATCCATTTTTACAAGTTTCGTCATGACGTCATTTTGATTTCTATATGATCGTTAATGGTGCCTATTATTTTTTTTTTTATGATTAATAATCATTACTCATGTTGTACAAATATGTAATACCCATAGGTACCTGTAATATGTGTATATATATATATATATATATATATATATATATATATATATATATATATATATGCAAAAATATGGTTTTCAGGAAAATTATAGTACAAAATTGAAAAAAAGTAGTTTTATGTACAATATAAGTGATCAAATTTAGCGTAGATTGAGCAAAATTATATAGATACGTAAGCATAAATATTGGCAGTAATAATAAAATAGTATTTGTCAATAGTTTATTTCATTCTCAAGACGTTTTGAAGGTCCAGGTTGAGATTCCTCATTCTCCGCAAATGCCTGTTCCTTCTCTTCAGCTTCGGTAATATTTTCTTCTTCCTCTCCTCGTTCTTCCTAATCCTCCACATCTCCCGCCTCAGTGACAGCTCCGTAAATGTCATCCTCGATTTCAATTAGTGGGAGGTTGGAGCAAGATGTGCCCGAACAATTCCTGCATATTATGGTACACATGAGGCCAGACTTTAGGCAGGTGCACGCACTTTTGCCACCTTTTTTGCAGCTGCAAACACTAGTTGCAAACACTACTACAGACTGAGCTGTAGGTTCTTCTTTTGGATGGGAGTGACACCGAGACTTCCCGTTTCAGCCTCCATTTTAACGCATCTCAGTTCTTATCCAGCCTGACATGTAGTTTTTGAGTTATAAGCAAACAACTGAAATAAGTGCCAAATTTTGTTTTTGTTTTTCGTTTTTTAGGTTTTTCGCCTACCAAAAGTTCTTGCAGGGGCCTTCGAGGTCGCAAACTTAGTTTCAGGCTCCCCTTACTATGGTAACTTTTTTTATTAAAAATTATATTAGGCTCCCCTTATTATGGTAAAATTTTTTTTTGGATTGTTTGGTATGCAAACAATCCAAAAAAAAATCTTGTGTCACCTATAAATGCACACTCGACCCCTCTCGGGTTACCTATGTACTGGACTACTAGTGACATAGACACAAAACAACATATATTAACGGAATAAAACCTTCATAAACTGATCACAAGAGCTGATGTGTGTGTTGTGCCTGTATGTATCAACAGATGGACATCGCGACGCCCAGTGTCGTTTTTGAGATAGTGCTATCTTCGGAAACTAACAACCAAATTCAGGGTCACTTTTTGAGCCGCCAATTTTTAGTTTAATAGCCCTTAAAGGAAGTCATGCGGTGTCCACATCAGATATTTTATATTAAATTACTATAATAATTGATAAATATTACAGAAAGTGTCAGGTTTTATTAAGGTACTTTACTACATTACATTTTCTACTTCTTACTTCTGTTCCTTCTATTTAACTTTTCGAAGCTCATGCTGAAATCGATGAGAAATGCCAAAAAGATTTTTTTAATGTTCAACTTAATAAATCTTAAGGAGCTTGATGAATATTTCATGTTTACAGCTTCGACAAATTTACATTTAAAAAATGAAAACGTCTGTAGCCATTATTTATACTTTACATCATGGATTTCTCCAATAGGCGAAATACATTTTTTTGTCTTGGTTTCCCCTTTCCATTCCTGGCATACGGAGTTTCACAACAGTGGAAAATATAAGAGAAATACAATTATTTTTTATGAAAAAGTTTTTAGAATTATTTAGTAACCGTTTGGTGATTTGGCGCTTAACACTCATATGTACTACAACTAGTACCAGAAAGTCGGATTTAGTGAAAATTAAAACTATGTAATTTATACTTTTATAAACATATTTCTTAATATTTATTATTATAAAAATATTTCTTAATATTTATTATTATAAAAATATAGGGCGTGTATGGACGCCATTTGCATTTACATCGCTGAAGACGACGTCAAATGATTAATATACGATAACGGTTTATGATTACTGAAATAAGATATATAGATGGTTCTGATGCTAGACTAACTACTAAACAACAACTACACGTACCTATCTTTTATCCTCGGACCAAACATTCCTCGCAATATAGTAATTTGCTATATAAAATGAACCGAGAACTTTCCAAGTCTACTCCATGGTTAATTAAGATCAGGCAATATATTTTGTTAGTCTAAAAATAGTTATGTCCCGATATAAATAAAATCCAAGACTTTATGAACTTTTTACTCAGCAATTGGCCCATAAGGCTTTAAATTTATGTTTCTATATATCTCATTATATCTTAGGTACGAAATAGGGAAAAATAACAACATGCCGGTAGGGATGTGAATAACGAAAATATATATATATATATATATATATATATATATATATATATATATATATATATATATCGTATCGATAATTTGTTAATATATCGAAATAATAGTTCGATCTATCAAACAAAATATCGATATTTCGATATGAAGGGCCACGATATTTTTAATCTTTTAAAGGGACAAACACTTATCGGTTTTTTTGTGCCGATATAATTAAGATATTGTTTTTATTACGTTCATTTACAGCAGACCTTAAATATTTATGTTGTTTCCTATTCTCCTTCCGATTCATTATTTTATTCATTTTTTTAATAAAAGAATTAAAGACATTCTGAAATATCGATATTTCTCTGTCGATATCACTATGATATTTTTTTTATCATGTTTATTTACAGCAGAATTTAAATAATAAGGAGCAAGCTATCTTTATATCTCCTTTCATATGTTTTTTTTTTTTAATATGATAAACGAATAAACGATATTTTGAAATTTCAATATTTTTGTGCCGATATAATTAAAATATTGTTTTTATTAACTTAATTTCCAGCAGGATTTAATTAGCAACAAACAGGTCATCTCCTAATCTACCTCCGATTCGTTTAGACTTTTTTTTTAAATATTAAAGATTTTTTTTAATCTATATTTTATGCCGATATTATCAATATATCGATGTTGTTAACCAACATTAATATCGATATTTTGCTATCGACATCTCATCCCTGAAACAGTCACTGTAGATAGTATCACGAACCCACCATATCACAAGTTTTTATGATTGTTTGTCGAATGTAGAATTTTTTTATTTTATATTTTGTTCTTCATTTAAAAAATAAATTAGTTTTCAATACTCGTATTTTAATATCGATATTACGATATATCGGAAAAAAATATCGGTCAAAAATATCGATATATTTTCAACATCTCTATTTGCCGGACTAGTTCCCTCCACCAATACCAGTAGGTCCAAAATACCATATCACGTACTTTAGGGGTGCTTACTTACAAACTGAGACGTATAATTCGTAGTGTAGGCTCATCTGTGCATTCGAGGTTCATGTTAGAATGTTATCAATTAGCATGCTCTACTTATAAATTTACCTTATTTATGGAAACATTTCAATCACTATTGATAAATCTTCGGGGTAGCTGTTAATTTAAAACTCTTGGTTAAGACATAACAGCTCCTCGATAAAATCTTCTGGTTGAAATATTGACATTTATTATACAATCCATGAAATTAAGATTACTTTAGTAAAGTAGAACCGAATTTAATCGATTTTCTCCTGTTTTATTTATTTTGTCATGTAAAGAAATGTTTTGTTTTATTGTGTGGTTTAGTTTAGGTACTCCTTTAAGAAAGATATTACCAAAAAAGAAAAAATATTTTTGTTTTTTGCGTGAGGCGTATCATAACTCTTTTTATGAAACTCTATACTCAAATAATTTCTCAGTATCATATTCTTTGTGATAAAACCTCTACATTGATATAAAGTATGGTATCATTTATGATTGTATACCTGGCATACATAATATTTGCTTTAACCGCTTTAATTAACTGAAATCGACGAAAAATTCGTGTACTGTGATCGTTTTTTATATCCCTGACCAAAGGAGCTAATCAAATAAATAAAAATTAAAAAAAATAAAAATAAATAAACAAAAACCATTTATAAACAGTTCGTAGAATAGAAGGTTTGTGAAACAGAATTGAAATTTTTGTTGATATCAGTGCAATGATTCTATTTCGATTATAATTTTAGGACCTTTGATCAACATTAATTTTAAAAAATTCGAATATATTAGTGAAAAAAAATTAGAAAAATCAATTTGAAATGAATTATCATCAAAGTTAAAAAGTACTTAATTCGTGTAATCGTTTTTATTATTTATTTCGTTCTTTTCCAGCTGGGTCTTTAGTTCAAAATAATTTTCGTTCTTTGTTCATGTAAAGGAATGTTCTTGACGTATAATAGTTTTTAATCCAATTTCTATTTTTTTAAATGAGTAATCTGCTCCGTGAAGATTAGAAATACCGAGGGAAGGAGTGGAGTACTGGGAGCTGGAGCCGGGCCGTTCGTGTTAAAGAGATCAGTGATGCAATGTTGGCCTTGCTGCCCCCTCACTCACACCTCCACTTTTCCTTTCTTGACGTAGTCTTGTGTTTGTACTAGATGAATCATAGCAGAGTGATTAAACAGAGCTAAAGCAATAAATTATAACAAGAAGTCATCTCGTGCAGTTTTTATGGAACGATTTTACGGCTGCATCCGTAAAATGGAAAGAAAGGCGTTACGAGTAAAGCTACTAAGTATAAGAGTATTCTTGGATTCTAACAAGTTCGTCTTGTAATATTTATATTTCAGGATTTTTTAATATGTGTATATTTATTTACAAACTTACACTTACAATTATATTGATTTATATCTTCATTTTATTTGAACCCCTCTTAAAAGACTATTTATAATGGTTTGGCATACGGAAGGGCATTGCTCGATCTAGTAATCACAGTGGGGCCTCAGTTACTTATGGGTTTGTTATTATTACCAACGTAATAAATTTCACAGGTAAAAATTCAACTAAAATTATTTATTTTTTCTTCAACTTTTACTGCGATACCGTGTAAAAGAATATATATTAAACTAATTTAGATACTCTTAGGTTACAATTAAACAGATTATACCATTCGAAAGACCATTAGATTTCGCCTTAGATGTTTTTTTTTTTAAATTTATCAATGTCTGTTCGATCATTTAAAAATTTAAAGAAATTAAACTTTGTTAATGAAAACATTTGTACCGTTTCTGGATTTTTTTTAAATATACAAAACTCGTAAAATTTCACAAAAGCTTTTTAATTAAGTTAGGACGTTTTCAGATTCTTCATTTCCTGTTGTGTGACCACCCCCTCCGAAGTCGATCCGACGTAGGATTTATCATACCGTGTGAAAACGGCCTTAAGGTTACATTCTGTTCTCACATTAAAATATCAGTAAACATAAGGAAGTGATGATTAAATATTGTAAAAAAAAATAATTTTATTACATATGTTTTATGAGAATGGAACGGAATGAATCTAAACCGTTTCTAAATTAAATTAGGGCTTTTATAAAGGAAAATCAATGCGATAACATTTTTATTAAAAAATTAAACTTTTTTTCATTTTTATGTAATTTATCTTCCTATGTTTTCTGAGATTCTAAAAAATTAAGAGGACTCGTTTCATTTTTTATGGTGAACTATTCTGATTTTTTTTTGTCTTTAAATAAAAGAGCCTCTTATTTTATTTAAAAAAAGTTGTGATTCATCCTTTTCCTCTTTCCAAAAATAAATAAATAAAAAACTTGCAAATATAAATAAAGAAAAATCCATCGTAACATATGTTCTTACTGTCTTATCATTCATCATGTCTTATTCCTGTAGCAACTTCATATTATTTTCTTGCATGCCAATATTAAGTTCACTGGATGATTTTTTTATTTGAGTATTTAGCAGAATTTGGCCATTGATACTAGCGTAATCTCTACTATTAAAAATATCTTTCGTTCAATATTACTTTTCATAAAATAAAATAAAAATACAAGTAGTTTTTAAGAGGAAAAAATAGTAATTATGGATTTTTTATTTTTATTTAATCGTGAATATATTTCCTGGCCTGATTTATTGTAGGTAGATACTGAAAATTCTGTTAGTAGATTCATTTTACACTTCCTTTCTAAACTGAATCCTTCTTCTTAAGTAAGGTAGATGTGCTATTTTTTTTTTTGTTGTTTTTTTATAATCAGTGATGAACGGCTTCCGATCAGTTCATATTTTTTCTGCCATTCCCGTTTTCCTTTTGAGGTCGAAATGAGGCTCTCGAAGACTGGTATTAGTGGTAGCTGTAGTTCTTAGAGAACGTAATTATGCAGATGAATGGCAAATGAATAAATTTATTTTTTAGTCCGCGAACCTAGAATCATAGTAAAGTGGATTTAAGAATATTTTCAGTGGTAATCCTTTTCGTATTGAAGGATGCAGTATCTTTATATTACATTTCATATCATGGTAATTTTTTCACGCCACTCATTTCTTAACTCGGCTATAGGCTTTTAGTTTTTTAAGATTGATTAAACATTTAATTTTAGAGACCAGAAAAGATTTGACATATAACTTTCAAATTACGTTTCTCTGTATGTAGGAATATAATAAATAAAGCGAAACCGACCTTCACAGGCTTTTACAGTTTTATTATTATAGGAAGGTGATTCTATTTTTAATTTTTTTTTTTTTTTTACTCCTCATTGAGATATCATCAAGATAAATCAGAACATTATTCACAAACTATATTATAATACTATTCATACTTATTTTATTATATAATTGCATAAATGGAATCAATAAAAATGTGAGCTTGTTTTTTAATAGAATGTAAATAATAACTATTATCCACAAAATAATTTTTTGTCTGAATGGTGCCATAATTTATTTTCTTGAGCTCTAAATTCAATTTATTTTATTATAAAGCAAAACTTTTTATCGATATGTAATATGGTATAATTTATATTTGTAGTATTTTTTTTTAATTGCAGAAATCATATATCGTTTTTCGTAAGTGTATGGACAAATATTGAACTGTAGTTATTATTATGGACTGTGCCACAAGGGAGCCACGAAATTTTGAAATTAAAAATATCTTTCGTTCAATATGACTTTTCATAAAATAAAATAAAAATATAAGTAGTTTTTTAGAGGGAAAAATAGTAATTATAGATTTTTTATTTTTATTTAATCCTGAATATATTTCCTGGCCTGATTTATTGTAGGTATACACTGAAAATTCTGTTAGTAGATTCATTTTACACTTCCTTTCTAAACTGAATCCTTCTTCTTAAGTAAGGTAGATGTGCAGTTTTTAAAGTATTTATTTAAATAATATATTTATATAATTATATGTATATATATATTTATTATATATATATATATATATATATATATATATATATATATATATTTGTATATTTAAATAATATATTTATTTAATTAATATGAATAATTAAAAAGAATTATAAAAAATTAAGTTCGGTTTTTTATTACAATCCTATGTTTTTTTTTATGTTTCTATGTTGTTCACTTCTATGATATTTCATTTATCAAAATATAATAAAAAATAATAATAGGGATGCAGTTTCGTTTAATCATTTCAGTGTGTTTCCTGAAAAAAACTTTGAAAGCCTCTGGTATATGGAATACTGCTTCTTCTCACTGTCCGTTAGTATTAATGCATTCTGAAAGTACCCTAAAGCTTTCAATGAGAAAGATACGCTCACTCTGATTTTAGTGTTAATCGCTCGTTCTCCTTTCGAAGAATGGCTAAAATATAATTGAAAGAGCTTCTTTGAGGGAGAGTGACATTTATCGGGACCAGAAATAATTGCTTTTGATGTCAATTCTAAATAGCCACTTTCACGTGGGTGTTCATTAGTGCTTTATGACTCTCTAGACATTAACTTTATGGCCACTATTTCGTTGCTTTAACCGTCATGAGTTACTAGTGATGGAAGCTCATCTTACACGCTTTCTTCTGTAATTCATAAGTTGGTTATAATTGCAGTTAGGTACTAATATATATTATTAAAAGTTTTGATTCGCAAACGCAAAGTTATGTTCCTAAAAAACACGCTATTATCATTAGTTTTTAATAATATCTACACTTTAAATTAAAAAACTTAACTATGACTTTTTCAACTTTCAATCATTTCGACTTCACTTTTTGAAACAGGCTTAAGTGCCAAAAAGTCGAGATTTAGGTTACAATCTAATCGATTGAAATCTATATCAATTCCCGCTCACGATATATTGGGGAAAAAAAATTGTAAATGGTCTAAAAATCGACTATTGATGACGTTAGCACCAAATGATGACAACTTTCATACTGACCAGTGCTAAAAGCCTTAGCAATGAACTCATCCCAAGACTTCCGCTTTCGTGAGCTCACCTCGTTTCGATATGCCCTGGCTTTAGACCTGTACTCTGCACGAAGTGTAGTGCGCCTCTCATCACATCATTGTTGAGGAGTCATCCAAAAACCCTTGGGGTATCCCATACAGAGTGGCTCTTGGTCACTTCTCTGCAAGTTATTGCAGCGTTGAAGCGTGATGGTACCCAGGCAAAAACTCTTGAAGAATCGGCGAAGATGTTTATAGCAGAGACTTACCCTAGGGACGATCCTTCCCAAGATAATGAAGAGGAAGCATTTGTGAGACGCACCACGGTATGCCCACCTGGTATGGACTTGTGCCCATCATGGGACATATGGGATCTCCGTACCGCCGTGGACAAGCAAAAGACTGGTCGTGCCCCTGGTTTAGACACCATTGACGCGGCAATCTTCAAAAATAGTATCCCCTATGTTGAAGGAAGGTTGTTGTCCGTGTTCAATGATTGCCTGGACAGGGAATACTTTCCAAGATGCTGGAAACTTGCTGACGTCAGGCTCCTTTACAAAGGAGGACACAAGGATAAGCAATTAGCCAAGTCTTATAGGCCTATATGTCTCCTCCCCGTCATGAGCAAGGTTTTGGAGAACCTGATGTTTGCAAGTCTACGGCCAGTCTTCTCACGAGCGAGCCATGCACGGCAATACGGATCTTGCTAACGTAGGGGAACCGCAGATGCATTGCTGAGAGTGCGCCGTGATGTCGAGGCTCTCTGGTAGAGAAGTATGTTATGCTCCTCTTGTTTGACATAACCTCCGCCTTTGATAGCGTTTGGTGGCCGAGCGTGCTCCAGCAGCTGCACAAGTATGAGGCTCCCAGCAACTTGTATGGCCTGGTCAGAAGTTACCTCCAGGACAGAACAATAAAGATTCGTGGTAGCTTCTACGAAGTAGAAGACACTATGGGAGAGGGGATGTCCGCAGGGCCTTGTCCTTGGTCCTGCTCTGTGGAAATTGGTCTTCGACGAGTTGCTGGGAGTGCTAGAGGAGGAGCGGTTCCCCGCTACTGCTTATGTCGATGACCTGGCTGTTGTTGTTGCCTCGAATAGCAGGGCCAGATTGAAAGATGAAGCTGAACGGTGCGCCAGGCTGATAGGAGAATGGTGCGAGCGAAAGAAGTTGAAGATGGCGGGTTCCAAGACTCATTCCATCCTCTTAAGAGGTACGACTGATAGGGCTCACCCTATAACTTTGGTCATCCAAGGATTAAGAATTCGCCCGGGTGAGGTAGTTACCTATCTTGGAGTAAGGATTGGTAGAAACTTCAATGTGACGCCTCACTTGGACTATTTGAGAAGTAGGGTGACCATAGCCCTTAATGGACTCAGTCGTATTGGTGGCGCTTTTTGGGGCCTCAGATACCCAGCAACGATGACCATTTATAAAGGAGTTATAGTGGGTATCCTGAGGTACGCGTCTCCAGCCTGGAATCAGAGCCTCTCGCACAGACAAAACAGTAGGTTGGCGACCATCCAGCGGATAGCTCTGCTTCGAGTAACCAGGTCATATAGGACGGTGTCTCATGAGGCGGTGCAGGTCCTAGCAGGAGGAATACCTCTTGACCTCCTGCTGCGAGAAGATTACTTCCGGCACAAGATAAGGAGGAAAGGCCCAACGGATCTACCGGCGGATCTCCGGGTGAGGATCAATGCAGACCCTAGAAGTTGGAAGAGAATCCTTTGGGAGTATACAGTAGAAGAATGGAACCGGCGATGGGTGACTACCACTAAAGGGGCAGGGGCTACCTTGAGGAAGTTCTTTCCCACCGTCGTATCGCGACTGGAAACGACATGGGTCCTCCCGGACTACTGGGTCTCACAGATTCTCACGGGGCATGGGAGTTTCAGAGCGAAGCTTTTTAAACATGGTATAGACATCGATCCCCTATGCCCCAGTTGTAGTGTACCGGAAACCGCCGAACATACCATCACAGCATGCACTGCCTATGAGGCACTGCTACTCTGTTTTACTTATTACTACTGTAATCTGTTTTACTTGCAGCAGTGTGTTGTTAAGCAGAAATGCATAACATCACACTCCTGCAAACACCCGTATTGCCTTATAGGCAGGGTAGAGTGGAAAATAAAATAAATAAATAAAGCCTTAGCAATATATTGTAATTATAAAGGTTTTGCCACCTTAGTGAATTCCTATTGTACACAATAAAGAATACAATTTTTAAAAATATATTGTTATTTGTGGAAAAAAAACGTTTTTTTGTGTTTCCTGTAAAGTTTGCTAAATGGCGCTTAAGCCTCTTTCAAAAAATGACGTCAATATGTACCTATACTTTTTATATATTCTCTATGATGATAAACTTGCTAAATTGTATAGGATGAAAATATGGAAGGTAGCATAAATATTAAAATATTAAAAATTAAATTTAAAAAAAAAATACATTTATAGTTTAACTATAAACGACTGAATCTTGCTTCTTTCAGTATCCATCGTTCTAGAATTTTTAATAAAAATATAATTATTTTTTAATTTAATTTTTAATATTTTAATATTTAGGCTTTTTATATTAGTCATAGTAATATGGTATAGTCATATTTTCACCGAACACAATTAGCAAGTTTATCATATAATAGAAAAAGACATTTTATATAGTAAATAAGAACTTCGAACTAATCATTTAAAAATTCGAAAATAATAATAGGTACTAAAAAAACAATCAACAAATGGATATAAAATGATAATAATCAATCATTGAACATGAGATTAATGAGATGAGATCTCATCTATAACAGCATTATGAATTATAATTCTACACAAGTGAGATACTTAAAGAGAAATGAAAACATTTTTAAAAAACCATTCACTATATTAGCCAGATACATAAAGTTGAAACCTGCTTTGGACCACTTATATACCAGAATGGCAGAACCACGTATCGTAAAAATTTCAACTAATTTAGGAAATTGATGTAACATCATAACTTATTTTGGATTGCTATTTGAACGAAGAATGTCCTAATTTTTCCATTCCACCTTTTTTTCATTTTATTACATTAATCTGCATTTTTTTCCTTTTTTTTTAATTGATTTGTTTTCGATGAAACAGCTTATACATACATACTCGTATGTTTCTGAATGCTTGTACTTTCACCACACCGTATTCGTCTGTAAGAACAAGTTTTTTTTTTTAATGTTAAACTTCTCAGAACCTTTTAGACCTATTTTCAACAAGGACTTAATGCATTGGCTCGTGCAATCCCCATAAAATTTGATCACTAAAATTATCTTGTTTCGAAAGTAGTTTCCTTTAAACATTTTTTACAATTTTAAAAATAAAAAAAACCGTTCCCTGATATACATAGATGCTTCGTGGAAAAGGTAATGAGGTAGCTAAAACGTGAAATTATGTCGTTTTACAGAGTTTGAAAATTAACGTAGAACCGCAATTACGCGTGATTGTGGTTGTTACAAAAACAAATATTGAGCAATCATGTAAATCAGGTTTGATCTTTAATAAGGAATAGGGTCTTGGATCACTTAAACTTGGAATTTATTATAACTATCCAATAACAATCAATTCTCAATCTAGAAATGATTGCCTTTTAAATTTAGAGGGTTTTGTTTTTGTGCAGTTCGAAAAATATAAAACATGAGAGATATCTTTCTTTTTTTTTTTTTCTAAAATAACACTTAAAATAGGAAAATCCATTAGGTTTTTCACTAATATACCGAATTTCAAAATCTTACTTATCCAGACCTATATTACTTTTACTTGGAAAGTTTTGCAAATTTTCTCATTTATTTTTATTGGAGTGCTTATTACGAATTTTAACTTTGTTACCTTAAAATTTGTCTGTAAACTAAAATAAAAGTTGCAAACACGCGTAAACAGTTGATCGTTTTCTAGTAATGTATTAGTGGAACAATTTCTTCCATATATCTCAATATTCCTTTATTCGTATTTTTTACATAGTTCCACCAACGTTTGTAGTATTTCCCCATTTTCAATGTGTTTTTTTCTACCCATCTCATACAACAATTAAACAATCAAAATTATTTATATAACGATATTGCACATAAGTCATTTCAGACTATATACTTCTATTTTCTAAATTTATCCATATTAATTTCATCTGTTAATAGATACAAAAATAAAAATGAGTTTTATGTGCTTTAAAAACATTGCTAGAAGTGCGTACTACATATATGGGGTAGTACTCGGAAACGTCGGTGAAACAATGTAAAATATACCAATAAATGAATATTGAGATAAATGGAAAAAATATTCCAGTAATATATTACTAGAATTTGTATTCTTCCCTTCATTACTAGTATTAAAGACTTAGAATTTATCGTTTTTTTTCTTTTTTTCTCCCATAGCATGAAAGCCGTCTATTTTCTTTTTATTTTTTTTTAGCAACATCAAACTATAATAAATTAAACAAGAATAAATTCCTTACATTTCTGTACTCTGTAATTTTTTTTCGTTCGGGGCATCGTGGACCAGTGGAGTAAGTTGGGAGAGAGGTTGGGTGATAGGGAGATATATCTCCTCCCTCTCGAAATGTACGAAAAAAAATAGAGTTTTTAAATTAAGTAATATTTATAGCAATAATTTGTGATACAATTTTCATGCTTATTCTTTTTTTTTTTTTTTTTTTTATAAAGTCTTTGTTTTTAATAAATTTCAATAAGCCGCAAGGCAAATAGTATAAGTTACTACATGTATTCGAGGGAATCCAGACATAAGTCCATGGATAAATTGTGGATCGGTATATTAAAAATTCTATGGAAAACCGGAGGGCAAGCGAAAGAGAGGATGCCCTCGGATCAGAGGCTGGATGATGTGGAAGATGATCTGAGGCGACTGGGTGTTCGAAGATGGAGGGAGAGAGTACAGGATCGTGGAGATTGGTTGGCTGTGGTGGAGGAGGGTTCTAGCAGGACCGTAGTGCCATTGTAATAATGATAATAATATTACCAATTTATGTCATCTATAAAAATTAAATTTTAAACAGTAGAAAAAAGTGAGAAAAAAACCTACGCAACAAAATAAACAATACTAGCTGTAATAATGAATGAAAGAAAATAATGATACAATTTGAAATATAAAGAATAAATAAATTAAATTTTTTTTTTTTTTAAATGCTCCTAATTATTATGGAGTTGGCTCAAATTTTCATGTGATGAGTACACCCATCATTAGTAAATAGTGAATGGCCAAAATATTTATATTTAAAGAAAATTTTCAAATTCAATGTACTCAAGTATGCTACTCTCTACGTTGGCATATATTCATTAAAATCCAATCCTCAAATTGAAAGTAGCACTTACAAAGCAAAAGTATGTTATTTTTAAAAAGTTAATGGTATTCAATTTTTAAACATTTCCAATGCTATTAGGAAATCATCAAGAGCTTATGTCTTTAGAATATGGTGAAAATGAGTGCTCAAGTTGCCAATATGATTTCAGTTTTAGGTTCAGTTTGACATAAATTCTCTGGATTCCAGGGTAAAAATGCATGAGATATTGCATCGTCCAAGGTTCAGGGTTACCACCTCATAAGACGAATATTATCCGAAATTATTGTTGTTTTCTGAAGATATACGTTTTTAATGACTTCCTAACTGTTTTAAAAACAATTTACTTCAAATGTAAATATTTTGGCCATTCACTATTTACTAAAGATTGGTGTAATCACCAATAATATACACAAAAATTGGTGTCAACTGTATGATTATTAGCGGCATGTAAAAACAATCCCTAAATCAAAAGATGCGAATATGACAAGTCTCATGAGAATGGCCTACATATGAAATGTCAGTATGAGGCTTCAATTTATTTCTCATAACGCTCAACATGGTTTTTTTATCTCTTGCACGAAGAAACTTCTTGGCTTTGGATCAATAAACTCGAGAAATTAAAATTTGAACTCGTTTTCATTTTGGAATATATTTTTTTTTTTTAATAACATCAAGTGTTCTGAATAAATGGTAGGTTAAAGCAGATCAACTGAATACGGTGGATGTGGTAGAGCCTTAATATTCAGATCACGTAATGTAGGGTGATTATTAGTTAACTTAAAAAGAAACTTCTTCCAAATCCTCTGTATTCATCCGACTTGTCTCAAACTACTATTTTTTCAGGGGGCTTGGCGTATGTTATAAAAAAAAATAGATATCCAAAATGAAAATAAGATAAAATTTTCATTTTTCGCGTTTATTAATTCAAAACGAAACTGTTTCTTCGAACAAAGGATATCTAAAAATTTTTTAGGGCGTTGGGAAAATGGTGCTAACGAAAGTTACTTTGAATCTAAATAATGTCGCTAAAGTTTGTTTTTCTTTCATTTGCCTCACACATATGCCTCATTTGTTTGCCTAGCAACTGACATTTTGTATTTTCCAAGCCAATACTTTTTTATGACTAAGTACATGTTAATTAATTTTAATGTTAGTTAAAGAAGCAAATGAGTTTTTGCTCATATGATTTAATTTAAATAAAATGTATTTATATCAAAGCGAAAATCACTATTCACTTTGAATCTGTCACAAATGAGACCATCAGGCATTGACATAAATATAAATTTTATGTACAGTTATGTTATACTGGAAAAGTATAACTTTACCATCCCATCTAGGTTTTGCGGGTTATTGTTATATTAATGATATTAATGATTGCAAAATCATTAATATCTTTCGTGTTCGAGTAAAGTATGCACCTTATTTTATTACTCATTGAGCGTAAAAGTCAGACATGAAGTGTTCCATTATTTCATAATTCTTTGTTTGTACTAATTTGGATGGTTTGGTTTTATTATTTATGGACACTTTATGATCAGATCACCATTGAATTTGTGTATACAACATGATATTAAATACTTTTAAAATTTGCTGAGATCAATAATTAGTTAAAAATTTTGAAGCTATTAAAAAATATTTAGGTATTCACAGAATCTCGATCTTTGTGAAGCTTACATGTTTTACCTGGTGCTTGCATAGTAGTTGTACTAATTCCAGTTTTCAGTTGGTACGCAATAGCTTGAGAAATTTTATTCAGATTTCTGAAAAAGCTTTGAAATTGAAATAGACAATGTTTCTTGACAAGGAGAACTGTTTGGAAAGGAGCAATTGGAAGACACTATTCGGGAGAAAGCTGGAAGAAGTGGACATAGAGTTGAGAAGAGTAGTTGAAGGTAACTGCCTCTGCTTCGAGCCGATTCGTGACTTGACAGAACCCTTAGCTCCGCCTAAAGTCCTTCCTTTCAATCTCTGTCTCATGTCCCTCTTGTTCTCTTTGTGTCCTCGTCCATGCGATGGTAGCTATTAGTGCTTTACTAATTGGACCCTTTATTATGAATTTTTTGTGGTATGACTACCACAAACGATATAGCTTTAATCGTTTCTATCCGCCTATAAATAATGATTTCATGGCATATGCCCTGTTGGACTGCACATTGTAGAAATCCTTAAAATATCCTAAATACTTCAGCTTAAGGTACTTGAATCATTCTAACCACCCTGCATTCTGAATTGTCTGTTTTAGGTATGAGAGTTTATAGGGTGCGGCAGAAATAACTGGCTCATTTTGAAGGTCTGTAAAAAACAAACCAATGTCTTTAGAAAAAATGGTATTATTATCAAAAAGGGCAATGAGAATAGTTTTATGTCAGTGGATTTTGAAAATTCCATCTTCCATTTTTCGACCGACTACACATTGCACAATCAAAGAGATCAAATGCCTCCAAACAGATCAAACTGTCAGAGAACAATTCCCTCAAAACTCCAAGCGAACGTCGTGCGTGATGTGTGAGTCGTGGCTTGTTGGAACCGCACATCCTTTGCGTAGGATAACTTAGGGCATAGGATAGTCTCCAACATGTGCACGTAATGGTCAGCTTTAAGATGTCACCTAATGCCGGCCACAAAATCCTCCTGATGTTTCAGTTATTCCACCAGAAATGACCCGAAAACTAATAAAAAATTTCCGGCAATGTGCACCTTGTCAATAAAGGCCGACATTTGGAAGATGTAATTTTTATAGCACACTGAAATAAAATAAAAATTCATTTTTTGAAAAAAACAAAACAACTTTTATCGATAAACATTATTTGTTTTTTTTACAGCCTTACGAGATAATTGATTATTTCTGTCCCACCCCGTATTATATTGTATTTTAAATAAAAATTCTAATCGCAATGCTTTTTTCTGAAAAAGACCCATTTATGTTTTTCAATCTTTAACAAGCTTTCTTCATCTTTGTTTTTTTCGAACCATTGATACCAACTCTGACGTACTTATCCTTGTAATATCTTTGTTATCCTATCTATAATGAGGTTTGGTTTTTGTATGATCAACGTGATTTCTTGCCAACTATCGCGGTACAAATGGTTGTGTTGAGGATGGACAGCTTCGGAGAACATGCCCTTCCCATCTAATCCTATTTGTCTTCTTATCCTAAAATATTAATCTATGAGTTTCCTCATTCTTCTTTCTATTTTAATATTTTAAAGTTGCTATCCATAGTCATTTATTTTATCTTGTAGAGAAGCCAATTTTCTTTCGAAGCTAGTTATTGTCAGGCTTATCAAAACTTCGGTTTCCTTATGGCTTATTATTATTATCTCAATCTTAAAAATTAATAAATAAATAGGAAAGTGATATAAGTCCATTTACGATCCTAGAAATATACTAGCCGAGTTTATTCCAATGTAAGTCATTTATGTTCTGTATAGACTTAAAATATTTATAGAAACATGAGTTAGACTTTATTTATGTTGTTTCATCGCCGTGTTTAACCAAACGGGGGTCCATGATACTTAAAGGTATGGAAGATTAGGGAATTTATTTTCTGAACAACTTTGGATTATCACCAGAAATAATGATCCTATTAGATAAAGTCATTATTTTATTTCATGTTTGAAATCAAACGTAAAAAAATAAAAGTTATACATTTACAAGAGGGAGGATCGCAGAGTATATTAAAAGAAAATTAGTACTTAGGCTATTTAAAAAAAAAAAAATATTGTGAAGAATCTGATATCGATGCAAGGCTTATACAGTTTCGTAAACATGTTTATTATATTTATCGTCTATATTGTGATGGCGAAGGATATTTTTTCTTTTTAAATTTTATTAAATACATCAATACATTTTTATCAATATAATTTAATAATTAAATAAAATCAAAAAATCCCGTCAAAATGTTTTCTGTGTTTTTTTTTTTATTCAATATTCGCTTTACAATCCGATCTTGAAATTAGGTTAGCATTTAGAGAAATCAAATGGTAAGAGATACATAAATATCTGGAAAGGGCAGCTTTAGCAATTCTATAATTTACTTGGTTCTATAGTGAGTGGCTCAGTTTATCTGTCTCGGCATGAGAAAGTGATCGTAATTTATTGCTAAGAAATGCGAACGGTTATGTGTGGCTAAAAATATTTTACCGTGTTTATATTCGTTTTTAAATATCCTTATAAATTTTATCTGATCCCTATCTCTATTCACTGGTTTAGGTAACTGTTTAAGTTTAGTTGTTTGGTTGGCATATTGAAATGGGTTGTTATATAGACCAATTATAACTTCTTTTCGGTAATCGTAATTGACCGGGAAGGAATTACTGATTATTTGGACCTGACACATGGTCATGATATAAAGAAAGTTTAGTTGTGATCATCAATCCCTGAAGAATCATATGGTATCCATATGAAATTGTTATGATCTCGTTTAATAGGTGATGCCAAAAACGTTTTATCATATCAAAACCGATTTAGGCAGATTAGAAAAGTCATTCAAGGAAGAGCTAATGCAATAAGTTAAGTGGAAGGATAAAATCACAAATAACTTTAGGTTTTATGGAATAGGTTACTATTACCAATTACATTTCAGTAACTACAGTAATCGTTACCAAATGTCATATGATAAATAAATAAATAAATAAATATATATATATATATATATATATATATATATATATATATATATATATATATATATATATATAAGTTATTGAAACATTTCTTTTATTTACAAAATATAAAACAAGAATCATTTATAATAAACAATACGGGGTGTTACTCTGGCGGCCAAAATTGCAACACGATCTGAAAAATACTTCCAAAAAGATCAGCATCATGGTATTTATGCCTCTGGACGAACTCTCATAAATATGAGTCCACCATTGGTCTGTGTGTTCCACACTCCTTTTTTATCTTTTTGCTTAAGCCCACGTTGACTCCACTGTTTGAGTAAATGCACTAGTTTTTGGGCTCATATTAAATACCTTAAAGCAGAATATCTGTATTCTTGAATCACGTACATGGGAATTTTACCAAGATTTCCTAAAATTTCTTTTTGAACCCCTCCGCTTATCGATTGGATCATAACATTCCATTACATGTCCTTCACTACAGTATACTTCTTCGTGTAAAATACATTTCGATTTTTAAAACGATCGTTAATTTTTTTCATCTTTTAATTTCTCACATAGCTCAAAAAATTCATTTTTCTTACTTATGGTAATATTTATGTATAAACATCGGATCACTAAAGTAACTGGTACATCTATTCTAAAAAATACTCCAGCTTTAAAAATCTGGTTTGTTTGTTTTGCATGGCTACCTTATTGCATTTATCTGAATTTCGCCATTTGTTCGGTTAAGTGTGAATACTAAATATTAAATGTATTTGTATTTAATGTGTGGTATGCCTAAGCATATACAGGACAGAGTAGTACTATCACATGATCCAAATGTTTTTACATGATAACTTAATTCAGTCCTTCCCGGTTCCCTCGACGTCAGACATGGATGCTTAGAAGTGTGTTTTGAGGCACTTATAAATGCGTTTACTTGTTAACAATTTTCAACTAACACTCAATCCTTAAGAAAGGTTAACAATAACACAGTTCTAACAATAAGTCCTCACAAAAAAGGTACAGGAGGATTCTGTCGTACCCTCCCGCGGATCACGTCGAGGGTCTCGCGAACCACTGATTGTGGACCACTGCTCCAGGAGATGGGAGCTTACAAACAGAAGGAGTCTCTGGAACACATCCTTTTAAAGTCGCCTGTAAGCAATGGAGTAAGGGATTTATTGAAACTCAATTTGAAAAGGTCATAAAATTGGTAATAATAATAAAAGAAATTACAAAGCCAGTTTGCATTGACCGCTTTCAAGAAAAAACGGTCTGGAATATCTTCAATCTTCTTGTTGGTCGGTATTCGGGATTTTCGGTTTGATGGTATATAATGCAGAGTCACATTTAGGAAATTTTAAAACTTTTTTGAGTATGGTGGCAACGATTTCAAATCAATCTATTCTTTTTAAACTCACTACTCGGGAATTTTAATTGTCACCGAATCCACATTTGATGCCATCCTCTGAAAATGCCGTATAGTCACAGAAAATTACATCAACTCGATCCGCTAAAAATTCACTGTTATAGTGCATTCTGGTTGTTGAATGCAATAAAGCTATTTTCTAAACAATAGGAAAGTAATATGTTTCCTATCGAAAGCAAGAGAGAGAGGGAGAGAGAGAGAGAGAGAGAGAGAGAGAGATGTTTTTAGTCGAGATTATGCTGGATCTAATTTTGAAATGTAAGGGTTCCGATTTGACAACGAATGTCCTACATAGACATTAAAAAACATTACAACGTAGAGCTTAAAGAGTACTCCATAAAAGACTCTTCAAGTGTGTGGTGGGACCATAAACGTTAAAAATGACCTGTGTTCCACGCGACTAACATTACCATGTTTGGTACAATAGCTCCCCTCCCCATCCTACTATATTTGGATAACAATGTCCCGTACAAGCAAGAGGGCTCCTGTTTGAATATGGATAGCCAAAAAGTCCTCATGAATGCACCCGTAGCAAAATTTAGTGAAACTTCAGTCCACTTTGTTTTGTTTTTTCGTTTAATACGAATACATATTGAATGCTTGAATTAAAGAAAGGAGTATTGGAACATTTTAAAATTCTAGATGATATGTACAAAGGAATTCTTTTAATAGCAAAGCAGAACTTTCCCTTATCATTAGTGCGGCATGAATTATAAGTAACATTACTACAAAGCTGCTTAAGTTAGGTTTCTGTCTGAATCATTTGAAACTCATTTCGTGGAGAAACTATCGAATCAATTTTGGAAGTATTTGTTATCCGGCCTAAAGTGGAATTTTAGTTTAATGAAATGCACATATACAGCACATATCTGGTTAAGCAATTCAATTAAATTCTAAGACAGAAATTAAGAGAAATACTAGCAATAAAATAAAAAAATAAAAACAGCAACTGAGATTTCTTTCCATGATTAACTATAAAGTGAATCATGTTATCGTAGGATGGTGAGTATTGAATTTACAGACGTAATAAATCAGAAATCCACTTGATAGTTATGTAAAACTGTACAAATTTTTGGCTAGATGGAGAGAAATGTGACTCACATGGACGTGCGCAGCATCTTTTGTTGGAGGATGTACGAACCGAGGGTTCCTTCCATACTTCCATTCAGGCCGGGATATTATTTACTCCTCTGGAAAATTATTTAAAGAATATGTTGTTTAAAACGTATTTTAAACAATGTTTATTTTATAACTAAACCAAAAATTTAATTTAATTTAAACAATTTGTGCTACTAAAAAGTTTTGGCTGAAGATTTTGAACTTTAGTTCTATAAGCAACTTATAGTATGTTGTTTTTTTTAAGTCGAATCTTTTTTTTATCTTTTTTTATTGGGGTTACCTTTCCTATTAAGGCAAACAGGACGGGTTATCCTACAGGTTACTAACCTATTCTAACAAGGATGGGAAGGTCGAGATTCATTATGTGGGGGCTGCCAAGACATAAATTTCAACCCGCCCAGGTCGGATCCGAACCGGCGCCGCAGCAGTCTCAAAGTTGCTAAGGTGACGCTTTAACACTCTCGGCCACTACGGACTCACTACCTTTTAAATCGAATCAGTAAAGTTTGCTTCTATCTATTGTTTTATAGGAAAAACGAAATATTTCTGAGACATTAACAGATACCTGTGCACCTTTGGCACTCCCCGTGAAGGTCTGGTTAGTCATAGAAAAGTTTGTTGTTCTAATGATAT
The DNA here is from genome assembly GCA_948150685.1 of Rhaphigaster nebulosa. Taxonomy (NCBI): domain Eukaryota; kingdom Metazoa; phylum Arthropoda; class Insecta; order Hemiptera; family Pentatomidae; genus Rhaphigaster; species Rhaphigaster nebulosa. The sequence continues at coordinate 133,782,938 of OX411306.1, forward strand.
TTAATGAAACGTTGTTTGAATACTGATATTACTTAATTTACATTTTAATTAATTTATATCCGCAGAATAATGCTTTCTATTGAGGTCATAAGAGATATTTTATGAGACCTGACGATGTGTAATATTTTCTCATTATATTCTATCTTTTTTTTTTTTTTCCTAACCTTCTTCCATTATCAATACTAATAATTCTCACCATGAAACTTTTTTGGGGGGATTGTTTCGGTATCTTGAATTAAGAGATAAAGTTAATTAATCCTCACAGTGACTTACATTCAAGAGATGGTTTCTCGGGAATGCCAGAGGGGGTATGCGCCACATGGTCAAGTACACTTTTTCCAAGATTCCCAGCCAACAGATTCCTAATAGGGCTCTCACAGTCAGCCATTCCTGGCATTTTCCTTCTTTATATATTTTTTTTTTTTATTGATTCTGGCTAGGGAACTCTTCTTGTGTTTCTTTCTTTCCTTTTTTTCCTAACCTCCGATTTTATATTTGTCTTCTCCGCTGGGCTTGTCACGGTGACTCATTCCAATAGAACTGCAAGAGATCTAGTGTAAATATAACGTTTATTAAATTATCTTCGCTGTAAATGAGTCAGGTTCGCTGTCCTTTTAGGCTAGGCTAAAGGTGGACGCTCTGCTCACGAACTGATCAAAAGAGGCGGATCTTTTTACCGAGTGAGTGACCAACATAACTAGCATGTATTATTAAGTATAACAAACAGCCACATCTTAAAATTTTCAGTAAGAAGCTTAGAGGGCTCAAAATTTGGTTGCCACGGACCTACAAAATCATACTTACGTCACTGATCGGAAAATAGGTTTTCTTGGATAGAAAACTGCTGAAAAATCTGCTAGAAACCATACCAGTCCTGTGTTTCACTAACTTTCTTACTCTGTGGACTCCTCAAAGATACCGTTCACGAACCCATACTACGGAGCTATTTATTACCGACACTACAAACTACAGACCAATTTTTTCATGTTAGTTGATTTTAAGTTACCATATAAAATCCTTATCATTTCCTTAATTTTAAAGGGAATTTTATTCGTTAACTAATGGTAATAATCTCCTCCAAAATTTATTATTTAGTAAAGTTCATTTATAGAAACTTGGACAACATTGTAAAGTTCGTTTCGCAATTTTAAAAATATATTGGATCAGCTTCAGCTTAGCTCCGTTTTATCATCCAAACATATCGTCGGTCCCATGTTAAAATTACAAATGTGAAAAATTCGATTTTTTTTTTCGATAATGTTTCGGTTGAAACACACTGTATTTAAGTTAATAATCCATTACGGCATTAGAAAGTAGCTGAAACTATAGTTGGATTTTTACGAAAATCGTCTGAAAGTCTGAAACTTCCTTGTTCAGGGCCGGATTCAGCCACCTAGAGACCCCTAGGCAACGCGAATCCGGGGTCCCTCCCTCCTTTTCATTTCAATACATTTTTTTGCAAAAACAAAATAAAAGCATAATGAAGGAATGTATGGAGTTAATAACTAACTTGAGATAGAATCTATCATCCTCACCCGGTTCACTTCAAACAAGTTTTATAATAATAAGTCAATTTGGTAGGTAAGTAGGAAACATTTAATACAATTTTATGACAACGCCAAATTTTAATACTTCTGTACTAATGTATGCCGTTTATTAAAACAAAACTAATCATAGGCAATGATAACGATTACGTGTAATGTAATTTATGCAATATTTGTAAATTAGGAATTTGAGTAATAGCAATGATTTATTTCTTGATTAACGTGATAAACATCATAATTACCTTTCAGAAAATCGCATTATAAATATTCAAATATTAAATTATGTTTTCAAAAAATTAACTTTTATATAACCGCCTCGATAAGTTTTAAGGTCCTAACTCTAAATTGTTTTTCTAAATACACTTTTTTAATGTTTTCGAATTGGTCTAAAAACATTTCTATGACATTATAAAGTCCTAATTCCAATGATATGGATCCAATAATTGTATTTAGCGCTCTATTAGGGCTACAAAAATGTATGAAGAAAATATAATTTGGAGTTAGGGTCTTTTAACTTATTTCTAGTTTCATCGATTTTCTCAAAGCACTTTTTTTCACAATCCGTCTAACTGTAGCCGTCACATTATTTTCTAAATTTTGGAAATCTGTGAAAATTTCGATAAACTTAAAACAATAATTGTGTCAATTATTGAAGGCTACAATGACTGAAAAAAAAAATGAAAAACAGAAGAATAAAAGTATATTACTAAAATATATTGTCTACGATTCAACGTATCGAGCGAGTCGGAAATCTCCCCAGTGTTCCTTTTTTTGCGAAAATTATAGAAATATAATAAGAGTGTGTGCACTTAATTTTGAATGCGTTTCGAAATTATATTGAAAAACTTCAGAGGGAGGCAGCGTTAGGACAGTTCTTTGTGTTTGTCAACGCGAGTTTTATTTTTAGAGCGAAAATAATTCTGTACCTTAGAAGCTTATTTCGTAAAATTTAAAGTAAAACTCAAAATAAACCTAAAATCTTTGTAAAACAAATTAAAACTAGTTCAACTGATTTTTCTCAAGAGCCACGGAGCCCCTAGGAGAGGCAGGCCCATTGGCAGTTGCCTAAATTGCCTACATGGTTAATCCGACACTGTCCAGGTTAAAGTAACGAATGTGTGTATTCTTATAAAGGTAAAACAATAAATACACATGAAACTAAGAGATAAAAGAAAAATAATGCCAACAAAAAAAAATTTAAATAGTCGAAATCGTTTCTTGTATACAGTAAAAATAACCGTTTTTTGCTCTCTTAAAAAGTAGTGATTTTCAAATTCGTAAGTTTACTGCGGGAACGACGATATGCTTGAAGTGAAGAAAATGAGCTATAAAATTAAAAAATGGAGTTATCAGAAACGCCTACCACCAATAATAGTTCGTAAAAACACATTAAGTGCCTACATTTTCGAATTCCAATTCAACTGAATCTTTTTCTAATTTAATGACGAACAATTTTACAGTGCACAAATTATAATATAGCTATTATAGACGTCCACTTTATAAAATGAAATAATTAAACTCATCTTATGCAGGATAAAAATAACTCAATGGTCATGTAAGGCTCTTAATATAATCTAATTCCTTTTATAAAAATGCCTCAAAAGGAAATCACAGTAATTTTCAATTTTATTTTTGTCCCATTCGATCAGTGGTCTCCTTAATAGGACCAGTTGGCTATCACTAAACACAAGAATATCACCAATGCGGTCCGCCGAAATCCATTTTAGTTACATTATAAAATTTACAATTTAAGTAAATCATTCAAAATAATAATCAGATGTTTTTATTTAACGATCAATTAAGGCACAATTACTGATTTGCATTATGAAACTCACCTTTTTAGGTCTTGACTCTTGGGACTTCGAGGAGGAGTCCTTGTTTTCCTTAGGCTAAAATGTTTGGAGACTCCTTCTGTAGATCGGTAATCCGAGCCACCTTGAGGAGATTGTAGCCAATGTCACATTTATGGCAAAAATCACTCTAAGAATTTGTTCTTAATATTCAATTTGATTAATCGCTCCGGTTCAACGCAGATTTTGTCGTCTCCTCGCGTTGTTGAATACGCCGGCTTCGCCTCTTCTGGATTCGCTTTTCATCAGAAACGAAATCCACATCCATTCTAGTAGATCCAGGCTTTTCAGATGCTGCCTTAGTTGTCATGTATACGAAGCAGTATCGCGGGATCAGGGTCCGTTTTTTACCGCCCGAAAAGCCGAAAATAAAAGAATTTTTTTACGAACTCTCATCCTTTCTCTTAAAAACAGTATACCGAGGCAAATTATCGATGTTCGAAATTAACAAACGTATATTTGGGCTCCATGGCCTCCCGCACGGCATCCACTTCGGATTTATTTATGTCTAATAGGTACAACTATAGACAAAATTTCTGATTCCTCGAAATTATAATGTATTTTTATCTTCGGCTTCTTCCTTTTTTGCCTTGATTCACAGTCCGTAATTTTAGGAATACGACTAATAATTTATATTATTTTCCTCTTTTTACTTTCTCAATTACCTAATGCCGGGGCACAGTCATTTAATAATTAATTTATGAGACTTAATGAGGAGAAGAGAAAGTATATTTCAACTTTCGAGAACCTTCCAGGTTCTCGTATATCATTTTAATGTAAAGCTGTTGAGAAACAATTCGGTCTACCGTGTTCTAAGGTAATGTATATTCTCCTATTTAAATTTATTACCATAAAGGCCGGTTGCCTTACATGCAATGGTGTCTTTTATGTTCTGGGCAATCTCACCTTGGGTCAATTCGTGTAGAACACTTCTCTGGAATATCTCGTTAAAGTGATTGTAGTTTCCAGCACGAAAATTTTGATTGCACGTTTTACTTAATTTTGAGCGTTCAACTCTACACGAGGCCTACTACCCCCCAAGATATTTTAGTTGTCTCTCACAAACAAAAAAGTTTAAAAATAAGAAAAAAAATCGTGTACAATAGAGCTCCGTCACTAAGGTCGTATTTTAAATTATCATTAATGATACCTAAAATAGTAAATTAAAAATATAAGAATAGTGCGGTTGGAGAAATAAGTTGAGACTCCCAAAAGGCACTTACTTCTCTAACACCAACTTAATCCACTAGAATTTTTCAATCATCTTACTCAATTTGGAGGGATTGTAGTGATGCGTAAACCTTAAAACCGCGAAAATATTTTTTGGCATGCCGAAATTTTTAATACAATTATCGTTACTTCTGTGATATTGTTGTGCCTATAAAACAACGAAACATAGCAAATTTCAGCTCATTTGATTCAGAAGGAAAGTGACCAAATGTAGCGGAATACATATATATGGTTTCGCATATATGTATATATATATATATATATATATATATATATATATATATATATATATATATATATATATATATATCAGACATCTCCGAAACCCTTAAAATGCCTTACATTTTTTTTTAATTTTCAATTTAAAATAGCAGCAGTTATGTTATTATAACGTATAGCTACTGTTGCTATTAAAAACTTTATTATCTTTTTTATTTTTATCCTTAATGTTTCCATCTAGGGTGGGAATCTATCGTATCCTGCTAATTCGTAATTATACTCGGTACCTGTTGTTACATTTTAGTATTGTAACTATTGCATTTCCCCCGTAAGGGTGAATCTTTATTTAATGGCGGTATTTTCTATACATTGGCCAATCAAAAGTAGCAATCTCTCTATTTCCTATATATTCTGAAGCGGATTTGATCATCTATTTTTTCTTTAAGATCTGTTTTGATTGAAATTGGTAAAACACTTATGCTTCCATTCAAAGAGAACTGTAAATATTGTAGGCATACAAGAATTTTTATTTTTGGAATATTAGTTTGTCTGTTTGTTTAACGAACATTTTTATTAGAGACAAGCATTTTGTTAAATAATAACAAAACGGTGTGTCCCAGTTAATGTGAGTTTCTGAAAAATATATAGTTGATAATTCGGATCTAAATTAATTTAGTTAATAATAATTTGAAGTTTTTAGTGTTAATAATGCAAAAATTAGCTTTTACGGCTTTGATGACATACTTTCGATAATCAGCGATGTGTAAACATTTTAATCGGCTTAAAAATTGATACCAAATCTGAGGTGATGTTATGAACTATCTTTTATCGAAATTGATGTTGTTTTTTATAAAATTAATTACGCTAAATTATAATAAATTAAAAACTTTACAGAGCTTTCGAGACATATGTGTCAGCCAGATGTTTGGCAACTTTCTAGCCAATTGGATAAATGTTCCTTCCCTTAAGTGAATTTCGGTAGTTCAACATTTTAGTAAAGTACTAAGCCTGTGAAATTTCACTCCCATCAAAAAGTAATCTGGTCTTCGGTAATCGTTGGCTATTAGACATCAGATTGAATAGCTTCTTTTTTTTCAGTTATATTAGGTAACTCGATTCCGAAGTAGGGGTGATTTTTGAAATGATTCTTGTTGATTACTTTTTAAATTTGTAAATTTAAATTTATATTTATTTTGTAATATTGTTGAGTAATTGAATTAGTGTATATACATCAATAGTGGTAACTTCGACTATTATATTTTTAGGTCGGACGTCTGCTTTGTAATGTTGGCTTTATTTCGTGTTGAACTTAAATAAATAAAAAGACATATATATAGAAAGCTTGCAGCAATTTCAGATACTTGAAGGGACGGAGACACCAAATTTAAAATCTAGCACTGAGAGGACAAAAGACCACCTTCCGCACGTTGACGCAAGACCACATTAAATGTGACAATTTACGGGTAGGTAGTAAATGTCCAGAGATTTTTAAGATAGCCGTTCTTAACAAAAGGGCCACTTCCTCTTTACGGGCAGAAAAAATGACCACACACGCTCAAGCTGGTTCAGGGGATCATCTCGGTCTGTCGTGTCTTTTGTCCTGAAAACGTTGTTAAGATTTAGGATGTTACGCTTAAAGACGATTACAAGATATCAATTCTTCCTTTCGTTGTAAGAACATGCTCCGTAGTTACAACAACTCTTTCGAAGTCAAGACTAAAATCAGGACCTGGATCCAAACTTGGGCTTCTAATTGCAGGCCTACTATTTTTCCTTGTTTGTAAAACAAGTTAATTTCTATGCGGTTAGGATGTGCCTTATTATTAACGATGTGGTTGGATAGCCACATCGTTATTCGGTCTTCAGTTTATTGGTATGTGCTAAGGCATGCATCTCTTCCGATTCCATAAGTTCTGTTTACACATATATTCTATATTACTTCAATAATCAATTTAGAAATAATCAACATTCCATATCATTAAATTATTTATAGACCAAGAGCACGTGGAAAAAAAAAATTGACATTATCTTAAGAAAAAAAATGTATGGCAATTTTTTGAATCCTTACAGAACTAGCATTAAAAAAATAAGCAGATGCCAGTCGGATACTAACTGAAAAAATGGCGGCCAAAAAAACTTGCGATTTCGGGCTGTTTTTTATTTTACAGTTATAATTTCTAAACGGTGCATTCTATCGAAAAAGCAATGACTTATAAAATTAAACATCAAATTTTGCGTCTAATGAGTACCACGACATCATAATTTGGTTAACTATTGTGATCCAAAACCACGGACATAAACGACGATTTTGTAAAAACCAGAGACAGAGTATATATTTATGAGTCTGCAGCTTGGGAATGAGTTATCTAAGAGAAAAACTCATGAACAACAATACAAATACAACCGATACAAAAACAAATAAAAGTTGTAGAGCATCAAATTCTGCGTTCATTAAGCACATTTTTTTTTTTAATTCGGTCAAGTACACCTCTCGAAATTGGCAATCTCCTGATATACCGAGAATATATCATCAAATACTACTCATCCAATATTTTCATCAGAACCTTTATAGGAATAGTTTAGACCACTTTGAAAAAAAGAAGATTAATCAACCATTTTATTCAGATGTTTCTCAATGGATCTATTATTACATCCATATATCTATTATACATCATCCACTACATCAGACAAAAACCCGAGAAATATTGAAAAACAATATGATTCCTTTTGTCCGCTATCTATATCCAGTATAGATAATTCTATTTTTTGAAATTTTAATTTTAATAATATTAGATATAAGATTTTTAATGAATTTTTGTTTCATGGTAATGATTTAATGTTTAATATTTCGGTAAATATAGTTCTAAGCTTAATCGTCCTTTAGAATAATTATATAGTTGCTATGATTTTATTGTTGGCAACACCTCTCCTCGGGGAGTTTTCAATATTTTCCGTTTTTTTTTTTGGTGTTGTAGTAGATCTTAATTGTGGTACTTAATGAACTCGGTAAGGAATTTTAATTATGAAATACATTGTCAAAAACTAAAAACTTTCTGCAGTTCAAATATTATTTTAAAATCTCTGCATTTCTTGTGGTTCAAGTAGTACAAAATAAAGACTGCTCGGAGTTATTCCAGAGTGAGGGGGAAACGAGACAGATATAACGTTGGCCAATAGGCTCGCAGTATTTTTAGATTGTCACTTCGCTACTGCAGTATTCAAGTGAGGGGATCATATGCGGTGTTTACAACAAGTTATAATAATAAATAATGCAGAGCCATTACCGAATTTCAAAATTTAAGACCATCTAATTTATTTATTTTCCGAAATAATTTATATATTTATTTTTACCACCATCGCGGTAGCTATTATAATTATGATCATCGTTTTGTTATCATGTATGTTATTGGCAACAACCACGTACACAGGCGCGTACGCGGAATTTTTTTTCCGGAGAAGGTGAGGTAGATTTAGTATGAAGAAGATAAGCAATCGCTTGTCTATAATCGCCAAATTGGGCGTTTGTGTTAAGGATAAGAATAATAATTGGATCAAAAACTATTATTAAAAATACAAAACTTATGTTGGTGGGTATGAAATTCATGTTTAAAAAAAAAAATGGAACGGAGGGATATCCTGATCCACCTCTGCGTACGCCATTGTACATACTAGATAGAAAGCAAGCTTATCAATAACTTTATCATATGGATAACTATGTTATGCACAGTTATATTATGGCTATCCTTGTTCCAAACGTGTTTCCTCAACTAATGTTGGCTAAGGCCATATATGGTAAGCCATGTTTATCTACTTTTAATCATATGTAATACAGATTTTTAAAAATATATATATATTTTTAATATTTATAAGTCTCGTAAAAAGGTCTGTTGACAAACCAAAAATACTTAGCGTTCTGAATGGTAGTACTAAAGTTGTTACTATACTTTTGTGAGAGAAGACTTGAAGAAGTGCATTCTGCTAAGTTCATTGTTGTAATGCTTATGTTAACTCTTTAAAATTATGTTAAAAATATTATTATTATAGGATGGTAAGGGAAAGTTGTGTGATGCGCGCACCGCACCAGATTTTTAACTTACAGCTATGTTGTTGTGACTGATCTGGTATACAGTTGATCTGAAGATTCTTTCAAATTATGATTTTAAATGATGGACGCATATATAAATTAATTGAGCAAAATATTCTTGTAACAATGATTTAAAAATGTGTTATTTGAATTCGATTTACACAGAGGTCAACTGAAGAACAAGTATTATTGTCATGATATGCTTGATTGAAATATTTGAATAAGAAATTGGTTGGAGGGGGAGGTGCGGTCAGAAAATCAAACCACAGATGAGAACATATTTCAGTAGCTTCAAGTACCAGTTCCTACTGCACCTTAATATTAAAAGTCCCTATATGATTTTTAAAATTATTAAACCTGTTTTGTTAGCAACCTTATCGCATAGGACCAAATAAAAAATGTATCAGTGTAATGTGATAATAAGTGTTTGGTTAGAAGAGCGTGTTTACTTCCAATTAAATTATATATATTTATGTAAGAAATATAATTAATATGGTGAATGCTAACTAATTATATTTTGAGATAATTACGTGTCGACATATTTAACAGGTATTTTAGGTGTCGACACACAATATTTCATTTTTCCATGAAATTTCTAGTGGTTTGATTTTATAATGACCTGGACGTGTCAGCAATTTAACAAAATGGTTTTACGTAATCTTCCTAACCTTTAGTTGTTTTTAGAAAGTTAAAAACAATTTTTTCCCCCCTCGTTTCATTATCATGCCAGTAACTGTTTTCAAAGAAATTATAGAAAGAATCATTATTTTAATGATTAATTTTAATTTAATATTTTTTTTTACTATTTTGTTCTAGCAACTCTACCAACAATAAAATTAACAACAATATCCATGAATTTTGCTTGAAATGTTCAATAAAAATCATTTCAATGTTTATTTAAAAAAAATTAAATTAGCATTATTTTTCATCATGAATCATTTATTCATCCAACTTTTTACAATTTTGACACTGTTGTTTTATAGTGCATAACCAGTCAACGTTACGTTACGTCAATTCAGGTATCATCAGAACAAAGGTGACATAAATGTACACAAGAGACAGTACATCTTACATCAACAATATTTTTTTGTTGTCAATGTTTCTAAATTGCTAAATTTCAATAATATACTCTAAATCGGAAAAATAATGATTGTTATTCAATAAAGGGTGCGAAAAAATGTCTTTCTTCCTTTATGGTTTTATGAAACCTCAAAGCATTTCAACCAGCAACGTTTTGGGTTTTGCCCCATCTTCAGGATATACTTATTTAATAATATATTTTTCCTACTAGGTCAAAACTCATTCATATAACTATTTCGTTAATTATGTTTAACTCTTAAAATATTTTAAATCATAGTAGTAGGGGTATCACCCATTCAAAGAGTGATTTTTTTTCGCATCCTTTATTGAATAACAATTAAAAAATACTTTTTGTCGAATCAGACAGCCTTAAACTGCAAAAGTTTAATGAGATTTCGAGAAAACAAAATTCCATCAAATGCCAAACTTAAACCTTAACTTAACGTAACCATTGGTAACTGAAGAAAAAAAAATATCTAGAAATAAAACTATAAAATTTTAAACACTTTGTGAATCAGAAATATTGTTTGATTATCCCTTTTAGCACGTAAACTATATTTAATTGAATATAAACTCACTGATAATTTCAAATTTTGTTCTGCCTCCTTTTTAGCACATTTAATTATGAATGAAAAAACCTGTTGACTCATTTTCATTCCCGTCCTCTTTCACTACAAAACCGCCAATGCCGATCTAGAATCCCTATAATAAAATTTGTTTTCATTAAAAAACCGACTACTATGAAGTAAGATAACATCAGGTTTCCCTTCACTTCGGAAACAGGCCCAACACGGGTGGTGTTCTCCATAAAGATTACTGATGCAGAACGTTTGTTTTAATTTCATTGCTAGTTGTAGAGGGTTGCATTAAGTTTTCATATGTGAGTTTCATATTGATATCTACATTTTTTTAAATATTTCAAAATTGGCAACTCCAATTGCAAACCCTGGAAACTCCAATAAGCGCTGAGCCAACTGTTAATCGTCCGAGAGATAGTAATATCCGAGAATTGTAGGTAGGAGGATTGCATTATGGCTGATCTTATGGATTCGGGTTTTTATGGTAGGTGGTGGACGAAGGTTTGCAAACAGCGATTAGTGGTATCGGCATCGAACCTTCGGGTGCGCAAAGCTTTTTATTATTATTATTTCAAAACTGACTGAAAGTAATCAGAAACTTTTTTTCAAACAATGATAATATTCAATGCTCATCTATATGTGATTAAGTAGATTAAAAAGTTTAAGAGATACAATTTCTTCAAAGACGAAGAAGATACTTCAAAACCGGAATATTCAAAATCAGAAAGAACTGACAGCAAAATCAATCAACAAAGCCTTATAATTATATTAATATTAAAACATGCGTTTTCTCTATTTTTTAAAAACTTAAAAAAATCACAGTCAGACATAGTACCATAACTCTTTATTCAAGCTCTTTTCATGTTTAATCTAAAGAGAATTTTTCAAAATATGAGAAATTTTATGAGCCTAGAGTTCAGCGAAAGAAAAGAAGTTATGACACGATTTGCGGATCAAAAAGAGATTTACCGAAAATCACAAAATATTTAAAATATCATTGGAGAACAAACAAAACCCTAAAATCCGCTAAAGAACGGTTTTAATTGAGCTAGCGGCAGGCATTGGATTGGGCATTGAATAAATAATACCGTTCATCGCGAACCTGAAGAAGCCATTACATATACCCAAAAATCCATCGAATCTGTAAAGTAGATACAGTACAATAGATGTGGATGCAGTACAGTTTATGAGAAGGAGAGGTATTAAGAAATAGTTACAACGACGACATCGATAGAACATTTTTTTAAATAACTGTTTTCGACTGAACAGACGCTAAAACGTGTTTATGGAATGAGATCTACAAACTTTTTTTTTATTAATCATTACCCATCATCTCTGAACATATGGTATTTCAGAAAGTGTAAACGAGACATGTTTTTGTTTTAATGAATGTTTTTTTGTTGTTTTTTTTTAATATCTCTACCTTTATGGCGAAATTTTCAAAAAAATAAGACTTGTTTATGAATTTATATAAGAATTTTACTATAGGAAATAATTAATTAATTCAGTCGATTTTTCAAGATTGGGTTTGTGCTTATTTACGCATTACACTTTCAATATAAATATATTACCTTATTTTAAATTACCACATCTGCTCTAAAAATAAAAAATAAATTTTATATAAAAACAATTTTATCCATTTTAGTGAAATGTAAGTTTAGGCAGAGCTAAAATCAAAATAATCATTTGACCTGTCGTTCCCCTAACCGTTAAGGGACAGTTATTAACATGTTTTTGCGACTAATTATAACTTATTGATGAATCACTAAAACGTTTCCTCAATTTCGTCCAAATGACGACTGTCACTATGTTGCTTATGATGTCTAGATTTGGAAAACTTTTTTTTCTCATTTTTTGCGACTTTATTTACTCTTTCCAGTGCAAATAAGATTTGCAGTTTTTTTTTGTTTTTTTATTTTAGAAATATTGATATGCGAATATCAGTGAAACTATAACTATTTTATTGTTATTCCAACATTCATTGAACAATCTGTAATTATATAATAGTTACATTTTTAAATTATGACTGAAATTCTTTCGTCTATTCCTACTTACTTCCTAGGATTTATAATGTTTTTTTTAAAATATACATTCACGAATAGGATAATAAATTAAGTTCTTTTAGACAGCACCGCCGCATTCTTGACTAGGAAGCGGTGCCGGTTCGAATCCAGCCTGTATGGATTTACTTTTATTTCGGGTTGCAAACATGTAATAAAGCTTGGCTTTCACTCTATGGCTTATAATGGCTTGTAACCTGCAGGATACCCACCCTTCATGTTTATTTTCAGTATGTTAGGGCATTAACCTTTCATGACATATCGAAGCATCATAAAAACCCCATCTGATAAAATTTGTATTATTTATAATACAATTTTTGATTCATAAAAAAAAAAAAAAAATGATAATAATAAAAATGTTTTCATTATCTTCATAGATTTAGGGTATAGATATTTATTCTTATTCCCAATATTTTAGCCATGTGCTTTCTTCGTCTTACCTAAGAAAATTCAAAGCCAACCTGAAGTTATTTGAAGAGTCACTGCGTTACATACGAAATTAGGATTTTTTTTTATTTGTTTTTTCCTCTTTGTGAATGTTTTTTTTTTTCTTAGTAAAGAAAACTCTTCTTCGGATGTTCTCGTTAATGAAATTCTTTTGCGTTCTTTTTTTTTCTCGCTTTTAAAGACCCAAACGGAGAAGCCAAGACTCTGTGTGTGGTCCTTCATATTAGAGAAAACCATTAGTGTATAGGGTGACTACAATAGTCCTCGCTCTCGGCCTTGTCTTTCATTTATTCTATAATCTCATATCAATATTTTTTTCTTCGATCATCTGATATCATCTTGAATTATTTACCTTGTTATATCACCTTCATTCGATTGATTTCTTCATGTATGTTGCTTCAGTTAAACAAGCCAGCATCTGAAATGAAGCTCAATAAATATTATATTATAATTTCTTTTTTTAAGTATACATTTTTTCACTAGTTTTCGAAAAAAACTGCTTACGAGTCATTGGTTGTTATTTGTTGGTATTAATACGAACATATTAATAGAGTTTTCTTACGGTAAAGAATTACGCCAATTGATTTCCGAATGGAATTCAATGGCGCAGTCAGGGGGATGGATCGGGGGGATCATCCCTCCCTCTCGAATGTTCAAAAAAATATAATTTTCTATCCACCAATATAAGATATGTATTTTGAGTAATATATTTTAGATAATTTTATATATTAGGTAATTTTTAAGAATAATTTTTGATCCAATTTTTATGCTTATCCTTTAACCTTACGCCCAATTTGGCGTTAATAGAAATTTAGGTGATTATTTGCGTTCTTATTAAATAATAACCTTCTCTGAAAAAAAAAAATCTACATACGTCCCTGTTGGGATTATCATTGTGATTAAAATTTTATAAATTCTAAATATTTTTTAAATACATAATTATTTCGATAGATGCTATATTGGCCTCCTAAGTATATAGGGAACAGACTCGTCACGAGGCAAACCAGGTCCCGACTGTGTAAATCTCTAACAAGACCAGTCCTCGCATATGGATCTCAGAATCTGTCGAAATGCGACGAGAAGGACCTCCTTATATTCTAGTGGAAGCTCTTAAGAAGAATATTTTGCCCTTTTAAAGATGGAGAAATCTGGAAAAAAAGCAAAAATCGGGAACCGTATGATCTATTTGTCGATGTTGATGTGGTTAGAGTTATTAAGGTCGGGAGGCTGAGCTGGACGGGTCATGTGGCAAGAATGGGAGAAACAGAGATTCCCAAGAAAATTTTGAGTGAAGTACTGCATCGCATTAGGAGAGCCAGACGACCGAATCTGCGATGGTTGGATGGGTTGGCGGTCGATGCGAGAGACTTTCTTGGGATCCGAACTGATTGGAGAACGGCTGTACAAGATGGAGCTGAATGGTGGAAGATCATTTGAAGAGGCCAAGCCCTCTAGGAAGTGACGGGTTGTAACGTCACGGAAGTGAATTATTTCGATATTTATCTATTTGTCAGTGCGCCTAGAGCAGAGGATACCTCATTAAGAGAAAGTATATTTGAATAATGGCTGATTAATAATAGTTAGAAATTGGAAATTCTTTGGGAATAATTTTTTGGCATGCCGTTATTATAGGCTTTATATAGGTTAGCTACTTATGTGTCAAAAATTCAATATTATTTAAAGTATTTATTAGTTTTATACAGATAGTAAGATATTAATGATAAAACATTTTAAAATCGATATGGACTGTATAATTCGATAGGACAATTTATGGAAACGTTAAACAACGAAGGAAGGATTTGAATATTTAGTATTGTAAGTTATAAAATGACTGTTGTTTGTTTTTCTTAATCCATCTCTGTTATTTCCATCTTTATGGCTTTGGTAATTTTTTGTGTTCTTCCAAATTTACTTGAAATTTTTTTTCCACAAGTACGCTCCATCATACATCTCCTGACCGCAACCGCAAATAACATTTGGCCCTATTCCATTTTTTTTTTTTTTTACGTGGGCTTGTAGTAAGGAAGCGAGGTAGCGTGACTTGGCCTAGCACAATATTCACTGTGAGTTTTGTCAGAGTGGAAGCAGTGGCTTGGCATGTTTTCTCTGTATCTCACAAATTAAAGGAATTATATATTTCTATACCTTATCACCAACAATATGCACTAGTAGAGCAATTTTTCTTTTATCTGAAGCACTTCCTAAATCTCCGGCTATTATAAAAAAATCAAATTTTTTATACCAATTTTTCATGCCACTGTATGGTTTCATCCTCAATTTTTAATTGAGTAAGTCCACCGAAACCACTTTCGTTTGATTGAGACATGACTGATGTATTCAATGTACTTGTAATGTCCATATCGACGATCACTTTATTACCCAATATAAAAAAATACATTCCCTTGGCGGATTTCCAGAAGCCTCTCCTAACCGGGAACTAGCTCATCTTGAAATACTAATGAACTCTCTTAACTCCTTTGACGGTTTTTCTGTACCTCATTTTACTAACCATATAGAAAGACATTCATACATCTTCAAACCCACACCCTTTTGAAGAGCAGATACAATGATTCGCTGTAAACTTATTATAGAAAAGCAATACGAATTAATATTTATCCTCTCGTTAATACTCCTGATTTTTTTTAAGATGTGACTACTTTTCTTTCAAAAATCTCTAGCTAATAAAATCTTGATTATTTATTGAGTCGTAAAATGATAAATTGCCCTCAGAAACTGAAGATATTAAATCCAAAACTTTTAAAGTAGATAATGCTGTTTTTTTCCTGTCTAATCTTTTGACAGGAAAAAAAACATGCGTTTCTTTCTTTAAGTTTAAATCACTTTTTTTTTATATCATTATTGAGAGCTCGCTTCCTCCATTAGTTAATACAATCTTTAAAATTTATTATAAAAGCCAATAAAGTGGCGGTTATTTATTTTAATTATCATTTGTGCACATGAGAACGTTAACCCTCTAGCTTTATAAAAAAAATATTAAAAAATGCAATTATTTCATAGTAGTAAAAAGAAATAGAAAATGTTTGTTTAAGATTGTCAGCAGAAACGAAACATCTTCATTCTGACAGAAACTATCCGTAAAGCTTGGGCGGTGGACTCGAGATTTGACTGAAAGGTAGTGAGGAGGCTGGGTTTCGCGTTGACGGGTACATTCGCCTCGTGCACACACAAACTTTGTGCACCAACTAGCTCGGCGGATAGCGGATACGGGGATGTTAAATTATCATACAAAAGTTAATTTTATTTCCAAATCATATATTAGTTCGGTATTTATTTTCATTGTATCAATAAACATGTTAAAAAGAAATAAATTACTCTTTATTTTCCAAAGAAAAATTATGCCGTATATAATTAGCCCGTTTAACGCCTGTCACTTGTGCCTGCTTTAAACTAAATTAATCGGAGAAGTAAATATCACAAAAACTGAAGGCTTTTATATTTGTGACGGGTATTTTTGATTTGGTTAATATGAAGAGTATTTGAGTGAATTCCCGTTGCAACTATCCAGGAATAGCCACTGTAAATAAAAAATATAGACTATAGGTACCTATTATTAAATTTATAATATCAGAATGTTACTCTCCCGTCTCTTTTTCTTCAAGAGTTTGTTGTTTACTTCTTTACCTCGGGAAAAAACTTCACCAGTTACAGTTCTCGAAGTTGCATACCAATCCAATTCTCGGATTAACTGGAAATTATAAAGAAATCTTATTAACATTTCATAAATGTTTTTAAAAATTTTTATTTACTTATTTCTTAATAAAATATTATCTAGTAACGTATATTTATAAAAGTGGTGTTATTATTTATATTTATTTTTTTAATTGCCATGTCTAATTTTTTTTCTTTTAAGCCTAAATAGATAGAATTAATCAATTGTAGAACAAATATTTAGATTTTACAACACTTTTATTGCGTCCATCATTCATTGAAAAAAAATCAAATGACTACTGTTATAATAATAATATGAATTAAGTTTTTTTGTACGGCTTATCTGTCATATAACTTTTATTTCTTGCGTTTTAAAAAATTTGATACACCTTTATACCTATTTATACCATATAGATATTCGGTGGAACTAATAGTAGTTAAAAAATTATTGTTGACTTTTGGGATAAATTGAAGAATTTGTTGAAGTCAGTTGAGAAGCGTCAATGATCGGCTGATGAAGACGGAAAGGCAGCTGATTGGAGAAACTCAGCCGGTGAATCAAACCTAAACGAAGGATCTTTGCTGACTCATTAAGGCCAAATATATCCAAACCTTATCCCACGTTTAGTTCCCTTATGAACCACAATAATGGCAACAGACCAACTGTTTAATGACCTCAACAAATAAGGCTATAAATTCATTAATATTACCACAGTGTTTGTTTATGGAACACGTTTTGTTTTTCTTACCTCGCAGTGATATTTTTTATTATTTTAGTATTTTATCTTATTTTTCTCACAATAGCTGAACGATATACCACTGATATTCTTATTGTATCAAAGCGAATTGTATCTTGGGAAGCTCCTGATGGATTTGATGCGTGAGCTCTTTGCGTCTCATCGGACTTATAAGTCAGAAAGATACGATTGGAGGATGGCATAATACATTTGAGGGAGAGATGGTTTCAGGTTGAAAAAAGAAGAATCCAGTGTCTGGCACTATCAAAAAATGGGTGACATTTAAAAATATTTTAATGTAGTGGATATGTAATGTGTGACTTCGTGTAGTTCTGTTGTGGAGCGAAATGTTTGAATAGTAAATTGTCGAGCTGATGAACTTTCTTGATCTGTAAGTATGTTGGTATACAACTGCACAAACCTTTTTCAAAATGATTTTTTTTAAAGCTGGTCCGAAGTGTATTTATGGTTAAAGATATTGACAAAATCAGTATCTTTTGCCTCGTTAAAAGGCCGGCTATGAAGAATAGCGCATTGTTCATTGAAAATTGTCTTTAAATTAGTAAAGGAAGATAGATGGCTAAATAAATGTTTGAAACTATTCCAGAAATAAAACTTAAAAAATGAAATTTCATAAAAATAAAAGAGATCATGCCATTAAAATTAAATTAAATTGAATAGATTCAAAATCATAGTTAAAAATATGCAACAGGGTAGAAAAATATCCAATCAGTGTACTTACAATAATACTAAAACAACAATCTATACTAATCAACTAGATATCTACGAGTATATTTAATATTTGTAAACAAATTTATGTTAAAAATCGGTATATTTCATCTGTGGTCATGACGCATGTCTATTTTTTAATAGATTTAGTAGATTTTAGTAGATGCACCATTTTTCAAGAAAATATTTAAAGAAAAAAAAAAAAAAAAGAGTTTTTGTTAATTGAATATTTTTGATACGCGTTGTGAATTGTTGCCTATAATTATGTGATAACATGCATTTGAAATGTTTTTACTATCATAGTTCAGGCAGTAACCAAGTAAGTATATGTTGCCAATGGATCATTTAAATTATTGGTTGGTTTAAAGATCCACGTCATTTAGATCACCTATATTTTGTGTATTTCAATGAAGTCAATTCTTAGCAAAAAATAATTATCTACCTAATCAACAATCCACCATATTCATTAGAACCAGACCAGTGTTATATATCAGCTGGATCTGAACGTCTTTTTCTTTCGGTGGAGGATTCATGATAGGAAAATTACCAATGTTCCTTTCCTATTATGAATCCTCAGTGCTGTTAGCGTTATGAAGTCACCTGGTACTCTCGGATATAGCATGAATCATGGCAGATATAATCTCCTCTTAAATGTCCTGGATGTTATTTAATGGTGCTGCAGACGCTTAGGAAGTTAGTTATGGCCGGTTGGAGAACTGTTTCTGACAAGGAACGGTTGGTGAATATTAAAAGATCCTTAGCCCGAGCCAATGTCATTTTTCTTTAAAGGGCTGGTTCGTTAGCCAACAGGTTAGCCAACATCGTTTCTTATTTATCACTCCATATTGCAGGGAGATCTATGGAGAATGATCCGAATATTGCGTTATTCGATCTTTTAACGGTATCCGAACTTATCAGTTAATAATTGCGGAAAGGAATCGACCTAAAATCGAGTATTTCGGTATCATTACTATTTTTTTCTCACCACTTTTCATCTTGAGTAGTTGAGGAGGTAACGATGGGTGGCAATTTCAATGGCAAACTATTGTTAGTATAGATAGTTTAGTTAGGAATTGATAAATTATTTGCCACTTCTATAATTTTGTTTTTATTGAAAACTAGTTTCGAATGCTATACATTCATCATCAGTTCTAAAACGCACAAAAATTCAAAAATAAATACTGTATTTTGAATTGCTTATTTTTGAATTTTTGTGTGTTTTTTAGAACTGAAGATGAATGTATAACATTCGATTGATCCTTCTATACCATCATACAGATGTCAACTCTATAGTTTAGCTTACCGTGTTTTTGTTGTTTTTTTTTTGGAAGGTGTGAGATTGACTCAAAGAAAGACAATTTCCAGTGCAGCGATTAAGTAAGAGACTTGAATAAATGCCAAGAGATTAAATAAAATATTATTCCGGAACGGATATAGAGGCAGTAAAGATGTAATGCATATTACTTAACGTAGCATATTACCTTGAGTAGATTTTGTTTTGTTTGGTTTAATATCTAGATGGGTGAATACATTTTTTTCTTCCTAGGATGAAAAAAATTCTTTGTTTTTTGCTCAATCAAGCTAAACATCTTTAAAATATAAGCAGTAAGAATTCGTGATTAAGAATTCATCGATTAAATTTAAACTCTTACTGTTGTAGGCTGATTTTATTTTTGAATTTGCATTACAAATTCTAAACGCTTACTTATGTTTAAATTTTCTTTTTCAATAGTGGAAGAGTCAGTTTGGCCCTTCGGTCTTAGTGAAGGAGTCAGTCAATGTGGCCCGTCGACTAAAACGTATCGAGGGGTCTTGGATTAGGTCGTTGTGAAAATCTATAAACGGTTTAAATCAGAATACGACCTGTGAATTAAATCATAAAATTTTCACAAAAACTTTTATCAAAAGAACGTTTAAACTGTTTCTTAAGAACTCATACCAAATGATGACTCGGCTGATTTATATATATATATATATATATATATATATATATATATATATATATATATATATATATATATATCAGCCGAGTTAACGCTGAAAATACCAAAAAATAATAATAATAAAATCATAATGAACACTTCAAACAGATACTTGAAGATATTGTTCCATGAATATTTTCCACATTTAAGTCGCAACTTTATTAGTGAGAGCTTTTATTATATAAGTTCGGACTCCGAAGTTCTATCGAGAAATGTTAAAATAAAGAACTCATACACATCATAACGTCAATTGCAAAAAGACGGCGAAAAGCAAGTACGGAACCGAAGGAGTAGGGTTGAGGAACACTAACGGTATCGGAGGAAGGACTGCTGCAAAGGTCACTCCGGTGTCCGCTGATGGGGTTCACCGCCCGCCTTCGAGCCAGCAATCATCGCTGCAAAGAGTTGTGCACACCATTAGCCTATAAAATGGTCCCAGCACTGGATAGTTATCGCCATCTCACGCCTCGCCACATTTCGTCCCAGTCTTGAAACCTAGGGTTCCTCCATACTCCCTCCATCTCCGATAGTCTTTAGTCATATACTTCGCCAGTCATAGAGGATTCCAATTGCATAAAAATTAATTTATCGCCTTTGTCAATTTGTTGTACACCCATGGTCGTTTATTAGAGAATATTTTGCAGAATTATTTATATTTGGTCGCTTCATTATATTTTAAATTGCTCTGCACAAATCTGAACATTACCGCTGGAAAAAAATTGCTTTAAAGCTATTAAGTTGACTTTTTATATAAATGAAAAAATATTGAGTTTTTTTGAGTTGAAATCGTCGTTTTCATAAGCTTTCTGGGACCACAAAACCTCTAAAAAATGAATTCTTGACATTTATCATGGGACAAATCATTTGCTGATTGCGTATATAAATCAGACACAACTGTGCTGGGGATTTATCGCATTGTTTAACTATAACAGCTGAATTATACTTAACCACTTATTCACCGGGACTATAAAAATGTTGGGTAAAATACCTTAAAAGTTATCTTAAATACTTTGTCTAAGTACAATGTGATAAACATGCACAACGTTAGTAAACATTTTACTCCCGAAGGAACCATCAGAAATCTTCCAAAAAATAACTTAGTTAATATAATGCAATTATAATTGTAATTTAGGGATGTGTATTATGTACCTAAAACATATTTCTATAAATCAGAGGTAAACAGTCGTAAGTTCAATTTTGCTGCTTTTGATTTTATTTTTGTATTTGTATAGTTCTGGCCATATTTTTCGAGTATAAGTATCGTAAATAAGCTAAAAGGGTAATAAAATATGCAACAATTCAAATATAAATATTGACCGCTGTCCGCGACAAGCAATACAGTGATATATGAAATTTCTGTTTGCCCTCCTGTAAAACTTTTAGAAAGTTAAGATAGTTCCCTTCTGACGTACAGATTTTAGATCACAGTAATAAAAATAGTTATTTTTTGTTCAATGGCTGTCTTTTTTTAAATTAAGAAATTAGAAATCAATAGTAGTGAGTCGACTTCGTCTATTACCGATTCAACTGATCAAATATTTTGTTCTGCTGGAACTGGAAGCAGTCGGTTTTACAAATACATCCTTGTAGGATCAACAGAAAAAAAAATTGGGAACCGTGAGACTGATATAAAACTTTCCAAGTGAAAGTTTTCCTCGATCAATGTAATGGTTCCTAACTTAAATTTCCTCTCGCGGGTTAGATTTTTTTTTTTTTTTTTTTTTGCAGTTGATCGCTTCTTTTGCTAACTCCCGCCCCCTCCTATTTACTATAAAATTATATTGATTAAATCTTTCGCTTGATATGATATTTTCATCGAATGATAATTTAGGTCCATAACAAATCATTCAGAGCGATTAACATTTTTTTTTTTTTTTTTTTTTTTAATCAGCAATACTTTCCCGAACTTGGTAATTCAATTCTAAACTTATAATTTTTTTTTTCTAGCTTAAAAATTATAATTGGTTATATTTTATTCATTATAACATTAAGATTTAATAGGATTATTAATATTTTCTTGTTTGTGTTTCAGCTTGCAACTGCAACGGCTTTTCCAATAGATGCGTTTTCGACAAGACCCTTTACGAAAAGACAGGACACGGGGGTCACTGCATCGACTGCAGCCACAATAGAGATGGGCCTAATTGTGAACGATGTAAAGACAATTATTACCAGGATAAGGAAACTCTCGCTTGCCTCTCCTGTAACTGCGATGAAACAGGTAATTGTTTAAATGCATGTTTGATTAATTAGATACAATATTTTTAATTCACGTCATTATTTCATCATAAAAAAATTATCCGAAACCAGTTGCCTAAAGTCTTCTTCTCTTTAACTCTTACCTCTTTAACTTTTCGTATATAGTATACATGTCCGAAAAAAAACAGGAAAAAATTATGAATAAAAGAAAACTTTATTTGCGTATAACTCAAAAAGTATTCATTTTATGGCAAATTATGTTGTGATCGTTTGAAAGGTAATTAAATTCTCTGCAAAACCTTTGAAAAAATGGTCTGAATCGAGCCAGTATTAGCAAATATACGGCATATTGGGCTTTATTCCGTGTTTTTAAAAGTATTCTGTGCATGTTCCCATGGAAACTCGTTCATTTTTTTTAGAGTTTTACAAGTAACTCGAAAACTATACATCTCTTGGAACATTACATGTGCTCATTTGTAAGATAATCAAATTTTCTGCCAAGCTAAACTTAATAAAAAAAAAAATCTGAATCGGACCAATACTAGTGTAGATTGAGCAAACAATTTTTGTATTGGACTTTGCACTAAAAGCGGTAAAGAAAGTTGGATGAGTGGATGGACATACAATTATATTCCTATTAATTGAATTTTTATAAAATATGATCAAATTCGTAATCATAATCTTTCTGCCGGTTGTTGAGCATCTACTTCCTATCAAATTTTTTTTTCTCGCCTCAATCGAGATATTCCACTGCATCTTCTCTGTGAGGATTGAAGAACCAGTCGTTGCCATCTTGATTCGATTGTTATCAAATGAATTTCAACTCGACCAGACAAGATCTGCTTTCACCGCCCACTGATTTTTTTTTCTTTGGCAGAGTCTTGATATTATTGTTCGTCACTTTTGGTACTTCCTGGATACGTCCTACGCAATACATTTCTTCGCACCATAACGCTTCGCCCTTCGCATAACATTGAAGACAGAAATATTTTGAGGCAGCATAGAGCTCATGCTATCGCACAATGATAGTATTAAATAATATTATGCAATTATTTATGATTAAATAATGTGCGTATACTGAGAGTAGACTAAGGTACAAGGCCTTTTTTTCAAATTATTAACACTCGCCTAAAACTTCGTGTGTGACTTCATTATAACGTGACGTACAACTTTTTTATCTGCGAAAATGTGCTGCTTCTAGTCTGGAAATCAGAAAACATATCAATTTAATGATGTACTAAAAAGAGATGAGCACCCTCATCGTAAAATTGACATGTTTAGGGCGCAGGTCTGAAAAAAACTGCCGTTGAAAATTATGGACCATTTGATTTTTATAGTATTTATTAAGCAATTGCGTGAAAATCAGCTGGTTATTAATAAATTTTCATCATGTATTCGTTGTTTTGTCATATGGGAGTGGAGGTCACGCCAAACGGCCCAAAATTTTTGTGGGTCACTTTTTTCGATTATTTAAATCATATTATCTTACAAAAGTGGAAAGCCTTTTGTTTTACTCAGCCTTTAATTCCTTGAAGGTCGGGAATTCTGCTTAAATTTTTCGCGTCGAGAATTATGCTTGAAAACCGGCCTGTCATCGCTAATTTTTTAGTTTTAAGTCTAATAATTCTCTTTTTCCATTAGTATTTGGCAACAAGTCTATAAAATGTTGAGAAGGGTTAATGTCGTAGTTGTTAATCTAACCTTATCTAATTCCAAGGAAAAACTTCCTTCCACTAACTTGGTGTCTGTCTCAAACACGTTCCCCTTCTATTTTCTGTCCCACCTTAAACGGTTCGCTTTACCTATCGCTGAGTCAACTAGGGTCCAAACAGCTGCGAGTCTCAATTTCAACAGATTTGCACTCGTCTTCTTTTAATAAGTTCGCCGGTTCGCAAATTGCCCCTAAGGCCGAGGGCGGAGTTGCAAGGATAAGGGGTAGCCATTGTTCATTTCATTCCCATAATTACGAATATGAGTAATATTATTATTAATATATACACGAAGTTTTGAATCTTGAAAATGACGCAGAACGAGCAAAATAAAATGAAAAATATTCTCATTCAATTATAAATATATATAATTCTATTTACAATTAAACCTCTCCTAACGGAGGCCTCCCTCCAACGGACACACCTCCCTATTGATAATTTTTAAAAGTGCATATTTATGGGCTCATTTTATTATTTTTCATTTGTTTATTTGTTTGCATTATCATTAATTATCCCCTCCATCTGATACTTAGTCTTAAAATGCATTTTCATGGTTATATGGAATATTTATATATGTATATTTATATATACAATAAATTATGAGAAAATAAAATGTTTATTTTGTTTTGTTATGTAAAATAAGTTTGTGAATAAAATCGTGGTGAAATTTATTCCAATAAGTGAATATTATTTATTTACACCTGAAATTATTGTTTCTAAACTGTTTTTTCCATTTTTTTTATTTTTAGCGATGCGATGAGTTCTCTGTG
Organism: Rhaphigaster nebulosa; assembly: GCA_948150685.1. Lineage (NCBI taxonomy): Eukaryota > Metazoa > Arthropoda > Insecta > Hemiptera > Pentatomidae > Rhaphigaster > Rhaphigaster nebulosa. Next base: position 133,807,825 of record OX411306.1, read on the forward strand.
TAAGAAATAAGATAACAATTTTTCATCATCTTACATAAATACAAACTTTATAATTATTCAAATTCATTCTCAAGTCCTAATTGTCAGTTTGAATCCTTGAATTATTTGAATTTTTTTATGCCTTATCGCTGGACACTCTGTTTATTATTTTCAGTAATGAACCTTTGTAATTGACCATGAAAAAAAAATTAAACCTTTTCCCTCAAAATTTGGCGTTTTATGTTTCAAGATACGTAGAATCCAAGTATTGAATAATAATAAATGCGTCCGCGGCTTTTTTCCGAAACTAATTTACCGATTTTTTTGAGATTTGGCAACAAAGTCACTTGTCACCCCAGAATGATCCTTGGAACTCGTTATTACCATCCCGTAGTTTCGTTTCTAAATGGCGGCCGATTAGGTATGTATGAAGTAGTCCATAACTTCTAATATATCCTGGTTATCTTAGCCTACGTGCTATAAGGAAAGCCGCGTGAATAGATAAGCCAGATATAAATAAGACAGATATAACTATTTTGAAATAATAAACTATTGTTTTATAAGTTATACATCATTAAATTAACGTGCATCATTAAATTTTCTGATTTCCAGATAGGAAATGGCCCATTTCCAAGAATTTTCGCAGATAAAAAAAGTTGTAGATTGCGTTAAAATGGAGTCGCTCACGAAATTTTAGACGTGTTAATAATTTGAAAAAAAGGACCCTATACTCTGGACTAGAGGCCTAGGACAACAATTAGATTTTTGGACGTTTATTGACATATATTGAACTTGATACATTTTTAGTACACAAATTTATTTTTAAGACCAGATAAAAATGTCCCTGGCATTTTACGATTTATGCCGGACACTGTTAGAGAATTGTCTATTCCACCTGAAGGACCCCTACTCTTGTACTTTGTAAGGCTCCCTAATGTCCCGATTACTCTTTCAAAGACCTATTGGCAGTTTATTTCTTGAGTGAGCGGAAGTCAACAGTTGTAATATACAAAAGCTATGATGATTTCAACAATCGTTAATAATCCCAAGAAATAAGATAACCTTTCAGCATAACAAATGTTGGTCATGCCCACTATTCAACATAAAGTGTAAGGACCATTTTTCCCGAGTCCAACATAATTACTTTTGTTTTTCACTGCAATTTTTTATTTGATAGATACAATGAAACTTCTAAAAAGAGTCTAGAAAAAAAATTCTTTAAAATACTTTATTATTTCTTATGCACACTTAGTCCTTACATCTGCGACTGCCAAGATATGAAGACTCAGGCTTTTATTTTTTTAAAAGGGGATTAGTTCTAGAAAGGGCTTTGTCTATATAATTTTCTAAACTTGGACATCCAAACATATTTGCTTTTACGTCCAGAAGGAAACTAATTAATGGATTACATCAATACCTAGTGCATTTGTTAGGAATGTACACGCCAGAGTGTGTTTCATTTTTTAGTTGTACCAAAAGCTAATCTTGTATTGTTTTTCATTTGCTAAAATTTTAGTAAGTATTATTACATAACATTCTATTAACTGTATATTTTCACCAGTAATTAGAGATGAATAAATATAATTATAGTCATCAATAATCTTCAGCAATTATATTTTTACGTTCTAAATATAATGGAAAAATAGTTTCTTTCCAGTTTATTTCTCCTGGCCCATTCAAGCATCAGTTACACCCACTTTATAGGAGACTGAGTCTCAGAAGTGTCTCCCGACCTCATAGTACCTATACCTTTACCTTGTAGTACCTGTGCAAAAGAATAAATTGAAACTGTAACTGATGCCTGTAAGATTATACAGGTCTCTGTTTGTCTTATTATTATGATTTTCAATTTTAACTAGTTCAAAATTATGTTTAGTACAGCAGATATGATTATTTTACTTCCATAATATCTTAACAAATATAAAACTGTAGGTTGGTATTTTTATTTTATGTAAAATACCTAAATTTCAAAGTTATTAATTAAGTTTTAATGAGGCAAAAGTGCTCTTAATTCTGATAAATATATGTTTTCTATAGGCTCGAGAAGTTTACAGTGTAATAGCGAAGGAAAATGTAACTGTAAACCTGGTGTTACTGGGGACAAGTGCGATCACTGTGCTGCTGATTATTATGACTTTGGTGGTGCAGGATGTAAAGAATGTAATTGTCTTGCTGCAGGAAGCTTAGCGAATGAGCCGCACTGTGACCAAGTTCATGGGAATTGTCTTTGTAAGGCAAATGTTGAAGGGAAAGAATGTAGAAGGTATAACTTATAGTAATACAAAATTTCAAATTATTTAAATTTAATCGCTTTAATATAATTTATAAAAAGTTGTAAATTAAAGTAATTGTGAGTGCCAGAGGTCATTTCTTAAATTTTTATAAAAGATATTATAAAATCATCTATTAATTTATCCAATAAATTTATAAAATATCTGTTGTGGATAATAATTGTCTTTGAACAATTATTGATCATTAAGCCAGATATTGTATGGCATTATCTAATTTTTATTTGTTAATTGTTTTAGATGCAAACCAGGCTTTTTCAGTTTAGATAAAGATAATGAATATGGATGCACACCTTGCTTTTGTTATGGTCACTCTTCTGTATGTAATCATGCTGCTGGATATTCAAGAGGTTATTATATTGTATAATAACAATCAAATATTTACTATTTCTCTGAATCAAAATTCAATTATTAAAGTTATGATTTTTTAACTTTAATCCTTTTAGTGCCGACCAAAGTATCGTTTTATTTTGTATTTATTTATATTAATTTATTTTGAAATAGAGTTATATCGCAATGTGAATATTAAAAGGCTATCACATGCACTATATGTAAAGATTATATATAACATAATATATCATTTATCATCTCTTTTCGGAAATATTACGAACAATGATAGATTATCGTTTGGCACTAAAAGGATTAAACAATGCCTCAGTTGAAAAATACAACAAGTTAAAAATGGCTGTTTTGAGGAAAAAAAGTTGGGTGTTAATTACTTTTGAAATCTGTTTAATGTGGTATTTATTGTTGGTTTATTTATCTTTTGGAAGTTTTTCTAAGATTTCTAAATATTTATAAAGTACTTTAAAAAAATATGAATTATGAATTTTTGTCAATCAAGTATTTGAAAAATGGACAAGAGCATTTTTAATTGCAAAAACCTGATAATCAATTAATACAAGATGTATATTTTTAAATTTAAAAAAATCAACCTTTATCAAAACCATAAAGACTGAAAATTCCACTCCTTAAAAATCCAGTGTGAATAGTTTTAACAGTTGGTGATTTTCTTAAAAAAATTAGAATATGAAGTACCTAGTTATTTGATTCAAACAGTGAGTGTTTTTTCAGATCTATATTTATATGCTGGCAAACAGCTTTAGGTTAAATTCTAATGTTGATTTTCAATATATGAACAAAATATATTCTTAACAATATTTTATAAATCAATCAATTTTTTTTTAGTTATGATATTTTTTTTCAAAGATAAAATATATTATATCTATTTTTATTTCAGTTGTCATTGAAAACTCATTTGCAAGAAATGCAGAGCGATGGACTGCTCAGACCAAGTTCCAGAAACCTGTAAATGTGCAATATGATTCTCTCACTCAAGTCATTTCTGTTGCTGCTGCAGATAAAGAACCAGTTTACTTTTTAGCTCCTGGTAATTTTAATCGGATGAAATAGTACTTGTATTTGTTGGAGATAATTTAAATATTAAAATTTATAAAGTAATGTAACATGGATATTCTATTTTATATTATTTTGGTGTTTTTGTACTCCTAAAAGATATTGTTTTCTTAGTTGTTAGTTTACCATGGAAGCAATGATTTGATATTGAAGAAACTAAATGAAAAATTGGGTGTTCAAGCTTATATTGTGTGATGTATTAGCTGATAAATCATTTCACTGATCATTGAAATAGACAACAAATTATAGAAGGCCATTGGTGCTTTAAAGTTTTACCACTCTTATAAAATGGAATCTTAATGACAGCCAACTCAGATATTTTGGTTTCTCTATTTCTTACTTCGTGCAATTTATTATATTTTGCTAAAACACCAATTCTGTTAAAACAATGAGGTTCTATCTTTGATAATTGGCTAGTATTTTTAACATTACTAGCTCTAGCACCTTGACATGGCGGGCAAGCTTGCTCATACTAAGATTGTCTTAATCCATTATCTTTAAATCAGTCACTTTGAGATATAAGAACTTGACCTATTAATTTGTTTTTTCTTTATAAAAACATTACTAGCTTTTATTGAGATTATATTATTATTTATGATATTCCTTATTTTTTATCTGTCTATCTGAATGACACTACAACTTATTGCCGAGTCTTGGCCTCCTGCAACAACCTCCTCCAATTGTCACGATCTTGTGCCGCCACTGCACAATTGCAGACTCCCAGAATATTTCGGGCATCTACCCATCTTGCTCTCGATCTTCCACGCCTTTTACCATAGATTGGTTCTCTCAGGAGCTTTTTCAGTATTTCATTCTCTTCCATCCTAGCCTCATGACCAGCACACCTCAGGCGGTTTAGCTTAAAAAACGTTATTATGTCAGGTTCATTATATATATTGTACAACTCCTGATTTCCAACTTGCAATCCTCCTAATATTCTATGCAGAACTTTCCTTTCAAAAATGCCGAGATCTTGCTCTGTGGATTTAGTGATTGTCCAGGACTTAAATGCATACAATAGAACAGGCCGGATCAGAGTCTTGTAGAGATTTATTTTAATTTTTCTTGTGCCGTAATAGCCTGAAGTATGCACTGTTTGCAGCCTGAATCCTTTTCTTAACCTCCAAATGTAGTACATTAGCCTGTGTGAGCATTGAGTCCAGATACACAAATTGAGATACCTTCTCAAACTTATACTGGTCGAAGGTAATCATATCTCTTGGAGTTGGGGTCTTCTCCGTTATCATATATTTGGTTTTCATGGCATTGACCTCAAATCCGAGCCTCCTGGAAGGGCCAGTTAGGGCTTGAAAAGCTTTAAGTACTGCTCCGTATGAGTTACCCACTATGTCTAAGTCACCAGCATAGGCGAGGATCATTGCAGATCTATTAAATATTGTCCCACCAATTTGGATCCTTGCTTCCCTTAATGCTTTCTCAAGTGAAAGGTTAAACAGAAGACAGGCCACTGCATCTCCCTATTCCGCCTTTGTCCGAGCGAAATTCTCAGAATACTTCACTTTTAATTTTAACATCACAGCACACATTCTTCATTGTGATCTTCACCAGCCTGCTTAATTTGTTTGTTTGTTTATGGCGTCTATTATTTCGTCCTCGTCTGGTGGTTCAGGATCTGGTTCTGAAGAAGATTCATCTTCTCTGTAACCAGCTTCTAATTCATTATCTTTGTCGATTGGTCTAAGAGTAACTTCCTCATTCAGAAGACGTGAGAAATGGTTCTTCCACTGATCCAGTACTTCCACTCTATTGCATATAAGGTCATTGGCATCATTCAAGCAGCTAGAATGTAGAGGCGAAAACGATTTTTTGCTTTTATTCGCCTTCAGAAAGAAGTCACGATATTGCTTGTCATCTCTAAGTGCTTCTATTTTTTCAAATTCCTTCTATTAGTACTGCCTCTTTTTACTCTGATGCAAGTGTTTCTCTTTTGTCAATATGCCTCCACTGTTTGTGTGGTGCTTCTCTGTATCGCAGCCCTATATGCTTCATTCTTGGTATTTGTAGCTTGGTGTTGCTTAGATTGGTGTTGACAGCCTGTAAGTAAATGTTTTGCACATCTGGGGACTTTAATTTCTTTAGATTACATCTTTTGATTTTCTCCTGTGGCAGGGTATTCCTCTGGGTACTAATTCGTGCATATATGCTGGCTACTGAGAGCAGATGATCGGAGTCAGCATTTGCACCTCTGAATGCTCTTACATTGATCAAGCTGGATTTATGTCTTCTTCCAACCAGGATGTGATCAATCTGGTTAACAATGTGATCAATCTGGTTCTGTCAGGGGAATTCCAAGTTCCTTTATATATTTTTTTGTGAAGAAAAAAGGTGCCTCCAATAATAGTATGCTCCAATAGTGCCTGTGTTCATTAGTATTGGTTACTTGATGAATAATATGTTTTCCAATAGTTGGGTGATAAATGTCTTCCTGCCCAACCTTCGCATTAAGCTCTCCTGCGATAATCTTCATATCATACATAGGGCATGAGTCGATAGCTCTTTCTATGAGCTCATAAAAATTATCCTTCTCATTATCATCAGCAGCTTCTATTGTAGCTTGCACATTAAAAATGCAGTAGTTGTAGAATTTTCCACGCAGCCGTATTAAATCTTTGAACTTGTTGCCCTAAAACCTTTTTTTTTATCCTTATTTTTTATTGATTGATAATTTATATTATTTTTGATTTTGTATTGTTTTATTAAGTTTTTGGTTTAATCTAGTTTTGTTTTTTATTTTATATGGATTTATGAAGTTATGATTAATTTTGTTGAGATTTTTATTTTGATTGTTGTAATGAGGTTGTAAATTATTTACTATTTTATTTTATTTTTTATTTTATTTGTTTTTAACCAATATTCCTGTTTTAATTCAAGATCAATAATTTTATTACAGAGTTTTGTAAAAAAATCTGTAATATTATTATTTACTAAGCATTTATTGTTGAATAGGCTATCCAAAGGTAAAATTTTATGAAGAATATGTTGTGTTAATTTGTATTTAGGTTTATTTTGTTTCAAATAATAGATTTTTGATTTATTTTGTGACAAAAATGAGCTAATTTACAAATTGTCTTACTTTCTATTATGTGTAGATTCAGGAGTTCTATTTTCTTCTTGTGTTCTTGGTAAATCATTTTCATATGGTATTTGCCAGTCTTCATAATTCTCAATTATTGATATTTTACAAAATTTTATAGAAAGTTTTTCTAATTTAGTTGGAAATTTTGGCAATCATACTTCCAAATTGGTAACTTTCATTATTATTATATAAAATAATGAATTAAAATTCCTAGCAATGGAAATAAATTTAATTAATAACAAATTAACCACAAAATGAACAAAAAAAGAAATATGTAGTAATAGAATACTTAATTACCATTCAAATCACCCCTTATACCAAAAAATAAACATAATAAAGAATTTAATCAATTGAGCAATTAATTACTGTATGTAAAATTATTGATGCACAATATATGATAATGGATAAAAAGAAATTGTTTATAATCTTAACAGAAAACTTCTACCCAAAAACAATTAATAATAAATTTCATGTTATAACCAAAAAATATTTTTAAAGAAATTGTTGAATGTAATATAAAAATATTGTTTTTAGTTCTGAAGATAGGGATCAATGCCGCAAAAGTTAATAAATGTATAATATTGGATAGTAAAAGTTACCTTGGAAGTAAGTTATTTTGGAAGTATGATTTCCAAAATTTCCAACTAAATTAGAAAAATTTCAGAAAATTTTTTGTGAGCAAGGTCTAGAGAATGTTAACACCGTATTGCTGGCTAAGATCCAATGTAAGCCAAAGATAAAGCTATCCTGGGCTCAACCAATGATGGTACATGAAGTTTCTTCTGTCCATTGGTCTATTCTCTAGAATTTCATAAAAAACATTTGCTAGTCTTATTCCTTTTAAGAATATTAATATATCTATTAATATATACCAGCAGCATAGAATCTATCACCATGGTGTTGTAATGGTGTGTCTGACTACCAGCCATAGAAACATAGGTTAAATTCCCGAGAACATAAGAATGTTTTCTGTTGAGGTTTAGTCAAGAACAGGGTTCACTCAAGCTTGTGATGATAGCTTGAGTTGCTACTCAAATAGACGCTTTGATTGCCGAGCGCATTGAGGCGAAGGTCCCAGAATACACGATCCGGAGCAGTTTAGGTTCGATTCCCATCTGGGCCAGTTAATATTTATTTTGAATTGGTTCCAAGAAACAAATCTTGCCATTCCCGCTCTGGTTAGTATCAGGCAGCGTCTTAAATGTAGGCATCAGAGGTTGGCAAAAAGGACCATAAGGGCCACTTACCGGACTAGTTCCCCCCACCATCAGTACCAGTGCTACTTGAAAAAAATCAATTATCAGTCAGATTTAAAAAATTTAATTCTGGCAGAGAGGATTTACATATAGCTGTTAATACAAGCAATCCCTATACCATTTCTACGCAATTTGGTATAAAGGGCTTAAGTGAAAGAACACATTTTTCAGATAAGGCTATAGTTAGTATTTTTCATTTTTTTTTCTCTTTCGAATAGTATGCCATCCTTCTTCACTAAGAACATTTGACTATTTATGCCTATTAAGTCCTTTATACCAATCGAAAGAGAAAACAATTATGAAAAATATTATAGCCTTTTCTGAAAAATGCCACTATAGCCTTATCTGAAAAATGCCCTATTTAACAATTAAACCTATACCTGTGAATTGTTCCTTGAAGTTTTAAATTTTTTGATTTTGATATTAGAAATATTAATGAAAAAATATAATATTGTATGGATAATAAAAGAAAGTTTCAAAGGAACATTATTTACAAGTGTCTATAATATGTATAGTCTGGAATATCAAAATATAGACCCTAGGGATAAGGTACTTGCCACGAAATGTTGGTCCATAATGTTGTAAATCTGAATAAAATTACAAGTAAAATGTAGTTCACTTTAATAAACTGAAAAATGATATTTTTTCATGTAAACCTTTTTTTTTTTAGCAAATTGCTGAGAATTTCAAGCCACTTTATTTTTTTGTTTTTTGTATAAATATTTATATATAATAATAAAATGTATTTAGACATTTGATTGATTAAATGATTGAACTGTTTTAATTACATAAAATCTTTATTTCAGAAAGGTTCCTTGGAGACCAGAGAGCTGCTTACAATCAGGAGCTAGAATTCAAGTTGAGAGTTAATGAAAGAGGTGTAGCTTCAATAAATGATGTGATCCTTGAAGGAAACGGTATTCAAATCTATCAGACAATTTTCGGACAAGGAAATCAACAGCCTAGTACAAATGTATGTATGATTGTTTATTACCATTTGTTTATTGTATGATAGTTGTTCATAGCAATTTAACTTGTAGGATCTTTGCAGAAACCCATGAAAAATTGTAATTGACTAAAAATAGTTTAGTTTTTAAGTTCTGTAAGTACTACGACTAATATGCCTTTTTGTCACCTCATTTTTCATCATTTTAGTGACCCAAAAGGTCTTTTTGGTTGGCTTACCTAGTGGAATACAACTTAAACTTAAAAATATTTTATTGATTATAAAATTTATTCATTGTAAAACAAAATTTTTAGTAAAAATAGTTTTTTCAGAAATAATTGTTACTGATAACTTAAAAAACTATGAATCATTCTGGCTTATTGAACTCACTGCACAGTAATAAAGCTCGCTGAGTCTTATCTCAATTATTTGTTTATAATCATAATAAATTGTGAAGAAAATGAACTGAAATGAATATACTTGAAGCTATGCACTTAAAGATACTGTAAAAAAAATGCATAAAATATTGAAATGTAAAGAATCACTTATCTTAAATAAAGATTACCTATCTTAAACTATGATAACTTCAAATAGATTTATATAGAAAAATGCAGATACAATTTTTTGAAAAACTAATAATATACTTAAAGGATTTTGTTCTATTCAAACAATTTCATTTAATTGTTTTCCTTCTTTTAGAAAAAGTAGTGGGCTACATAAGCAGGCAGCTAGGAGAATGTTGAGAATACATTATGACTTTTCATTTTTTAAGCTCTTTTCAATAGAGATTAATAGTTTTTAAATTCTAATCCTAGTCTGAAGTCTTAAAGAAAAAAGATTCTGTCATCCTTTCGTATTGTTTTGCCCTTTTAGTTTATTATTTCCAATAATGGGCTTTTGTTATCGATCAAGAATTTTTTTTTTAGCTTCTCTTTTTATTCCGTACAAAGGAAACCTTTGAAAGGACCGTTTATTTATTGGTGTAGTAGTATATTATTTACCTTAGACTACATACATTATTTATGGTAATTAAAATCTTTGCAAGTACAATACATTGTATATAAATTGAATTTAAGTAAAAAAAAAAAAACATATTTAACATACTTTATAACAAACATAAAATATGACATATAAATATTTGACAAGTAGCATAATGCTATAGTATAGTATAATACTACACCTCAATCTTGGGTAAACTTTTCAAAATCCCAACTGTTAACAAATTTCATTAAACCGGGCCGAAATTTATTGTATAGTTCGAATTCAGTCTTTGGCCAATTTCTTCCTCTCGCACAATTCGCTTTTGTAAATTATTGGACAAAAGGCTTGTTTTTGCCCGTATGGAGAACAAGTGCTTTCACTAATTATGTTGAATCTTTTAAGGTATCACTTGGTCTGTCCATGTTCTGTCAAAATCTGTGTTAGTTTGTAATTTGTGGATTTCACTATATTGTAGTTGTTAGTAGTCAATATTAGAAAATAACTATATAAACTGGGTGATTTATCCGAGTGGGACCAGCGCTTGTTCCAGCTCAAAATTGACTTTTCTCTAAGATTGTATTTTATAAAGGACAAAGATGTTTTACAAAATAATCAGAATTGATCGCTGTGTGCTGCCTCTTTAGCTAATTTTTCAGCTATTTAATTTCCCTCAATTCCAGAATGACCTTTGACCCATTTTAATTTTATGATAGAATTTAGAAGCCAAAGCTTATAGAAGTTCCCCTTGATATTTTCAGTGAGCTCGTCGTGTATATCTGGGTTGAGACCTGATTGTATTAAGGTCATCTTGTCTGTATGTATGAAGACGTCATGATTTATGTCAGTTGGAAGGTCAAGAAGGTATTCTGTGGCTTTTACGACTGTGAACTTTTCGGCTTGGTTGTTGGAACACGTAGTGCCGAGTTTGTACTTGGCACTTACCATTTTTCCATTCATGTCCCAGAGTAGCCAAACGCAGGTATAATATAGACTACATTATTTCCTCCTTTACTTGCGTCTATGTGCATATTGGGGTGAGTAAACAAAAATTACCGTTTCTAGGATTAAAATGAATTTTATTTTTTTCTTGCATCTCTGTCAATTCTAATGTTGTTGTTATTGAAATATTTTTAATCCTAATACTATACTGAATCATTTATTAAACATAATGCCTCAAATATTGGAGGAGGTAAAAATTGGAGTAGAAGACTTTTTTCAGTCGAAACCCAAAGAATGGTACCACCAGGGAATCGGACAGCTGGCTTCTAAATGGCAAATAATCATAGAACATATCTCTAGATCCATATTCTATATGGACACTATATTGAAAGTTAGAATAGATTTTATGTACGATAAAAATAATCTTCATTTTAACTATTGAAACGGTCATTTTTTTTACTCACCCCAATATTTGTGATCCCTGTATTCGTTTCTGTAGTTTGTTTCAGTTGTGAAACAACTTATGGTTTATTATTTTCAATAATGAAACTGTTTAATCAATCCAGAAAAAAAATTTCAACCCCTCTTCAAAATTTGAGGTTTTTCACTTTGACGTTTAGAATCCAAAAATCGGATTAAAAAAATCCATCATCTTCCTATGGAAACCGGTTTACCTTTTTTTAGTTATTTGATTACTCGAAAACTGCAAATCTCCCGGAACAATCCAGATGCTTAAATGAAAGATAATTTAATTGTCTACAAAGCTTAACATAAAAAAAAAAAAATCTTGATCGAACTAATGTTAGCGAAGATATAGCAAACACATTTTGTATTGGACTCTAACCCAAAGCGATAAGGAGAGTCGTGTACTAGATATTTTTGATCTATAACTATTTGGAAATGATAAACCATTGTATAATAATTTGTAGAATTTTGAATTATATAAAAAGAAATTGTTTTACCCTCAGTAATTGCAGTAATGTTGTTTCCCAGATGCCTTTCATGAATTCTGCAGTATCAGAAAAGTTTAAGAAGTCAAAGAGGCTCTATACTCTCTTCATTTCTATCTATTTATATATTTACACTCATAGTATCAGGCAGTCCCAATATTCTGCCATTGCAATCATAAAAAGACATCAAAATTCTACACAGGCCTTTCTAATATTACATCACTGGTAAAAATTACACAATTGCGGAAAAACACTGCTAAACAATGACCAAAGCCAAACTTCACATTTACATTGAGTTAAAAAAAATAACCTCCAATATACCTCAATAATGTATCAATACAGTAGACTGAAAAAGTAAGCCATCTGGGTTCAATGTGTGATATGAGATTAACCAAAGATCCACACATAAAAGAGAAAATGCAAGAGGCTAAATAAAATAAATGAATTTATGTGCCTACAAGTTACTCAGCTGACAATACAAAATAATATTGAGACAGAAATTTGAAACTTACACATATTTTCTTCAACCAGTCCGGTCTTACATCTCTCAAATTTTTTATACTGAACAGAAAGACATACATTCAAAGACTTAAACATTCTAATAAAAAAAAGTCAGACTTATTACACAAGCTTCTTGGTATCTTTTGATTGATGAGGTCTCATCTTGGAATCTCTTTATGATTTAGTGTTATGATTGAATAGCTAGTGATATAGTGGGAAGTAAATTTGCCTTAGACGAGAGACAGATCCACTTACTTTTCTCAACTTACGTGCCAGTCTGTTTGTAATAATTAATATCAATTTATAAGTTATAAAATTTCAATTATTTGTTTCAGACTGTTACCTATAAGTTCCGATTACATGAAGATCCAGACTTTGGTTGGGAGCCAAGAAAGAAATCTTTGGAATTCATGAGCATTTTATCCAACTTAACTGCTATAAAAATTCGAGGAACATACTCTAGAAATGGTAAGTATTACATTAATTATATTTATACAGTGGCAATTACCATTAGTTAAATGTAGTATGAAGTTCACAATAGCGGTGAGAATTTCGGCTGCTCCAATGAATGAGACATATATTCAGATGCGCTTGATTTATTATTTGGCTCTTTTATGCTATTTCTATGAATCAATTATTTTCAGTTTTTCCTAAGATGGATTATGTAATCCTGGTGGAACTGTTGTCTGTATCTTTTCCTGGAAATAATCCTAGGTACTAATCTCGGATTAGAATCTCTCGTTCTAAAATGTGCTTCCCTTAAAACATAATGCTTTTATCAAAAATCAAATTCTGGTCCTCATTTATCACAATAAGAAGATAACAGATTTTTCATAAACTTATAGGAATAATTACATGTAAAATATGTATTTGTCTCTCATGCTTCACTACTCGAAGGTAAATCCCAATATGCTCTATGCCTATCAATATGCAATTTAAATTTATGAGTTTCAAGTTTGTTTTATCAGCTTCCTGCCCATATTACCAGTATAGATAATGATTTTTTTTTTCAGGTATCGGGTTTCTTGATAATGTGAAATTGGGTACAGCCAGGAGAGGTGCTGCTGGTCAGCCTGCAGGATGGATAGAAATATGTACCTGCCCTAAAGGCTACATTGGACAATATTGTGAATCATGTGCTGCTGGGTACAGGCATGATCCACCGAACGGAGGCCCTTTCTCAGTGTGTGTTCCATGTAATTGCAATAATCATGCAGACCACTGTGATCCTGAATCAGGTAAAAAATAATTGATATATTTATACCATACCATACATTACATACTTCAGATTAAAGCATTGCAGTCATTAACCGAGGGTTTCTATCCTTGAATGACTTTACAGAGGAATTACATTGTACTAGATGTGGGAGGAAGTGTGTAGGCTCTAGATAAGAAGCTCCTCCATCTGAGTTGTGGTTGAGACTGACAGCCTTCTACCCTTAATTAAAATTAATTACAAATATATATGGTCAAAATTATGATAGACTTCTTATTATACAGAAAATGGACACTTCGTACAATTAGCAGCTTTAAGATGTGAGAAGTTAAAAGAAAAAAGTAATAACTTTTGAAGGAGATAAAAAGAGTAAAACTGAAAGTTAATTAGATGACAAAACAAATGAAAGAAGTAAAGAAGAGTACTGTAGATACCATGTTATTCATAAGTAAAGGCCGGATTTATATGCAGAAAAAAAGATTAAAATATGCCATATGATATGCAGTAAACACTCCTCATATATGCAGTAAAATCTATATTAATATGCACTAAAACCTGAAGAAATATGAAGGAAAATATGCACCATAAATGTCAGAAACGTGCAGAAAATCAACAAAAGGCCATAATTATTGTCTAAATTGCTTTGCCTATAATCATAATTATACAATATAATATAAATAAGAAAAAAATTGGTAAATTGAAGAACAAATTTTTACACAGAATTGTTTTATAGCTAAATAATTCTTAAAAAATAAAATCATTTAAAGTACATTTTTTCACTTTCTTCCTTTTTCAGAAATTGAGATTTTATAAGATTAAATAAGGGAATACCAGATGCAACCATTGCAAAATAAACTATGTATTTCATTGAAAAGTCTAGATTTGAACAAGTTCAGCTAAGGGTGTTGAGGTCTCCAATGCAGGAAAATTCCACAAAGCTACAATCGTAAAGTAAACAATAAACTATTGTTACATTCGGAACTCAAATTAGAGTATAAAATTCTAAGAATAGTTCATGCAAGTGCCTGTCTTTGCAAACTGGTCGACTTGAAAATTTCTTTCACATGGCTCATTTATTGCACAAATTTCAAAAAAATTGTTTTTGCAGGAAAATCTCTCCCTGTTGAATTCAATGGTTTCCAACTGTTTGGCATGGAACTAAATGATGCTCCTGCTTTGGGAATTTTGTTTAAGTAAGAAAATTAAAACGTAGTTAATTTAAACCAATACGCACTACAGAAGCAATGCACTGACTGACAGAATAGAATATAAAATACCAAAGATGATATTTTTTACTTTGTTAAAGAAAGTACTTGAAAGGAAGGATTCTAGAAAAGTTATCAAAATTACGATGCTAACAATTATTTTCTATGAATACCTGACTATACATATTTGATCTTTTAAATTTTTGTTTGTTTTTGAATGTCAATAATATGTTATAAATTATTTTAAACTACAAGTACACGTTAAATGCGGTTGTGATTGCAACCACAACGATACAAATTTGAAGTTCTTGTCTGTGAGCTTTTGTCTTTATTATGATTACGATCATAGATTATTTGTATTCATTGTAGATGGTGTTCATCTATTTTATATTGAAACATTCAATAATAATTTAAAAAATCAGCCATTTATCCCTCATTGAACATGTATCAGAAAATACTTTAATTAATTATTTCCTATTTTAATTAGGAGAAAAAATAATTAACATTTTTTTTTTCAAATATAAATATAAATCTACGCCAAATGTATTGATTTGTAAAGATATTCAATCATTTTGATTGAAAAATGTATAAGGAAAATATGCATTTGCATACAAATCCGGTCTTTACTCATAAGTAATATGATTCTAGGACCCACACAAAAGATTTATATTAAATTTTACTGAAAACGAATAATGATATTTATATTCCCCAACAATTTCTCTAATGCTATCAAGAGGTGGAAAATCATTAGTTTATTAAATCTTTTATTTTTGTATTTATTAGTCTTGTTAGTTAATATGATTCAGTATCTACAAAATTTGGAGGAATTATATGTACTCCAGAATCAGAACATTCAATGTGGTATTATTCATATATTTCTATAAAAGTTTTATTCAAAAGGAAAGGCTGATAAGATCTCATACATACTATTCAATATTTGAAGTTGTGCACCTGGAAAAATCATAGTATTGTTTATTTACCTACTCATTCAATATTTTACCTTCCTACATAATATTTCCACATATTGTGAGCAATAAGTTAAGGAAAGGATAATGAAAAAAGTTATTTCAAACTTAAATTTAAAAAAATATTTATTTTTCTTTTAAATGACAGAAAACAAATTTTACAATTTTTGAAATTTTATTAAAAATCAGTTGAAATAAATTTCGATTTTAACTCCATGAGCTTATTAATATTGTGTGGGATCTCTGCTGGCCGGAATAACAGCTTCAATTTTAAGCTCCTTGGCATGCTCTCAATAATGTTGCGAATGATGTCATCAGATATGCTTTCTCATTCTTTTATAATGGCCTGCTGTAATTCTTAAAAGTTATTGAAGTCAATATCCCAAGCTCTAATCTGCCCTTTAGGTAATTCCATATATTCTCTGTGGGATTCAAGTCTGGGGACAGAGCAGACCAGTCTGTATGAGCAACATTATTATTAATAAAAAATGAATTTACCTCTCAGGCCCGATGTGGAAGGGCATTTTCGTCAATGTAAATGAAATTTTCACCAATTTCTTGAGCAAGGGTTAGGACTAGAGGGAGAAGAACTTCGCTCAGGTAGTTTACGGCAATCACAGTTTCATCCCTAAACGCCACCAGAGGTATCCTTCTGTTCAAAGAAATTGTTCCCCAAACTGTGATCAAGCCTCCACCGAAGGCATGGCCGTACTGAACATTTTGTTCCAAAAATCTTTTAACATATCTTCGCCAAGGCCTAACTCATCCGTCATTAGAATGCAAACATATCCTGGTTTCCTCTGATATCACAGAATCCCTCCATTGTTCAGTTGTCCAAGTGGCATTATTTCAGGACCACTCCAGGCGGCCTCAGTTATGCATGTGGTTCAAATATGGAAATTTTCCTGCATGTCTAGACTTTAGTAAATCAAAGTGAAGACGTCTATGTACTGTTTAAAAGTTTTCTCTCACCCAGTGGTGTTCAGTATGCACGTTTGTAGAGTTTTTGGCTTTAAAACAGCTTCCGTTATCCAAAGAAAACAAATCTCCTTCGCAAGTGTAGCTATTGGAAGGAATAAACCATACCTATATCATACCAAACCAGTATCTAGGTGCCTAGTTCTGGCTGTACTAATCACAATTTCATTTATGCCAAACCTCCAACCCATATTTCTTATGCTCTGTCCTGATTCTAACATTTCCATCATTTTTGATAGCTTTTCAGCACTTATTCGTTTACTTTCCATCATAGAAACAACAGAAAAAGCAAGTTTATACTTTAAGTGATACAGGAAAACTAAAGGAAAGAGAATGTTGAGGATTGGAACAAAACTGAATGCAACTTTATTTATCAGCTTGTTTTCGGTACCACTAATACACATTCTCCAATGGTAATAAATAATGATTATTAAAATCAAATGGAAATTATCAAAGGTCGTCTGACATTTCTAGCTAAGATTGCCAATAGTTATAATCCTCCTAATAATAAGTGAATAATTAATAATGGGGAGATAAGTAAACAATATCACGATCGTTTTAGATGTACCACTTCAAATGTTGAGTAATGTATAATTAACGTGATATAGAGATTTAAGCTGAGTATATAATTTAATTAATATGCAAGAGCAAAAGCTCAAAATGAGACATAAATAATTGTAAGGACATAAATGGAAAATTCCAAACAAGAAGCCAAGAGTCTCAAAAATAACAGAAAAAAAAAATACATATTTGTGTGATACGTTATACACTTTTGGGTTTTTAGTATGAGTATTTCCTTTTTTTATGATCAGCTGTTGGTAATTTAATTTTTCCCAGCTGCTGTCACGTAACCTCCATTTTCACTCAGTATGTGCGTGGGTGTCTTGGTGTGGGGAGCTGTCTCTGGTTAGTGACTTTTTTGATAGTGGATGCGAGATATACTGCATTTTGTTCCTTATATAGGGTTTTTTCTTTCTCTCATACTGTCCTGATGATGCCTGAATTGGCGAAATATTGACAGATGTTTTTTTGTTTTTTTCTGTTATTCTTGAGACTCTTGGCTTCTTTTTTGAAATTTTCCATTTATGTCCTGATAATGTAAGTCAACATTATAATTTTTTTATGTACAATTATTTCTTTAAATCTAATAATAAATCATTGTTATGTGTTACAGGTAGATGCCTTTGTCTGAATAACACAGCAGGTGATATGTGTGAACGTTGTGAGCGTGGTTATTATGGAAATGCTTTGGCTGGTACACCTCATGACTGCCAAGTATGCCCATGTCCTAACCAAGGACCTTGTTATCAATACGACAGCAATACTGTAGTCTGCCTGGAATGTCCTAAAGGATATGCTGGTAACTGTTCTTTAGTTATTGTAATAATTTTCAGATTAAAGAAATTTAGATTTATTTGTAAAATGATATTTATTTACTAGAAAAATGATTTTGTTCATACTTCTTTAATTTTCAGGGGAACGATGTGACCAGTGCAGTGATGGTTACTATGGTGATGTTGATGGTAACTCTGGTTCAATAAAGTTGTGTAAACCTTGTGACTGTAACATGAATGTAGACCAAAATGCTGTTGGAATCTGTGATTCTGTGACTGGAGAATGTTTAAAGTGTATTTATAATACGGATGGTCCACATTGTGATCAATGTTTGCCAGGTAATTTATTTAATATTTATAAAAAAATTAATGCTTAATATTTCAATTATTAATTTTTTATTTAATATTGTTAATTTTATAGGATTTTAAAATTTTTCATTTTTTTCTATTGAGTTTGAGATAATCAAAAATCAAAATAAAATAAATGCAACAATATTATTTAAATTCCATTTTTTGGCTTGTGAAAGTTCATTTTTTTTTATCTTTCTCCTGTTATATATTTTTTTGTACACCAATTAGTCTCATCAAATTTGTGTCTATATATGGACAGAAACTTTGTATTATGATTCAACTTTTCTTAAATTAATTTTAGATTATTAAGATATGTTTTGAAATTGTTTGTAAATCAAGAATTTTCCAAAGTTTATTATTTTACAAAAATGAACTAGATAATATTTCTTTTTATTACTTATATAGTGGTTAATTTCTAATTAAATAGTTATTATCTTCATAGTTATTATTGGTAATGCAAAATTATCTTTGATAATTTATTTATTAAATCTTCTAATCTCATGTGTTTTTATGTTAAGGATTTTATGGTGATGCTCTGGCTTTACCGAAAGAATGGGATATCTGTAAACCATGTATGTGTGACCCGATTGGTACAGAACAGTCAGGATCTGGACCGCTTTTGTGTAATCAGATAACTGGACAGTGTCAGTGCAAACCAAATGTTACCGGCATAAAATGCAACCAGTGCCAACCTGGATACTTTAACATTGAAAGTGGAAGAGTATGTGTATACAATAAATATCCAAGCAATTTCCTAACAAACTATAATTGCTGACTATTTCTCATGAAAATAATTTTGAGATGTATATCTGAATAGTAACTTTATTATAAAAAATATTGTAAAGTTTTTTAGAATCATTTTTTCATATCAGTGTTTTTATATAATTTTTTGTATTCAGTTGACTTTTTATTAACGAAGATATCTTTTATTGTTTCCTTTTCAAAAATCTGAATTTTTTACTTTTCCTAACCCTGTTGGCTATAATAGATTCAGATTTGTTATCTTTTTATTACTCAATTTGAGTAGAAATCTTTTTCATTTATTGATATCATATTTCTTATAACTTGCAAACTTTTGGCTTAATGAAATCTCATTTAATTAGTGAAATTTAATAATAATTTGTTATAGGAGTCTGAGAAATTATCTGATTTTATTTCTTAAGTGGCTATTTCATTTTTTGTTTGCTAAAGTAAAAACTTTAATTTATATTTACAGAACTAAAAAGTTAATTTAACTTTCCATGATTATACGACTATTTTAAGTGATCTAGATATCTTATTGGTTTTTTTAGGGATGTCAACCTTGTGATTGCCATCCAATTGGTTCCTATAACAATACCTGCGACGTCCAAACTGGACAGTGCCATTGCAAACCTGGGGTTACTGGCCGCTTATGTGACCATTGCCAGGACAACCATTTTGGATTTGGTGGACTTGGATTAGAAGGGTGCTTACCTTGTAATTGTGATGAAATTGGATCCAAGCATCTTCAATGTGACCAGAATGGTAATTGTGAGGTTAGTTTTTCTGTTATGTTTTTTGACAATTTTATAATTAAGGAACTTTTTTCATCATCTTATGATTAATTAGTAAATCTCAAAAAATAACTTTAACATTCAGAAGGGAAAATAGGCTGTGGTAATACCAGAGTAACAGGTAGTGAGAAGGCAATGGCCTTCATTTTTTAATAAATGAATGGGTGGTATGAACCCGTCTATAAAGCCATCATAAACATCTGAAGGGTCTAATAGCTCTCCTGCTGGGATTCCCCATTTGAATTAATGCTGACTACAAGACATGTCCCATGTCTGATATAAGGTGTGTTGGAAAAGTATTAATATCTGCTGATTAGCAGAGGGTTTAGACTGTCAAAATAACCCTGCACTGCTGGTAAACTTTTTATGAAAATGTAAATTACAAATGAAAATTCAGGATTATTATTATCTTTTGTAAATAGATACAAGCTTTATTTTACAATGGCATTTTGTTAAAAACTTTGCTGTTAAAGAGCTCAATAACAAGTTAAATAAATATAATTCTAATTTATTGAAATTGTTATTTTTTTTGTATTTTTCACTTTCAGATTAATAAAAATTTATCAAAGGGAAGAAACCACATTATTATACAATATACATTGCTAATTTTTATACTTAATATAAATACAGCCCCTTATCGTTTTCACTATTCAAACTGGCCATTGGCCATCTATGCTGTGGCCTATGTGATGAAGACTTTTCCAGGAAATTCAGATATAAACTAAAAAGTGACCAAGAATGTGTAATCCTCATAGAGTTTGTGGACGACTAAGGTGTTTCAGGGTGTGACAAAAATGCTGCAAACAAAGTGATTAACAGCATCCAGAGGATATTTACGAAGATTAGTTTTGCTATAAATCTTCTAAAACATGTGGGCATTGTTATAAATAAAGTAGAGATAAAAAATCGCACATATAATGATGAGAAAGACAAGAAGGAAATTCCATAACGACCAATTGGGAGAAATGGAGGCAAATTTCAGGAAAAACGACACCAGACTCTTCTACAAGGCTTTTAAGGACAAAGTTCAAGGATATACACCCCCAGGACTAGTATCCCAAAGAAAAGACGGGACACTATCACTAAACAACGAGGAAAACTGCGAAATTTTGACAGACTACTTTGAAAAACTTCTCAATTGCGAAGAACCAAGAGAAAAAATAGTAACAAAGGGCACACCACAAAAAATGGAATCAGACCCCCCAGATGAAGAGGAGATAGACGAAATAGTAGCAGCGCTTAAAAACAACAAGGCCTCTGGTGAGGACAGCATCCTGGCAGAGATGTGGAAATTATATATAAAATGGAATCCCACGGAAAATATACAGGAAAAACTGGAAGATCGCTAAATCAGAGATTAAAGAAATATATACGTGCATATAATAATAAGACAGATAACTTTGTAATTCATTTAAATGAAAATAATCATAAATTCATCAAAGACTCAGGAGTTAAATTAATACATCACGTTGAAAACAGTCTCAAATTAAATATATATGAAGCACTTGAAATAATAAAATCCTTCAAATCCAATCCAGATTTTTGCTTAAATGACCACATAAATATCTCCAATAGTCCAATCTTAAATTTATTCCCATCTATAACAGAAAAAACAATTACTCACCGGCAGTACTGGAAAAACCCTGACTCTTAAACCGTTTATCTAAAAACATCCTGCCTATCTCTCGTTCATTGTTAGTACAATGCGAGAAGAAACCAGTACAAACTTTTCTGTTTGATACAATCCATTTAAACCTTGGTGAGTACCAACATGTATTTGATTTCTTGTTTTAATTAAATTAATAATTCATAAATGTTTTATAATACTGATTTATATAATTTAATATGTATAATAATACCAACTATATTTTGAACTGCTTATTTTTGAATTTTTTGTGTGTTTTTGAACTGAGGATGAATGTATAACATTCGAAACTAGTTTTCAATAAAACAAATTTATAGAAGTGGCAAATAATTTATCAATCCCTAATTAGATTGATCCTTCTATACCATCATGTGGATGTCTACTGGAAAATAACAAGTGAAGATTTCAGAAGAAAAGTCACAGAGCTATTAATGGACGTCTGGATAAAAGAGGATGCTTGTTCTTAAATGCAGGATGCTTTTTTTTAAAAGAGAATGCCAGAAGACTGGCAAACCGCACTAATACATCCTCTACATAAAAAGGGGCCAAAAACAGAAGTAAACAATTACAGAGGAATTTCACAGTTGCTGGTCACTTACAAAATTTTCTCAAAAGCCCTACTAAACAGACTAGAACCACAAATAGACCCGGAAATTGGGGAATACCAAGGAAGCTTCAGGAAAGGAAGATCTTGCCCAGAACAGATCCGAAGCCTTAAATTACTGATAAAATATTACATGGTGAGACCCAAAAACCTCTACATCTCCTTCGTCGACTTCAGGAAGGCCTATGACTCGATAGACAGGGAAACATTGCTGGAAATACTGAGGGAATATGGAGTAGACCAGAAAACAATAAACCTGATAAAATTAACCCTAACGGACACCAAATCAAAAGTAAAATTGCAAGGACTAATCAGCAAATCCTTCCAGATAAAAACAGGACTAAGATAACATGGAGATGACCTGTCACCAATACTATTTAGCATATTACTGGATCAAATCATGAGAGAATTCTGAAAAATAAATAATGTAGGGGCCGTAGTAGGGACCAGGAGAGACCACATTAAAGTAAGCTGCCTGGCCTTTGCAGACGATTTAGCCCTTCTGGCAGAAACGGAAGAAGAGGCAATTAGTCAAATAAATATCCTGAAAGAAATAGCAGAAAAAGCAGGCCTACAAATTTCCTACGAAAAGATGGAATTTATAACAACAGAGAAAAACTATGGCAAAAAAATAATAGAGACGAAATATGGACAAATAAAAGAAAGAAATTTAAATATCTATGAGAGACAATATGCAATTAACGGTTTGGAAAAAGAGAGCATAAAAGAGAAAATCACAAAGTTGGAAAACTAAGCTTCACAACAGGCAATATTTACAATAAAAATAACCTATCTTCTAACGCAAAAATAAGAAACTACAATATGGTGATAAAACCAATAATTTTGTTCGGGATGGAGACAACATGTCTCCCTAGACTAGAAAAATTACTGAAAATAGAGAGAAGGATCCTGAGGAGAATCTATGGGCCCAAGAAAACACAGGAAGGCTACAGGTTAAGACCCAACCAGGAAATCTACTGGGAGATAAAAGACCTGGAAACCGAAATAAGAATCAGAAGACTAAGATTCTACGGGCACATGATAAGAATGGACCAAGAGAGACTAAACAAGAATGTCTTTGATAGAATCCGTGAATACAAGAGCGTAGGAGGATATGTGAAGCAAATGAGAGAGGAAACAAAAAAATTGGAAATAACAGACGAAAACTGCCTGGATAGGGAACAATATGGAAAAAAATTAAAAGAAATCAAGCTTCTTGTGGAAAGTAAAGAAAAACGGAAGGGTACTGCGTGGTTGAAAGAAAGGGAGCAAAGGCACGTAGAAATAATGAGAAAATACTGGGAGAAAAGAAAAGTGAAAATGAGACTGGTGAAGAGGCTCATAACATCAAAGCTAACTAAGATAAATGAGTTGGTGATCGGAATGCCTTTAATCCTACCAATAGTTCTATAAAGTCTTTTACTGAGCTGGTAGCCCTGAAATTGTTTAAAGTTCTTGTATTATCATCTAGTTTCTTTGCTAAACAAAAACAGCGACTATCATTAGTGGATATAATTGGTCTAATAGGGCACATATCTTTATGAATTTTTGGAAGGCCATAAAGAAGTAGTATGCTAGGTGATAAACAGTACAGATTTTTCTCAAATTAAAATAATTTAACATTGTTTTTCCAAACACCAAATTAAACTCGTTGTCTTTTACTTTTTATAACTTATATGTTTCGATTGTTCCATTCATATAATTTGATAAATTTTATCCTATTGTCTCTATTCTTATTTCTTGTAGTGTTCTGAAAATGTTGAAGGCCGAAGATGTGATCGTTGCAAAGAAAATAAATATGATCGACAAAGAAACTGTGTCGATTGTCCTGTATGTTACAACCTGGTACAGGAATCAGTTGATCAGCATAGGTATCTTAATAGTATTTATTTCATTATTTAAGAGTAATTAAAATGTATTTAAAATTTTTTTAAAATTAAAAAATTTATTAGCTGTTCGTTCTAATATTTATTCATTTTTATCTCTTAAGAAAAAAAAAGATAAGAAAAAATCTGTCCTGCTATAATCCATGAAGGGTTTTGGATTTGGTACCTGATATGAGGCATATTGGTTCTTTTATGTTATGGTTAATTGATACTTGATAAACTGTACTGTTTTATGAACAACTGTTATAAACAGGGATGTGGCCAGTATTCATGCTCAACCATCAGTTTTCCCCTTAAACCATTTAATGATTAGGCACCCATATTCCTTAAATATGGGACCACCCTTGACTTCATAAAACAGAAAATAAATTTTCTGCCACAGCTGACCCAGACCTATACCAGGTTTAACCTAGGCCAGCAAGTCTCGCGTCTTACTGGCCCAGACCTATATCAGGTTTAACCTAGGCCAGTAAGTCTCGCGTCTTACTCAATGAACTACCTTACTCTGTTCTTAAGAATAATTGTTATTTTTTATGTATTTATCATATACCCAACACATCAAGATCATGCAGTGCTTCATCGTCCAGTAAAGTTTGTGTCCAATTTGTGGTTTCTCTAAGATGGGAGGGCAGCACATGCAGAAAGATTTCCTGCATTTGCTTCACAGTTATTTGCAAAGCACATAGGTGTCAGTTTGTGCAATACCATTCCTATGCAAATTTGCTTGCAGGGTAGTCATGTCTTTTGCATACTGAAGAAGCAAATTAAGGCATCGATCGGGAAGAGGGAATAATCACAGGTCATTTCCATTATTGTCTTCTTCCATTGTATTTTTTCAGTTCAAGTATCTATCAGATTTGGGTCTAATACCCCTTTCATGGCAGTGTTTATTCTAGAGTAAGCTGATGCTGCCGAAACTAGAGCTGAAGGTCAGTGTAAGACCAAATCATGTTTTGCTAATAGGTCAGTTTTTTTGTTACAATTAATTATAACCCATTTTAGTTGCACTTTGGCTTACCTGATAGTGAACCGTCTAGTAGATGGGAGAATTCACTGGCTCTTGTTTCATCTGTGGCAGGATTTGACGAGCCATCGGTACAAATATGGATGGAAACATGATGATTCTTCATATTTTGTATGAATAGTCCATAGCTGTTATCTTAAGTTTTATTTTAAGAGATGATGACTTTGAGTAATTATGCTCTGGTAGTGAAGTGGAAGCTCTTGGAAGGAAAACAAACTCAGGAAATTTAAAAGGGATAGTCTAACCTAACTAAGTAAGTCTTCAGTTTAGGTAATTGGTGTCCTATGAGTTTAGAGCTTTTACTGTGCAGGTATTTAGCTGCTTCAGTGAGCTGAATGCAAGCTTGCTCCATCCAAAACTTTAAGATTGCGTTTTTTCTTCACACTTTTAGAGCTTAAAAATAATTGCCATGATTACTTTGTTTGAGATAGCTAACTCAAAACCACCCATCTCAGAGAAAGTAATTAACTATCTGTTTGTGCTCATTTTGTCCATATTGTATTATATTCCTATTTAACATCTTCATGTATGCTATGTTATATAATTTGGAAATTACCATTTTCCTTTCATTTGGAATGACCTTTAAACACTTAAAGTATTCCAACAAAAAATCTCTGTTATCTAATAAATAGCATCAACCAACTAATAAGTAGCAGAAAACACACATAAAGTGTTTATACAAACACCCTTAAGAACATTGAAAATTTAAATGAAAATTTAAAATTTCTACTACTTTTAGTGAAATTCATGTAAATTTATACTAACAGTGAGTTATTATATGGAATACAAATCTAAAACTTGCATTATGAGAATGAAAATTTACTTACTAACAAAGAATTTTAGTATACTTGTTTGTTATGTTTTTAATTATTCATGGTGAATCTTTAAAATGGCATAAACCATTATTTTAAGTACTTCTTTAAATATATATATTTATTTTTAGGAGAAATTTAGGGAAACTAGAAAACCTACTCAGGAATATAAAAGAAAATCCAAGTATTGTTAACAATGAAGAGAGCTTTGAACGTGATCTCAAAGAAGTTCAAGAAAATGTAGAAAAGCTTTGGAATGATGCAAAAACCTATTCCGGAGGTAATAAGTTGTATACTTTTGAAACAACTAATGTTTGCTGTAACTTTAGGCATTTATGTTGAGGAGGCCAAGGACCACACCGGTCTGTAGTGCCACAGAATAGTAGTAGTAGTTGGCATTTATGTATTTTATAATAGCCCGAATGGACCCAAGCAGGTCATTAGCGGCTGCTAACTTAACATTTATAAAAGATTATATTTTTTCCTCTTTATTAATAAGTTTTGTTCAAACTTTCTATATTAAATGATTAATTCATATGGTTATTAATTTGTCAAAATATTATAATTGAATTCTTTGAAAGTATGTTGCAATGTATTTTGAATATTTTTAGATGATTCTAAATTAAAAGATAGGATAGATGAAACTGAGAAAAAATTGAAAGCCTTAGAGGAAACACTTTCTAAAGTCGACCAAGAAATAGGAGAAACTGATGATTTAGTCCAGGCTGCTGAACGAAATACCACTGACATCAAAGATAAAATCGAACATGCCGTGGATGAAATACAAGTAAATTTAATTTTAATTAAGTGTTGTGCACTAGATAGAATTTTTAAACAAAAGAGCTTTTGTTTTAATATAATAGTTATTATTTTATTTTTTGATCGAACTAGAACACAATGGATTATATTCTCACTGAGGGAGTAGCTGCCCTGGCAAAAGCTAGAAACAGGTCAATTGAATTTGGCACTCAAAATCAGCAGATGTCAGATATTGCTTACCAAGCCAGAACAACTGTACAGAAGTAATTTAATATTTATTTATTTTTCTTTGCAAATATAAATTAAATATTATAGAAATGTCGAACAGTGAGGGGTGTTTTCAAGCATAGATGCTCTCAGTTTTTTTTTTTTTAATTGCAACTTTAACAATTAAAAAGACACTGTCAGGAATTAGAGTAAAGTATTTCACCAAGACAAGCTTGTATTATATTTTTGAAAGAAAGAATTTATTGTTCCATTTCTGTTTTCTAAATAGGTTAATTATGCTTGCATTTGTTTAAATCTATAAATTTTCTTTTTTACTTCCTTGTATGAAGTAAAGGAAGTATTGTAATTGCGAAAATTTTCGGTTTTCAAATTTCAACAGAAATATCCATTTTGACCATCCCTGAATCTATTTTGACTAGTTTCGTCGTGACGTCTGAACATACATGCGTATCTCGCATAACTAAAAAACAGTTAGCCGTAGAAAGTTAAAATTTTGTATTTAGGTTTGCTGAAAAATTTAGTTGTAAACCTCCCTTTTTTGTCACTAGATGATTACCGGAAGTGGTACTTTACTTAAAGGTCATTCTTGATTTTCATCAAAAATTATATTAAAATATAATGCCAAACTTCTCAAATTATATAAGACTTACATATTAATATAAATAATATATTAAATTTTGGTTAATATTGGCAGACCGAAAGTGGTACTTTACTTCAAGGTCATATTAGGCTTTCATCAAAAGTTATATTAAAGTATGATGTAAAACATTCCAAACTTGGTAAATAGGATTTTTATATCAATATGAATGTATTTACTAGATTTTGGTTAAAATTAAGGTGAAATCAGCCGAAATGAATTGAGTTAAAAATGAGCCGAAAAGGGTACTTTACTTGAAGGTCATAATAAACTTTTTAACTTTGGAATGGATGAAACACAAAGTAAACACTACAAATATCAATAACTGGTTTATATGTATATTAATAACAAGTGGTTCCCTGGGAGTATATCAGCACACGCTCCCAGCATGCAGTGCGCGACCTTATAATTTCCGCACACTTTACAAATAGGTTAGCACCCCCTCCCCCCCCCTCGAATGACACTCTATCAACCCACTTAGACCCATTAGACCCAATACAATTAGAGTGGTATTCACCTAACCATAAAATAATAAAAATACACAATATACATATGCAGATCAAATAAAGTCCAATACTAAATATACTGAAATAAATATTAAATAATATTAAAAAAAGGAAGCATTAAACATCATCAAACATTAAAAATTATTTTTCTAAATTTTACAAATTTATCTTCACACAACGCCTTGGTAAACATATCTGCAATGTTTTCTCCTGATAGGACATAATCAACTTTAATAATTCCCTCATAATGAAACCTAGTATCAATATGTTTAGCCTTTTTGAAGTTGGTGTCATTTTGAATCGTTATTATTGCACTAACATTATCCACCTTTAAATATGCAGATTCAACATTACAATTAATTTCCTTCATAATATCTAATATATTTACAATTCCTTGGCTGGATATAGAACTGGCAATGTATTCTGCCTCCATTGTGCTTAGGGTGACACAAGGCGGTTTTCTTGAGAACCATGATATGGGGTTTCCACAATGTAGTACAATACACCCGCTAACACTTTTTCTATCAATATCGTCCCCAGCCCAATCAGCATCAGAAAAACAAACTAGGTTATTGGAATTTCGTTTAAAATTGGGTGCCTTTTAAATATCTAAGTACCCTTTTAGCTGCCTTCCATAAACACAAAGTCGGTCTATCTAAAAATCGGGACAAAAATGATGGTGAATATACTAAATCTGGACGAGTAGTAGTCGCAAGATATATTAAAGAACAAACTAATCATCTACACGATACATTATCAACAACTTCCCCTGAGTTTTTAAAACCTGTTACCATAGGTGTTGTTACAGCATGACAATTGGACATTTTTAATTTGTTTAATAATCTTTGAATAAGCTTAAGTTGACTCAATTTAATACAATCAGGCTTAACCTTAATTTGTATCCCTAAAAATGTTTTCCCTGAAACTTCCCGAACTCTAAATTCCTTTTTCATAGTATCAATTAAAATATTAATTTCACTTACATCCCCAGAAATTAAAACATCATCAACGTGAATGACCAATAGAGCATTATTCTTATAATACATACCTACATAAGTCATACCTTGATCTTTTAAATTCTTTTTGAATCATAAAGTCATCAAACCTCTTGTTCCAACATTTAGCTGAGTCCCTTAGTCCATATAGAGCTTTCCGCAACTTCATTACATCAGATTCACTATTCAGTCCTTCAGGTGTGTTGATATAAATGTCTTTGTCTAAATATCCATTCAAAAAGGCTGTCAGGACATCTAACTGCCTTAATACCTATTTGTTTTGAACTGTCATAGATAAAAGAAATCTCACCGATGACATTCGGCAAACCGGAGAATATGGTTTATTCAATATGTCACTAGCTGGTTCCTGGAAGCCTCTGGCCACCAATCGAGCTTTCTTCACTGTGTTGTCTTTCTCAATGAACACCCATCTGGTATCAACTCTAACTGCTCCGGTGGGCATCTTGGCTGGTGACCATGTTCCCATTTCCCGATGAGCCTGGAGCTCCCGTTGGATGGCTTCTCTCCAACCTTTATCTTTTACTGCTTCTTCGTATGTTTGGGGTATTTGTCTTGAATCTTGATCAACGATATTTACCTCGGCCAAGTTAGTGTCAAAATCTTCCAACCAGGTAGGAGGCTTTCTATTCCTGAAGCTTCTTCTCAAGGCTTCTTCCTCTTCATCGCCTTTCTCCTTTTCATCTTCTTCTGAAACAATATCCTCAACACAAGGATTCTCGTTAATAGATTCCATCAAGTCGTTGGATTCTTCAAGCTGAACTGGAATACCACCGTCATTAAAGTTTCTTTCCTCAATGAGTACTACACTCCTGGCAATAAATATACTTTGCTTCTCATAATGCCATAACCAGTAACCATTTGATGCGTATCTCAACATCATACATCTAACACCACGGTCGTCTAACTTGCCAGCTCGGTCTTCTTTTGCAACATGAGCATAGCACTCACAACCAAATCGTTTTATTTTAGAAAAGTCAGGTGGGTATCCATACCTTAACTCAGCAGGGGTACAATCTGTTATACCTATTTGTAAAGTGTGCAGTGGGCGCGCCACTGTAGAATTTGTAAGGCCGTGCACTGTATGCTGGGAGTATGTGTTGATATATGAACTTCCAGGGAACCGCTTGTTACTAATATACAAATAAACCAGTTATTGATATTTATGGTGTTTACATTGTGTTTCACCCTTTCAAAGTTAAAACAATCATTCTTCAAAGCAGAAGTTTTCAATCTATTTATTACATGCACTGCTGTTTTTACTGCTTCTCCCCAAAAATGTTTTTCAAGTCCACTGTCATTAATCATACAGCGAGCCATATTCATAACTGTCCCGTTCATGCGCTCACTAATACCGTTCTGTGCTGAATTACGAAGAACAGTATACTGCATTTGGATGCCTAGACTTTGACAATATTCCCTAAATTCACGTGGGCTGTATTCACCACCGTTGTCAACCCTGAGTCTCTCGATACTGTTACCAAACTTAGCACACACCATTCGACTGTGCATTTTAAATTTCTCCAAGAGTTCCGATCTTTTCTTTATCATACAACACAAAAATGTGTAAAAGAGTCTATAAAAGTCACAAAATACCTGTAGCCATCAAAAGTGGAAGGATTGATTGGTCCACAAATATCCGACGATATCACTTCAAGTATTCATCTAGCTTTTCTTTCTTCTGGCAATCTCTTGTAAGGTAAGTTAACTTGCTTGGACTGAAGACAAACATCGCAAGTTCCGTTGGCCGGATAACGCGAAGAGTGGCCCATTCGTCGATGCAACATGTCATCGTCCACTGATGCACTATTTACACTGGGTTTTGACAGATAGAAGTTTACAGTAAACAGATTACCTTCCCGGTTATCTCGAAGCAGTATCGATTCACCCTTGAGAACCTTAATACCTTTATCAACAAACATGTTCGAGTAGCCCTGCTCCTGCACTTTAGAGACTGATAATAAATTTGTATTCAACTCTGGACATTCATACACTTCTTTTATTCTGATTACACGTCCTTTGTCATCATTTAGTAATAATGTTCCGCACCGCCTTGACACTATCTCTTGATTTTTCTTTGCAACTTTAATCACTAACTTGTCTTTTTCCAATTCACCAAATATTTTCCGAGATCAGGACCAACAAGATGATTCGTCGATCCCGAATCAATAACAAATTTCACTTTTTCAATTGTAGAAGTCACATTCATGGTATAACTCAGAAAAGTTATTTCTCCCTCGCCTCCTTCTTCACAGATATTGGAGTTATTCTTGGTTTCAGGGCATTCCGATTTCTTGTGACCCACTTTCGGCATTTATAGCATTGAAATTTAAATTCCCCTTTGGTAACATTGTGTTTAGGTACAAACTTTCTATCTTCAAATTTCTTGGAGTCAAATGAGTTACCTACGTCTTCCCTTGGTTGACTTCTGCCTTGGTTGTTAGCCTCTGTCAGTAATTCGTTCTTGACGTTCTCATAATTTATATCTTTACGGTCCTTCCGAAAAATTATATTGAGGGAGCTCACAACATGCTTATAAGATTCTGACATAGCTGCCAATCCAATAGCTGTGACACTACCTCACACTCTTCAATATTAGCACCTGAACTTCGCAATTCACTCACACAATTCTCAAATTCAGTGAGAAAACGTTCAAGTCCGGCAACATGTCCACCATGTTTTATCCATTTATGGTTGAACTGCATATTCCTCAGCTTGCGCTGCAAATGGACTTGGATAGTTAGACCTACTTTAACGTATGTGCTTCTCAATTTCTTCATAATATTTTCCACACTAGTTTCACTCACAATCAATGAAATTACTTTGTCACTTAACAATTGAATGATGAGGTTAAGCGCGTTCGCATCCTTCTGAGTGAAATTGTTGCTCTTCTTAACTTCTTCAGTCGGCGAAATCATGTCCAGTAGATTATTAGCATCTAACAATGCTTTCAATCTAATCTCCCAAGTAGAGAAGTTCCGTCTGTCAAATGGCTTGACCAAGTTTGTAACTTGTTGAACCGCCATGCTGCTTCCCCCGCAAACAGTACAGCACTTATCACTTTTACTGAAAACTCCGCGATTCACAACACTTAAAAACCGCTGGGCCCATAACCTTTTAACTTTGAAATGGCTGAAACATAAAGTTAACACCACAAATATCAATAACTGGTTTATTTGTATATTAGTAACAAGCGGTTCCCTGGAAGTTCATATATCAACACACACTCCCAGCATGCAGTGCGCGGCCTTACAAATTCTACAGTGGCATGCCCACCGCACACTTTACAAATAGGTATAACAAAACTTACATCAAAAATTATATTAAAATTTAATACAGATAATCATATGGTTCGGTAATAAAGGTTACAAACGCGATTGTTTCCACTCCAATTGAACATTTTTATTACTTGTTTTATGTGTTAAAATCGAGTGTAAAATACTGGTTTTCCTCCTCATTTGTGATATGAACAAGTCTGCAGCAGGAGAATAAGTGGGTTCTTCCACTTAAAATGTCGAAACTGTCGATTTCCAATGCTTTATCTAGTGATATTGACAGTTCTTATGTTGTCGCAGAACACGAAGAAATCTGTTGGAAACTAGCTAACTACTGAAAGAAATCGATATATAATAACGGAATGAGACCTCCAGAAACAAGAGTATGTGTTTCTATATGTGTATGTGTCAATAGATGGACGAGGATGAATCTTCGGAAACAAGTAACCAAATTCAGGATCAATTTTTGAGCCACCGATTTATAGTTTAATAGGCGTACAAGGAAGTCATGTTTTTTCCACATAAGATATTTTTATTAGTATATCAAGTTTCATTAATATTCTTAAAAAATAAGTTATATTAATTGTCTAAATTTTTATTAATTCAGTCTTTGTTTCTTGATCAGGCAATTGGATGAAGCAGAACAGACCAAAGCAATTGCTGAAATGGCATTAAATATATCAAATCAAGGTTACCTACTTTCACAAGAAGCAACAAAAAAACAATTGAATTCCAGGTATTTGAAATAATTATAATTTTAAAATAGCTGAATATTTATTTTGTTAAAAATAGGTAATTTCAAATTTATGCCATAAATTTATAATTATGAAATTTTAGAGATTGTTACATACTAATAACTGTATATTTTGCTATTTTATTTGATTAAAATGAAAAAAATTAACAGTTGAATTTTATTTTGTTTTATTTTTATGAATTAAGAAACTGTCATAATTACTAAAAAAAATAAAATAAAATAAATAAAACTGTTTAAAAATTAATATTATAATTTTCCACTTATAATTAAACCTTTTAAAATTATTTTTTCATCCTATAATTAATCTTTGGTTTGGACTTTTGGTTACCTCTGCTCAAGGCAAACTACTAATAAAAGATTTGATAGTATCTAGGCATAGATTTTATAAATAAATAAATCAATTAAATATTTCTTATTCGTAGGTGATGAATAAGAAATATTTAATTCAAAAGAATTTATAGTTGAAGATTTTTGCTTAGATTAATCGTTTAATTTTTACAATCTACCTCTAGCTCATTTAATCTAATATTACATTAGGTACCTTTACAAGTGCGCTCTTTTATGCATGAAAACACAATTGTGCTTGAGAGAGTGAACATGTGAAGGTGCCAGAGAAGAACGGGAAGCATGCGAGATTGCGTCAGTTCAGTCAATTCCTGTGGGGAAAGTTTACATTGGGCTCCTTTATACGTACGCTCTTTCATGAATGCTTTGGAGCTTCCAGGATTGTTATATTTGTTTACATTTTATTTTTTATATACCTATAAATTATAGTTTAAATTATCCGGATAATGTTTTCTGAATTCCTAAATCCTAAATGTGTCCAAATAGTCTATACATTTTTATCCACTATGATCTTTTCTTTTTCTTTTAGTTTCCAACCTCACCAAGGCAGGCGGATTTAATTGCTTTAACAATGGTTTTTGTTCTTATAATGCCAATTTCTATATCACTGAAAAAAGAAAACACTGTTGAAATAACTGAATGCTCTGGTATAATTGTTTGTTTTTATCCGTGCCAACTCGCACTAGCTTCAGGCGGTTAATCGCAAAGGAATCTCATTTACACGGACGTTCTTTCCTTTCCAAAGAAAATTACCAGAGCATTCATATGTGAAAAAAGAGGTATTTGGAAAACTTGCAGCATGAGTAGAAAACATAAGCATATATGATTGCTTGTGCAAGTATTCCTGTGTGCAATCTTGTAGGCTCCAATGCACTTGTTAAAAAGTGAAGTGTAAAGGGCCCATTTTTTCCATGACTTAAGTTGCAAGGGCATGTAAGATCCTTAAAAAAAAAGAATAATTTCTTTGCAGCTATCAGATAATGTGTTAGATTGTATCAAACATTATTTCTATGGTTTAGAAATTGATTAAAATGTAAATATTAAATGTAAATGATTATAATGTATATGTAAATATTAAAATGTACTCAATTATAAATCTAGAACCAATATCTTTATAAATTTGTTAACTTTATTAATTATTTCTTAACTTAATTAATTAAACTATTATTTATTAATTTATCAAAAATCATATCAATCAGTTTATATTTTAAATGAAATTTACTGTTATATTTATTGCTATGAACAATTGGAAGATTCCCATACAAAAAGGCTCAAGTCTCTAAAATACCGGCAAACAATTAACCCGTCATCGTTTCGCCAATTCTGGTCTCATCAGGATATATACCAAAAAATCACCTCTATGAAGATCAAATACAGTACATCTCACATCAACTGTCCAGAAATACGCATCACTCCAAGACATCCAATCACATACTGAAGGCAAAGGGAGGTAATATAACAACAGCTGAGAAGGTTATATTCAAACTGCTGATCAACAGAAAACAGCTAATACACATAGAAAACAACTAAAAAAGGCCTGAACAAAAATATATATTTCGAATAAATAATAAACCTTCTCAGCTGTAGTTATATTACCTCCCATTGCTTTCAGTATGTGACATGATGTCTTGGAATGATGTGCTGTCTCCGTTTGATGCGTCTTTCTGGATGGTTGATGTGAGATGTGCTGTATTTGATCTTTATGGAGGTGATTTTTTGGTTTATGTTCTGATGATGCCTGAATTGGCGAAACATTGACTGGTTAGTTGTTTGCCGGTATTTTAGAGACTTAAGTCTGGTTAGAGTTTTGGAATCTTCCAATTGTTTATAGTAATTAATTTATGTCTCTTTTTGAGTTTTTGTTCTTTTATAGTTATATTTAATTTTAAGCTACTTTGTTTTAATTTTTTTTTTTTTTTTACGATATCTTGTCTCTTTCAGTTTAGCTTTAGAATCTTTGAACTCTGAACTTGCAAACACTCGATTGCGAATGGATGAAATGGAAAAACTTGTACAATCGACTCTTAATGACGTATCAGCTGCACATAGTGATGCTCTTTCGTTTGCAATTGAAGTTAATAACCTTATCATTCCAGAAGTCGATTTTGCTAGACTAAAAAGTGATGCACAGAAAGCAGAAGAAGAGGTATGTTTTTAATCTAGTACACATTTATTTATTTCCTTCCAACAGTAGAACTGAAGAAAAATAAACATGTATAAATCATTAAAAAATAAAATAGAATCTAGCATAAATCAAAATGCTCTAAGTATGCATGTACATTAACATAAACTGGCTATATAAATACTAAAAGCTATTAAATAATATATTTATAAAATAATAAATGACTTATTACTTCTTTGATAATTACATGAATTATTGAATCACAATTTATTAATTATAAAGTAACATGGAATTAAAATAAACAGCTTTGTTAAGTATGTATATTTATATAATACAAGCTGACTCGGCTTTCAATATCGGCCAAACAACTGGCTTTCAAAGGGCTGATTATTATTACACTAAGGATTGGGAAGCCCTTCTTCACCGATGTGGATCTTTTGTGAGATACTCCTTTGTTCGTCTAGAGATCCCATACGAATTGTAAGCTTCTTATGAAGCACATTAATTCCTTAGGGTTAGATCTAGTGATGTCTTCAGGTTTAAGTATTGCCTCTTTTAGGTACTTCAGTCTGTAGAAGGCAAGAGCTTCACATTCATACAGAATGTGCCCTGCGTTTTCTACATCTTTTAAGTACAGAGGGTTAGTGGAATCTTCCATTAATTTCATCTTTTTTAGATAATATTTTAGTGGATAATGGCCTGTGAGGAGGAGAATGGGTGTTATTGTTCTCAACTCATTCTTTGTCAGGTTTAGGTTAAATTTAGCCTTTTTCACTGGCGAATTGATGAAGAGTTTGGATTATTCCATATCAAGTTTTAATTACTAGTATGTTTCCTCCTTTGTTTCCCAGGAGTCCAATTCTTTTCCTGAGATGGTTGGTTGACGGATTAGGATCATCCTAGAAAAGAACTTATATTTCTTCAGGATCTTATCTTCTATTTTAAATGAAATATTTATATTTTTATTTTGATTATTAGTTACTCTGTTATGATAGTAATTACCTTTTTAATTTTAGGGAAAAAGGTTGGAAGAAGAAGCAAATAGACTTAATAATGAATTTTCAAATGTTGCTGGTGATGTCGACTCAAAAGTGAATCAAAGCTTAGCAATGTTAGAGGAAGGGAAAAAATTGCAACAAGAAGCAGATGAACTTTTGGCTGAAGCAGATGCTGCTAAAGCGAAAGCAGCAGCTGCTGTTGAATTAGGAGATAAAATTTTAAGAGATGCTAATGAGACATTGGCCTCTTTGCAAGGTATTTCAGTTTTTAATCTTTAATCACTCATCTTAGTGGCAACAGAATGTAAACCAAGATATTATTAGTTTCTATCTAACCCTTTATAATTATCAACCTTTTTAAAACTATCTCTCATAAAGTGGC
This sequence comes from Rhaphigaster nebulosa, assembly GCA_948150685.1. NCBI lineage: Eukaryota > Metazoa > Arthropoda > Insecta > Hemiptera > Pentatomidae > Rhaphigaster > Rhaphigaster nebulosa. The sequence continues at coordinate 133,844,752 of OX411306.1, forward strand.
TAGATTATTAATAATATATTTCTACAATCTTGAATTTTATGAAACTATATATATATATATATATATATATATATATATATATATATATATATATATATATATATATATATATATATATATATATATATATATATATATATAGAGGAGTATCAAAACTCAATATTTCCACTTTTGGAAAATTATTACAACAAAATTATTATGGGAACATCGGGAGCATCTCTTGGTGATAAGGCAAGTTTTTATTAAAAATGTTCATTAGTAACACCTATTTGACAAGAGAAAATTTAAGATTTGAAATATACTGAATAATTTTTAGGTGTAAAATATTAATTCATCATAAAACCTTTGTTTTTGAGAAGTGGGTTTATTAACTTTTGATAGAAAGCTTCTATATCATATCATCATATCATATATGTTGTAAAGTTACGGTTTTTTGGAAAATAAATAAATTAAACTTATTTTCACTTTTTTATATATATATTTGTTTTATATTTGTATGAATCTATTCTCAGGGTGGGTTACTAGACAATCAGGAGCATACTCACACAAAACTATTACTAATACAAAACATAATAAAACGTGTAGCGTCAATATATCTTAAATTTAACATTTTCTTCTTTGAAGAACGACAACCGTGGTCTATGGGATATAATTAAAGTGTGTTACCAAATGATGTGGATCTTAAATGTGGATGAAGTATTACGGGAGCTCTTAAGATGTCTGCTCTGGTCCCTGGTCCCACAACAATAGCTACTCTCCCTTTGTTGTCTGTTACCCCATCCACAGGTTTCAAAATGGCGAACTTACATTTTGATTATCTAATACAAATGGACCATTTACTATTTGCAGAAGTTTTCATTTGATGAAAATCTCTTCTACTTCTTTTTGATTTTCGTAGATCAGGTTTATTGGTGAACTATTGAAAAATTGATGAATTTCATCCACTCGCTCATTATGGCAGTGGTTCTGCTGAAGTCCAAAATGGAGCCGCCATATTTTTAAATGAAGGCGTCTATTTTGGTTCCATTTATGATGACAAACACACTTTGGATTATAATTTTTGATGATTGCAGTCAGGATAAATAAATGTATTATTATTTTCCTGAGAATCTCTATTTCCAAATACTAAATCTAGTTTAAGATACCTAAAAACCATTATTTACTACGTACATAAAATCTGAAAAAATGTGTATATTACAATGTAGTTGGAGAATTACCTCTACTGTACTAGTATACTTAATACATAGATGCATTGTGTATACCAGTATTATGTATACTTATTATCGATAATATTATAGCTTAATATTATAATATATATTACACCAACTTTCATTTTAGCACTCAATTAAAAAAAAAACAGGCAATTAAAATATTACTCAGAAACGTATCTATAGATAAATAACTTAGGAAATTTAAATTAGCTGTCATTAAACTACTGATAAGAATCTTAAAATTATTTAGTAACAAGTGCATGTACTGAATTCTTTCATGTACAGTTAATACAAATAATTTTGGGATCACATACCAATAGATCACAAATTAAAAAGAAATGGAGTATGAATACATTACAGTCTCGATAAATAATCTGGCCTCTAGCATATCCAGTAATCCGGCGCTCTGAGAGTGCCGGCAAGTCAGATTTTTGCATGTCTCCATTTTTTTATTCTTCCATTTCGCATGTCTCCATTTTTCTATGTTTCAATTTTCTATGCAGTATGCATACAGTATAAGTGTGTGATATAACCATTACAAAAACATATCACATTAATGTTATAAAAGTGATTTTTATTATCCTTTACATTACAAATCACCATCATTTATTTTAATAAAGTATTGTAAATACCTTAAATAAAGTATCGTAAATAGCTTTTGTAGGTAATTATATGAGATTTTCACATTAATTTGTTTTGTTTTTTAAATATAACTCCACTATTCCGACATTTTTGGTAATCTAGCACTACCAATCCCAATTTAGGGCCGTATCAGTGAGATCCTACTGTATATTGCTAATTATTTAGATTATGCATCTATTGAAAATTACTAGTTAATAGTTATCATTATATGTAGTTAATAGTTATCATTATATGTGAAACATATTTGTTTACTTGTTGTTTATCATTCTATAATAGATTAATAAATAAACCAATGGTTCATTATTTTTCTGTTTTGGTTATTCATGCAATAAGGGTTCATTAATACAAAACATGGATCGAGGGTGAAGTACTTTATTATACTTGAGAATAGAACAAAGGTACATAACACAAACATCACAATCGCTGCCCCAAGCTAGACTGCCCTCGGCTTCCCTGCGAAAACCCAGTGTTGCCATCTTCTCGTAATAATAATAATAATAATAGAAGGTAGTCCACAACACCTCTCCCCCCTATTTATTATTCACTGAAATGAGGAGGTTGTCAGGAGATCCTACCAGACCTAGTTACAGTGTGCTGCAGAGGCTCAGAGTAGTTAGGCAGTCTGTGTCCAGGATGGCTCCTTTGACCCCTGCGAGATGCAACATCTCTTTCCAGTTGACCATCATCTTCTGTGAATCCATAGAAAGGGGAACTCTCACTTGATGCTGGAGAATGATGATTTTCGCTCAGAAATGGAGCAAGAGGTCCTTCGTCTTCTTGTGCCTTGTCATTATCTATAGTGTTATCGGAAGCTACCTGAGCAGCATTATAAATGAATGATGATGCACTGGAAAGAATTGAAGAGTTCCGAGAGGTGGATGGGTATATTTTTGATCTGTCCACCATACTGGGCCTAGCCAGAGTAGTTCCAGTCCGTTGCTCACAAGAAGTCATGGGATCCCGGTGAGAAGACCTAAGTTGATCCAATGGGGAATCAATGAGTGGAGCGGAAGGTGACGTGCCATCTAAAGGTTCTTCAGAATAGCGTTTTCTGAGATAGTCAGAAGAAACATGCTTAATCACCTCGCCTGAGGACAATTCCACATCGTGAATCCGTGCACCAATGATCTTATGAATAACACCTGAGATCCAATATTTCTTGTTGGGTGTGTGCTTCAGCATCCACACAGTTTCACCTACCATGAACTTGGAGCACATGGAGCAGACCATAGAACCAGAATCTGGTGCTGGATGAAGTTGTGAAAGATGTGTAGAAAACTTTCGGCCCATCAACTCAGCTGGTGTCTTCCCAGTGGTACCTGATGGACGAGTTCTCATGGCCCATAAGGTACGGGCAACACGGACATGAATATCAGGGTCCTGGAATTTCAACAATAATTTCTTCACTGTTTGCACTGTTCTCTCAGCCAGACCATTACAAGAAGGATGCCATGGAGGAGTGAAGAGGTGACGAATTCCATTTGCTTTCAGAAATGATGTAAACTGTTCCGAAGTGAATTGCCGCCCACTATCTGTAACAAAAACAAATGGCTTTCCAAAATCAGCAAGGATATAACGCATGTGTGTAATCAAGGTTGAGGCAGTTAAATTAGAGATCACTTTCACTATAGGCCATTTTGAGTATGCATCTATTGCAATTAGGAAATAATGTCCGAGAAAGGGTCCTGCAAATTCAAGATGTACTCGTTCCCATACAGATTGTGCTTGAGGCCAAGTTCTATCTTTTGACCTTGGAGGTACTGAGCGATCTAAATTTAAGTGAACTTCAGGTCCTTTATACATACCAGTTCCGTTGCCTGTTACATTTGGACTTGAAATGGTCCGAAGATACTCTTCCTTTGGGTTATCAAAAGCTGTAATGTGAGGAAAATTCAGATTTACTCCATGCAGAGTGATCTTAAGAGGGTCAAACCAATTACGCCCGAGTAAATTAGGACCAACACCATCTACAACCAACACTGGTAAATTACTACAAATATGTTTAAATGTAACTGAGGCATTAAACTCTCCAAGTATTGGTAATGTTTCTGAACTCCATGTTCGCGCCTCCAAACTTGGTTGGTTCAGCTGGGGAATGACCTCAGTATTACGGAAGATCCTTTGAAATGAAGCCAGGCTCATGAGAGTTTTAGAACATCCAGAGTCAATCTCAAATTCTACAGGAATTTTATTTATTAAAACTGCAGCAATAAACGGATCTTTATGAGCTGTAGACACTGTAAAAACGTTTTCACCCTTAAAGCTCTCTGTTCCCAAGTTACTATCTGTAGATGAAATACCTGGAAAACTGGACATAGAATCAGGTGCCTCAGAACATGAAGAAATTGTCTTCTTGGCTGCAATGAAATTAGTAGAATTTGAGTTTTCATCCTCAGGAATTTGTGACGGAGAACAAGAAATATTATTATTCATTCGGGAAAACCTCTGTTTACAAACCCTGGCAACATGTCCAATTCTTCCACACTTTTTGCACTTCAATATGTGCTTAGGAATAGAACATTCTTTCACTATGTGGCCTACCTCTCCACATTGAAAACATCTAACCTTAGCAGCTGAACTGTTGCTTAGATTTGCTCTGTTGTTTGAAAAAGAAATTTTATATACTTCTGACTTGAGTGGACCCCTGATTTCTTGTATATCTATCTCGGATTTCTCCCAAGATTTTACCAAGTCCAAAGCAGTCAGAGATGTCAAGTCCTTAGTTGTAAACAATCTTGCCTGTATATCAGGATTATTTAATCCACAGACAAATTGGTATAAAATTACTTTTGAAGCTGAACCACCAAAATCACAAGGAATTGCAAGTCTTTTAAGTTCAGCCATGTAAGCAACTCCTCCCTCCGTAGGTAGTTGCTTCCTATTAACAAACTTAATGTAACTTACCATTGGATTTAATGTGGGGATGATATTCTCACTCAGTACCTTCATCAAATCACTGTAATCCATTTCCCTCAGTTTATTGGGTGCAATCCATCCTTTTAGATCCCGGAACGTAGCATCATCCAACGTTTCAATCAGCAAACCTCGCTTTTGAACGTCAGTAATTTCTCCTTTTGCGTCCAGCCAGAACTGAAATCTCTCCAAATGTTCAGCCCAGCTCTCGGGTTTACAATGATCGTAGCGAGGAAATGACATGGTGAAAGTTTGTTGAAGATTTTAAAAAAATACCACAAGAAAGCACACGAGTAAACACAATACTATACTTCACGCCTCGATCCCATCCTCGTCGCCATTTTTCTGTTTTGGTTATTCATGCAATAAGGGTTCATTAATACAAAACATGGATCGAGGGTGAAGTACTTTATTATACTTGAGAATAGAACAAAGGTACATAACACAAACATCACAATCGCTGCCCCAAGCTAGACTGCCCTCGGCTTCCCTGCGAAAACCCAGTGTTGCCATCTTCTCGTAATAATAATAATAATAATAGAAGGTAGTCCACAACAATTATTGTTAAAATATACTCTTGTATACTCCTTCTTACAGTGTTGCTTCGCCTCTTCAATTCTTATCTGACTTAAATATTTTCATTCCTCTTCCACCTCTCCTCCTCCTGTTAGAGCAAGAATGCTCCTAATTCCTCTTTCAATATCTCTCTAGAAAGCATCGCCCCTACTTCCTCTTCCTTTAACTATTTTCTTATCCAAGTGATCAATTTATTATCATTTCTACACCCAATTATCTTATAAGCATGGTTTATCTTTAGAACTAACAGAGAACGATCAGAGTTTATGTCTAGTCCTTTTAAAAATCTTATATCCTTAACTATATTAAAATGCTCCTGCTGGAAACTAGGACATGGTCTATCTGGATTGCAATTCTATTTGGCGAAGTCCATGTTTTTCCTTGTGAGAAAAATAGTACTTATCACCACCAATGATCTGGATGCAGCAAAACCAAACTAATTCTTTTCCAACGTGCCTTAAAAACACCCGGTATTATCCTCATATCAAAATTGGAGGAAGTAGCTATGGTCCTTTTTAAATCCTCATAGAATTGTTCTTTTTCATCCCATTCTCTTTCTTCTGTTGGAGCATGAAAATTTTAAGAATAGCATTAAACTTCTTTCCTTGTACCCTTTACATATTCTTTGGTTTATAGGTCTGAAATTCATCACTACTTTCACTATTTGCTTTTACATGAAAAACACTGTTTCAAACTCATGTCTCTTCTGGCTTCCACTTTAAAAAAGTTAGTAATTTTTACCACTTTGCCTTCTACACCCTATCCATTCTGTTTCCTGAATGGCAGTAATATACATATTAAATTACAGCAGCTGAGTTTTCAGTTCTTTTAGTGCTCCAGATCTATAAAGTGACATAACATTCTAAGCTCCAATGTTTTAAGCATAATTTGAGTTCCAAGTTGTTTCTTTGAATCCATCTAATATCCGAGATAAGGCTTTTGATAACCTGACTTCACATTCTTCTAAATACTTCTTATGTAAAGAATTCTCTGATGTAAAATTTATAATTTTCTTTCTAGTGATCTGATAACTTTTTTGTTATTACATCTGCATAATATTAACATAGAAAAAATTATTTTGCTAGACTTTGACCAGCAAGTGAAGGAAAGCAAAGCAAGAGCTTTATCTGCATTACTGACTGTCCCAAACATTGAAACATTGTTACAAGAAGCCAGAGACAAAACTACGAATGCTGAGGAAGCTCTAGCAGGTGCTGAAAATAATGCAATATATGCTAGCACAACTGCGCAGAGTGCTCAGAAGCAATATGCTCAACAGGCTTCATCAGTATGTAACTGAACTGATATTAATTGAGACAATTCAATTATTTTTCTTTTTTTAATATTTAATTTCTGGTTTGCTTAGGAAGCAACTGCAATAAGACAGAAGGCTGACGAGACAAAAAAAGATGCTAGTCTTTTGAGGGATGAAGTTAGCAACCTTGAAGAAAAATTATTAATTAACAAAGATAAACTTTCTAAGGTTGTAAACAAAGCTGATGAAAACAACCAGTTTATTGAAAAGGTAACAGTATCCAGAATATGTTTATGTAGCATTTTCAAATTTAATTAAAAAAATGTGGACCATCTAAACCAGGAGTCCCCAACCTTTTTCTAACTAGGGCCCCATGTAGGTTATCTGTCAGGTAGTGGACACTATATGCTTTTTTGTGTGTTTTTATTTAATTTTAATTGGGTGTTGGATATTGCTAATTATGTTCAGATTTAAGAGAATATGTAGTACTAAAGTTGCATAAAAACCTTAGAAGTGATGCTGAAAGTTCTATTTCTTCGGTATTGCAAGGCTACTAGCACTAAACAAACAAATTTATCTTTGAAATTGAAAAAACAATATAATTCCTCTCAGTTATTTTTAAAATTATACATTTGTTTTCTCATATTAGATTCACACATTTTGAGATTAGAATTATTTAACGAATTTAAAACAATTAGGAAATGTAGCGAGGTATAAAATAAGTTTAATGCAGTGTACCAACATTGTAATTCAATTTTTGTTACTGCTAAAAAAAGGAAATAAACATAACACAAATGATGATTAACAGGAAATCATAAAATGCTGTGTTAAAAATAAATTATAATTTTAAAACAAATTCACTTATTCAAACAAATTTCCAGTTAATTATTAGATATTAAATATATGTGTGTATATATAATATTTTATTGTAAACTTGTCAATCGGCTGCAGGCAACGCATACAATACATAAAAAAACATAAAATACTATGATACAAATAAATGACTATATTCAAACAATTTGCTTATATATATTTTCAATTAATTATTAAATATTAAAAAAAAAAATTATACAATATTTTAATGAAAACTCGATCTGCAGTAGGTCATATAAAATGATGATGATTGACAGAAATACATAAAATGCTGTGATATAAATAAATTACTATTTTCAAACAATTCTGTTTTATTTTCAATTAAATATTACATATTTAATAAAAAAAATTATACAATAATCTATTGAAAACTCACAGATCTGCATCAGGTTAAAAATAACAGTTGATGATGGCTGGTACAGATAATGTTATGCTGGCACAATTTTGCCCGGTCACATATGACATCAGGTGGGCACACTGACTCCCATGGGCACAGGGTTGGGGACTCCTGATCTAAACTGTATGTTAATATATTTTGCATTTTATTATTTTCTATAAAACAAATTCAAACAACAAATTGTAAACACGTTCAGCTCCAACGCGGTCCACAGGACCGTAAGCTAACTTGCACGAGGAACCAGTACGGGCCTTGGAACTGTGCACTGTCTTATCTACTTCTGCCTGCTCTCTAATCCTGAAGACCGCATTTCAGTTGTTATTTCTTTAGTAAGGGACAGCATTGGTCCTGATGAATAGCATAATGCTATTGGTCCATAGAATTTTTTATTTTTTTCGATTTTTTTTTTCTATTCATATATTTTTGGAAGTCCAAATAATTAATAAAAGCAGGAGCAATTCATCCCCGAAACATTGATGTTTCTGTTTTCGGACTTGTGAAGTGAGCAAAAAATAAACATTTTGGAAAGTTAGAATTGCTCCTCCTTTTATTTTTATTTTTTTTATATCTTGTTAATTTACTTCTATGCTGGCTTTCATTTACTTTGTTATTTATTTTGTGAACTTTTACTAGATTGTTTTACAATGTTATAAGTATATTGTTTTACAATGTTATACATACTTATATAAAAAAATTAGTATCATTTGGGTATTGGAACAAAAATATATATTATTTATAAATCATTTTATTTATTAATAAACATATTAAAACATTGTTAGTATTACGATCATTTTTTATAATCGTAAAAATATGGAACTTGAAGGATAAAAAAATTAGTTCAAACACAAGCACATATTGTATTTTATAATTTCAACATTATCTAAGATGTTTTTCGGCAATACACTCTAAACAATTGTGCAGATTTTGTGGACAGACATTACAATACATGTTATTGGGTTATGTTGGAAGGCTAGAAAAGGCTGTTCAAGAAAGGGGAATCCCTTATTTTACCTGACGCGACTGACTACCCACCATTGTCTATGGGTCCTGGATATTTTATGTTCAACTGAATTCTAGAAGTAAAAATATGTAAAACACTTAGTTATACTGCTAAAGCAGTTTATTTGTGTTCCCAATTAGTTTAAGCTTTATTTTTATGAATTGAAAAAAAGCCCTTTTCCAGGTGACCAATACTGTTCCAGATACCGCAAAGAAAATTTTTAAATTTATAAGTAAAATTAAAAAAAAATATTTATAGGATATCTGAAAGTAATAATTACAAAATACATGAATAAAAAATACCCACTGAAAAAATACTATAAATCTCCCGGTGCTGAACTTGCTGACACTTAATCATTATTACTGCTTTAGTTAATCATTCTTATGAAATTATTCACTGATTGATTTTAGTATGGAAAAAAATTGTTAAATATATTTTTATGGAGTTGATGTTTCTCATTAGAGTATCTATCATTGCAATTGAACAGTTATCAATTGACAAAGACCTTCAAATTGTAAGTTTTTGGAATCCTTCTTCCGTGGGCTCATGACTTTATATCTTTATCGAATAAAAATACCTTTTAGAATAAAAAAAAATAATAATATGGTCTAATATTATTTTACTTCATACTTTGGGTAATTATATTTATTTCTCTGTTTTTTTCATTCATTGTAGGTTAAAACAATTTATGAAGAGTAGCTTCTCTTATTGCTTATTCATTATATTAAATCTTCAGTGATTACATTCTATGACTTAAATAATTTAGTTGCGTTATTATTATTATTTTTTTTTTTTTTAATAAATCCTGAACAACAGAAATATATGAATAATAAAAAAAATATATGTAGGCACTTCATTACTTTTGTAATTTTAAACTTCATAGGTACTAAACTATCTTATGGTCAACATTATTTTTTTCTTGTCATGAAATCAGAAATAAACTATGTTTTTTTTAGGTTCACTCAAGTTTCTTATGTGTCTTTTATAACTAAATAGTTGTGTCTGATTTTATAGCAAATCTATTTGTTTTTAATTATTAAATTTATTGATTAAAATACCGTTTTCACTTTGTATTATCAGGCTAAAGAAAAAGTCAGACAAGCTCAAACCAAATCAGAAGAAGCAGCAGAACAGATAAGCAAAGCAATGGAAAGTCTTCAATCAATTACCAGAGAATTGAATGACCTTGCAGACATAGGTATCAGTAGTCCTACATAAAGCTGATGAGGATCATATATCTTAAACTGAATAACTAAACTTTATTATTTATTTTTAGATGAAGAATCACTGAAGCAACTTGAAACCAAGTTAAATCAGGCTGAAAATGATTTCAATGAAGCTAATCTGGATGAACAGCTCAGAGTTCTCACTAATGCAAGGCTCCAACAGGTAAATGGTTTTCTTGGTTAAATGTGTTTAATTAATTTTTTTCTGTGAGTTTTACAAAGCTATCAGATCTTTTGCCACCTTCCATTTAGTTATGAGGTACTTTTGTTAATTTTTCTATCCATATTTTTTTCTACTAATTTATATTTTTTAATTATTATTTTTCATTAACATTTTTATTCTTGTCAGTAAATAAAAATCAACCAATCAATGTTTTCCACTTTTTTTTTCCCCCATTGTCAAATTCCTCTACATAGATGTCAGCAGTATTGGCATATTTGACAAAGTATTCATGTATAATGACATCTTTTAACGGTTTTTAGGAAGATGAATCAAATATAGATGGTAATTATTTTTTATACATTTATTGATTGATGTTAAACACAAGCCATGCTTTCAAGCCATGTTTCTCAAAGTAGTCTCATTTGTGATCTACACACTTTTGCCACCGATTTGGAAACTTGGATATCCCGGGTTCATAAAAAGTTTGAGGGTGACTGGTCAGCCAATTGTGCATGTGCCCCTCAACTTCTTCATTGCTTTAGAATTGTTTCCCTCCAAATGATTCTTTCAAGAGCGCAAACAGAAAATAGTCATAGTTTGTTCCACGGGGACTGCTCTGGACTATAAGGAGGATTTCCAAGGCCATTTCTTCCAATTTATCCTTAGTCAAAGTCGTGGTGTGAGGCCTGGTATTGTCATTGAAAAGGATGACATCTCTAATGGGCATACCTCGTCTTTTGTTTTTGTAGGGGTTTTAAGCTGGCTTTAACAACTGGATATAGTAAGCTGCATTTAATGTCCGTTGATTGTGAAAATAATCAGAGAGTAAAGTATCCCATGAGTAAAAAGAAATCATTGCAAGAGCTTTTCTGGCTATGAGACAAGTTTTTGCCTTTACTGGGTAGCTTTCATCTTTCTTTTGCCACGCTTTACTCACCATTTTCAATTCAGGACTGTAATGGTGGACCCATGTCTCATGATTATGCGCTTGTAGGGGAACAATCCGAATGAAGAAGTCTAGGAGCATGTGCGCTACTGGCTGACAGCTCGCCCTTAAACTTTTTATGAACAAGGAATATTGAAGCTTCCAAATCAGTGGCAAAAGTGTGTAGATCATACAGGAGACTACAATGAGAAATGCTAAAAAAGACTTGTGCACATGACTTGACATTATTCAATAAATGCATAAAAAATAATTACTGTTTATATTTGATTCACCCTCATGTATTTACTTGTTTACATAACTCTAAAGGTAGACTTTCGCTGGTACTGTCCCCGGTTGCCGTTGGTAGTGCTTGCCAACCGTTACCGCTAACTGTTACACTTTTTATATTTCGTTGAAACTGCTCATCACAGCGGCCGACTGCTTCCGCATAATCTATATTGTTATAACCTTTCCTATATGTAAAATCATATTATATTGTTAGAAAATATCACACATATACAATATTTCGTTATAGCTACATACTATATCGTTAAAACCTTTAAAACTATCTGTTACAGCCTTCGTGAAAGGAATACATACATGCAATTTGCAACATGGATGTAATTCTTGCTTTTTATTAGAAAAGGAAGATGAAATTATGTTATAAACAAGATGTAATGCTAACAGTATATTCCAAACCTGGAAAAGTGAAGGGTTTTATGCTAAGTTAATAACTGACTATTTACGGAATGATGAGGAGGTATACAGAAACTTTTTTTGACTAAATACCCCTCAGTTTAATTTTTTATTCCTCTTTCTTAAACATTCATCCTCATTCTTATTAAATTCCTCCTATAACAAATATGTTAAACGAAAACAAGTGGGAACTATTGCGGCCGTGGCAGTATTACTCCTTCTGGAGCGGTCAGGGATGCAGCAGTATATGTATGACGTCATACCTAAACTGCCGGCCAGCGCCAGCGAAATGTCCTATCTATTCAGTCAAAGCAGTAGTCAACTGCCGGCAATTTCTGCCAGCCGCAACCGCGGGCAGTACCAGTGAAAGTCTACCTTAAGGAGGGAGAGGGGAGAGTACATTTAATAGGAACAGTTAGTTATTTTAACTGTGGTGTAGTCTGTTGAACATGGCCTATACCTTTCCTTATTTCTTGTCGTTTTGTGTCATGTGTCTGTAGTAGCTGTCAACTTCTGCACCTTCCACAAATGCCTTGCTAACCTACTATTCTTTCATTCATGGTTTTGCAAAGATGACCTGATAAACTTCGCCTACTTGCCATGCCTATCTCATGCTCCTTTGACTTCTTGACTAATAATCTTAATTCAGTTATTTCTCTTCTGATTTTTCCCCCCATATAACATTATAGGACTTTTCTTTCAATATTATTGAATCTGCTTCTTTACATGTCTCTTCATCAGAACAGATTTAGTATTATATACCATTAGCTTATTGTATATGTATTAGCTTAAAGTTTATTGAATCATTAACTTTATATTTCGGAGTATTATATACTTTTATATATATATATATATATATAAGTATATATAAGGAATATAAAGGAATTAGATCATTATGACTATAAATTTGTTTTACTTTTTTTTTTGTTGCTTACCCCTTTATTTTATTGAGATTAATATGACAATAAATTTGTCTATATGCCAATAAAGTTCAATTTTTTTTTTTAAATATCTTACCACTTTATTTTATTGAGATCAATACGACAATAAATTTGTCTATGCGGCAATAAAGTTCAATTTTTTTTTTTTTTAAATGTCTTACCACTTTATTTTATTGAGATCATATGACAATAAATTTGTCTATATGGCAATCAAGTTCATTTTTATTTCCTTGTACGAAGTAAAGGATGTTTGTAATTGCGAAAATTTTCGGTTTTCAGATTTCAACGGAATTTTGACCATCCCTGAATCCATTTTGACTAGTTTTGTCGTGAGGTCTGTACATACGTTTGTATCTCGCATAACTCAAAAACGGTTAGCCATAGAAAGTTAAAATTTTGTATTTAGGATTGTTGAAAAATCTAGTTGTGAACCTCCCCTTTTGGTCACTACATGATTACCGGAAGTGGTACTTTACTTGAAGGTCATTATTGATTTTCATAAAAAATTATATTAAAATATTAGGCAAAACTTCTTAAATTAGGTATACAAGACTTACATATTAATATAAATAATATAATAAATTTTGGTTAACATTGGCAGACCGGTAGTGGTACTTTACTTCAAGGTCATATTAAACTTTCATCAAAAATTATATTAAAATATAATGTAAAATATCTCAAATTTAATAAATAGGACTTTTATATCGATATGAATGTATTTACTAGATTTTGGTTAACATTGGTGAGTCGAAAAAGGTACTTTACTTGCAGGTCATAATAAGCTTACATCAAAAATTATATTTAAACTAAATACAAAAATCATATGTTTCGGTAATAAAGGTTACAAACGCAATTTGGTTCCCAATCCAACTAAACATTTTTATTACTTGTTTTAAGCGTTAAAATTGAATGTAAAATACTGATTTTCCTCCTCGTTTGTGAGATGAACAAGTCTGCAGCAGGAGAATAAGTGGGTTCTTCCGCTTAAAATGGAACTGTCGATTTCCAATGCTTTATCTAGTGATATTGACAGTTTTAATGTTGTCACGGAACATGAAGAAATCTCTTGGAAACTAGTTACCTACTGAAAGAAAAAGACATATAACAACGGAATGAGTCCTCCAGAAACAAGAGTATGTTTGTGTGTGTGTGTTTGTTTATGTGTCAATAGATAGATGTTGCGACGCCGAACGTTGTTTTTGAGACTCTGTGTTGTCTACATCAAATATTTTTTTTTTTATAACTTATCTCTTTATTTTATTGACATCTATGTGATAATAAATTTGTCTATATGGCAATAAAATTCATTTTTTTTTTTTAATATCTTACCCCTTTATTTTATTGCCAAAATAATATGTTCAAAAAATGATTTCATGCATTATAAAAGTTTGTCTAGTGATCTTGCTTCCACGGGTATGAAGTCATGAGGATTACAAGTACCACATACGTATGTACTTAAGCTTTTTATTATATAGATGATCTGGCAAGATTAGTTTTTGATTTTTTTATAAGTTTTTAATTCTTGATTTAATTAATATTTACCTGAATGAACTTTGTCAAATATGACAAATGATATTGGTAAGCATTAATTAAAACAATTTGTGAAACCCAGTTTGAAGACAACTACTACTTACTGAAATTATTTAGTGATTTATTAGTTAAACTTTTTGTGGAAATGAACATAATTCAGCTCGTTTAAACTAGATTATCAAGAGTGATATGGCCAACCATTAAATTTTGACAACCTTCAGGCTTTGTGCCTAAAAAATAACGACATCCATCCATTCTTGTGATCCATTAATTTCTTCTTTTATTTTTATTAGTTCTATTTAATTTGGGAATGTGTTTCGATAAAAAAGTAATTGACACTTTGAAAACAAAATTTACAGTATTTCATGTTTTGAAAAAAATATTTGTATATCTTTATTTGGAAGAATCTTATATTTTCTTGTAAATAATTTGTATGCAATGCTTGGAATAGATTAGTAAATTTTTAATAATGAATTTATTTAAATGAATACAAATTAAATAAACACGATACTTTGTATTATAATAACAATCAAATTATTTGAAACCATTGTATGCAAAATAATGGAAATATAAGACCCATAAACTTATTATGAATCCTTCAAACCAGGTCCTTATTCTAATTCTAGTTTTTGACCTTAGGCTTGGGAATTTTATACATTTTTATTCACAATTTTTATAATTATTTTTAAAAAAATTATATTTAAGAAAAAATAAAGTAATATTGAAGTTATTTACTTTCAGCAACAACGGCTAAGGAGCTATGAAGAAGAACTTGAGAGGTTGGTGGATGAAGTAGATAGAATAAGGGTGATTAAAGAATCTTTACCAGCAGGATGTTTTAAGCGACCTAGTCTTGAAGTGTAAATCATGAGTTCCCTCAAGTTAATACAAATACCAAAGATTCCTACTAGACTTGTATAGAGAGAAGCAAAACATTCACTTTTTGAATGACGCCATGTTGTATCAACATTCGGCAGTAAATAAAATATAATTACATTTATTTATAATGCTAGCATTGTAAATTGACCTATGATCTATTAATAATTTTACTGTAATTAAAATGTGTGCTTTCATGAAGCATTACCTTGATTGTTGTAAAATATGTTTTAATGTGTTCATTTTTATAAAGTCATTTTTGTTTTGATTTTTTTTATTATTAATCAAATAAATAAATATGTATACATTAGATTTCTAAGATGTTGACAAAATAATAAATGTTGTAAAATATTTTTTTTATTAGTATTTACCCAAATATTTGTTTATATGAGAAATTTTTAGTATTATATCAAAGTTATCTGCAGCAATAAGATTCATGAACGATACTAAAATAATTATCCCCCCTTATATCTATAATTCAATTATATAACAAAGAAATTCATTAGTATTTTCTTATAATAGAAAACATGAAATAATTCGTAATAATATTACGAATTATAATAATTATTTCCTCTAAAATAAAACATGAAATGCACTTGTCTCATTTAAAATTAAGCAATTAGCTAAATAACAAAAAATAACAGAGTAATGTACTTTGAACGTTCTTAACTCACTAACAATTTCAAGCCCTTTTAAGAACCACACCTAAGAAAGTTTTCTTGGTATAGAATAAAATAGTGTCTAAGGTTACATTATTCAGTATTTTATTAAAGTAAATACATAACTTATTTTCCAAATTCTACTACTAATCTTTTTGATTTTACTGTAAAATTGGTATTAGGTCATATTTAAAAGGGGAGGAAGATAGAAACCTCAATGTCTTTTTAAGAAAAAGTTGGTATTTCTTGTTAACCTTATCTCCTTTGATCTTTATCTTCTTGATCAAGGACTAAGGTATATCACATTTTTCTTTTTCAATTCAATATATACCTATAGCCAAGATCTTGGAAAAAAAAATGAATTTGATGTTTTAGAAAAAATCCTATTAATTTTAATGAATATGTTAATATAAACTGATCTTATTAGTATGCGTTCTTTAGTTATTTTTATAAATTTGACTTATTTCAGCTTTAACGTATTATTTATTATTAGTGTAATTAATTTGCCCTTCAGGAGAGCTAAAATATTCAGTTAATCTATTTCTCACAGACTCTGCATAACTAGTGCTTCTACGTGGAACAGTGGAGAATGTAGAAAATCCACCTGGTTCATCTCGTCTCCATATTCCTAACATTAATTCACCAGTATGGAGACATTCTTGATCAAAAGTACCCGGTGGATTATATATTTGTTTTGAAGGACTTTTTCTGAGAAAATTATGTAAATAAATAATGGATAATGTAACTTTTTTAGCAGTTTCTGGTTGCAATGATATTGGTAACCGAAGAACACGGAAAACCGTGGAAATTACCCCAAACACATTTTCTGACACTCTCCTTCCACGATTTAATCGAAAATTAAATAATTTTCTCTTAGATTTTGGAGTATGTGATCCAGGAAATGGTTTCATAACATTAGGTGTCAGTGGAAATGCATCATCTGCTAGAAATACTAATGGAGTTGTAATTGTTTTCCCTGGAAGTGGACATTCTGGAGGAAAATATGCTATGTTTTCTTCTAAAGCTTTTTTAAATTTTGTTCCACGGAACAAGCCACCATCTGATATTCTACATTGGCACTCTATATCAGCATAAATAAAATTATAATCTGAATCAATCACGCTAAATAAAACAACCCTATAGAATCCTTTACAATTATAGAACTCTATTCCACTCTTGACAGGAGCTTGTAGAGTAATATGTTTCCCATCTATTGCACCTACACAGTTTGGGAATTTCCACTTTCTGTTGAAACTGGTTGCGATTTTTTTCCAATCATTATCATTTTTTGGCATCTGAAATAAAATAAAAAATCAAACACCAGCAATGTTTTTTCAGGTTATATTAATTTATTCCTATGAGTAACTAATTCCCCTTATATCCAATATTGAAAGTTTTATATAGAGATGAAAAAAAGTTGTCTGTTTTCAATTAAGGATGTTATACGAGTTTTAGTTGGTGTAACTATGCTTCTGCGGTACTTTTATTTTCCCCCTTTTATAGATAAATATTAAAGCAAAAATAATATTAATAATATATGTATTTATTTTTTTAAAAATAAATTATGTATTTTTATTGTCATCTCAATTTATTTAGATAAAAATATTTAAAAAGGTATAATCATGAAAAAAATACCAACTATAGTATACCATCACCATCATGTTTAAGTACCTCCTTAGGCGAAAATCGCATTTTTCAAATTGCTTGGTTTCATCAATTTAACAGACGCATATTTGCAAAATCAAATCTTATAAACCCAAATCTAGGGTTCAGAGAAGTAAAAAGGACCATAGATAAAAAAATTATTGGCAATGGGAAAGTTATAAGAAATTAAAGTTTTTTTTTTTGGTCTCCTGATAAGTAATTGTATTCACATTTCTTATTTAAACTAGGTGGCAATGATATTATGAGTTATTCTTAATAACAAGTTGATTCTTAGTACATTGGTTAGAAAATGATATTTTTTGGAATTCAATTTTAAAATCTTGAAACAATGATCTTTAGGACAAATAAGAAAAGAACTAGTAACTTCAAATAGCTTACTAGTTTATTTATGTTATTTGTAAAATATTTATAATCCAAAAGCTAATAATTCATCCTTAACCACAGTTGTTTTGTTTTTTTATATTAAACTTACTTCTGAGGTCTTGTTTAGGATTTAATTATGAGGGTAATTTTTTCTGTACAATGATATTCGAGTTAGTAAATAATTTGTTTTGAATAATTTGAAATTTAAAAGATAAAAAATGTTGGGTCTACTGCTTGAGTCAAAAGACACAGTCCTATTGCAAGGCAAGAAAAGTGTCTTTCATGATCTTATATGTAATAATGAAGCAATAGTATTATTATAATAAAATTCTGTTTATTTTCTTTATTAAAAATTCAATTTTTTAATATCATTGAAACCAGCAAGGCTTTGAATAGGTATTCATGTTATCTAGAATTTCAATGATTTCGGGAGAATACAAATTTATTACTAATTACTGCCAAATTTATTTAAATTAACAATATCGTTTAATTGCAGTTTACTATTATTGATATCAATTTACTGACCTTAATATAATCCTGAAGTACTTCAATCAGAGCATCACATACTTCTGGTATTACCTTCGAAATTACTTGCTTAGGAATTTTAAAAGTGTACATTAGAGAATGAAATGAATCTCCTGATGTAAGGAATCTTAATGTCAAGCCCAGGCGTTCATTTATGGAAAGAGCTCTTCTGATATCCGTTTCTTTTTTTGAAATTTTCGGTCCAATCAAATTCAACAAACGTTCAAACTCCATACTGGACATTCGAAAAAAATTTCGAAATCCTGCATCGCATCTGAATTCAAATTTTAGTGTTCTGGCATCATCTAACAGTAAGTCACTGATCAAATCGCTTCCTGGGTACCATTTGCTGTTGAGATTGGCCCTTGCCCAAAATCTTCGCACTATAGCTGGTTCAAAAGAAACTGGTACAAAACTTGTTGAGGGGTGCAGGATCTCATCTTTTTTATGCATTTTTTGTTTTAACGTTTGCAGCTTAGTAAGTGAAGACAATACTACTGCATTTAGACAATCGTCCTTGCCTATCGGTTCATTGGCGACGCACCTAGCAATTTTACATCGAAGACAATATCATTTCAAACTATTCATTGTTTGTTGGATTGTGCTCAGATTCGCTTGCAAGAGTAGAACCAGCTAAAATAATTCCTAATTCATTTAACATAAATGGTTAGGCATTAATTGTATTTCAAGGAGAATTTCGTATAAAAATTGTATAATCTGTGTAGGCATTTGTGGCTACCAGTGCTTTTATTTTTTGTTTTCATTCTGGATCAACAATTGCACGCAGTATTTTAAACATTTTGCGCCTAACTTATTATATTTTACAAAATTCAGCGAAGTAAAATCTTTGGACGCTGTGCAATTATAATTAATTTAAATTTAGTTTTAAATTTAAATTTAAGTTTTTTCTCTTCTTTTTTTTTTAATTTACATCCGCACCTGTGAAATCTATAATCGACAATTAGCAGATTACCTGTTGATAATATAATCGTGCCAACTGTTACGTATTGAATGTGTATAATCGCATTTTTCGTATTCTTCACGTGAGAGTTTCTAGGAAGACGGATACACGCGATGGCTGAGTGTCGAAAGTGTATTTCGCTCAGAAAGGCATATTTCACACATTCATTTCAAACAATTCGCCTTTTCAGTTCTAGTGATTGTAGAGTGACAAATATGAAAAATTTGTTTTTTCACATTCGATAATTGATAGTCGACATGGCGACATTACTGTAAAATGGCATATTATTAAGTAGGGAGGAGATAGAAATAACGATTTTTTAAATTATACATATTCTTAAAAGCCATTTTTCATTTTTTTTAAGGAAGTAAGGAAGGTGTCTGAACGACAGTAATTAGATGGCTAGAAGCTTGCGTTGTAAAATGGGTGTGGCAGGGTCTATAGCCAACTGGCTTTGTTATTTTTGCTGATTGCTTGAGTTCGTTTGTTTCACGAGGAACTCATTTCTCCAATTGCCGGTCTCCAAGAGGATGTTAGCTGATTTGCCAACTAAAAGTTCACAAATAATTCTTGGATTTTCTTCAATCAAGGATTGCTGCTGGTCGTTATCAATAAAATAACTTCTTCAATGACTTTTCCGTCTCCAAGGCTGATTATATTTTTAAAAGTTTCAAATTTGAACGGTGGAATGAAATTTATTGCCATCGCTTCACATTTCAATAATGTTTGCCCTCCCTTCTCCTTTAAAACAAGTTATAACTCGTAAAAATTAAATCAAACAAAATTCCCAATAGGGTGTCTTCATGAACACAAAAAATATAATTATTTGAACGAGGATTATATAATGTTGATTTTTAGATATGAAAATTCAAAAGTAAACGGTACCTGATATTGAACCGTTTAATGATAAATTGCTAATGATATTCCATTGCAGAGAAAGTGAACTATGACAGTTTTATTGAATTAAATGAATAGATACCTTAATAAAAAAAAGAAGAAATACATTAAATTATTTCAAATAATATACATATATAACATTTAGCTAAAAATAGGTTGAATAATTGATAAGTATTTAATTAAAATAATGAATTAATCAAAGAGAACTTAGAGATCATTGTTCAAAATTTTAAATTTGAATTTATTTAAAAAAATATATTTTGATCAATTTTATTGTTTGTGCACTTTTACATTATTTTGATTGGTCTTAATTAATTCAATTCCCGAGACTAAATCGAATTTTAAGAATATATACATAAGTTCATATAAGATGTGAGAAAAATTAGTGATCAGTCCCAGTTAAAAACTAATTTTTAAATAAAGATTAAACTACTGGAACATTCCAGTTCTATCGATATTAGAGACGATAAATCGATATCTGTGTGGTGCCAAACTAATGGCAGTGCTTTGAAGTTGAGGTGTGGGTTAGGTTTCAAACCAAAATTGTTTATTTTTTTTTTACTTTTTAGTTTTGTGCAATAGTTTTGATCTCAAAATGCCAGTCTTTCATACTAAAACTATAGAAAGCATTTTAGAACCAGTGGCACAACAAGTTAGTATTATTTATTTTATAAATATTAAATTGTATATGTACTGTATCAATTTTAAAGATTTCTGCTTGCTTCTTTCTATTGTAAGTATTTAAAGTTGGTGTCATAATTAAATATTTTATAATTAGGGGCGTGACAAATTACGGTATATTATTTTAGTATTTTCCTATCTATTGAGGTTTGGCCGTAATGAAAAAAATAAATAAAAGTGACATTTACATTAATTCGTTTCTGACTTGTTGATAAATGTTATCGGTTAAGGTTTTAAATGTTTTATGACGTCATATTGATGCGTAACCATAAAAGGCAATGTGTAACTTAGGGTTTGGAAACGTCTATCCCACCAACTATTTCGTTTCCCATAATAGGATATTGGTTCCTGAAATGTGTAAAGAATCTCTTTGTTAAAAATGAAATATTCAAAATATAGTACAACAATAACATGATTCACTTTTCTATTAATAGACCCCTCTCTGCTTTTAAAATTAATTTTTGATTACATTAAAATGCTGTCATGATTATTTTTAGTTTAATAATTGAAAACTTAAACATTATTTATTTAAACTATATATTTTATTACTTCATTAAAAAATAAAGGTCTTGAATGATTGGAAGTGCCTTATTTTTTTTTACAAAAATATAAATTTTAAACTTCATTGTTACATTTCTCAATATTATCATGAAATGTAGAATTTCTTTGATTTAATACACTTAATGACCTCTTTTGTCGAGTTTTGAATAATAAATCTCGTTTTAGATGCTCTTTTATTATTTAATTCTTTATTGGATCTTCATATTTCTACATGTATTAGGCCAAATAAATTTATAAGTATCTTGCAGTTTCTAATAATAACCTTGGCATTTTGTTATGAATGACTCCCTTAAAACATTTAGACATCAACATTCTGTTTATTATAATAATGATCTAGAAAAAAAAAATTAACTGTTTGATTATTTTCTATTACATTTATTTGATAATAATTGTTTTTAAAGTATCTCACAGTTACTAATATAAATTTTGGCATTATTGCCATGAATGACTAATCTAAAACATTTAGGCATAAACATTCTCATTCTGATTTATCTTAATAAATGATAAGATAGATTTGATAACGATAAATGACAATTTGATTCTTTTCTTTTACACATATCCGGTCATAATTGGTTTAAAAACATTTTACAATTAAATTATTTTAACAAATTTGTTTGAATTAGGAAAGGATATTGTGATAGAAATAGTATGTGGAAAGCATATAAGTCCAAATTGTTTTAAGGTTGATTCTCATCAGGTCCGACTTCTCTCAAGATTGTTTTATATTGGTTTTTAAATCTCCAATTACAAACTTAACTGAATGCTCTTTTATAATCTTGCCTTAAATTGATTATGTATCTACTACTTTTTGCATCAACAGAGATCTTTTAAAAAAAAGAAGTTCATAAACATTATTACTATTTATTTATACTCCCATGTGTGATTGTTGAAAATTTCTTTTCATATTATCATTATTTTTTTATTTCTTTTAAACAAACAATATCATAGGTTTCAGAACTGTTTATCTTAACATCATCTTAAATATGTATTTGTTTGTTTTGGCAGTATTTGTGATTAGCTTTGTAATCAGATTTTAAATGTTTCATTGGCAATAATGAAATTTCCTGTTGATAGTACTTTCGTGGTTAACAGGGACCAACGTCTTTTATTGTTGTATTTTCATTGATGGAACATCATTTGTCATCCAATATGTTGGAAATATATTATTCCAAACATATAGATGCTTTTACTGCATTAATGAAATCATTCATTGATTCTATTTGAAATGTTTATAGTTTTCCTTTTGTATAGTTTATCCATATTTTTTGGCCTTTTCCGGGTAAAGGAAATTTGATTTCCAGATATACTTTAAATCACTTCCAGATGCCTGTTGATCAGTTATTCATATATATTACGTTTTTCATGAAGGAGAAGCTCTGGGTTGCGGTCAAGAATAAAATTAAATAGTTACAATTATTTATTAAATGCCGATGTTTTGACCCACATTGTTGGTCTTCATCAGGGCTAAAAATTAAGGTACAAAGGATTAATGTAGGGGTATAAAAATAGATATTAAAAGCAAATCTAAAAATTAACAAATAGACACAGAAATAATAAGTAAAGTTAAAGATGAAAACAATATTGACTGATATAATAGTTGGTATTGCAAAGAGTTAAAAACAGGTGTAGAAATATATTAAAAATAATAATTGATGAAAAAGTTCTTAATCATATCTCTATATAAACTAATAAGAAATACTATTTACAAGAAAACTGACATTTAAAATAGGACAAATTTCATTCAGTAATTTACTATGCCATATATTTTTGATATTTTTTTTATTTTTTATTCTGACAGTAAAACAGAGAATATTGCTTGTCTGAGGGAGAAAGTGGAGAGAAATAAATTGGCATCACTTGAGGCTCAGACTGTAATAGACAGTTCAAGTAATATTCTGGGCTATTCTATTTTATGTCAAGATTAATTGTGAAGAAACCTTATATATTTTTATTTTATTACACCCTATTTTATAAAAATAAATTCTTACTACGAGATGTAATTACCTAAGGTGATCACCTTTTTTTTTTTTTAGAGAGATCTCACTTTATTTAGAGGACAAAAAAGTAATTTTTATAAATGTTCTAATGCTCTTGTCACCCCGAGTTTGTAAGGATCTCTCATTCCTCTAAACTTTAGGGTTAGGTGCTGGTAAATTTAGATTCATGAAGTGTGCAAAAGGTTTTGAGAAAAAATTTTGATGGACGGAGATAGAGACTTTCAAAACACAGTCCATTGCTAACCAAAAACTTGTGCATATTAAAACTGATTTTAAGCGTCTTTTATGAACTATTAAATGATTAAATTACTGAAACTACATTATCTGTTGGTTTGGCACCTTTGCACGCTTACAATATAAGCATTTAGGAAATTACCAGAGTGTGTGATTCCTAAGCTAATTCAAAATATTTTTGGGAAAGAAATTTCGTCACATCCCTAATTTTATTAGTGATTTGAATGAATTACTATTTACAAGTTATTTACATTTAGCTCGCCAAGGGGTAGGTCTCAAAACTCCTTCCATTCTTAATAAATGGGCTGCCCTAACTAATCATGAAAAGCTTAGTTACGTCAATAATCGTGATGAATTTATAGTGCATTTAATGCAATGAATCTCAGACTTTAATTAAGGGTATTATTACGAAACATTGTATTACTTCACTATGACCTTCGAACAAAGGAAATTAAATCAAGCTACAAAACTTAAATTAAATCATAATGACTTACCAGATACAAAAATTATATCAAATTTCAATGACCTATTAAATACTCAAAATTTTCTTTGTTCTTAAAAAATATTATTAAAACCAATTTAATTTCATCAAATCTACAAAAAGTTTTACGTCTCAAAAAAATACTTTAATCATTACTAAATGATCTGTTCTTTTCTTATGGCCATTAAAAAAAAATCGTTTTATCTGCCATGGTGTTAAATGCTCAAGTGCATTTAATCACAATGCACAAGTTTAATAAATACTAATTGAGCCCCATTAAATTTATAGAATTTTAAACTTCAATTGTTTGAACCAATATAAATACAACCATAGTACTCTGGGTGTATAGAGAAGATTTTTTTATCTTCTCACAAATGAAAAATATTATAATCCCAGCACAGGGATACATAGAGGCCTTACAGCTACTCCACATTACGAGTTTTTCTCTTTTACAAACCAATTGCTAAGTAACAATCCCACTTTAGGGATGTATGGAGGATCTACGTCTACTCCAGTTTGAGGGTAACTATTCCCTAATTACTTATAATAAATTTAACAAAAATTAAATAATAGAAGTTCCTTCAGATGTTATAATTGAGATCTTATATTTGTTCTCATTAACTAAAAAGTCAATTATTTAGACTTTGATGAGAAGGCCAATGCTCTATATTTATTTTTAAATATTACTACAAGAAATTTTCATTTATTTATTTAATTAAATCTTATCCAATAATTAACCCTGAGATCCATTCTGTTTTTAAAGGTTGTATTTAAAATCTTAATCCTACTGATACATATAATCTAATTTTAATATTTACACAAAAGATATACCATTATATACATTAATCCAGGATGGGTGGGTTAACCTGATGAAGATTTTGCCAGGATCCTTTAGCTTGTCAACAGAGGGAACAGTAAGATAAAAACCCCTTTTTATCTCCTGGAAAAGGATAAAGACTGCATTATATTACTATAACATAGTAGATGGCCTTTCCTAACATTCATATTCTAAAATACGGAGGACGATAAGTTCAGTTGACACATTTCTGTAAAAATTAAATTCATTGAATCTGGACAGTGTTGACTTGAAATGTCTCTGATTTATCCTCTATCTGGAGAAGTATTCTTCTAGAAATTTGGAAGCTGGACTTATGAAAATTGTATCCTTTTCTTTCCTAGCTGAGAACTCTTGGACCTTATTTTCCAACAGAACCAATTCTTCCATGGCATCTATGGGGTAAATTATAAAACTGTTCATTGGTTCTTCTTCAATTTCTGTATAATTATTAAAGGAAGTTACTGTCAATGTAGGTTCTTTTTCACTCACAAGAAGTTCCATAAGTTCCATTTCTGCTCCCAAATGTTCAATTTCCCGGTCTCCAAGCTCTTCAGTCTTCTTATCACTTTTCTTTTCAGCAAAGAGAGTCTTCTGCCAGCCACTCCACCCATCCTTCCATTAAGCTCAGTTGTAGTGGTTTTTATTTTATCTTCCATCACTTTTCCTGATCTTTTCTCTGTTTCACTTAACCTTCTGTCTGAATTTCTAGTCCCTTCATCTATCTTTGCTTCTAGCCTCTTCAAGATATTTTCTTCAAGCTTCTTTGAGTTCTCATCCATTTTCTGGATTAAAATTAAAAGAAGATTATTCCCCCCTGTATTAAGATTATCATCTCTCATATGTCTACTGGAATCTCCCATCTTCATATTTGCTATCTGTGGCTGAGTTTTTCCTATAGCTGAGATCTCTCGCTAACTCTGAATCTGTTAGTTCTTCGGGTGTCTCATGATCAGATTTTCCTTCTGACGGTCTAAGCTTTGTTAGTATTTCTTTTTCTACCCTTAAAGCGATATTCGAAAAGCATGTGCGTATATTATCCCTTTTACTTCAATTATTTAAAAAAAGTCTTTATGGTGGGATTAAGCGCTTACACGAACAAATAGAATTCCTAGAAGAGCCATTAAATAATATTTCAGAATACTATAAATTAAAACTAGCCACCAATTTATTAGACCTTCAAATAGTATGGAGATGATTCATAAATAGACCAACTGAAAATCATTATGGATAAAGTACAGAGTAAGAGAATACAAAGAATGATATATTTGATTAGATATTTCATGGATGAGAAACTTAAAATTAAATTTATTAAAATACAAAAATATCATAAATCTGTTGCATGATTCTATTAATAGAATTACCCCAATACCACCAGTGGTAATCATAAAAATAAAATTATAAATTTTAATTCAATTATTGATTATTAATAATTAATTTAATAATTAAGTGAATTGGTAGAAATGTCCTTCATGAGGGATGCCATTTTGAATATTATGTTTCTGGCAATCTGGTTGTCTAAGGCAGTTGGGGGTTCCAGAAACCCCATATACTTAATTTATTTATGTAATGTATACGATATCTGTATCATTTCCAGAAGTGAACTGATCAATCAAACTGTATTATTGATTTTTCTTAACTTAAAAGGCTTGAGACCACAGACCCTCCTGTTATGGTCACCAGGACCATAAATACCATTGGAGATCTTTTCCAAGGGTATCACATTTACCAATTCATTTAACTAATCTATATGATAACATAAATATAATAATAGATTTTGAGGTAAGATCTTACTTTATTTAAGATACATTATTAGTTAAACTGCTAGGTTATAATTCACAACTTGAATTAACTTCATTATGAAAAGCTATTGACTTAAACATCCGTATTTGAGAACACTGGGTCTAACTTGCTTATTTAAAATTTTACTATGGTGCCACATAATATTAAACAACAATGTATACAATGAATGAAAGGGTCTATGATTTATCTGGTGTTGTCTTCATCATCTCGGGTACTTTCCCTCTTGACGCTTGATGGTCTGGTTTTCTCTCCTCGGCTGCGGTCTTCTGCTATGCCTACCAGTTCACGCTGACTCCGTCTCAGATGCACTGCTCAGCTGCTCTTCCTTCTTCTACTCTTACAACTTCACTCCCCCACATTCCGTATCGCCTGCCCGTTCTCTCTCTTTCCCGTTCTCCTTCTTGAAAAATTATTTCTCATACATTTGGCCCCCACTCTCCTTTTGGATCTTCCTATTGGTGATCTTTTAAGAATTTCGGCTTGGAGGCTTGTCTCTTCCCTCGACATCGAGTCCTATGAAAAAGTTTCCTATTTACCCTTGTCCTTGATGGCAGGTTTTACTGTACCACCTTTCCAGGAGAACCCCTGCCTTATTTTTACGATGCCTTATCTTTATGGTTAGTTAAGCTTGCAAGCTGGGGTCTCTCAAGTCGACCTTTGCAGGTAAAAAGATTCCGTGCATGATGTTTCTTTTTTTGAAAGGGAAACCTATTTATGTCAATGTTGAATAAATTATGTGGCAACTACTTAAATTATCCATGATTTAATTACTATTATTTAATTGGAAATATTTCCTTCCATCCCTGTATTCTCAATATATAGCAATGCCAAAGTGCTCATTTTCAGAGAATAAAAAAAAAATCTGACTCAATATGAAATATGTAACCGTTTCTGCTTATAGTTTTCTGGTTTGACCTAATATCCTCCTGCTGATAGAAAAGGGCTTGCTTGAAAATAATAGTTATTGGTTTTATAGTCTCTTTGAGATTCAGAATATTTATTATCTGTTGAGTATTTGTTTACTAGCCTATAACACTTTATTTTGATTAATAACTATTAGAAAATAAAATAAACCCAGTCAAGTATAAAAGTCAAATTTTCAGACTGGTCTTTGATTAAAATTGATTTTTTAATGGTCAAAAGAGGAGGGTCTTAATCTTTGTGATCCTTTTGACACAAGTGTTCTTTATGCAAAAGTATAACATCAGGCTCATTTTTTAGTTATAGCTTTTTAATTTTTCATATGATGCATTTGGTATGTCGAATCTATTATTATTTGAAAAATAACTTTGTTTGCTAACAGTTTATCACATTTTAGCATTTGTAATAAATTTTTCTTTATTTATAAAGAATTAAAATTAATTTAACTACCATTGGCTTACAATATTTCATCTTCTGGCATCCCTCTTAGGATATTATTATTTTAAGTTTTAGCCATAATCTCTATTAATAACATTTATATAACTTTTTTATATTAATCATTTAAAGGTGTCACGATTGGTTATCCTTCATGAAGAAGCAGAAGATGGAAATGCAATGCCTGATCTCGGGCGGCCTGTTCAAGCAGTTAGTAAAGCGGTAGCAAATCTTGTAAAGGTGATTTTCATTTTTTTATTCTTTTTAACTGATTAAATGAGTTATTTTTGGTTTTATTACTTAATTTAGAAGTTATAAGTATTAAATTGTTTATTTACTTTAAATAACTTCTTGATTTTATGCATCTATAAATTAATTGGCTATTTGCCTGGAACTAAAAATTATTTGTATAGTGCGTTGTTTTTAAATTTTAAAATATTACAAAAAGGTTTATTAAGAAAAATATAGATGTTATGGTTGTATTGATCTTAAATAGCCACACCTTAATATCCGGTCATGCATAAAACCAATCGAGGTCTGCAATCTTACTGTTAATTATCTCAAATTATTGAAGTGCATTCAAATTAGTTATGCAATGGGGACCCATCCCAATTATTATGTGATAGCATTTACCATTCGCTAGTTTTAGATTGGTTGTTGGTTTTGAAGTAATCGTGTTTCATTAACAAGATGCATATCACCTGTATATTATTTTAAAAAGTATTGTACAGTTTTCATTCTTCTGGTGATTCTTCAAAAGTTATTTGAATGATTAATTTTATATTTTGGAAAAATTACACTATTAACTGTTATAATTGTTTATAACTGCAGGTTGGGCGGGAAACAATTAACAGCAGTGATGATCCAATATTAAAACTAGATATGCCATCAGCACTTCATCGTGTTGAAAGTGCCTCTAAGTACCTGGAAGAGGCATCGGCAATGTTGAAAAGTGATCCATACTCTGGGCCAGCCAGGTGATTTTCAAAGTTATCAAGCTTTTAAATATTGAATGATTTTTTATTATTACACAATAATGATCATTAAATTACCAATTTAACTGCTATATAGTAATAATTTTATTCTTATTACAGTCTTTAATTAAATCTGTATTTGTTTACTATTAATTGTTTGCTATCATTTAATAAAAAAATAAATTTTCAGTATTTTATTAGAAAATCAAAACTGTTTTCATTTTTAATTTACTTTTTTATTTTGTAGGAAAATTTTAATAGATGGATCTCGTGGTATTCTTCAAGGAACGTCATCTCTTCTTCTGTGCTTTGATGAATCTGAAGTTCGTAAAATTATAAGAGAATGCAAAAAAGTTCTTGATTACTTAGCAGTTGCAGAAGTAATAGAAACAATGGAAGACTTGGTGCAGTTTTTAAAAGATCTTAGCCCTTGTCTCAGTAAGGTAAAAGATAAATTTATTTTTTAGATATTTTCCTATCATAGACCATGACTATGACCGATCCTAGACTGACTCAACAATTTTTGATGTGATAAGAGGAAGAACTATATACTCCCTGTTATAGCATTTTAAAAATTTGAGAAAGTGGCAACAAAGTTATATAATAAAAATAAACTAACTAAAAATCAAGAATAGGATGATTTCAAAAGCTCTATTCACTTAAGTTGGTCTGGTTGTGAACTTTGGTATTAATGCCAGTGCTTTAACATCTGCTATGATGCCTTCTTTGAAGTGTTATATGGGCACTATGAAATATCTTCTTCTACCAAATCCCCTTTTTCCATATTTGTTTTAACATTATCAAACATTTTACCGCAATATTACCTGTCCAAAGTTGGAATGAAATATGCTACAGTAATAGGCAAACAAGGGCAATTACTGATAATCTAAACTTGAAATATTTTAATTATGGCCCATAAAAAGTCTTTGAAGCTTAAAGTTAATAGTTTTAGTGGCATAATCTGGCCAGTGAAACAAGAATTACACTTCGAAATCATCTATAAAAGGTCTCTAAGGTCTCGGATAAAACAAATGTACTTTCTTTTATGGTTAATAATCCACACCTTAACCAAATTTCATAAATTGTTGTTCCTCACTGGGATCGTGAAAAAATAATCTGACCCACTAATCAATTAATGAGACCAATACTACATTACCTAATTAATAGATTGATTCTTCTATACTATCATGCGTACGTCAACTAACTAACTAAATATTAACTGATATGACTCAGATGGTAATTGAACTAACAGCACTCTGAACCGGGCTCTCTGGGGCCATCTGCCCTTCAGATTTATGTAATTGAATAAAAATTTGAAATTATCTCATCAATAATAATTTTTAGGTTTCCCGTGAAGTTGGTGCTAGAGAGAAGGAACTTACTCATCAAGTTCATAGAGAGATTCTTATAAGATGCTTAGATCAAGTGAAGACTTTGGCTCCGATTCTGATTTGTAGCATGAAAATATTTATTCATATTATTTCTCAAGGTATTAATTGCTGTAGATTATTCATTTTTTCGTTTGATTTAATACTTTATTAACCAGAACATGATATTTTAGTGCATTAAGCACTATTTTTTCTTTTTCAAGTGACTCATGTCTGTTCTATACTGGCAACCTTGGTCCTACTTAAGTCACATAATCTTCAAATTAAAGCAAATTTAAAAGTTTGGCATTATTTTTTGTTTATTGCATTATATTTAATCTAACTTATGCTGATAAGAAATTCATTAAAATTGCTTGTTTTAAAAAATATGTTTATGTTTTTACTAGGTGGTAAAGGGGCTGAAGAAGCTGCTGAAAACCGAAACTACTTAACTTCAAGAATGACCGATGAACTTCATGAAATAATCAGAGTTTTACAATTAACAACTTATGATGAAGATGAATGGGAGGCTGATCAATTAACTGGTATGAAGAGAGCTAACAACGCTATACAGAGTAAAATGCGCACTGCTAAGGATTGGGTTGAGGTATTATAACTTTAGTAATTTTTATTTATAACAATTTTTCATCCTGCTCCTTAATTTTTTTTTTTATCTATGGCCCATCTGAACATCTCTTGGGTTTGATTAGTTTGGATAGTTGATCCTGCTTGCTTATATCTAAATTTTTGTACAATTTAGCGTGACAATTTTATTGTCTTAATTTTTCTAAAGTTTCTATATTATGTTGTATAAATGTTTTATTGCATTAAAAAATATGTTTGTAGGACCCAATGGCACTACGTGGTGGGGTTGGTGAAAAAGCCGTTCGGCAGATAGTTGAGCATGCCAGAGCTGTTGCGGAAAGAGCTCTTCCCAATGACAAAGATCATATCAGCAGACTTTGTAGTGAGATATCAACAATGACAAGTGCGCTTTGTGAACTTAGGCAAGAAGGAAAAGGAACAACACCTCAGGTAGTTTAAAAATTTCAGCAACCTGTTTGACTTAAAGTTAACAAGTTTACAACAATCTGAAAACTTAAAGTTATCAAGTATCTTAAAGTTGCCATTAGTTTTTATTTTGTATACAAAGATCCACTGATTTAAAGTTACATTAATACACTGACTGTTGGGGCTGTAGTATATATGGCACTGAGATTCCCACCCTGGATGCCGGGGCCATACCATGTACGGGTCATGCAATTTCAACTTCAAAGTTCCTTCCTCTCTACTCCTTGTTTGTTTTAATATAAAAAAAATATATAAAATATAAATCAATAACATTAATATAACAATTTATATAAAAATAAAGTAATATTAATTAATATTTATATATAAATATAACTTATTTGTATGAAAAAGTAAAAAAAAAAAATAGGGTAGTATTTTGACATAATCAGATGATAGTCAAGGTGTTAAGAAAATCATTGCAGTATCTTCTTAAATACTGCTAAATAAAGCTTGGCAAATCCTAAATCATGAATGAAATATTTATGTACACTCGATCATTATTATAACACTTTATGGACTTATCTACTGTGAGTTATATTATTCTTTTTTTTTCTTATTTTAAATATTTTAATTTATATTCATTTGATGAATTATTGGTTCTTTAAACTGCTGATACTTTTCCTGTAATGTATCCAATTTTAATTAGTAGGTTAGCCTGAAAAGTAATTTACAGTTTGGAACAATAAAATATAAGGAGAACTTGAGGATCATGCTGTGGCATGGGGAGTGTTTAATTATTTTTTTCCTGTTACACCATTTACTGTTTGATTAATTCAAGCATCTTTTTCAGGCTGAAACTTTAAGTCGCAATCTTCACGAAAGGTTAGGTGATCTTATGAGAGCTGTTAGCACAGCTGTAAACAACAGTGAGAGGTTAGGAGGTGAGCAACCAGCTCATACAGTGGCAGGCAGATTGGAACAGGCAGGACGCTGGTTACAGCATCCAGAGAGAGACGATAATAGCTTAGGAAGAAGAGCTATATCTCTCATTGTTGATGAAGGCAACAAGGTTATTTTGCATGTTTAATAAAATTAAATAAATATAATTATTATAGTTTGATCCAGCAATATTGATATTCCTATTTATTCATGCTAAGAGATACTACACATTTTAAAATATTTACAAAGCAAATATGAAAATAATGTATTTATATTTATAATGTAATTATAACTTTCATGGTATAATTTATGATGAAGGCGACTCAATTTTAGTTCAAAGTTAAATTTAATCTATTTGTATAATAGTTCTTGTAATTAATAATATTTTAAATTATGTTGAATTCATATATATTTTTTGACAATTTTCACTGGTGGTTAGTTTGCCTTCTATTCTATGTGCTTTGCCAGTGTGAAGTTTATGACTAGGGTCTGTATCTTTATTCATTTAAAACTGCAAATATTTAACAAAAAAGGTGGAATATTTATTAAAAATGCATTATATTTACTAACATTTTTTAATTCACAAAACCCCATAAATGATAAAATTTACAATAAACCAAGTTTATATTAAAAAACATTAGTTCATCCTACAAATGAATTGTTTTTTTAATGATCGAATGTAAAACTTTCTCGATTATCTCGAAATACTTTGGGAAAAAATTGAGGTAACAAAGTTGAAATTCGTAATCCAGCACCCTTAAAAAAATAAATGAGGAATTTTTCAGAACTTCTCCAAAATTTTCCTCAGAAACCCCTTTCCGGTCCAGTTGAATGGGCCAAACAAACCAAAGATTTATTTATCCTACAAAATCACAAATTATTTATTCAAATAAAGATCTGGTCCTGTTTATGACTATACAAAGAACACTGGTTGTAACGTAGTTTCTTCCCGGTTTTTCTAGAAAGAAACTATGTCATGATGATAATGGAGTATCACATTTTGGAAGCTTATATTATTTCAAACTAAAAATTACATTGATTAACAATTAAAATATCAGGGATGTTAGAGTAGGGATTGACACTTCCCAACTTCTATTAGTTCAGTACAATTATATATTGCTAGACAAAGCACTATAATGATGAAGTACTAAAAACTAAGTTAAGAAATCTTTACCTAACCTAAAATATTTTATTTACAATATTTATTTTGCTTCAAAGGTTGCTGTGGGTCTTCAAGGTGTCCAAAAAGCTGAGATGATTGCTTTGTGCGAACAAGTCGATCGATTATCAAGGCAGCTTAGTGATCAATGCCGACGTGGCTTAGGCAGCTCTCCACAAGCCCAGCAAATAGCCAGGTTTGTTTGTTTGTAAAATTGAATTAAAAACAAATTATTTATTGCAACCATAAGTCATAAAGTAGATTCTTTTAAGGCCCCCATACACGAGCGGAATTTCCTCAAGGCTTGAACTGTGCGGGCCAAACCTTGAGGTATTTCTGGTTGTATGTGTCAGCTTCCTTGAGGCCGTGGAGGAAAGAGATCAAAATCCCAAAGGAAATTCAATTATTTTTGGATTTTCCTGCTCTCTTCATTACTTGGTTGATAATCAGTCATCCTTGTGAATTTTGGAATTGATTGTCTATCATATCTTGTGAATTTCAGATAGAATTTATACAAATATTTGAGAATGAACCTTGCTTGTGGTAAGTGAGTTCAAGAGATTACCACAATCAAAATTTAAAAGAGACCACATTCATGAAGATGATAGGAAAATTTAAAGAAGTGGGTCTGAAAACCGCAAAGGATAGAACAATTTAAAGAAATGGACTCAAATACCACAAAAGATGATAGTAAAAAAAAATGCAGAATGAGAAACACTCTCTGAAAAGAAAACTATTATAGGTTTTTTTTTTGTGCCTTTTCTTGGGAATGCAATCCCATGCAACTACACAACCAACAGCCGCTGAAATATTATCATCCATTGATGCCATGATTGGAAAACCATGAGAAACACAGTACTACTTATGTGTTGAGATGGAGAAAATCCTCAAATCCTTTTCTTGGAGGATTTACGGAGAAAATCCTCAAATCCTTTTCTTGGAGGATTTACTTGAGGAAAATCTTCTCCCTGTGTGGGCAAAGGTTCAGTAGAGGTATTCCTTAATGAAATTCCAGAAGCTTTTTCCTTGAGAATTCTCTGTACGTGTATGTGGCAGCCTTTAATCATTTGGTTTAGTATTCAGGCTTGGGTTTATATATATATTTTTTGTATATTTTTTTCATTGTTGATTGGCTTGTCTATAGAAGCCAATCACAAAGCCATAGAGGCTTTGTTAGTACTTTAGCCAGTGTGAAGTTTATGACTAGGGTCTGGATCTTTATTTATTTAAAATGGCAAATATATGATTGCTACTTGTTCTCATCAACTCCTGACTGGTTTTAGACCCAAGATGAAATCTCATAAAACTCAAAAATTCATTAGCTAAAATAACAACTTAAAAATAAAACTTACCACATTAGTAAAAAACTGGAGAATGGGTTTTTTGGCCATTTAGACTATGATTTTATCGGATTTGTTGAGTGATTCACTGGTTGGATAACAGATTTGGTCGAAGTTTTTACTGCAAGACAATTTGACCACATTGTACTGCATGTTCTACTTTAGTGCTAGTTAAATTTTAAAAGATTTGATTGTGAATTGAATAAATTTGATACATTTTATGTTTCCTCATGATTGACATTAAATAATCCTTATAATGCCCATAACCTTATTTCATATTAAAATAATATTTTAATAATTTTGTTACACTTATTTTATTGTTTTAGGACTCTACAAGAAAAATTGCATGAATTGAAAGATAGTATCCAAACAGCGGTCGTAAATAGAGTTGTTGAAGATTTTGCTGATATCAATACACCTTTGAAACAGTTCACTGAAGCAGTTCATGTTCCTGAAGGTAGCATTAATGTATCTATTTCTTGACATTGGAATGCAATTTCTAAATTTTATTGGCTTCATTATTTTTCTATTGTTAATTTATTTTTTATTGCTCATGATTAATTTCTATATACTAAAACCCTTAGGTGTGTCTGACCATACTTGTCCTTTAGATCTGTTAGGTACTGTATAGCCTGCCCCTTGCCTATTTCTAAGTTACATAAATAGGAAAAATTTATACGCATCTCATAGTGAATATATAAAATATTTGTATGTAACTTTATTTTGGGGAGATCCATAAATAAATAAATTATTAACTAATAAATTAAGCCCAAATAAAAGAACATCATGTTTCTTGTTTTTTCCAGTGATTACAACTTTCATTCTCTCAACCCCTTGTCTACAATATTGTTTATGTTTCTCTTTATCACATCAGTGCAGTGTGAGAGACCTATATTAGAGATTGGAACAATTTTCTCTATTCAGTACTTATAGCCGCTTTTTCCTGTGCCAATCCATATCTAGAGCTATTAAATTCTCCCACCATACCCTTTCTGGACCTTCCTCCTGCCTTCAATTGAAGTCTCGTATGCAACCATAATCGTTTTAATTTTATCAATTCAAATAATGTGAATGAACCAACATAGCCCTTAGACGATTGACTATTTGAATAATTGATCCTTTCTCCGATCAGTTATTCTTTACTAGAGTATTTGAAATTTATACATAAACCTTATTCTGCTATTAAAGATCATTCATCTATAGTAATTTTCTAGCCTTCCCGTGCTCCTAATCTTTGTTTTACCTTCATTGATGAGCATATTTGATTGCATTCATTCTTTATAGAAATGCAATTATAGAAAAGCAACAAAACAGAGAAGTTGTGCTGGAGATCTATTTATTCTTAGCTTAAACGCCTTCAGCATATCGTTACTGTAGAAGCAACATATCTCAATTTTTAAGTAGTTGAGATACACCCATCATTTTATTCTAAATTACCTACTGACTCTCTCTTACAATACTATTTTAGCTATATTATTTCTGGTTCTCATGAAGATATTGCTTAAAACCTACTTCTTCAGCAATACATTGGCTAAACATAATGTTAACAAATGGTCTAGAAAGATAAAGGATGAAGAGGTGTAAAGGTGTTTTTCCATGAGAGCAGGTGAAAGAATTAGAGATATCCCGATAATTGAAAATGGATGGGAGGTGCAAGCATATTGGAGATTTATTAAAGACATTTGACTACCTGCCCAAATATGGCTAGCTGGTCACTGGCATGTGTCAAGAATTTTTTGTGACAAAAAAGTCACAGTCTTCAAGCCAGAAGATAGCTGCCCACTGTTTAAAAAGAGAAATGACACAATACATATTTCTTAAACTACTACCCTATCTTCAGTGATATAAGCAGGAATATGTTAGGCAGCACATAATTATCTCTAGATTGTATGAAAACCATTTTAAGAGTAGAATATACCACTGCTATTAACACCACTACTATATACCAATACTGTTAACGATTTGTATCAATATTTCTCCTGTTGTCTGAAATTAAGGCAGTTATTATTTAGCTAAGGAAATAACAATAAATACATTTATCTAAAAAGCTTTGAAAATAAAAAAAAAATAAAAATAAGGAAAGTATTTATTTTGTATAAGCAACATTTACAAATAAAGACAAGGAAAGCTAAAATTATAAGGCAAATGAATAGATAAAATTGAAGTAATGTCACAGAGTGCAGCAAGAAGAGGAGGGGCCCAAAGAGGAAAGGGTCAAGAAAGAAGTGTGAAGAAAAATGTTATGAAGAATTGTTAAATTAAAATTAAGAAAAGTTTATTATTTTGAACTATTATTAATATAAATATTTTCTTTTTACTATTTCCATTTTGTGAATATAAATTTCTATACAGAAGTCAAATTGTTAATGTAACAATCAACTCATTGCTCTAAGTTTTGTACTTTTGAGCAATACATTTTTTTATTATTATATGCAAAAAAAATGTATCAGGGACTGCAAATGAATATTGCAAAATGGACAAGGAACCACCATGGAACACATGCTTCGATGACAAATGTCGAGAGGTGATCCGGTATTGTTTGAATTGTGAATTGTTATTATGGTTTACTAGGAATTCATAGGTTATGCTATTTTGAATTTAGAGTTATGCTATTCAAAGGTATTCTATAATAAATTATGATTTTAGGTGTAGCTGGAAGAGATATGAATCTATCTGTAAAAGCTGGGTCTCTTGATAAAGCAACAACTTCTGCTAGTCGAACTGGACGCTTGGTTGCTGCAGGAGGTACTGGTGGAAATAAAAAATTATCTGAATCTTTGGTAACAGCTGCAAATCGATTGGAATCATTAGCACCTCAGTTAGTGTCTGCTGGAAGAATTCGATTGGGGTAAGTTTGTGTAACATTTTTTTTTTCTATAATTTTCGAGGAACATTGCCGTAAAATGAGGTGTTAGTTGATTAAATATTTATTCAATTAAAAGTACAACTAAATTTTAATAATAAAAAATTAGAGTACAAAGTTTTTCTTTTATTTTAGATTTTTTCTTTATTGGTGTCAATTATTAGGCTTTTGGGCATATTAGGCTTTGTGGTTTATTATGGATATGCCTGTGGAATTATATTTTAGCACTTGCAGCGATACGTCTTGCTTTTTTCCAATTTCTTCGTTATTAGTATCATATTAAAAAAAACCTTATAAAAATGCTATGGTATTCATATGCTTATTAGTTGCTCTATTTGTACTTTTGTTGTTCCAACAGTGTGGTTGGAGAGAGTGATCAAATAGAGAGAGACCAACATGATATCGACGTCGTTTTTTGAAAAAGGCTTAAGCACCAAAAATTTGAAATTTAGGTTTCGATTTATTATGGGACGTAAACACCAACTCTTATCAATTTCCGCTCACCAAATATCGATAAAAAAAATTGGAAATGTTCTAAAAATCGAATATTGATGATGTAAGCTACAAGTAATGACAACTCACATTGGTCTCGCTGGGCTTGCCCAGTGCTAGAAGCCTTAAAAATATATTATATATATATATATATATATATATATATATATATATATATATATAT
Organism: Rhaphigaster nebulosa; assembly: GCA_948150685.1. Taxonomy (NCBI): domain Eukaryota; kingdom Metazoa; phylum Arthropoda; class Insecta; order Hemiptera; family Pentatomidae; genus Rhaphigaster; species Rhaphigaster nebulosa. Next base: position 133,883,323 of record OX411306.1, read on the forward strand.
ATATATATATATATATTCTAATTATAAATATTTTGCCATCTTAATAAACTCCTACTATACACTATAAAATTAAACAAAAAATTATTGTAATTTGGAGAAATACCTTTTATGTGCTTTCTGTAAAGTTTGCTAAATGGCCCTTACGCCTTTTTCAAAAAATAGCTAGCTCCTAATACTGAATAAATAAATTTTAAAATATTTTATTTATATGGACATTTTAGGTGTTAATTAGTTTATCTAATTGTTAATCTTTTGCTTCAACCCATTTGGCAGAAAAAACATTCAAAATATGGGTTTGGTAAGCTTGATTTCAATTATTGAAATACTTCTAATTGGATTAAGTCAGTCATTACGTTGGTAATTTATTAAATATTTGAATTAAAATTTCAGAATTTCATAACTGAATATGTTAAATTGCTCAAAAGAATTATTAACATCATATTAATGAAAAATATACTATATCTGCTGTTAATTATTGTCATTGTTATTAGAATTAAGCTACGACAGTGTTAATATTTGAAATGATATTGTATAATCTTTAATATTTTCTTTTCTGTAATAACTATATGCATTGTATCAGGTCATCCCATAAATAATGTCGGTTTTTAAAAATCTGTCTGTTTATGTTAATATTACTAATACCTCCTTTACAATTTAATTGTGTTTACATATTTTGTTTATTATAGCATTATGTACTCTTCTGTTTATTATGTTTTTGTTGGAGAAAGTTAGTTAGCCTGTGCTCAAATTTCAATTAAAATGGATCTCCCCAAAAACCATATATATCATGTTATGCTAAATGAGAAAATGCTGCTTGAACTTATCGGAAATTTGTTTTATAAAAAAAATTTGTGATAGACTTGCTAACGATCTTAATTTAGGATTGTTTTTATTTTAATTTGAGTTAGTATATGCTGAATTTCTCGTTTTCAATTTAGTTATCCAACATCAAAAGCTGCTGAAGAACATTATGAAAACCTTAGGGGACAATATGCTGAATCTATTGCCAGAATCCGCTCTCTTTGTGATGATGCTATAAACTCTGCACATTTTACTAAAATATCAGGTATGCTAATTTTTGAATTTAAGCATTATGTTTATCTTCAGAATTCTTTTAAAAATAACAGAACACCCATAAAGAACAGTATTATTATCTTATCCATTCTTGTTAGCCTAACAGAATTATATTGTTTTTAAATTTTTCAAATGTTTAAAAAATGAATTTGACTTTGTTTCAAGAATACTTAATTATTGTTTGTTGTTTAGATTATTATTTCTACAGCTTCTTCCTTTAACTCTGCTTATCCTTGTAGGACAATAATTTCTTTTATATTCCAGTATACCAGCTCCTCACCCACAATACACCAAAAATCAGCAATCCTTGCTGATTGGTGCTTGCTATCAATGTTTTGTTAATTCTGTGCCTTTCAACATAGGAAAACTGTTTTACTACTCAGATCCCCTTAACAATGTTTTTTTAAGACTTGTTACAAAGGATGTTTATAGATTGATTTAATAAAAATAAAATAAAAACAATTGTTACCTGTCTAATGGCCTCTCGTTAGAGGTTCTTTATCTCTTGAGTGCTGGTATGTGATCAGTTTTATTTATGCTTAGCTATCATAAAATAATATTTGCGGCATTATTACATATTGTTTTGTAGTTTGTATAGATTTAAATAGATCTCAGCTGTCGACTATATCACTCATTAGACAAAGAAACCCCTGAACAAAGGTTGGATAGATGACAGTTTAAATTTTTAAGGATATTATATATCATTTTATAAGAATAATATAAGAAATTAAACTCCTGAAATATGATTATTTTATTGAATTATTACATATACAATTTGATTTCTAATAATAATTAGTATGGTAGAAATGGCAATTTGGTTTGGAATAGGAGTGTTTTCAAATTGACAGCTAGTTGGAGGGAAATAAACAGATTTATCGTGGCAAGAGTGAATTTGAGTATGGATATGCTATGTGCCAGGAGCCAGTATTCTGGAATAATACCTAGGCTTGGTTTCTATTTCCAACTTTCATACAGGTAATTGAATTTAAAGAAATTGAATACATAACTGACAATACTGTATAAATTTACTTTATACACTATCTGCTTCATTATATAAACAATAAATAGAGTATGCATAATTTTTTTAAATACCTTAAATAAATTATTTTTATCACATTTAATCAAATATAATAACATTTATATTAAATTAAAAATAAATATTGACTTTGGGCAAGAGATTTTGCCTATTCAAGCTTGCCATTTTTAGTAACAATCCATGTCAACAATGTTATTTAAACAACTTTGTGTTGATTCTGGTGAAACTTATTAAATTTGATCTTATTTTGTGATTAGTATAACCATGGAACTAGAGAGAAAATCTGCATGTATATATTGTCTTGTGTCTCTGTGTAAGAATATAACGAAAAGTAGACCAGATTTTTTCTAGTTCCAAGAAACTCAGCTATATGAGCATAGAGGTATAAAGCCCTGGGAAGAGATAAAATATCTCCAACAAATTGTTTACATTGTGCTGAAGACCATTTTGAAGTCAGTATAATAAATATGTCGTTTCCTTTACAGCTGAATTTACAATTTTGTTGTTTTATGTTGAAAAAATATCATAACCTGGAAAAGTTTTGATTGAACATTTGATGAAATTTTATCATTTTATATGTTTTATTTGTGGGCTATTTATTTTGCATGTTATTGTTTTTATGCGAATATACGTAGATTTGTATTGTTCTTTGTTTTAGTTAAAAGAGGATACAGAAAATTATATACAATACAAAATAATGAGTCACCATTCGATTCCCATTGTGATGTATAACAAAAATATTGGATATATTAATTCTAACTGTATTATGTTTTAACAACCGAAACATATGTACCTATTTACTCGATAAATTCGTAGATACAAATAATTCGTATTGAAGCAAAAAAATATGACATCATAAACGCGTCTATTCTCAGAAGATTATCCTACTCTGCTTTAACAAATCCGTTTTCAATCATTTTAGTTGCTACTTAATGGAACAAATCATGATAAAATTCAATTTATCATCTCATTAAAAGTTTATCCAGTAACCATACCAAGTAGTTATGCTTAACATGATCATGATTTTGTCACTGCAGCCTAGCCAATAACATTGTATTTAGATATTTTAAATTTTGTGCGTATTTATTGTATTTGTGTTTATGTTATTAAAATTTATTATTTAGCAAAAATTTGGAAAGAAAAACTATTTTGGTTGTAATCAATAAAGATTACAAACAATCATATTTGAACTAAATATATTTTTAATGCATATATCCAATCGGTAAAAATGAAATTTTTAAAATTTTAATAAAATAAGATAGATGTCAAAGGTGTTAGTAAGTTAGGATATCTACTCATTCTTATTAGCGGGTTACCTTATACTTCATACATCCCATGCATTCTTATCGTACATACCATGATGTTTCAATATAAAATAAATTAATATGCGAAATAGCTATAATATTTTTGTTAAGAGAAAATGTGTAATGATTAAATTTAATACGAGTCTGCTTACATATTTTTCCTTCTATTCTTTTATACTTCTTCATAGCAATGTTCAAACATTTTTTTAGAACTATAATGCTACGTTAATAGTTCTGATATAATTTTAATATGCTCTCCATAAAAATTTCGTTATTGAATTCTTTATAAGACTTGAAATGTGTTTTGTTTATAATTTTGTAATATTTATTTATTTATTATATATATGTTTATTTTTTAGAGGAGCATATGGCTAAGCACACTGTACTTTGTGAGGATGCCATTGCAAAGGGCGATGCAGAAAAGATGGTTAGTCATACAACGGCAATAGCTCGTCTTGCTAACAGAGTGCTCCAGGTTGCTAAACAAGAGGCTGAAAATTCAGAAGATCCATCCTTCATTGCTGGTGTTAATAAAGCTGCTGATCATCTTCAGAACTGTTAGTTCTATTTTATAAAATGTGCTCATATGTGGCAAGTTTTACATTTTCAATTAATTAGAAATAAATATGTCATTTGAACTGCAGTAGAAATGCAGTAGTGTCCTGAAAAGTTCTCCTGTATTGTAAATTTTCAAAAAGAAACATTTAATGCCACTGATAGAAAAAACAACCTATAATTTAGCTTGAATTAATGTTTTCTAAATGAGCAATATTATTATAAGTTTCTTCATTATCACTTTAAACAGTTACTTTAAAGTATCAATTTTTTATATAAAATTCAGATTGAGTATCTGAATTTCGATTCTCTGGAGCTATCTGTATTCAAATATTTGAACATGAGATGTCGGATTTTCCAAAATCTGAAATATCCTAAATCTGTAATACTTTCAAGTATTTGGATTTTTGTAGGTCTAGTCAAAATACTTATATTGAAATAATTTATTATTTGAAGAAGTCAGTTCTAGTAGGTACTAATCTTCATTTTCTCGTTAACATTTCTTCGGTAACAGATTATTTCTAGATGGCTTTATGGAAAAGTTTTCATTTTGTTGATTATCAGATTATTTGAAGAACATTCAATATCCATGTCAGATATAAACTAAAAAATACTAGGTTCAATTTAAGAAAGTACTAATAAACAAATTTCTGTCATGGTTTTTACAAAATCATTATTTTGGATGTAATATCTAGTGGACTTCATCTCCACATAGTATTGCAATTAGGATATTAATATGAAAATTCACCTCCCCCTCCACTTAAAAAAAATAATATACAGTAAAAAAAAATATTCATTTGAATTCGATCTTAACAAGAGAGATAATTATATTATTACTTCAATTCTGAAATAATTAGCATTTATTTTAATTCTGTAATACTTATCATTTTCTAATTATTAGCATTTATCTTTATTATTTTAACCCTGTAATAATTATAATTTATTTTTAATTCTCTAATAATTAGCATTTATTTATTGTTGTTCTCTTCTTTTTTTTTCTTCTCTGATACAACTTTGTGTTATAGGTGTTACCAGGATGGTCCAAGATGCTAAAGCTGTTGCAATAAATCCGCTAGATCATGCTGCTGTTTCTAGATGGAGAGAATCTAATAGAGCTGTAAGCATTAATTCTTATTTTATGAGTATTTTATTATAATTAACTGTAATTTATTTTTATAAATGTTGATTTACCTTTATATATCCTGTGTTTGACAAGTTTCTTCACAATTTTCATTTGATCTGTAATTTGTTATGTTTTCTTTAATTTTTAAGTTAATGACATCCGTTGGAGAAGTTAAGCATGCCCTCACTCATGACATTCCTGAAATGAATGATCTTCACATTAGTGGTAAGTTGAAGCAAATCATGTTTAATATTTTAATTTTTATTTAGCTTGAAAATCCTGCATGAACATTTTTAAAACATTGATAAATGTTTATACTATTAATGTCTTCCTGAGAGTTATTTTTCATACTGTAAATAAATAAGGAAATTATTTTATTTTTATTTTTTTCTGTAATATAAATATGTTTTTATATGAAGACGGGTTAATATAAATATGTACAGTATCAATTAGTTGCTTTTTGTATGCTAAGTGTGCTTCAGTTTTTGAATGCATAATTTAAAGAAATGTGCCGGTTTTTTGTGTTTGTTTTTCTTTACAATTTAAGATAAATTAAATAAAAATGATAAATAAAGTTATGTACATTTTTTTCTTTACTTAAAACTTCTTTTATGAGTAAAATAGTATTGATTATCTTTTAAGAACTGGTGCCCACTGATTTGTTGAACTCTCTGCTGTAAATCTATCTTAAATCAGAGTGATTGAGTATTTATGAAATATTTAAATATCATTCCATTTTAATATTTATATTGCCTCATAATTTAATTTAAACTATTGATTTTATTTCTTATCAGAATGATTGAGCATCTTTTAAGTTTTAAATTTATTAAAAAAAATTATAATGAAATATTTAAATGCCAAAAAATTTAATAGGTATGGGCCATTCTCTCATTTTGTTGGAATTTCGAAATTGTGATTCTATTAGAAAAAAGTAATGTAAAAAAAAAAGTTTTTTTTTGTAAACAACTTTATAATAGTCTACTAATGGTACTGGCAAAAAATCCCTTCATAGAATGTAGCCTATATGCATGCTTATGATCATGATTGAGTTCATGAAAATGAGGGAAACAGAGAGGGCGTGAGGGAAATAGAAAACATTCAAAATCCAATAATAAAATATTTATATTATCAATTACAAAACAATTATTAATGAGCATGAGATCAATCAGTCAATTAAAAGATATTAGTTAACACTAAATAAACATTTAAACATTAAACTTGAAAGAAAGATAATGAATAAAAACATTTAAAATGGTAAGACTTAATATACATTTAAGTTTTGAAATCAAATATTAGAGTAAGTTGACAAACAGAAATTAAAATAGAGTGGTTAATTAAATTTCACTCCTTTTCGACGACATCCAAGTCGAACAGAAAGACATGCTGGTGGGGTGTTTATAGATAAAAGGTTTAAGAGTCGGAGTTTTTCCAGTAATTTCGGTGAGTAATTGTTTTTTTGAAGGATTTTATTATTTCAAGTGCTTTATATTCTCAACAGTCCCAAATTAAATATATATGAAACACTTCAAATAATAAAATTGTTCAAATCCAATCCACAATTTTGCTTAAATGACCAAATAAATATCTCCAATAGTCCAATCTTAAATTTATTTCCATCTAAAACAGAAAAAACAGTTACTCACTGAAATTACTGGAAAACCCCCACCCTGAAACCGTTTACCTATAAACACAGCACCTTTCTTTCATTGCTAGGAAAGTTCAAACTTTTCTGTTTGATATAATCTACTTAAACCTTATGTGTATAATAATACCAAACTGTATTTTGAATTGCTTATTTTTGAATTTTTGTGTGTTTTTAGAACTGAAGATGAATTTATAACATTCGAAACTAATTTTCAATAAAAACTAAATTATAGAAGTGGCAAATAATTTATCAATCCCTAATTAGAATGTTTTATTGACTGGCTGCCCGTTAATTGTCTTTGTCACGGTATGAGGGCTAATTTAAATAAATAATAAATTTATTCATACACAAATCAGGAAGGAACTGGAAGTTCATTTTTCAATGAAACTATGAAAATAAACATCAAAGATCTGATTTTATCTTATTTCAATTATAGTTGATCCTATTGTGATATATTTCCCTCACTTTTGTTGTTGTATGGGAAATAGACATGTGGGAATTCGAATTTTGGGGTTGATTTGAGGTTAACAATACCACATTCATTTCAAAGTAAAAAAAACAAAACAAATGGAGCTCTAAACTCATTGGGAAACATGTACTTCAATGTAAATAACACAAAATCAAACTTACCTTCTTTAAAAAATCACTATATGAGGGAAATAGAATGACGAAGGACATGATTCGAATGAAGGACATGAATCCCTGTTAAGGGAAAATTAACAGAGGAAGTTTATTGTATTTCGGGTTACCATCAGTTTGGCTGGAAGCTACTGCAGTGTTGTCAGCCTGAAATATAATGGAATGAATCTTGGTTATGCTTTGGCGGGCTTTTTCAAAAAATGTGAGAGAAATAGATTGAACCTCTGGGACCGAGGCATTAGAGGCCATTGTTATTATTATAAACAATTAGTCTCACTTTCCATTTTAAAATTTAATATACTGCAACTTATCAGAGTTACTAGAAAAAAAAAGTAAGTTAATAATTGCAGAAATGGAGAACTTATTCGCCTTCAACGTTATCTTTCTCTAATAAAGTTGATCAAAACAATTTTTATGTGTGTATATATATATATATATATATATATATATATATATATATATATATATATATATATATATATCTTTTATCTCAAATAACACATGGCTATTGTACTACATAATATACTTTTGTATATAGATATTAATCGCTCGAATGCTATACTTAAATGGAAACAGTTATCTTGCTTCTTTTTTTTCTTCTATATTAACACCTTTTAGTGGTGTTGGTTGTAAAATAAAACTAAGATGTTTTTCAGAGCCTGTTTACCAGACACCTATCTTTAAAACGCCTTACTACGATGGACCAGGTAGATTCACTTTTGTAAATACTAGTTGCGTGCATATGAATGCATTTTAACTTTTAATCTTGCCTGTGTTCAAAGCTTGATGAGCATGATTTTCTCAATATTTTAGGCTTGTATAACGTGATTGTTTTATGTTTCAGTAGAATTTATAAATGTCTCTGTACTCTTGTTTTTTAAATTTGAAATTGTCCATGAAATTACTTTACTTATTAACACTTATTTCTGTAATTTATCTTGTTTGTTATTTTTGTTTTGTTTTTTTGTCCTCTTGTTTTAACTTTATTATTTATTTATTTTAGATTATGGTGCTATCACTATCTTAAATGGTACATTGTTTTTTATAACACAATTTTTTTGTTACATATTGCGGTATAAGTATAAAGCTTATTTAACTATCCTGTTTTTTGTAATTGATCAGTAACTTATTATTATTAATTTTTTACAAGTATTTTAGCACTCCTTTCGTTTAAAAGAAATTGCTGTTTAATTGCACTGTAAATTAATAAGACAGTTTCCTTAATTGTAGAACAATTTTTTTTAAATTAATATTAGTGGCTATTAGGCTTTGTTATTATTCATCTGATTATTGTCAGTCTTTATTTTTTAAAAATTTAATATATTGAAATATTTTCTTTTAAAATTGTTTCTAATAATTTTAGCAAATATATAATTGAAATGGCATATTCATGTATCAGTATGTAATGGCATCTATCTTAAATTCATCTATCAGTATGTAATGGCATCTATCTTAAATTCATCTATCAGTGTGTAATGGCCATGGCATAATTATTAAGACTGTAGTTTAATATGGAAAGGGTGTTACTGCATTCACTTGGAAAGCTGAAAGACAGTTACTTTAAATAAAAACTTAAAGATGGAGAAATATACATTTGAAAATTTATAAAAATATTATATATATCTGTAAAATATTGAACATTATATATAAAAGAGTTTATCCTCTTTCAAAATTTCATTGATTTTACATATTTTAAATTTTTTCTCTTAAGCCAACATGTAAATATTATACCATTGTTAAAAAATATTTAAAGAAAGCATATCATATGTTTCTTCATTTTACTCTTCAGATTAAATTTAACTTTATAGGTTAGTTGCCATTATGATGAGAATCATGTCAACTATTGGCAGAATTGATTATCTTATACTTCGGTTTCAATATCATAAAATTGATAAAAAAGTGATGTTGCAAGTAAAATTTGGCTGTAAAATTGGTTGTAATAATGGTCAATATCTGTTGCACATCTTCCATAAACAAGTTTTGATTGACCAATACTTTTTCAATGAATAAAAATTATTATTAATTTATTTTGTTTCCACTTGTTAGGAATTTATATTGTATAAAATGAGAGTAAAACTATATTTAATGAGAGGAAAATACTTTTGGAAGACCCCAAATGAGTCCAGACAAATAAAAAATAGTAAAAACCAACAAAATTAGTGCAGTATGTAACTAACTACAAATTTTGTTATATTTTTGTAATTAAACTGGAAGGCAGGTCTTTTGTTGAAATGCAAATGTGTTGTGTTGTCATTTTCATTTTTTAGTCTTATGGTGAATATTTTTTTTACTTATTTTAAAATGAACTAAGTAGTTAAAACATTTAAAAGTAGAGTGGTGTGTAGTTAAATCAATAAATATTTACATTTTTGGAATTAGATAGAGAGCAGGTGCAGAATTGAAATATAAATGTTATGTGATCAGATTTTGTTTTAATTATTTAGTGATATGGTTGATTTATATTGATATCTTCTAATTAATTTTAAGGTTAAATAGTAAATATAAATACCAAGCTACAATCCTGCTTTTATTTCTATATTTTTAGACACTTATAGCAATTACTTTAATTTAAAATTTTGTCACAACCAGTAAGTTCATTCAGTTACAAGAGTTGAGCATGTTTAGGTTTTCTTGTATCTACTAATATTCTGATGTTTTAAATTGATTTTAACTTTATTATATTAATCAGTGTCTATTTTTATGGTTTGCTAATTATTGTGTTGTATACTTAAAGTGTGGTCTATTGTTAAGGCTAAACCTCACCAACTTTTAGTAAAGTTTTTTTTTCAATAGATGGCGACCAAATTCGTCAATATTTACTTCCTCGTTTGTAAATGGCCGAATAAAAATATATTTAGTTTATTTTTTGCTGATTCAATAATTTCACTATAGTAGAATTTATATAAGTCCATAATCTGTCCAATCCATAAAAAGGCTAATCGGCTGGTATGTAGCAATTATAGAGGCATCTATCTCCTTACTCTCGTGCGCACACATACAAAGTTTTGTCCAACATCCTCTTTCAAAGCCTACTCCCCTTTGCAGAAATAAGCTTAGATCCTCATCAGTGTGGTTTTCAGAAAGGATAATACACGATTGACCAAATATTCTGCTAGCACATCATACTTAAGAGAGAATGTGAATATAACCCTAAAACAAAACATGCTTTTGTTGATTTTAAAGAAGCATATAACAGCATTCATGGGAAACAGCTGTACAAGATAATGAGAGAATTCAAAATCCCTAAGAAGTTAATTAGAATGGTAAGACTCACCATGAGGGAAGTGAGAAGATGCAGGTTGGGGGATGGCTGAGAATGATCTGCCAAAGAAAATAATGACAGAGGTACTTCATGGATCAAGACGTAGAGGAAGACCTCCGCTTTAATGGAGTGGTGGTGTGGCTGGTAATGCCAAGTCCGTGCTTGGTGTTGGAAATAAACATTCCTAATTTTGAAGTATGACTTGATAGCCATAAAATGAACTAAAATGGTGAGGTTTAGTCTTAAGATGCAGTGCCTGATCTATTAGTTTAAGAAATGTTAATTTTGATAATTTTTTTAAAATTTTCTATCATCATTGAATTTCATTTTTCCCTTTATTTTTATCTTCTTTTTACTTCCTTGTACGAAGTAAAGGAAGTATTGTAATCGCGAAAATTTTCGGTTTTCAGATTTCGACGGAAATATCCATTTTGTCCATCCCTGAATCCATTTTGACTAGTTTCGTCATGACGTCTGTACATACATAAGTTCTCGCATAACTCAAAAACGGTTAGCCGTAGAAAGTTGAAATTTTGTATTTAGGATTGTTGAAAAATCTAGTTCTGAACCTCCCTTTTTGGTTACTGCTTGATCACCGGAAGTGGTACTTTACTTGAAGGTCATAATTGATTTCCATTAAAATTATATTAAAATACTATGCAAAACTTCTCAAATTTAGTATTTATAACTTATATATTGATTTAAATAACATACTAGATTTTGGTCTAAATTGGAAAACCGGAAGCGTTACTTTACTTGAAGGTCATATTAGACTTTCATCAAAAATTATATTAAGATATAATGTAAAACATCTCAAATTTGGTAAATAGGACTTTTATATCCTTATGAATACATTTACTATATTTTGCTTAAAATTGGTGAGCCGAAAAGGGTACTTTACTTGAAGGTCGTAATAAGCTTAAATCAAAAATTATATTTAAATTAAATACATAATCATATGTTTCGGTAATAAAGATTACAAACGCAATTTGGTTTCCAATTCAATTAAACATTTTTATTACTTGTTTTAAGTGTTAAAATTGAGTGCAAAATTCTGGTTTTCCTCCCCATTTGTGTGTATGTGAATAGATGGATGTCGTGACGCCGAGTGTCGTTTTTGAGATACTGCAATCTTCGGAAACTAGTAACCAAATGCAGGATCACTTTTTGAGCCACCGATTTATAGTTTAATAGACGTACAAGGAAGTCATGTGTTGTCCACATCAGATATTTTTTAGAAGATAAAATAATGTTGTTTACCCAATTATGAAAATTTTTATAATTTAATAATTGGTCAAGTGGCTAAGAATGATTTACTACTAGTACATGGAAACCTAGAAATATATTGCACTTAGGAATTTATTTCATTTTTTATTTTCTTTAATAATTGGATGACCAACTTAATAAATATAATAACCTCTAAGATTCAATTTTATTTCATTTTATTTGTTATTGGAATATTTATATTATTACTTTGCATTAGATTTTGTTCCTCCAAGACCTCCACTACCTGGTGGCGAGCTTCCTCCACCAAGACCACCACCTCCAGCTGAAACAGATGATGAAGATGATATGTTTATGCAAGCTCCTCAGCCTAACCAACCAATTATGGTAAATACATTTTATCTATGTACTGTACCATGTCATTGTGTATTAAAAATTGAATAATGAATGAGCTTTTAATAGGTTATTTATACATACAGTCCAATCTTGATAATCCAATAAATTTGGAACCAACAAGTTGCCACATAATCAAATATTTCGGACTACTGAGGACCCATTTACAAAATACAGAATAATTTACAGTACATAATACAGAATTTACAGTACAAAATAAGGAATTAAGGTCAAAATAAAACAAAGCTAACTTTGCTTTATTAACCAATTAGTGCCCTGCAAAACTTTTATATCCTATGAAACATCTTAATCACTATTTCTTACTAACATGAAACATCTTAATCACTATTTCTTACCAAGCTTAATCACTATTCCTTTTTCAATTCAATTGTTTGAAAGCTTTTATGTCTTAACAGGTGGTTCAGTTTTGTGAAATTTTCGGTCTTGATTTTCAGAATGAATATTGACAAACAGTAAGTTTTAATTTGTTTTATATTTGAAAAAAGCTGTCTCATGGTAATATTATTTAATGATTTAGGAATAATATTGTATTGTTTTTCAAAATTATAAAAAGTTTGTTTTGATTTTTTTACTGGAGAACTTAGATGTAACATAGAATAGAATAGAAAAATAAACTTTATTCTGGGACTAGGTCCCTTAAGAATAACAAGCATGTACAGGTATAAAAGATAACAAAAAAAATATCTGGTCAAAGATTATATAATAAAGGTCAATTAATTAATATTTACAATAATCTCAATTAAACATATAAGTAATGAAAAATAAAAGAAAAAAGAATATCCTTCTGGTAAAAAAATACAATAAATATTATTTTAGTAACAAAAAGTAAAAAGAGAAAAAAAAATAGAAAAAAAGAAAAAACATAGGAAATAAAAATATTTTAAAAAAATACAAACAGAGCAATCCTGAGTTAAAACAACATTAAAAACAAATTCTCACTTCTAAACAAATTTTATTAAACTATATAAATATAATAAAATAGCTCACAGAATTAAAACTTTGCATGATAATTGAAACAATTATTTACAACTAATCAAGATATTTCATGATTAGACAGCGTCTTTTTGGGAAGTGAGATGTTGAAAAAGGTGGAATTTGAATGAAAAGAGAGAAGAAGAATGCCGGATATCAGATGGGAGGGAATCCCAGAGGACAATGGAGTGGGCAAGAAAAGAACGTTCGAATGTTTTGGTTCTGTGGGAAGGGATATAGAGGTGAGAAAGGCACGATCTTGTTTCCTGTGAATGGACAGAGGATTTGAATTATAGGAGACTGTAGATGTAGAATGGATGCTGGGAGTTGATGGTTTGGTATAGGAAAGATCCAAGGAATTATTGTCTACGAATGTTCTACTTGGAGAGGATCAAGTAGTTTGGACTTTTGAGGAAACTAGATATTTGCGTTTGGACTCTTCTTTCTTGAGGTTTGGAAAGTTTAGAGAGGATGGATATTAGGATATTCTTTAGGAGATCTTGGATTGGAGGTTTTGTTAATGGGATGGACTAAAGCTTTTTTACAGGTGCTAGGAAATACTGAATTTTGGAGTTATAAATAATATATGAACAGAAGAACCAGTAAGATTTCGGGAAGGCATAATTTTAACAATTTTACAGGTATTCCATTAAAGCCTGTGGAATTGGTATGCGATTTTACTATGGAGGAAATAAGGTCAGTAGGAGAGGTCGGAAAAATAAAAATTACTGGAGTTAAATGATGAAATTATGGAAAACTGGGAAGAAGAGGGTTGAGTATACAGGCATTTAAAAAGTATGAGTTTAATTCATCGTGTGAGACTTGAGACTAATGAGGAAGAGGATGTGCAAAGAGAGAGTTTGCGAAGCAGTTGCCATTTTCATTTAGATTCAGGAGCAGAGGAAAGGGCTTCGTGAAAGTAATTGGATTTCGCTCGCCTGATAGTTGTCTGTATCAAATTGTGGAGTACCCTTAATGCTTGATAGTCATCTGCTAACCTTGTATATCTGAACCGTCTACGGGCTACCAAAAGAGGCATGAGGCTGCCTCATGCCTCTTTTGGAGATCTTTAATTTCTTGGCACATCCAAGGAGCAGGTCGGTGACGGAAGGTAGAGGTTTTGGGTGGTGCATGGGTGCCAAGGATACTGATGAGATTAGATGTGAGGATGTCAACCATGGAGTCAATAGAAGTACAGGAATAGATTTCACTCCAATTCAGGGTTTCCAGGTTGGGTAAGATGTTTTCATGGATGAGGGTGTCAAGGTTGCGGAAAGTTATGGTTTTAGGAGAGATTGCTGGAGTTTGGATATTGTGTGATATTTGGATTAGATCATGAAAGGACAGGAACGGAACGGGCAATTGAGAAGAGGAGAGAAGCTTCTGCGGTGAATCAGTGACATGCACGTTCAACCATGTTTCAGACCAGCAAGTATGGTGGGTGGGAGCAAAAGGAACAATGAAGAGTGTGATTGATGGGAAGAAGCTTCAGTTAAAATCATATAATGATGGGAGCCTAGACGTCAGCAAAAGATGTTGAGGTCTTGGGAACGGTCGATGCAGATCACTGGGTGGCCATCATCTTTCCGGCAGCGCACTCTACCACCTGAGAACCGCATGCACTTTAATTTGCCTGCAGACATCTTCTGTCGGGCGAGCCAGTACATGCGTCTGTTTGCAGGAGACATTTCTTCCCCGAGATATATCTGATGGGAGTCATTCATTCATGGGATAGCCAATATCCCGGGTGGAAAGCTTCTCTGAACAAGCTTGTCCCGCATAGACTGCCTTACAACGCAAACTATTACAGGAGGCGATCATGGATCATCTTTTCTCGGTCTTTGACGCTCCACCATATCTAGGTCCTCCACGCAAATCTTAATCCCGAGGCCTGCTTCCACATTGGTCACCAGGGCTGCGGGAGTCTCTTCCGCATGGAGTGGAATGCCCCGAATCTCCAATGATCTGCAAAGTAGCTCCTGCTCCGCCTTATTTAGTCGAACTTGGAGTTCTCTTATTTGATGTTTAAGGGTCTTGTTTTCTGTAGAGAAGTCCTCTAAATGCTTGGCCTGGCTCTTGAGGTGGCTTTCTATTTTGGAAAGTCTCTCATTTAACTCAAAACTGAGTTCTCTGTATTTTTTTAGAGATGTTTTCAGGCTTTGAATGTCTTCGTTCACATGGGTGGCGAGTCGATTCACCATCTCTAGTATATTCGAAGGAGGCGGCTTGCTGTAGGCTGCTCTTGGTCGGTCAAGATGGTTTTTCACTTGATGAGCCAATCTTTTTTCCTTTGATACACTTGGCGCAGAACCAAGATTTTTTTTTAGCCTTAAGCGCTGTAACCTACATCTTTATTATGTAGGTTACAGCACTTGCCATGAAAAATATCCTAGCATTTACTGCAACTCAGATTATTTTTCTCATCTCTGGAGATCACACCTTCACATATCGAGTGTGAAGTTTCAATTAATAAATAGTAAATATTACTCACAGTTGGTGGTATTTATCAACAGTGGCGAGTGTTTATAACCTTTAATAATCAAAGGCTTAGGGATTACCTGGCGCTCGAGTAGCTATATCACAGAATAATTCGATCTTTCTTTTCTGATTTTTAATAAATTGTAAATTTATATAAAACATGGATATGTGGGAATCAAACAATATTATACAAATCAAAAGATTAAAATTTTTTTCTTAATAAAATGACGGATATAGAATATTAATGATAAAACAGTATAGGAGCGATGTTGATGGGTTGACATTTCAAGCCAGACATAAATGGTTTGCTGGGCAATATTGCAACATTTTATAGAAAATTTATAAATATGCTCAATTTTTTTTCTGTAATTATTCCTGTAATTAGCTTTTTTTTTCTATGAATATTTAATAATTTTGTTTTATTTGTGACAGATTTTTATGCCAGAACTAAAAATATCTGTCCACTAAAAACAAATTTCAAAATATACAATTATTATGAAACTCTTTTTTCCCTTGGAAAATTAATGATATACTTATTTGGATTTTTTTGGTTTTTAATGCTGAATAACTTATTTTAAATAAATCATACAGATACGAACAAACTTTTGCCATTTAAATAAAGCATTTCAACTTTATAGTATCAAAAAAAAAAATTTTAAAATTGTTAAGACTACGAAATAATTGTTATAAACTAATTTACTGATTGGTTTACTATCCTAATTACAATCTGTGAATTTAAGGATGGTTTTAAAGTAATTTTTGTTTGTTTACTAGATGGCTGCTCATGGACTGCATGAAGAAGTTCGTCAATGGTCATCAAAGGATAATGATATCATCGCTGCTGCAAAAAGGATGGCTCTCCTCATGGGTCGACTTTCTCAACTGGTCAGGGGAGAGGGAGGAACTAAAAGGGACCTAATAGCAACTGCTAAAGAAATTGCTGAAGCATCTGAAGAAGTTACCAGACTAGCTAAGGAGCTAGCAAGAGAATGTACTGACAAGAGAATGAGAACGGTTAGATTGCTATTGCTATTTATAATATATATATTTTAAACTTTTGAATCGTGAACCATTTTTAGTGATCTGTTTTTAAGTCAGAAATAAGAATATTATATATTCTCTGTGCACCTTTGAACTTAAGTTATCTTAAGTGTTCATGTTTTTATTTTTTATTTATTAATTTTTTTTTTATAGAGTCTTCTTCAAGTATGTGAAAGAATACCCACAATTGGTACACAGCTGAAAATTTTATCTACTGTGAAAGCAACAATGCTTGGTGCCCAGGGTAAGTTGATTGTTTTGTTTTTTTTGTTTATTATTTACATTATTTAATATTTTGAAATAAGTGTTTGGATTATTTGGTCTGCCGTTTGTGTTGATTTTGTAGAATGGTTGAATATTTGTTTTTGGAGGTATTTTTACCATTATTCATGCTTTTTATTCATCCAATTTTTATATAAAATTGTATTTAAAAAAATATAATTTATTAATTAATTTTGCCATTTTTCTAGCGATTCTCTCCTAATATTTTGAACTTGTGCAGGAAATTTTTCATGCTACAGCATAGTCATTTTAACCAGTACAGTAAAGCTCTTTTATAACAGGTTCTATCATTGATAAATGGATTTAGCATTTTTGCTGAATATGGAATAGCAAAACTATGTCAGCTAGTGATATACAATTGAGTAGATGAAATCTAAGGTTAATTGTTGTTCATACAATTTATGCAAAAATAAAACAACTCTAAAACAAACCGTGTTTTGGACTTAAGTAGTTGCATACTAATGCTGGTGTTAAGTGTTTACTACATATTTTTAACTTCTGATGTAATTCTGATTGATGTGATAGGATTAGATTCCTCAACTTCTTAGGGATTTTTTTTTTTTTTAGTCATATGCTTTAATTTTAATTTAAAGCTATTTTTATGTTAAATAAGCATGTTTTAAAATATTTTGCCAACTTGGTCATACAGTACATTCTTTATTATTTATACCTTTAAAAACTTGTTTATTATGAGCTGGAATTTCGTTACTATGGACAACAATTATTCTTATTTGTTATTACTAGGTTTAACTGTACTTATGAATAGCTTTATTCTGCAATTTTTCCTTAGCCTATCTTTGGTATTCCATAGTTGCTTTAATTTCTGATTCTTAAATTGTTTATAATTACCAATTTCCAGTTGGTAATGTTATTGTCTCTATTTTTCAATTGTTCAGCTTATCTGACTGCTTACTAAGGAATAATTTATCTTTATTTATTTATTTATTCTTTAATTATTTATTTCTCTTGTTTTAATTTGAGGCATGAAATTGTTCCTTATTGGTCAGAAATTTATCAAATAGTATTTTAACATTAGGTAACTTCCTTACTATTAAGGTGGCTTTAATTGTCTTCTATGGGAATAAAAAATATCTCATCTTTTGTGGAGCTATACAAATTTTTTTCCAGTTGTAAAGTTTGATTTATAAAATAAGGACTGTTTAAAATTTGGAAAATATTGTTCTGTTTTTTTTAAATAACGTTTTGTTATCATACTAGATTTTTACAAAAACCCTTGTGCGTTAGTATAGCTTTATTTCAGATTACATATTTTAAACATTATTGAATATATTCTCTTCAAAAGTAAAGTCCGTTGTTTTCAACTATTTTCACCCATCTTTCTGTCAGTAATTGAATTTGATTTCCTTTGGTTTTGAGTCAAAGAACTCTTCACATCCAATTTTTACATCTTCGTAATTATCAAATATCCTGCCTTTTAAAAAATGAGCCATTGATCTAAACAAACCATAATCTGATGGTGTAATATCTGGACGATATGCAGGATGAGACAAAACGTTGACTTCTTGCAGTTCCGATAATTTTTCCTTGGTCAAACAAGAACGATGTGCAGGGGCATTGTCGTGCTGCGAAACGGCTTGGTTCCTGTTGACCAAAGTGGAGTACTTTGTACTCAAAACTGCATAAACTTTGTCTAGCTGTTCACAGTAAAGGTTTGAGTCGCTGTTATGGCCGATAAATCACAAGTATTTTAGTTGGGTCCCGGTTCACACATTCAAGAAGAACATCATCATCAACCGACCGATGGGCGACTTGATCTGGGTGGTACGGCAGTATTTTGATGGATAATTGACTCTCCTTCTATGGCACAAATTTCATCAGTGGCTGCCTTTGCGCTTAAACCTTTTTTCCAGTAATGTCTCAAAAGACCGCGAATCACGATTTTTTCCTCTGACATCGCATTTGCATTTTAAAAATGTAAATGACCCCATAAAGCCAATTCAAGTCACAAGGAATTATAGAATAAATTATAGGAATTATAGGAATTAAGTCAAAGTAAACATTGACATAAATATTAGGAACAAAAACATTATTATAGGATAATTATGAGAGTTGGAATTATGGGTTCTGTTCATGCACAAGGACTTCTGTAACAACCTTGTATTATTGTGTATTGAATTTATATCTTTATTCGGCTTATTTTGTTTTTTCTTTGGAGTTTCACCATTTACTTTGTTCTCAAATTGCAAATGTTTTCTGGTTTCAACAAACAGTGATGTTCATAGGAAATAAGTAGGAAGAAGTATTTTATTACCTTATAAATTAAGCCCTAATGTTTTATTTTGAATGTGAAAGGCATTTCATCAATAACAGAATTGAAATGGTGTGGATATTGAATGTTGTTCTTGAAATGCAAAATGTCATTCAAGTAATATGTCACTATCTGCTGGTCGGTTAGTTATTAGGAAAGGATTTTATTTACTGAGTCTGTGTTGTCAATTAAACTAGTGGGTCCATTGGAATTTTTCAAACTTTTTGGTTTCATCATCTTACAGATCACAGATATGCTTCATGTAAGGGTACGACAAATTAGTCTAATTATTATTGAATTGATTTTAATTATTATTGAATTGATTTATCTGTTAAATAAAAATGTTTTAGAAATTTAGTACATTTTAATGAACCTGGAATCTACTTTTGTAAATAGCAATAAACTGAAGCTATGAGTTAACTTCTAATGTTGCAATATGAACTGTATATATCACTTGCACCAAACTTCATAGACAATGCACCCTACACCGATGTTTTGTAAATAAATGATGATTGATTATGACAATTATATTGGATTGGCAAATAAGTCCTTCGGTTTGTCTTTTACCAATTGCTAACAAGTTTCTTAGAAATTTATTCTCTCCGATTGGATAGCTTCTACTATTTATAACATGTCATCAACATTTCTGTAAATCTTTTTTTAAATTATATCAGTATTTTATTTCTAATTGACTAGGCTTTAGAAGAGATATTGTTTATTAAATTATCGCCAATATGATCAACTAAAGAAAATTGACCCGTAAAGTAATTTTCTGTATAACGTCGTTTTTAGAAAAAGGCTTAAGCGGCAAAAATTCAAAATTCAAGTTTCAATTGATTATGGGACTTGAACACCATCTCTATCGATTCCCGCTCACGATATACCGGAAAAAAAAATTGGAAATGGTCTAAAAATCTAATATTGATGGTTTAAGCACCAAATACTTACAACTTTCAGTCGTCATTCTGGCTTTAAGTAGTGCTAGAAGACTTAAAAATATATTTTAATTATAAAGGTTTTGCCAGGTTAATGAGCTCCTACTGTATACTAAAAAGAATAAAATAATAACAAAATATATTGTTATTTGGAAAAATCTTTTCATGTGTTTCCTGTAAAGTTTGCTAAATGCCTTTTTCAAAAAACGATGCCGATATGTACATGTACATCTTTAACTTGCTAATATTGGTTTTCCAATGTTTGAACAAGAAATTTAGTTTGTAAGGATACTCTATGGTCATCTGGTAGTTCTGCAGACATTGATTTGAGCAATAAGTCCATTGTTGCTTCAAATAATTCTCAATGGTTAGAGATATCGCAATGGTACTTTAAATATCACATTTGAGCGTGGAAATTCATTTACATAAGCTTGAAAACATATCTATATGGTTTGGTCATCTGAAAGACAGTTTGTTGCTGACTCCTGGTTAGTCAGCAACAAAATACTTTTAGGTCTTGTATGGGATGTTTTCCCATATCCTCCTTATTTGTCTAATCTGGCTCTAAGTTATTACAATTTATTCCAGTCTGTAGAATTATATGAGATGAAGAAGATGAATAAGCCATCAAAACCAGATAGGTTTTTTGCTAGAAAACATGCATGATATGTAGATATAGCATAATAAAATTGGTGGAAAGAAGTGGTCTAATTAACTTGGCTATACATGATAGATTAAAATAAATTTTATATCTGTAAAAACACGCAATAAAATAATGAGTTTTATTTTCTGTAAAAAAACCAATGCAACTTATTTGCGTACCCAATATTTTAACATTTTTAGCATTCAATTGATGTTCATGTTGCACGCTACTTTATAAAAAAAAATTAGTTATATTATAAAATTAAATTTGGTCATATCTATCATTATATTAGCTCAGCTATTTTTCTATATTCCAGAAAATAATTATCATTCTTACTTAGTGAATATTAAAAGAAATGTTATTATACATCATTTTAGGCGTTTTATTATTTATTTTTTTTGTGACCAATTTTTGCTCTGTGTATTGTATCGTTGTTTACCGAAAAGTTTATAATGAAATGATGGGCAAGTAACACTTTGGTTCTATTTTACTTCAAAGTTATTACTCAATGCTTAACTGGTAAAATATTACAATTACCTACTTGTAGCACAGTACGCAAAGGAGTTTTTTTCAGGAGAGCAAAATACTGTTCTATCCTTCTGTGTTTGAGGGGCACCTTTAGTTTTTTCTGACACAAACAGAAAAAATTAAAATTATCAAAGGTGTCTCTTAAACACAGAACAATATAATGTTTTTTTTTTTTTGCTCTCTTGAAAAGAAGTGATTTACAGATTTGTTAGTTTAGTTTGGGAACGATGACATACTGTAAATGAAACTTTTTCACCATTATTGGAATTATAACATTTTTATTCTATGTATACGCTATCAGGCATAACAAATGTTTTTTTCTATTGCTATTTTATTAAAAATTAATCAATTTAAGATAAAGTACTTCTTAGAATTTAGTGTAAAAAAAAAAAAAGGTAAATATTAGTCAATTGAATATTTTAGGTACCAAATTGTTTTATTTTATTGTAAAAATCCTAAATTCATCTAAGACTAACTCAATTTATACTGGCATTATTGTTGTTACTGTTATTGGTGGAGGTACAAGTCTAACAAGTGGCCGCATTAGTCCTTTTCATTAATCTCAAACAGTTTCTCTACCTTAGCTAGAGTTGGAATGTCAAGATTAATTAAATTACAACCAATATCAAACCCATTTAGGAAGGAATTGGATCCAAACCACTTTAAACTGGATGCTCTGGGATCAATCCATTAAATTTGAATCTACTTATAAACTGAGTGATTCAGTTGACAATTGAACTGAAATGAACCTAATTTTGATAAAGTACATTCAGTAGTTTCCTATTGATATCAATAACATTACAAAAACCATGGTACTTCTTTTCCTGATGAATTATTTCATAAAGTAGTCTTCTGTAGCACTTTACTCAGTCCAAATATCAATCTTTTCCTCATTATGTAAGTGATTGGCTGAATTGATATTAATATCTGATTTTGTTTTACATTAAAGTTGTTCTAAAATTATAGGCTTCAATAATTTTAGCTAGGAACTTTTCTTTTTACGAGTTAACTCATAATTGCCTTATTCATTGGCCCTGTATGTTTATTGCTTGCTATCACCAGATGCTTAAGTTAAAGACTGAAAAGAAATAAAAATACATAAAATAGATTGATATAATTATTGATATTAAAATATTTTAAAAAATTAGTATCTAACCATTGTAGTGCATTTCTAATTTGATAGAGTAGAAATTAAAAGAATAGTCAGAAACAATGAGTATTCATTATGGAAAAAATAATTAAAATATTTATAAAATGAGTATAATTTTTTTTCTCTTTATATTTTATTCTACACCTATCATATACACAAAATTGACAATTAGTAGATTGCCTGTCGGAAACATGGAAACAATATGACATGAAGAAGAACAGCACCCAGCAGTACTTCTTCTGTGGCTTGATTTAATGTCTTATGATAACAGGTCTCTCATTCAAGTTCTTTTTAGCCTTCTCCTTGTGTTCTCAGGGATGAGAGTCATGGCAATTTGTTCCATTAGTGAGTTTGTTGTCCGATTAGTTTTTAATAAAAACGTTCGTATGTGTTTGTCGACCGTTGGCATTTGTAAGTCAGTATGCAAAGTTTTGTTATTAATGTATCATGGTTCTTTGGTGATAAGTCTTACTGTCTTTGATTGAAAAGTTTGTAGTCATTTTATGTGAGTCTGGTTAGTGATATCATAAATTTGTAAAGTATATGCCCAAACTGTTTTTAATAAGTACATGTGCGTGCTTAGGTTTGTTTTTTTGTAACTTAAAGTTTCTTCTGAATAATGAGTACATTAATTTGAGTTTCAGGTTAAGTGACTGGTGTTTTTTCTTAATATGGAGACCCCATGTCTTTCTCTTATCAAACATTAGTTCAAGATATTGTACTTTGTCTATCTGTGGGGTGGGTGAGTTATTAAGGTAAATGGGAGGGCATATCTCATGTCTAAGAGTAAAAATGATGTGTTTAATCTTCCATAGTTGGCACTAATTGTGCAACTTTTAAAGTTATTTTGTTAGTTCAGTTAGGCCAGAGTTGCATTTTTTAAGTTTAATAATTATGGCAGTTGTCTGCGTAGGTTGCTGTCAGTATGTTGACTCTGAGGAATGTTGTGTGTATATGTTATGCTCAGTAGCAGTGCAAGTATTGATCCCTGAGGCTATCGGTCTTATTGAAGATAGCTCTGTGCCCTGTCCAATGGAGAAAAATCTGTCTGAAAAAAATGAGTGAAGAATTAAGTAGTAGGTATATGATAGTACAGTCTTGAGCTTAAAGAGAAGCCCCTAGTGCCAAAAGTACAGTCTTGAGCTTAAAGAGAAGCCCCTGGTACCAGACCTCGTCGAATGCTTGGGCGACTTCTAGAAATACTCCAATAGTATATAACTTCCGCTCTTTTGCTCTATTGTAGTCTGTTACTCTGTGTATTTGCTGAGTTGTTGAATACGATTTTCGAAAACCGTATTGATTGTAAGGAATTATTTTTTTGTCTATCAGTAAGTTTAATAATTAATAAAAAAAAAAAAACCTGTACCTCTACAATCCGTGAAGGGTCTTGGGTTAAGTATTTGGTAAGGACCATACTGTTTCTAAGCCAATGTTTATGCAAGTAGGTGATTAGAACAAGATCACGCTCAACCGTCAGGTTTTTCCCCCGATTATGGGTACCCACTTTATAGAGGCTGGGTGAGCCCCAGAAGGGTCTCCTGATCCCATATGACTGATCCACGGCAGAAAACAGAATAAATAATTATCTGCCTCAGCCAGTCTCGAACCCGGGACCTTGAGATTAGTAGCACAGTGCCTGAGCTATCCCGCTCCCTTAATATTGAAAGATAAAGTCATTTTTCAAAAATTTTGCAAAAAATAGGGAGTAAACTAATTGATCTGTACGAGGAGGGGTTGTCTTTATCTTGTTTTTTTAATCATGGTTATAAGAGAATATTTCCACTGTATTGGGAATTTTGTAGTCCTAAGTATTAAGCTGTCGATTTTTGTAAGGAACACTAGAATTTTACTAGGCATTTGCTAGTACTTACTTCAGCATTTATTAAGTCATAGGCTGGAGCTTTTCTTGTTGGCTAGTGTATATTCACGAATATAGAAAGCATACTTGTATAACAAAATAATTATTTAAATAATTTTGGTTTGTTGGTAAGACTTATCAGTGGAGAGGGGAGTGGTTTTAAAGTGTAAAGTATTTTTCGTTATAATTCATTCTTTCTTAACTTGTTCCCTGATATGGCTCTTGGGTCTTAGTATTGGGAAAAAGTATTAATTATAATTACCGAATATCACTCTAGAATAACACTCTTAAAGGTTTCCAATTGATAAAGCAGTTTTACTTAAATTTTAACTCATTTAATTTGCTTATTTTTTAATGATTTGAGTAATAATTGGTTTAATATGGTGTATTAATGATCAATAATTAAGGTTTATTAAGTTTATTTCTTTAACTTTATTTTCTATCTTTTTGATAATAGTGAAAGGTAAAGATAAAATGTTCTAGATGTGTTACTGTAATTTAATTCTGTATTAAATATTAACAGTAATAGTAAAAGTATTTATAATGTATTTATTTATGATAGATGTGATCAAAAAGAATTTATATTCCCATGAAGGAGTTAAGTCGAATATTTTATATGTTGTCTTGTATTTTTGTTGTGTGTTGGGTTTAACACCTCTAACTATTCCAACTTTGGCAGAGAGAGTGGATTATTCTACAAGTTACCAACATGCTCTAATCAGAGTGAGAAGGAATTGTTCTTGGGCCAGCCGCAAAATAAAAGCCAGAATATAAAAAGTTACTTAAGAAAAATTAAATTGTTTTCAAATTTAAGCAGTTGTCGATTGTATGATAGAAGTAATGTATAGCCAAAAATTTGTCTTGAAACTAAATTCATCAAAACTTCTTCTAAGTGTGGAATATAAGCCGGAGAATAATTTTATTGTTAGATTTTTTTTTGGTTGATTATTTCTTAACCACAGGAGCAAAGCATTGTTGAATCCAATCCACTAGATTAATAACCCACTGGTTACCCATGCATTATTTTTGGCCCTCCTTATAAGTTTTTTGCTTTGGAGGGAATAGTTCTTTTCCAAATGGATGTATGCATAATTGCAACAAAAATAAAAATTTGCAATTTGAATAGAAATTCTATTAGTTTTATAAACTGCTAAACCATTTCAGTTCCATTATTATAGAAAAATGCCAGATTTTTCTATGTAATCAAGACCATCCCTCTTCTGATCGATTACCACATACAAAAACCATGTATGTATATATATATATATATATATATATATATATATATAAAATATATGAATTTTTACCATTTTTGAAAATAGTTTTCACATATTTTCTAATTCTATTCAGTGATTGATATATATTTTGATTAAAAAAATTCAGGGAATTATTGTTAATTGGTTAACAATTGCTGCTGCTGTTAGCCTATGCCCACCCTTGACTGTTGAGCCCATTTGGCGATGCGCTGACCAGTAAAGATGGGCTTCACATTACTCTGGGATCTCATTCCGTGGGGTGTGGTCTAGGACAAACAATCCCTCAGGTGTTCAGCATCCATAGTTCTGCAACCACATAGTGGATTAGTCCATAAATTGGTTAACAACTTGAACCCTGTGATTACTATTGCAAATATTGTTCTAATTACAATTTTTAAAAAAAATTACCGATCTGAATTATTTCTTCAATTTGCCTTGATACGATTTACGATTAATTAACTAATATTTCCAGCTGACAAAACAGTTCAGTTTTGACAATTAAAGTTGCCAAGGTGGTTTCTAATCTGATGTTATTATCATTACCAGATTGGTGGTGTTCTGATACTTGTTCACTATTCTCTTACGTTACTTTTTGATCACAACTTAATCATTTATCCATTATAAAATGTTTATTTAAAGCTTGAAAAATATTTTATTTTTGTCTTTGGCTTTTTATTTTTAACATTTAACCTATGCTATAAATATATGGCTTTGTTTTATGTAAATATGGAATTGCAGAGATCATTCCCAGAAAGGAACTAGCAGAACTTGAAGGCGGTAAATGCAAATATTATTCTGTATTTGATGCATTTAATCTACACTTGTTTGAGCATTTACATTTTAAAAGTGCATGTCTAGGATCCAGTATAGTATTTGCAAGCATTAGCTGTTATAGTCTGTAGGAAATGTAGGTCTGTTTAGCAGATCGTTAATTTGAATTACATATTTTTTGCACTTAGTCTTTTATTACCACATGCATGAATTCACACAATTTAGGAAAGCTATAACTTTCAGTTTGGTCATGAATTATTTCAATTGTATGCTGAAGAGTAGAAACTTAGTCTTCTATGGACTTCTGTAATTTGCAGGAAAAGAATTTTTGTGCAGTAAAAAAACCTAAAATGTTTAGTGTAAAGTCTAAAAATATGCAATGAAATATTTCAAATATATTATTATTTTTTTATGTTACGCAAATGTATTATGGTGGGAGAAGAGACCGAACTGTAATAAATAAAGTATAGAATGAGTTGTTAACATAAGAAAAAAAATAAAACCAAATTTCATGTGTTTATGAAATAAGTATGGTTATTAATTATGAAAAATAAAATAAAATCTCTTTAGTTTGTTTAAACCAGTAGAAACAAAAAAAAATAAAAAGGAAATATTATTTTCAAGATGAACTAAAATTAATTAAAATATGGACGTTAAGCACTACTATCATATAGATCCTTTGGAATAACAAGGTTCCAGCAATCACTTCATTCATTTCCAGTAGGTTGATGTCGAAAATATTATTAACTCATTATTCAGTTATCTCTCCATCTACAATAGTGATTTTTCGATATGTTACTAGTCAGTGCTTGTCACAATTAACTGTAAACAACGTTTACAAAAATATTTTAATTAAATTGCAGCATAACTGTGTTGACCTTCCCCTTCCTCATTTTTTGTAAAACTGCTGCTGCAAACAATTTCTGAAAACTATAAGAAATTGGTAACTCATCCATATCTCCACATATTGCAGAATGAGTATGTTCTAGTTGTAACAGAAGTCAGATAGAACCTTGTCACTTTTAGCAACTCATGTTCTTCGACTTTGTCAGTTGGAATCTTGTCATTCAAAAATGTCGTTATGAACTAATAATGTTTAACCTTCTGATGCTTAGCATATTAGCAGTAACAAAATAACATGATTAATTATAAAAAACGTGTATGAATGGGAAATTAATGTAAACAGAACTTTCAGAAGTTGTAAAAGAATTGTTTTATGAAAATATTTAATTACTTTTTCAATAAATTAGTAATGCCATAAAAATCAGGTCTCTGGTAATTAGTTAATTGTTAATTAATCAATATTTTTTTTAAATATTCTTTAATTTTATATGAATCAAGTGGATTATAGATACCTGTCTTGTGGCAGTCATTAATGTTTCCTTCTAAGAACTAGGAAAGGCAGATACAATTCCTGAATCCCTGATTCATAATTTTTGTTATCAAGTACAATAATATATAATATTAGCTTTATGTACTAAAAGTTTATGACACTTAAGACAAATTGCAAAACAGTTTATATTAACACATAATAAACTTCCCTAAATTATAAAGCAGTTTATACCAGCACATAATAAACTTACCTCGGAATCCTAGAATATACCAGCAAATACTGTCCAGTTACTTAGTCTGTTTACTACTGACTTATGTGTAACATTTAATAGTAATAAAAATTAACAGACTGTTGCTTCTGTGACTGAAGATTCCAGTGTTTTCAGGCTCTTTTTTGTATGCAGGTTTAATTTAAATTTGCAAATTGAATTCCAAAACATCAAAATAGAAATATGACATGGACGAAACTCATGAATTCAAGACCTACATCATAGTTAACTGAAGAAAGTTGCATAATAGTTTTAGAGTTGCATTAATCAAAATTTATTTATTTTTGTTGATATTGCTGAATTTTTACAAAAATACAAAGATCTCATTGAAGTTTAGTATTTTATTTTTTTTTGTTTTAATACAGAAAAGTTATTAAGTTCATTAAAGATACCAATATAATTTTTAAAAAATTTGTACTAATTAATTTTACTTTCCCTTACCTATATATGAAGTATATAGTAAGAGGAAGTATTGCGATCGTGAAAATTTTTGAATTTGAGTTTTCAACGGAAATACACTTTTAAGGTCCTCTGAGTCCAAATAATCAATTCTCACAAAATGGTCTGTGAGTCTGTGTGTATATGAACAAACTAGCAAAGTTTTACGATACTGAAATTGTGTATTTACGGTAGGTACATGGCTGTGATGTTAAAGCAACTTTTTCGTCAAAATCGACTAACCGGAAGTACCACTTTATATAATCGATTTTACACTTTTTTACAATTTTCTCGAAAACTGCTCTAACGATTTTGATGAAACTAAATTATTCTTCATAAAGGCCTTTAACTTTTCATTTATGTAGTACATCACCGAGGAAATGCAGGGAAAAAAGTTGTGATGAAAAGAATATTTTATTTGCGTATAGTTTAAAAAGTATGCATTTTATGGTAAATTATGTATGAACGGTAATTAAATTATCTAAAAAACAATAAAAGAATCATCAAAATTGAACCAATATAAGTAAAGATACAGTGCATCGGACCAAGCGGAAGTAGCTATTATATCATGGATTTTAAATTTGTTTACAATTTTCTCGTAAACGGCTCCAACGATTTTGATGAAACTTGTCTAATGTCTCTTCCTTAAAGGCCTTTAACTTTTCATGTATTTAATATATTAACGAAAAAATTCAGAGAAAAAAATTATGACAAAAAGAATATTTTATTTTTGCTTATCAATGGAAAGAAAATGTTTCTGTGGAAACTAAACCGAAACTTTTAAAATATATTTTCAACTTGACAAACTTAAAATATATAAGTAGTGTATAGAATTGTTGTACTAAAATTGTTTAAAAAACTGTTTTATTTTATTTAAGAGGGAGAAGATGTGAAGAAGTGAATACTGCTGAGTTTATTTCAAATATTGTTAATGTGAATTCTTTAAAATTATATTGAAAAGATTATTATTATAGGACGGTAAGGAAAAGTTGTGTGATGCATGCACCGCACCAGATTTTTGATATAAGATTCTCCAATTTTAAGCCAATATAATTTGTAAAAATAAATGTGTAACTACTCAAAAATTTTGCTATCCTATCGTGCAGGTCACTGTTCTGAAACTTTTATCAGTCACTACAGTTATTGATCACTAGTTATTTCATGAATTTTGTGTAATTTTTATGCATAATTGTTGAATAAAAAAATGGTGATCAGGCAACACTTAGGTTCTTGTTATTGATAAATGAAAAAATATTGAGGCGTGAGCAATGAACGAAAACAATGCACTATAGATCGAGAGATTTAGGAACGCATCTGAGTAGATGATAGTGGGGAAGGACTTGGGCCAATGGCTTGCGTCCAGGCTTGCCATTTATTGCTTCAGCTGTTCTGTTTGAGTCTTGGCCTTGCAACAACCAGTTTTGTTGATACCAGTGTTCTATTATTATTTTTTTAAATAGTTTTTAGAGTTTAGTTCAATAGTATTATTATTTTTCTAATTTAATAGTTAGTTATCATTATATGTTTTTTATATATAAGTTACAATTTTATGAAAAAACTATTAATAAGGTTTGGTGAATGCAGTTTGACAGAAAGATCAACTATTATAAAAGAGCTTAATAATAATGTTAAGTCAATTTAGGTTCACAATGAATATCTTTTAATTTCCAAAATACTAATATCATAATATGAAGCATTTGGTTTGCGGACCCACTCGTATAAATAATTAAGAAACAACAGTTATATTATAATTATGTAAAGTTTTAATGTTATAACAATGGACATTTTAATATACCTCATACATTTTAATGTAGTGTTTTATGAGCTCTCCAAAATATATTCACATTCTGCATTAAATTCTACTAAAAATTAGCTAATACAGATGAATACAATAATAAAATTAATTTCTTCTGAGTTTTAAAATTTTTAATTTTGCCATTTTTTTTTTATAAAATCTTAAACTGGTATCTTACCTGCCATACCCAACAAAACAGATGTCTGTAAACGCAAGTAGTTGTGGCAGGGAACAATAACCAAGTTTTAGGTTACTGATTATCTTGTAGATTTGAAAACTCTGGTCTCCCACTTATTTCTAACTAGACCCCATCTGATAACTCTAAGACTATAAACCTATATCTATCTTTATTGCCTTTATTTGATTTTATGAATCTTTGGGAAATTGGCATGTCTTGGTGTTTGATACTCCCCGCTGGCTATTTGATGAATATAAATATTTACTGATTAAATATTAACAATTGATAGTTTGATTTTCATATTAACAACCGTCATGCTAAAAAGTTAAGCCATAAAAAATGGATTTACTTTGGCACGCGCTTTTATATTGGTTTGAAATTTTTTGATTACAACAAAATGAAATAACAACTAATAACTGATTTTTGTTCATTCATTCTGTGAAACTGGTTCTCAAATCCAGCTCCAATTCAGTACAATAACTACTTCCTTGTAATGCTACCACTTTCTGCTTAGAATGATTAGAGACTGAATGTTTTTATTAAAAATAAAATTTATGGTTCTGTAAGACTAGTGAAAAGTCTTACTGAATACTGTTTATAGCTTTAGATAGATCACAGTTGCGGTAGTTACTGGAGGTCTAACAGATATCAATTATGTATGTAGATTTTTTTAATTAAATAAGTCCATAATTATAGTAACAAATAAAAGAGGAAAATATCACCAAACTGATGCAGATAACTGAATTCAATATTAATATCAGAATTAAAAGTAAATGGTTGGAACTGATAACAATAGAAGTGACTTCTTAATGGAGGGAAATAGGCAAATTCGTCGTAGTAAAATAGTGATGTAATATATTTTATATGTTTATTACGTGTATTAATATGTATCATGTACTTAATGGTACTGGTACAGGTATTGGTGGGGAAGAACTAGTCCAGCAACTGGACCTTATGGTCCTTTTTGCCAAACCCTGATGGCTACCTTTATGTAACTTACTAATCAGAGTGATAGTGTCAAGATTCATTTTGCGGGATCGCCACAAAATAAACATTAACTGACTGAGTGAGAATTGAACCCATAACGTTCCGAACAGGGCACTCTGGTACCCTCTCCCCAACTTACTCGGCCTTCACGCCCTCGTATTAATATGTATCATGTACTTACTTTTAAAAATCTAAATTTGGGTCGCTATAGGAAAGAATATATAAATTAACAGATGCATTTACATTTTACACCTTTTTTTGAAATTCATATAATTTATATATAGATAATTAATATGATTCAAATGAATATATCTTCTTGTGTTTTAGAGAATGTTAGTGTTTCGTTTGTATTTTGGTTTGTGACTGATTAGTCACCATAATCCGTTATCACCAGATGTTATAATCATTCATCATACCTTCTTTACATTCTTATCGTCTATCATTCATTGTTGGTTTATTTTGTTACTGTGCATCAAACCATATGTAAAGTTAGTATAATTTTTCCGTACTCAATATGGAAGATTTTCTTCAGTTTGATACAAAATTGTTAAGATTATGAAATACTTGCCTGTCTTACATTTAGATTTCAGGATTTATTTGATTGAGCCTCTATTTCATTATAAATTAATTGAACATGACTATTTTTCAACTCAAGTATATGCATTTGATTTCTTTCCAATACTTTCATTAATTCACAAAACCAATAGAATATTTTTTTTAAAAGCTTGCAAATGCTGAAGAAATCGCCAGAAAAAGTTGTATTTTATTTTATACTTTTTATAAGTATAGGACTATTTAAACAAGCATGAATGATTTTAAGTTTAGTATTACTATTTTAAAATGAAATATGCCATTAGCGTTTAACATTTGGTTTTTAATTTCCACTTTATATTATACTATATCAAATATTCAAGACTTTAATCTGCTGCATGATGTTTATTTATTGATTTATTTAATTTTCTTTAATGATTAATGTATATTAGTTATTGATATGTGGATAATCCAATTATGTCGAGTGTGTTTTTAACCATATTAATATTTTGCACTCATAATTTCTTTTCTTATTAGTTTTTTTCTATTTTAATATTTGTGCCTGCTTTCCAAGATATGATGATTGGATCGAGTAAGTTTTCCACTGATTTATGGATTAGCATGTTTATAGATTATTAATAACTTATAAAAGTAGATAGCTGTGCTTTGTTTTTATTATTTTATATTATATACTATTTTATTTTTTAAATAATATTAATTTATTTATTTTTATTAATTAGGGTATTGTTTCCTTGATATTAATCATTGCTTAAAAAAAAAAAAAAATTATGTGTAATATGTGAAATAATAATTAAAAAAAAAAAAGTTTTTGTTTTAAATTTTTTCAATGACTTGACTGCAATACAGAAGGTGTGCTATAACAAAAGTAAAAAACTTTGATGAATTTTTGGGAAGTAATTTAACTACAAAATCTTATATGAACATAGGCCCTATTTTCATCAATTCTAGAACTGCAACAGATCAAAGTTTTATTTCGAAAAACATATGTTTGTAACTTTCCACTGAAAAATTAAAAAAACGTTTAGCAATTTTTTTCTTACAATTGTTATTTAAAAAAAAAATGAGAGTGTGGACACCAAAGCTCCCTACTACTCTCTTTTAATCAATAGCGAGATAGCAATGATTATTAATACTCACACATGTTTACTGTCAGAATGAAGAGTCAAAATCTATCTAAACTGATCCCTGTGTTTAGGTTTTAAAGTTTCAAAATCAGTAGCTGTTGCAAAATTCCTTTCATCCTGCCAGCGATGGTCTGCAAAATTACTTACATCACAATAAGATAAAGTGGAAGTAAAGAGTTTTGCAGTTGACACCCTTCACGCTTCAACACAATGCAAACTAGTCTTTGAGATACCTTATCTCTTTTCATGGCTTTACACAATTGCGCTCATATAGTTGAATGATAGTTGAATAAGAATGATTTAATGTTTTACATAACTTTTGGGACAAAAATAATTTATTTATTGTATTTTCAAAAATCATGCATATATCCTATTTAGAGCTACTGATTTTGCTTTTTAAATAATAGTTGCTAACTTCTTTTTTTGTTTTCATTGACAAATTAATATAAATGGACGTTTTTCCTAAGTTAAACATTGATCTATTTGAGCTCTGTGATTAATCAAAATAGAGCCTACTTTCATGTCACATTTTTTGCTTAAAATGATTTTACAAGTTCTCAAAGTTTTTGTAATTGAGATCTTATGTCCATGTTTATTATTATGTATGAATAGAAATTGAGGATAGCTAAATAATATTCCCTACTAAATTTTTATCAGCCATATTTCATTTTTTAAAACAGGGATTCCCTGACTTTAGTCAATGCTCAATGATTTAGTTGTTAAGTTATTACAACCCCATTATAAAGAAAACAGTTATAATTAAAAAATAAAAATGTATAATTTCAGAATTTAATTTTTTATATTTATTCACAGCACATTTGACTTAAACAAAAACTATTTAAATATTATACTTATTTCTCATTAAAGCATTATGTAAGAATAGACATATGAAATGAATGAGCTTTTTCCTATGTTTATTTTCATTTATTATAATTCGAATTTTTTACAGATCCTTTGAGCAAAAATAAAAATAAAGTAAAGAATAAATAAATAAATTTTCTTCACAAAGAACTTGGTGTCAGACAGAATTATTAAAAATTATTACCTCTATTAGACAAAGGTTACCTATTTAAATTTTAAAGTTTAATCTTATTAGTTGTATAAAATTATACTCTTTTTTTTACTTTTTAACGTAATATTGTTTTCCTTCAAGCCCCCCGTATCTTAAATATTATACATATCTGGTTTTCCACCATGCAATGTCAATTCGGAGGTTAAATTATTAAATTTGAGCCAAACTAATTATGATATATTGATTTATATATTATAATCAGAGCAGAACTTTAATTTTGATGATTAAGCATGAGTCAATTCTACAAGGTTTAAGAAAAAATATTTAAAAATAATACTTTAATGAGTTTCTTGACAGTTTATATCTTTCAAAATATTGAGTTTAAACAACACCAGAAATTCTACTAAAATTATTGGATCATTATTATTAATTTTAAAATATAAAAAAAAATTTCAGGAATAAAGATTTTCTTAATTTATAGCACTACATGTTTACATTTTTCAGATATTTTTATGAAATGAAAATAAATAGTTTGATGAATTAAGGCTATATCCCGCTTGCTTATTTAACCTGAAGAATCAGTCAAATGACCTAAATTTTAAACAATAGAAAGTTAAGAAATTTTATCCCTCTAATAGTCTATGTTGTTTCTCTTGATTTAGGTACTGAGGAGGATCAAGAAGCTACTGACATGCTTGTAGGAAATGCGCAGAACTTAATGCAGAGTGTGAAAGAAACTGTCCGTGCCGCAGAAGCTGCTTCTATCAAGATAAGAACAGACGCCGGTATACGATTGAGATGGGTCAGGAAACAGCCGTGGTACCATTATTAAACTGTATTTATCAAAATTACATTGTAATATCTTCCTAATATTCATTAACGAAGCCATTGTCATTGAAAACCTTATTTCGGGTAGTGTCAGCTCCAATATCTTCATAAGCACTGGCATTATTGCTATTTTGGGGTGTCCTGATTTTTTCTTTTTTAATTTACTATTGTTTAAGGTGACAGAAAATTCTAATACTGCCCTTTAGAATACAACGTATCTGCTTCACTTTTGTGAAAGTTACTGCCACACTAATAAAAGTTGGTCTGTCTTTTTCTAAACTTAATTAAGTTTCATTCTTTTACTTGTATTAAATATGTCAGTAAAGATCACGAAATGCTCATATCTTATCGATAAGGTGCTGTGCCACATAGTGCAATTGCTATAATAATATCTTTACAACTTTTGCTAAGTTTATAAACTAAGGAGAGGTGTTAATCAGCTTAGCATTCATGGTAGTTTTTAGAATTTAAAGATCATAATGTGATTGGAAAACAGTTCCTTTAGAAGTTAATGGAATATGATAATCATAGATTGTAATTGCTCGAATTATCAAGAAATATAAAACACAATGGGAATTGTTTTTCAAATATTTTATGGATCTTCTTTGTAAAAAAAAAAAAATCCCAATGAAGTTATGTTGTTAGATGAAGTTATCTAATTAGAGACACATTGTCATTAATCTCCTTACCAGTAAACAAGCTTGCCTTTTTTTATTCTAAATCAATTTAGTACCTTCAAATTTATAAAATATATTTTTTACCTAACGCACACTCTATATATATATATATATATATATATATATATATATATATATATATATATTCTATACATATAGTCTATAATTTTATTATAGAGAACCATATTTATGCATATTAATTGCGGTAGCAATGGTTTTTAGGTAATAATTATTGTCACTTATGGTGCATTAAATTATTGAAATGCATGATTACATGTGCTAATTGTTCTTAGTTTACTGATAAATTAGGGGCCGAAACAAACTGTTTTTGCTATAGTGAAGTAAATGTTTTATTGTAATTCTTCGTTTTCAAATCATAAGGGAAATTTTCCTAATTAAAACGTCAACTACCCTCAAACACATCTTTCACCTATCATGGAAAATACTGTTTTTAATTTTAGAAGTAAGTAATAAACATAAATATTGGATTACTCTACCAACGGAGATTAGTGTTGACTCTTCTCACATTTATAAATAATTTTAGCACGACAAACCATCATTTCTATTCCATGTTAATATTATTTATGACATTATTTCAAATTTTAAATCTATATTTCCTTAAAATTTGAGGATAGATTTTTTACAATAAAATTGTTGTCAACCTATAACTTTAAATATGACAGTAGTTATTTAAAAGTTATAAAAAAAAAAAAAAACTTAAACAAGTTTGAAAAGACAGTTATTTTGTTTTTAAACAACTGTTTCAGTCCCAATAGTAAGTAAACTTCAGAACATTTAATTTGTAATAATAAGATGGATCCATAAGTTCGTTCGGTTTTTGAAAGATGAAATTTTTTTTCATACTAAGAATAAATTTTATTCAATAATGTATTCACTGTTCTTATTAATGACTTCTTGCTATCTTTCTAACAATTTCTTTATTCCGCTCTCTGGGAACATCTGGAGCTTAGAAACAAAACTGATTGAGATACGTTTTCACATCTCTCTCATCAGCGATTGCAATTTCCCATTGAGGGAGTTTTTGATGCACGGGAATAAGTGGCAGTTGGATGGTGTAAGGTCCGGAGAATACGGTGGGTGTGGTAAAACATCCCAGCAAAGTTGCACTAATTTTGGCTGTGTGATTATTGCGGAGTGTGGTCTGGCGTTTTCATGGTGGAATACAACACCTTTGTGATTGACTAGTTCTGGGCGTTTTTGTCGCGATGCTTAGTCCAATTTTGTTAGCTGCATGCAGTAGATCTTCAAATAAATCGTTTTTCCTTGTGGAAAAAACTCGTGATTATCGCTGCGATAATTCCACCATATGGAGAGCAAAATTTTTTTTGGATGTATGCCGGCCTTCGGGTTGGCACTAGGCAGCTCGTCAGCAGTTGTCCACGATCTCCTGTGCACTACATTGTCATAGATGATCAACTTTTCTTCATCCGGCACTATT
This sequence comes from Rhaphigaster nebulosa, assembly GCA_948150685.1. Lineage (NCBI taxonomy): Eukaryota > Metazoa > Arthropoda > Insecta > Hemiptera > Pentatomidae > Rhaphigaster > Rhaphigaster nebulosa. The sequence continues at coordinate 133,920,433 of OX411306.1, forward strand.
CGTTTGAGAAATGGGTCCCTGTCATGCCGGTGTAGAAGAGAGTTGCAAATTGATATTTGGTTGGCTAGGTTTGCCTTTGTCAGTTTGTGTGGCGCCCAAACATCGAGGCGGGGCATGTAGCCAAACTGTTTTAAATGCCTTAAGATGGTTCCAAAACCCATTTCCAGTATCTCCACAATTTCTCTTACCTGGAGCGATCGGTCTTGTTCAATTAGAGCCTTGATATCACTTGAATCAACCTCGGTGGGCCGATTGCTACGGGGTGCATCTTCAAGACTCATATCTCCGGAACGAAACTTTGCAAACCATTTCTGAGCAGTACGTTCTGCTTAGGCATCGTCCGCATACATAAGTTACATATCTTTCGGTGGACTCAGAAGCTTGGTTGCCTTTTTTTAAATAAAAAAGCAAAATATGCTGAAAATGCATTTTATCATCTAATATATTCACTGCGCTGAAGCACGAAAAAACTAATGGCAATGAAACCAACCACAATAGTTTCGAAAAGCGGACTTTGACCTTTCCAATAAGTATTATTATTGTCAGATAAGGCAAAGAGAGCTGGAGATATTTGAAAACAATTCGAACTACTAACAAAAACCGAACGAACTTATGGATCTACTCTGTAGTTTGATTATTTTTTGTTATTAAACTAAGCTTTAGGTGTTGGTCATAGTGAATAACAATTTAATGCTTATTATAGCCAATATAATATTGATTAATGTATATATTTAATTTGAATCAGTGTTTAGTTTTGCGGATGAATTAGTTGTTACTGTTCATAGATATATATTTTTTAAAGGTGCAGATATATTTAAATATCTTTATTCTTATTTATAATTCATATTTTATCGGAATGAAGTACCAGTGGGTTATTATTTAAGCTGGATAATAACCACAGATTGCTAATTTTAATCAGTATTCTTCTATTCGCCATGGTACTATTTTAGTTTTTCTATAATTGATTCATAATGTTAATTCTTAATTTCAGTTAAGATTGGTTATGGGTCCAATCCTTGTTATAAATTAAGACAACTAACTATTACTAGAAATCTGTAAAAATGACTGGAATCTGTAAATCGAGAGCTTTGTTCATATATAATTTTAAAATATTTTAGTCAATGTTGAAATATGCTGTTTCCTATATTAGGCTTCCAACTATATTATAAATATATTTTATCAATTATCTATGTTAATTAGGAATAGCTGTGGTGATCAAAACAAATCTATATAATTTTATGGATGTTAACAGTCTTTATGATATAGTTCTAATTTACAAGCTTGCGTTGTTCAAGTGTTGGTTCGGTCAATTAGAGCCAAAATCATGTGATACTGCTTTTAGGCCTACTGCACATTTATATAACCAAAAATGAATTAATGTTAATTCCAATGATTATCAACAGTTCCCTCCCCTTGAGTAGAGCGCTTGAAGCTGTTACATTTAACAATAGACACAATGTTAACTTTTAGTGAATATTTCTTGTTAGCTATTTTCAAAACAAATTTGAAGTCTGATTTTCCATTAAGTAGATTATTTGTTGTTTATTGTTATTTTTTTTTTTAATTTGATTTGTTTATTAATTTATAAAATGCATATATAAACTGGTGTTATCTCTTTTATTATTTATAAGTTTATTCAAATTTTAACAATTATTGTAACTTTGGTAAATACTAACAGTAGTGGTTAATCTTTTTGGCTTTTTTGTAAAGCCTTCTTTTGTGCCAATCTTTTTCTAACGGGTAATTTAGTTGCAAGCCCCATGAGGCAGAATTTTATAAAAATTAGTTGTATGCTATTTATGTAAATGTCTTAAGTGTACTAATCAAAAATGTGGTTAAAAAATTTTAATATTTTTTTTATTTATGATTTATATTTTTGAAGATTATTTACATACTACTAATAATTTATTTTAAGTGGCTGGTTTCAAAATTTATTTATGTATTTTGTTTTGTTCAGTTTTAAAAAAAATAATTTATTTTATTATTTTAAAAGAAGAAAAATTAATATTACTATATTTTATGAATTAAGTTTGTGTAGTTATTTAATATCTTGCATTTTGTAACTAGTTTTTATTTGATATATTTTTGTTATACATTTTATTACTGCCACTAAATATCTAATTTCTGAAATCGTTTTTATACAAATTATTTAGAAACCTTAATTTATAATTAAAATCCTAATAAGTTGTTTCGAGATTGAAACTGATATTTCTTAGTAGAGGACTGTATGCACAACTGTTTAATTAATTTACTAATAGAGGTAAACTAAGTTCATTTAATTAACTATGAGAGATGCTTTAAAAAATACATTTTTATTTTTGTTTTTCATTATTTTCTACTTACCTGTTTATAAATACTATTTTACCCAGCCCTTCAGGTTCATATTATTTATTATTGCACTTGATTAGTATTTCTTCTGTTTATTTATTTACTAGAAAAACGAAAAATACATAAAACGAAACTATAAATCTTCAATTCAATCAAAGAATTTTAAATATATTGAAGTTACAGATACTCTGCTGAATTAATTTTTAATATATTACAATTCTACTACTTGAAGTGGAATTTTATGTCAGCGTATAAATTTGTTTAATATTCAATATTAGTACTGTTCAGAGAAGTGCTTTAAAACATCTAATCTATAGTTCTTATACTCATATAATATTGGTTCCTGAATTTGAAAAAAATAATAAGAATAAATGAACATAAGCGAGAAAGAAACCTCCAACATTCTGTTTGACTTAAAAAATCAATTTAACAGCTAAGTAATGCAAGTTGGGCACATGTATAATAAAAATGAGAAGGTGGTATTGTGTCTTTATTGTGAATATACACATATATGTAGCCCTAGACCATAGCAGGTAAAATTTCATGGTGTGGTAACAAAATTTTGATGTGAGATTGTATGATTGTGGAGTTCCTTAAATTACCTTATAGGCTTAACTCCTGGGCTGTGTGAAATATTTCCATATAACTCTATGGGCACCCAGAGATTGGTTGATCAAAGTCAGTAAATGCTTATTGATAAAAAAACTGAGTTTTTTCGATATAGAGATAATACTGTACCACTGTGTAAACACCACCAGACCAGGATCTCTGGGACTTTCGCCCCAATGTGCTCAGCAGCCTGGGTCACACTGGCATAACGAGGTGCTTGCTGTTTCTGGATGGTATCTGGCAGGCAAGAAGTAAAATTCTGCTACAGTTAGATAGGGCCATTCTAAGGGAGTTGAAAATACTATATAATGGTCAGGGTAGGCTAAATAAACATATTTTTTATTTTAAACTAATGGAATCCCAATCTGACTCTGCCTGCATCATAGGACATAAAACTACCTATCACATCATTTGTTGGTGTGATTAGTTTGCTTCTTTATGTTACATGCACTTTGGTAATGACAGCACTGCAAACTTCAAGCTCTATGAATCAATCAATACATTGATGATCTGATTGTAATTAAACAACATCCTTCCAACTAAAACATATCATTCGATATTATTATTTTTGATGGATACACTTTTATCTGCAGAATTTTTAGTGTTGTTAATCTTACTGTTGCTGTTATTATATATACGTGTGTGTGATGAACTTTTGTATCAGTTTGTATTTTTTTAAGAAGACGAATATTTAATACTAATATCATAAGTCAGGAAGGTCCAGTTATCTGAAAAGTGGAAGTAGTACGCTTTGAGATAGTCTGTGAACTCCTGCATTAATCCACTGAGCATTTGAAGATTTGCTAAAGCTGCCCATGAACAGTTAAACTGGATTGTGCTCTACCAGGGCAGGGATACGATGGAGGCAAAAGATAGATACTGGTTTGGGAAGATATTTTGATGTGTTGTTAAACTAATCCTGCCTATTCTCTGAGACATTTATATTAACTTGTCTTCTCCCCACCATTCTGTCATTTATATTGTATTCAGTTGGGGATGGCATATTGAAAGTAAAATGTCAAAAACAAAATTATTTCAGATAGAAAATATTGATATTTGATATCTGAAGTTAAAAAAAAAATTAGCTTACTGCTGTTTGACAATTATCCATACTCCACTAGTCATTTTATTTAACTCGTCATATAATTATAAAATTAAATAATACTATATTATGAATCTCTCGTTTTTCGTGGATTCAATCTTCATGAAGGCCAATAGTTTAGCCAAAATATTGGCACACATTGATGGTGAATAATTTACCTTTTGTTTATTTCTTTCCTGACAGCACCCGCATCCTACTTACTTTTGAGCATTATTATAATGAATGTTAACTACTGTCTCGTAGATTTACAGGAAAATTATAGTTCAGATTTGGTATCATTGTGAGAATTGAAAGGAATTTAAAAAAAATCAGCATAGTATATATGTATAATATAGTGTATGGCAATTCCAGGAGTCCGTCCATTTAAGTCTTAGGTCTAATGTCTATCATTGAACAGAATTCCCAAATCAAGGTAATTTATAAGAGTACCAATGTTGGTGGAAACTTTGATATGGAAAAGAGATATTTAAAGCAATAATGGTGAATTTTTTTTTTATTCTCAAATCAAATGGAAAAAAAAAGCTTTAAAGTAAATATAAGATATCAACACTGGTTACTTAGGGAAAAAATAATAGTAGGTATGCTTACTAAAATTAATATTTTTCATTACACTAAAATGTTTGAATTTATATAAAAATAAATATTAAAGATGTTATCTTTTGAAAGGTTCCAAAACAACCAATAATATATCACACAATAAAAAAGAAATTCACAGTTACAGCAATATTATTATTTTAATTCTAAAAGGTTGTAAGGACACATTTTAACTAAAATACACTTTACTGTAATATTTATATTTGCATTTTATTTAACATTATATTTGTTTGAAATGTATGTATATATATGCATATTTACATACACATGTAAGTATATGATGCTTTACATGGTTAATATATTTTAAAAACCATTATTTTAAATTAAAAATATACCATATTTCTCCTTGCAAAATTGCAAAATATATGTTTAGAACTTTGTGTTGATATTTTCAGTATGTTGTAAATTTGGTTTTAAAAATTTAAAAATCATAGATTACTTGACCAAGTCATGAAATCGTATCCATATCTATTAAAGCCTTTTTATAATAATGCAAAACAGGTAACTCAATGCAGATTAATGTAACTTAAAATGTTCCTTGTCATTTATTACTTATATCAAACCACATTACTAAACATATATAACTTTAAGCAGGTATTGTTGATATATACAAGGTGGTTATTTCTATTATTATTTCAGCCTTAATGATAAATAATACAGTTATAATAATTACTTTATCTGATCTCACCGTTAGATGTGCATTAATAATAAATTAAATTATTCTGAACATATATTGACTAAGGCACGTAATCATGCTAGGCTCAACACACTCTAACACTTTTTAAAAATATTTTATATTCTTAAAGAGCGGCTCTAAATTTTGATAATGGTTTCATTATTATATTAATTGTAGCATTGCCATAAATTATAATTAATTAACAACAAAGTTCATCACATTTATTTAACATATCTAAAAATGTTAATGGACAATTGATGATATATGTATTACAATTAATACACACTGTGAAATACATAGCAATATAAATATTTTAACTTTAAGTTAAAGTGATATACAATGCTAATACTCATTTGAATCATTCATATTTTTTATTATTATAACAATTATAAAATGGCTTATAATGGTAAGGTATGTCTGACAATAAACTGTAAATGTTTTTAATACATTATAACAAGTACCTTTTGAAATTTAAATTACAGCACAATTTGCACCCTTCACCTAGTTAAGGGATTTCTTAAAATTAATTAATTCCTCTTTTTTTAAATAACATATATAGAAGCATTCATCTGCACTCTTTGCACCATTCAATAATATTTACTGTTTTTTTGTTTTATTTTTTCTTGAAAAGTCAGCAATGCAATCCTACATTTGAGTGGCTCTAATATATTTTTGATGTATGTATTACTGTGGCAGTGAGTCTACTTTTTATTATTATTATTTTCTACTCCTAAGAACTAGTAATTTTATCTAGACTGATTCGCCTAAAAGGCTAAATTGTAATTGCTAATCTGTTAATTTCTATTACAATTTTGTTCATTTTTTGGAATAGATATTGTTTTAATTTTTTAGCCGCATTCTGTTTTTGGGATGTAGATTGCATATTATTTTTAACAACTAAGTAGAACATACTGTTCTATGTTTAAATTACTTAGAGTCTAATGTGTCTTTAATGACAGGCCAAATTTTAATAAATGCCTTTGATAGATTTTTTTTTTTTTTTCAGTAGTAAATAAAAATGAAACAGCCTTTTGAGACAGAGAATTTATATATTATGAAATAAAACACAACTTTTTTTTTTATTATTCCTCACTTATAAATCTATTTAAAATAAAATCCCATTTTTGATAGTTAATTAAAAAGAAATTTAGTAATTATATCATGTGCATAATACTCCTTGGCACATAAAACAATTAAAAAAATTAAATAAAAACTAATATGTGTCTTAGGTTTTAATTGTTATGAAATAATGCATCTTAGGTGAGGTAACTTAATAGTAAAAATAGTAATTATAATATAATAAACAAACACAACATAATAAAAGAAAAAAATATGATACATACTTCCAAACACACTGACGATGACTTGTTCCCTGTCAAGACATATAATAGTATGATAATATATTTATTTATAAAAATCACGTGCATAAACATTAACATTAGCACAAAATAAATATTAACAACCACAGCATGCATGTAGGCCCGCTCCCGTAAGTCCAACAACAACAATCCAGGCTTATCTCTCATTTTCACCTATGTTAATTATAGTTAGTAATAGGCACATAGCTGAAATTACTATTAACCAATCACGTACGAGGAATACTTATAACAATAAAAAGAACATTGTTGCCTCATGTATCGTTTTTTCTCAAAGGAGAAACAAACCTTCAATATCTACATGATAAAATATTTCAAGATGAAAAGTGAATGCTTAGTCTATACAAAACAATGGATTTACACCAAAAACAATCATTTAGCATGAAGATTTATCTTTTTTTTTAAATTAAGAAACAAACTAGGTTTTAAGGAACAAATTCTAACAAACTTTTAGAAAGTTATAACAGAAAACAATTTTAAATAAATGAAGTATAGTGATGAAACAAATGAACATAATTGGCACCGTTGTTCAGTCTTAAAAATTCCAACACTCATTTCATAATAAAATTTTGTTAATTATCTCCTTAAATCGCACCCATGGTAAATATTTACCATATTTTATTATCAAGTAGTTTAAACATTTATTTAAGTATATATTACCATATATAATATATATTATATACAACACATATAAAATAAGATATGTGAACCATTAATATAAAATATAGAAAATAGAACAAATGATATTGCGTGTTGTGTGGAGTGGATCATTGGGAGGGGAGCCATGCGCTGGAGTATTTATTGTATTATGCAGCATATGCCACATGGAAAAGGTCCAGGTCCAGTCTTCATTGGGAGTGCCAGGCGATAATATTTGTTGACAGAGGCGATCGGATCACACATTTCCCTCACCCGGCTGCTGTCGTATGCTGTGGCAACCCTTGTCCCTGCACCACTATGATATGGCACAGGGAAAGGGTTGCCTTCCCCGTTTTTTTGACCGGTAGCTTCTTCTCCCTCTTCAATTTCGTCATCTGAATCTTCAAGCCATTTTGTGACGGCTGAAGTGATAGGCCACCTTTCAACAGCTGCATTTGAAATAGCGTCAGCAACTATTTCATCTGCCAACCTTGTCGCTAGTTTTTCTGCAACTTTAGCACACTTCTTTCTTCGAGGTGGAGCTACAGGAGGAATTTCAGGTTCGAGGTATGAGTCCTCATGAAAGTCATTTAGCTCAGTGAATTCTAGAGCTTCCTGAGCTATCAATTCATTTTCAGTTGTATCACCTATCAGAAATTCTTCAGGTACGTTGCAGTCACTGACTTCTTCAGTTATATTTGGAACTGTTACCTCTAGCACTGGTTTATCTAAAGGTTCTTCCTTTTCACAAAGATCTGTGCTTTTATCTTCAAATAAACTCAGTTCTTTAGTATCATTTTCTTCAACTGACATGTTTCTAAAATCTTTTTCAATATCGTCATTTTTAACTGGAAGTACTTTTGTCTCTTCTGAATTTATCACTGCGGAGCTTTCATGATGACCTTGGCAAAAAGCAGCCTCCTCAACATCTTCAACCAAATCAGTTGTAACTGCAACTGTTTCTTCTTTTTCTTCTTGTGATGGCCTTTCCTCTTTAATATCTGCCATGTGTGAGTCAGGTTCACTAGGAATAGATTTGTTGTCTTTATCTGCTTCATCATTGGAGAGAGAAGAAAGAGATCCCTGTCCCCCTGAAGTTCCACAAGGGTCTGTAGCGATGCCAGAGTCAGAATTAGTTTTTGTGGAACTAGAACTAGACACTGGAGCTTCTAAGCTGCACACTTCTTCACAGCTTGATTCAGAGCCTTCATCTGTCACCTAAAAATGAAAACAAAATATTTGTATTAAAAAAAAACATATGTCTTGGGATTATACAAAAAATTCTGAGTAATTAAAAATAAAAGAATATTTCTCAGAAATTGGTAGCAGTAAAATGTTTATTGGAGGTGTGCCATACTTGGCAGTAATAATTTAGTTCATTGAGATTGTTCATCTTTAAGGATTTGGTTATAAACATGAAACAGTGAATAATCATGTCTAAACAGAGAGTCATTTCCTTTATATTGCATAGCTGACTTTCTACTGTTTAAGGAGAAGATGTAATGATACACAATACAGTTCCAAGAGTTTTAAAGTCAGCCCAACTAAAGTTAATTCCCAGAAAGCAGTGAGAGAACTGAACTAACGAAAGGAATGTTGAACTCTCAGGAACCTGCCTGAATCTCACGACAATGCATGTTGTGATATGGCTAATGTCTTCCAAGAATGGCCACAGTTTTCGTAGTAGGAAGTTCTGAAACACCTAGTCTACATTGCCAACCTTGTACCTTTTGATTTCCATTAGTATTCATAATAGAATGAACATCATGTAGGCAAATTTCAGCAACAGATATTTCGGAAAGCATTCAGATTATGGTTGCAAGACATAGAAAATGTGGATAGTTTTTACAAGAATAGAATCAATATGAATCTAGCATGAAATCAATTAATGACAATGGTGACTTCATTGAGTTGTAAAAAAAAATGTGCTCATAACATCAAAAATATAGTACAAGGATCAAATATTTGTGTGAGCAATCTCCATTATCATGTTTTATATCATGTTTTGCAATTATTATAATTTCTTTATTGCTTAAATCTATAAATAAAACAAATTAATCATCAATTAGATTATTTCTATAAAAGTATGACAGATTCATCAAAGAATAGTTTACAGATATCAATAAAATCTCTTACAGATAGGATTCGGAGCATTACTGGTAACAAACAACGGAGATAGGATTTTGATGCATGGTATTCTCTAGACATTTTTTCAAATGGGTTAAGATTAGGACCATGTTCATTTATCAACCACTTGGTCGGTTGATAAATAATGATAAAATGAATTCTTAAAAACATTTTTTACTTCCTTGTGCGAAGTAAAAGAAGTATTGTGATCGCGAAAATTTTCGATTTTCAGATTTCGACTGAAATATCCATTTTGACCATCCTTGAATCCATTTTGACTAGTTTCGTCGTGGCGTGTGTACGTATGTTCGTATCTCGCATAACTCAAAAACGGTTAGCTTTAGAAAGTTGTAATTTTGTATTTAGGATTGTTGTAAAATCTAGTTGTGAACCTCCCTTTTTGGTCACAGCATGATCACCGGAAGTGGTACTTTACTTGAAGGTCATAATTGATTTCCATCAAAAATTATATTAAAATACTATACAAAACTTTTCAAATTTAGTATTTATAATTTATATATTGATTTAAATAACATACTAGATTTTGGTTTAAATTGGAAAACAGGAAGTGGTACTTTACTTAAAGGTCATATTAGACTTTCATCAAAAATTATTTTAAAATATAATGTAAAACATCTTAAATTTGTTAAATAGGAATTTCATATTGATATAAATGTATTTACTAGATTTTGGTTAAAATTAGTGAGCCGAAAAGGGTACTTTACTTGAAGGTCATAATAAGCTTACATCAAAAATTATATTTAAATTAAAAGAGAAATCATATGTTTCGGTAATAAAAGTTACAAACGCGATTTGGTTTCCAATCCAATTAAACATTTTTATTATTTGTTTTAAGTGTTAAAATTGAGTGTAAAATACTGGTTTTCCTCCCCATTTGTGAGATCAACAAGTCTGCAGCATGAGAATAAGATATTAGTTAAGTGGGTTTTTCCGCTTAAAATGCCGAAACTGTCGATTTCCAATCCTTTTTTCAGTGATATTGACAGTTTTATTGTTGTCACGGAACATGAAGAAATCTCTTGGAAACTAGTTACCTACTGGAAGAAAACGACATATAATAACGGAATAAGACCTCCACTAACAAGAGTGTGTGTTTTTATGTGTGTGTGTGTCAATAGATGGATGTCGGACGCCGAGTGTCGTTTTTACTGTAATCTTCGGAAACTAGTAACCAAATTCAGTATCACTTGTTGAGCAACGGATTTATAATTTAATAGGCGTACAAGGAAGTTATGTGTTGCCCACTAAATATTTTTTAAATAATAAGCAGCTTAAAAAAACAACATTACAATGAATGTACTATGCTTGCTTTCAAATATGTTTTTTTTGTGGATCACACTCATCCAAAAATAAAGTTAGAGGATAGAGGATATTAAATTCGAAAGATACTATGCCAATTGGTAAATAACCTATTGACCTTATCTATGTGATACAAAAATCAGTTCTTCAGGAAATGGAATTTTAAATATATGTGTATCATTAAATAAATCTTTAAATTTCTTACTCCTCCTCTCCTCCTCCTCCTCCTTTTCTTTCTTCTTTTAGACTGATCAGTATTGGTTTGGGAACCTTGAGGTAGAACACCTTGTATGTTTACTCCTGAAACAGTACATAAACCAACTTTTCACTTCTAAGTACAATCATAAAAAAATAAAAATCTATATGTGGTTTTTCTTTTAAAATGAATGCAACTAAATATTTTAATAAAGAGATTAATCTTTTTGCACTTTGTATTTATTTATTTAATAATATATTGTTGCTCCGGTAGATAGATATTTTCCCATACTCTTTTAAGAATAAAAATGTACATGGTTGTTTTAGCTGTGTGAGGGACAGTTCTTTTTTCTTCTTTCTTTTTTCAGTTTTTCAGTTAGGCAGTTTTTAACTAACCTTATGTTAAATATTTCAAGTGCCTAGTTATTATTAAATCTACTAATTTTATGAAATTATTAATTTCTATTATAGAATTAAACACATTGTACAAATACAGAGGTATTTTTCATCAAATTAAAAACAAAATAATGATTATTTATTGATTTATTTTGTTTAGTAGAATATAAGATCAAAAATTATAAGAAATCTTTTAAGGAGATACTAAAGAAACACAATGAGAAACTAGAGCTGACCCCATATTGAGACTTGATACTTCGTGACTGACATCCAAATAGACTTGCCAAATCATTCGATTGGCTATCAATAGCCCAATTTGTTGATAGATGTCCAATGTTCTTCTCATTGGTGACTTCAATAAAAAAAATGTAAATTAATTGATATTTTTGAACTATTTAGTTATATTGATAACTCTGAACCACTGGAAATCTATTTGTTAATATTTACAGATATCATTTATTTTTTTTTTAAATATTACCATTATTTCTATTTTCCAGATCCTGTATTCTTTCAGGATTTTGTTAATGAAATAAGATGTTACATACAACTATGGTAAACCACATCTGTAAATCCATGTATTCATCTTTTAAAATTAAAACTAAATATTGACAAAAAAAAAAGTTAACAATGAAAGAAAATTAAAAACAAATAAAAGATAAAAACATTAAAAACAAAACAAGGCAGGGCAACTTACAAAAGAAAGGCTCTTTCCTTTCTTTGGTAAGTTGCTCAATATATCAATCGGTCTTGTTAATTTCAATTATCATCCAGCACATTTTAAATTTAGTTAAGAGGTGACTGTCTCTTGTTTTTCAATGTTTAAAAGACCATTTTTAAGAAACATTAGGGATTTAAACTGATGATTGTGCTCCTATAGAGCTGAATGATTGACCAGTGATATTTTCTCTCATATCTGTATAAATTAATCTATGTTGATGAATTATGATTTCTAGCTAATCGAATTCTGGGACTCTTTCATTATTTTTTATAGATAATAAAGAGAAAATATCTATTAAACAATAGAGGTTTATTTATTCACCAATTTCAAAATTACTACTTAATTCATAAATAATTAAATAAGGAATGAGATTATGTTTATTGAATAAATTTTAACTGAAAGAATAGGCCAAACATTCAAAGGAATTTATAATATGATCTTTGGAAGCTTTAATGGAAGTACAATAATTGTAATATTTCTTTGCTAAACTATATATATAAAATCTTAATCTTACATACCATTAACATTGTAGACAGGAGGGCCGAACATATATCCAGGATACATGTAAGGCTGGGGTTCACATTGCTCAGAAGGGTCTTGAGGACTACCTGGTGGGCATGTCGACTCGGAGCTCTGACCACTCCAATTCTAAAATTGATCATTTTGATATTTAAGATGACAATTACAGCATAAAGCAGGTATTTTTTATAAATTCTATTCTCCATTCTCCATTCATTCTCCTCCATAAATTCTATTTTCCAGCATAAAACTGCATTCATATTTATTTGTGTCATACCAAATTTATCATAACAAAGTTATCTGTCATGATTAGACATTGTATGAGTGCAATGTCGTTTTCTTGAATTTCCTGCTGACAAAAGAACTAATGTTTATCCAGGGTTTACTGGAAGTGGATCTGGTATTGATGGGAGAAACTTGTTTTCTGATTAGAATAGGAGTACCGTGATTCATCTTGCGGGACCACCACAAAATAAATATTAACTGATCGAGTGATTCGAACCCTTATAACTATGAGATCCTTGACTTTCACTGCCTCTAGGGCTGGTTTACTTTCTGATAAAAACTTGTTAACAGCATTACCAAAGTCAAAAAGTAGGTTTTGATGGGAGCATTGAGAAAGTAAGCGTATTTCTATGTCTTTTTGGATGCCCTTCTAATTTGTAATAAATATCACATTCTGCATTTTATTCTTTTGACATCATGATCTTATGAATTTGCAAATTAATGTTATATAAACAGTATTATGATTAAGTGAGAGTTCATAGGATGATTGATTGTGCTGCCTGAATAAGCAATATTCCTTCTGGTTGTTAATTCCTAATGTTACACTCCTTTTTATTAATGGATTAGTTTTAGTACTCTTATATGACATGTGTACTCCAAATAAAGGCAGGAATGGTTGGTTATCTCTCATGTTACCAACCAATGGTGGGAAGGGTTTACATAAACTTTGTGTACCCAGTACGAAATAAAATTTAACCCTCATAGACTAAAATTGAATCATCAACGTCTTTTGAAATGGTTATGCAGTGGTGCTCGGCCAGTAAAAGCCTTCTTCTACACTTGCTTATTATAGTGGATTTGGTATAAAAGTATTTAAAACCAAAAGATGATTAAAATAAAAGTAAACTACAAAACAAAGCTTATTTAGTGTTTAGTATTAGTTTTAATAAAGATTTGATGAAAATATACCTGTGAGTCAATAGAGTTGCTACTCTTTTTGCGACTGGTAAAAGGTGGTGGAGGAGGCATTTGAGGCTGGAACCACTCCACCGATTGTAAGGGGACAGGGGCACATGGAAGTGTAGCCAGAACAGGCTGCGGACCTGGAAACTGAGGAGCAGGGCCAACGACTACCGTCACAGCTCCAGTCATTGGGTCGTAGACCTCATAATCTGAAATATAGTTTATAAGTTTCATTAATCTAAAAATAATACCATTATTTTTACTCACATAACTTAAATGGTGAACAGAAATTCAATGATTACATTTTTATTTTATATAATTTTTAGTTAGCAATTTATTTAGAAATACAATAAAAACAAGATGATAATTTTCATAATTTCACAATAAGATAATACCCAATATTTTTCTAAATTTTAAAATCATCATTGGCCAATCATTGATACTAGTTTATTAATTGAATAATCAAGAATTTATTACGTTACACTGCTCTTTCATAACTACTCGAATATTTTCATAACTTAAACACAATTAACTATTTTAAAATTGTTTTTTAAATTGTTTTCCTTCTACTTTTCCTATTGAAGGTCTGTTTATATTATATGCAATTATCACAGCACATACAGTGAAAATCTAACCTTAAGTATATGAAAATTTAATGGTGAATAAGAAGTTATTAGTTAAATGAAATGAATGCAGAAGAAACCTCAAAAAGAGCTTATAGAGATGTTTCTGTGACTGAAACCACAAGGAACAAAGGAGGATAAATCCATATAGTATTTCCTGACTAAAAAAATAAGGAAAAATAAATTCCCTCTTGGTCCATCTATACAAACTACCAGGCTGAGCGAAATTATTTGTTTGAAACCTTAACATATCATTACTATAGTTCTTGAAATCAAAGAAATATGCTAGCGAGTTTGATATTTTCTTTGAGCTATTAGAAACAATTGATTTGAAGTGGATTTTGGGATACTGTGATTTAATTGGGAAGGTGAAGCAAACTGATGAGAGAAGGTGATTTATCTTCTCAGAAAAGTTACTCTTGACTCAGCTTAGATGAGCTTGAAACCCTGAACTAAGCTGTTATACAAGAGGGATGAAAAACCCTGCCAGATACTTATTATGAACCGAGTAAAATAGAAATTTAATTATTAGCTATTTTTCATGCTCTGAACGGTGATCAATCTCGTTTAAAGGAAATTGAATTCTAGTCTTCCTTTCTTATGGATCAATACAATGATATTGGTCTCCCATTCCTTGGGTATAACTTTAGCAGGAAAAATATTCTGGAAAAGACTCAACAGGGTCTTTTCCCCAAAGCATGGGAGTGCAATATCATCATACTGATCCACAAGAAAGGAAGCTCAAGCGATTGTGGAAACTATAGGCCTATATACTTCTCCGTAGTAGTTTATAAGCTTTACTCCTCTATTTTGGAAAAAAACTCAGTGCAATTATTAAGCGCAAATTGGAGAAGGAGCAAGCTGCAGAGTACCTCCGGAGACTGGCAGGCTGAACAAAGAGGAATCAGATCTGAAATGGAGAATGGGACAATCTTGGAGTAGCCATCTTGAAGGGTACTGTCAAGAAGGGACAGCTGAAGTGGTTCAGTCATCTATACCGAATGAATAAGGATCAGGATCCATGGAAGTTTTTCGAAGACCCATTGGACTGAAGAAGGGAAAGAGTCTAAACTCCATAAGAGTGCTGGCTCAGGTTTGTGTTGCTTGGCTGGCTTTTATTTTATTTATCAATACATTGAAAATTAGTTTTGTAAATTAGCATTTAAAATATAGATTACTTACTACACATATAATAAATGCTTGGCTGATCCATATATCCTGCTGCAGCTGGGTACATATACTGCGGCATTTGTTCTTCACAGCAGTATTGTTCACTTTCTACAGAATCTGAAAAATGATTTTTATGAAGAAAATATATATTACCAAAATGAGAAATTATTACAACTTTATTTTAATTGTTTTGATGATCAGAAGTCATTCTAGGATTGTGTATCATTGACTAAATTTGTGATAATTTGAGATATATTGAATTTTAAAAAACAATGAAAATGGAACGATACTGACAAGATCTTTTTTTTTTTTTATCAGGACCAATATTTATATGAAGAAAACTGGTGTTTTATATTTAAAAAAAAATTATAGTACTTAGCGAAACACTGGGGAATGCTGATACCACTAAAAACTATCATCTTCGCATTTCCTTTGAATGAATACCACTGGTACCGAAACCGGAACCTATAATATCAAGCTTAATACATGTTCCCATCAATATTTTAGTCTATCTCTTAAATGACATCTAGTCAGTTGAGCATAACACTTTTTATAGTAACTTCTACTTTCTGCTACTTAAAAAGTTGTAATGAATCACTTTTTAATTTCTAGGAAAATTGGTTATATTATTTCAGATAAAAAAAGAGTGGAACAGAAATAACTGATACATTTTAAAATGTTGTAAAAAACAAACCAATGTCTCCACTGTCATCTTCCAGTTTTGACATATCCAGAAGACCATGGCATGGCACATTGGTAGCACTGAATAACTATCACATTTTTAATAAGAATTAAAAGAAATTTCGAGCAGAGCTACTTGTAGTTTGGATGAAACTGATTGTTGCTGGACATTGAATCGGGGCAGTCCTGCAGCAACGTTCCAGTGTGGAATAGGCTTTTGAGGAGTGATTTGGCATTTTGCAGTCAATAACAGCCGACATTAGGAAGATGTAATTTTCAAAACCAACTGAAATAAAACTTCAATGCACTTTTTAAAAATAAAATATTTTTTTTTTAAACACATTGGTTTGTTTTTTACAGCCTTTCAAATGTATCAGTTATTTCTGTCCTACCCTGTACTCTAGAAATCATAATCATGGCAATATTATCACAATAGATGATAGCCAAACTGGCTGCAGTCTTTTTAGTTAAAAACAGCATTAATTTAACCTTTTTTTCCCTTCAATTTGATAAAGTTCTATGCAATTATATTATTCTTTATATATATGAAATAAAATAAACGCTAACCTGCTGATTGAGTATCACCAGTATCCTGGCTTGGGGTGGGGGTTGATTTCTTACGGCCAAGATATCCTTTTTTAAAAAGCATATCTTGCCTCGGTGTCGTAATCTTCGTATATTCATCTGAAAATTAAAATGGAAATTTATTTTTTATGGCTGCTAAATTTACTATTATTTATAATTATAAGGAATGGGCATAACATTTAAAAAAATAAAAAATTTCTTACTATGAGAAGGGGTTTCATTAACCGATTCATATTTTTAAAATTTTCCTTACATCTCAAGTTAACTGCTTTTCATTTGGGAGTGCAAGGGTTATTATCTACTACTACTAATACTAGTAACATTCTTATGCTTTTTTTTAACAAGTTGTGCTTTATATCATGTTTTAGGGCTATGGCAAAGACAATTTAGTCTTTTAATTCTATAAACTGAATGGTAAAGCTCTAGAGATTCTTAATGTTTTAAATAAAACTTTTTTGGCCATTTCTTTGATCCAGGAAAAAGATTTAGCTTTGTTTCTTTTATTACACATTGTATATGTTTAAGAATTTCTGGAATGTAATTTTAATTGCTTTATTAATTTTATTTTAAATAAAAAGGATTGCAAGTGATTTGGTAAAGGTTTAACCCTTAGCATGGAATCACCGCCTCACAGGCGGGTACAGTTTTAACTTTTGTCTACTGGAGATTGGCAAGTCGTAATTTCTCGACAAAATTCTATGGGAGATTCAGTTGTTTATTAGCTTACACAAAGAGAGTGTTTCCGTGCAGTTCATATGACATCTGGGTGTTGGGTTTCATAGAAAAGTTACATAGAATATAAACTGCCCTTCAGACAGATTATCCTAGAAACATACGTAAATTTATCCACTTCACAGGCGGATATTTCTTTTAGTGTAATTTTTGTCTGCATGCGTGTCTTCTTAGTAATATACAATCATATACAGTAGTATCCAATTCTTTAAAACTGAGTAATTCAGTTTTATTGGTATCTTATCCTAAAAAAAAAAAATGGCAATGAAGTGCTTTTTTAGGAGAAAAATGATAACTATACCAAGGACTGCCATCACAAATAAAAAATGAATTTTCTTAATTTCACAAGTGCCTTTGTGCGTTATTGATATAGTTCTTTGGAGTTTCCTTTTATTGTAGTAACATGTTATAATTTTTATTATATTTTCTTTTTGTTAACAATCATATTTTATATTTACTTATATTTTGTATGTTACTAAAATTTATTTTAATATATTTTATAGTCTTGTTCGCTTTACTTTTTTGTTTTTTTAAGATTCCTATTTCTTATAAACCATTGCTCCTATTATTTTTATAATATTAAAATCAATCTATTCTCAATATGTATATTTTAAAAAGAATTGTCTGATATCACACAAACAAGGTGCAATGTGACTCTGTTACATTCTTCATTATGAAAATAATTTTATATAATGACTTTATATATATATATATATATATATATATATATATATATATATATATATATATATATATATATATATATATATATATATATATATATATATATACACACACACACACACATATACAATATGAATGACTCTGAGGATTAATATAATAACCACCAAAAATGTATTCTAATAGAGTAAGAAGAACCTGAAGATAAAGTATAGAGCCTCAAAACTTTGGAAAACAAATTAATGAAAAATAATCATTGAAGGAAGAGTGTTTTACAAGTTATTTATAAATATAAAAATATTATATTTTTTACTCGTTTATATAATTGAGGGAAGTGATTGCATAACGAAAATTTCGCATTTTATTTATAGACAGTTTAGAATAATTTTATTTGATCGGTTATTACAATTGAACAATTGAGTCTGAAAAAAACTATATTATATTGTTTTGTTTTTTAAGATGCTCAATTCATTGTGTGAAAGAGAAGAGTAAGGTATGCATTACCCAGTTTCACAGGGTGCGGCATTATCTTGGCAAGCATTAGTATTTAAATAGACCCATCTGCTTTGCCAATCAATGCCCAGCAACTGTCAAAAAGGACAGGGTGAAGAAAAAAAAATCTTTTTCCGGAGCACCTCTCAATCCCAGCTGAGCTAAGAAACATCTTAGTTTGTTTTTTTTATTTCTGTTTATCACGTTAAACTAACGAATCTGAATATAATATTTAATAAATGGAAATGAAGGTAGTAGGAGCTTGGCTCCGAGATCTCTGGACTACTTACGTATGAATGTATATAAAGCAGGCACAGTCAAACTCAATTAAGGCTGCGGGCCTGATTGCATCACATTTACAAATTTTCTTAAAATAATATTTTGAAGTGAGAAATCAGGAATTTGGAGAGGATATTAAAACATATTACGAAATTTAGTGAATTTAGGATAATAATCTGTAATATTGCTTTATAATTGTCATTTTTTCACTTTATTTCAGAACATTGTGGGCCACAGAAAATCATCTAGGGAGCTGTGTGCTTGACACCCCCAATATAAAATATGATTATGATTTATTTTTCATAAATTGTCTGAATTTATTATAGTTTGAATATGTTGAATGAATCAAAAAATCTATTATTTTGATTCATTGAATACATACATAATTAGACAAAGTTATAATAACCAATGAAATGGCTAAAAAGAGAAATTAGTGATTGGCAAAATTTATCTATGGAAGAGACTGGAAATATTAATTAAAAACAGTAGTAATAAAAGCATTAGGGGTCAAATCTTGAAAAGTGAGATAAAAAGAGAGAACATTTTGTGCCAATGTACATATGCTTTGATCAGGGATAGAAGACCAAAATATCTGCAGTATGTTTTCATTCACTACTTCGTATTAAAGGAGTGAAAAATAACATGGTTGTGGAAGCTGAATATGTAGGTATGCCAAGAGGTAAGAGAACCTAATCAGCCAGCATTGGATTAGTGGTTGACTTCAAAAGTCCCTCTCCAGAACAAGACCATCACTGGAATTTCATTGTAAAATTTCAAAACTTTGTGAAGATACAGAAGAAGGATAAAATACAAGAAATAAACGAAAAACTGAACAAGAAGTAAGTGAAATGGGGATTGGAAAAAAAAAGAAACAAATAAAAAAGATATATTTGAGGATATTCTTTAGAAAATAAGCTCATAATGTATGAATTCCTGATAATATGGAGATATGTGATATTAGCACCGCGTAAAAATTAAACAATTATTAAGTAGAATTATTTGGTTTACTTCTACGCTGTGGTGGGATAAGGATGCCAAAATGTAACAACATCAATAAAACATTTTATCCTAAACTACATTCTTTATAAACAAGATGTATAGAGGGGCGTAATTTTATTAGAATTTAAATTTTAAAAAAAAATACACAAGATAGCTCTTATAAAAAAAAAGTTTTGAATTTATAAATGTCATAAGTCAGAGAATTTATAGAAATAAATATCTCTGAAACGACGTAATTTAGAATAGACACAGAACTTGAATATGCTCGAGTTTAGAAAATCTTGCATTTAGCACTGGCACTAGAAAATTTGAAAGTGCGATAAATTAATAAATTGGTGGTACTATTAGAAATAGTTTGTCGACCGCAAACCACTCTAGAACTTTTGTTCTTCAATGGATTATTATATGTGGGCATTATATAATTTATTATTTAAGTTATAATATTTTTATTATATATATTTTTTAAAATGGATAATACCAATTTAGAAATATTTCCTCTAAATTCCGCCAGAACGTCATTTGCCAGCCACAATACAACACACATTGTTTTGTATTTTACTAATAAAAGAACAAAAATTTCGGGAGAAACGACCTTGGATATGTCAAGAGCTGATGGATGAAACAGCTTTTTGATTTAAAATTCATCATGGGATGAAAGAGGGACGGATTAAGCTTTCGTTTACTGGGGCGAAAATTTCAATGAAAGCGGAAATTGTAAATGATAGAAGAGTGGCAAAATTAAAGAGAATAAAATAAAACTAACTATACAGGGAAAAAAAAATGTGCTAAACAAATTATTTGTAGAATCTTAATTACTCAGATAATTTCAATTATTTATAACATTGATTTACTGACTAACTTTGGTATTCAAGTTTTTTTGTTTTTAATTTTTGAAAAAATTTCTGTAGCTACGAAAGCTATGAAAAGGAGATAAAAATTATTTGTTCATCAAGAGCTGGAATTAATTGTTTTATTTTCGACGAGGGTCGGAGGGCTCTGAAATAGATTGAACGATATCCACTTCAAAACAAGGAGGCGATACTCTCTCTGTTTTCCATTATTCAAAAGCCAGGCTCTTCGACTGGAATAATCTCATTCTTCAGGATTTCAATGGTAAATGAAACATCCAACCCAAGCGAACAGTATTATGATTTCGGAGTGTTGTTTTCCAACACAGAGGACTTTAATTTTAGATAGTAGCTGTGGAAGATATTTTTTGGATTAAGCAAAAAAATATTTGTTTTTTATTTTTGGCTTTTTTGAACTGAATCCAGTCAACAAAATGGTTTAATATGATGAGATGATGATATTTATTTCGAAATAAATTACTTAAAATATGGTAATAAAACAGTTGACTTTTATTGAGGCGGAGAGTACAAGAAGGGACGGAAAAAAATAAGTAACAGAGGGTTTTCGTTTGTGTACCTGTTGGATTTTACAAACTAATAAATAAATAAATTTATTTTATTTATATAACGTAGAAATACTTATTTTGAAAAAAAAACATTCATTTACTTCTTTTTCTATCTTAAATAACTCATTATCTATTATATTATTTTAAATTTAGAAAATGATTATTTTTTGTTACATTTATTTATTGAGTTCAAGAAACGAAATAGAGGCACCTATTTTTAGCCTATCTCAAAAGATGATCAACGGAGCTAAAGTATAAAAAGAACACCTATCAATGGTGGCACTACCAGTGAAATTCAACAGTTGGCTAGGCCTAACAGAAAAAATATATACAGCTATTAGAAGCAAGGTCGTCAATAATTTTTATTTTCATTAATACCGTCATGAAGGACATTAAAAAAAAATCTAGATGGGCTCGACCTAATCAATCTCCTACCGTAGGACATGATTCACTGAGACCACTGGCTCACGCATGCGCCTAGTATAAATTAAATAATTAAACACTGAGACTAAATGGTTTGAAACGACAGCCCGGCGGTTACACTAAATCATACGATAGCCGCCTCGAGCTATATAAAGATGGAGAAGAATTTAGGAGTCGGTGCCAGCCAATAAACCTTTGATATTGTTGGGGTACTTTTAAATCGCAGAGAACCATTCTTTGAATTATTTCATCTCTGTATGAAACAATAAAGTTACGGATGCCGCTTTGCCATATAATAACATTAATTTAATTTTATGGCATATTACTTGTAAATATAGTGAATGATTTGAATTGATTTGCCTGATTAGACTTTTCACGATAGAAATGTGTTTCCAGGTGCTACCGATGTATTTTGATATTTGATTATGCGCCTTTTAAGGAGGGAAACTGTTTGTCAGCTGTAGTCTCCACCACGTCCACTTCTTGCTAGGTACTTAAACATGAAATAAATAACGAGAAATGTGTTACCTTCAGTCTTCAGTCTTCGAAAATTTAAAACTACATTTAACCCTAATCCCATTGATGACTCCCCTCTTTCTCCCCATCCTTGGCATCTAAAAACCAATAAGCTATTTAATAAATTTTGAGAAATGAAATAATGAATTTTAATCATTTATACCGTTTTAGTACCTGGACAGGATATATTCCCCCTAATTGTCTACAAATTGCAGCACAAACGAGACAATTCATTGCATTTTTCAAAACTCCGTGGATTTGTAAACAATGAAGATAATTTTCGGGGTTTCTTCCTATTTCTTCCAGAAAAAAAAAACGACAAACTGATCTGACACTCGTCATAATTCATTTTGAAAGAAGTACCGGGGTACAGAAACAACGTGCACATGTGTGATGACGGGTGAGAGACTAGATGATCGAAATTAAGAGGGGAAGCCGCCTACAGAATTTTATAGAAATAATGGGATGGTGGGTAGGCGCGGATTAAAAAAAAAATGGAGATAAATAAAGCGAAATTGACAGGGCTAAGTTTGGAAGCCATCGAAATATTTCTAATAGCAGTTCGGAACCCGTATCGAATTTCAATATGTTGAGAGTTCAGGCGACATGTTGATGCCATGGTGTGATAGTATTAGGTCTCCATCAAATGAGCACAAGTCAATGTGAGGTTTCGATTAATAATAATAATAATAAATACTAAAAACCTTCAGATATTCACTCGTGTTATTTTGATTCTGCTTGATTGCCGAAATGAAAGTGGAACTACAATCCAAACGACTTAGTTCCAAGAGTAATTAAGTTTACAATTTATCAGATCAATGATTTTCGTTGAAATAAAATATTGCATAAGGCAGACTAACTTGTAACACCTGGTCTCTTGTCCTCCGGAATTAAAATTTTCACTTTGGACCAGGCCAAATATTTTCAATTTATGTTTGAGCGATTGCCTAAAGCAAAAATATTGAATCCGTCAACTATGTATGGTTAAGTTATATATAAAACATTTATTAATAAGTTTTTACTCCATATACTTCACTGCATATGGATATCTCAGATCTACGGTAAATATTTTCTAAAATTAAGTATGCACTATATGTAGAATAAGGGAGCAATGTAGCCTGGCAGATTTATTGCTTCATTCCTACGCTAAACGACACTGGTTGGAATGCAGAATGGCATACAAAATTTCCTTTAGATGGGATTTTTCGATGTGAGGACCGTAGCTGGTTTTTTTTGTGCTTTCTAGGGCCACTCTGTTCAGATACTTATACCTGACATTAGTCGAGGAAAAATAAGGTGGCTGGAACTCGATGTTGACCATACAGCCCTCTGGTTGTAGTCCTAAAAGTTACGTTCTGTTCAATTTATTTGCTAGTACCATGAGTTAAATATACGACTGAAAAAAATTACAAAGATATCCTTCAATTTAACTTCCAAAAATATTTTTGTAAGCAGTCGTGTAAAACAATTGGAATGTATATTAACGAAATATAATGAAATAGCAAGGCTACATAGCAGACCAAGCTGTTTATGTTGGCAAGCGAGCTGAACCAAACTGATATGAGACACGAGGCTTTATGTCTGGCTGACATCTCCACCTATATTCTTAGCTCCAGCCTCTGCACTCCTTCCCTTCGTCGTCCAGGTGAAAGGACAAAAATTAGAAACAGCAGGTATTTCGGTTGCACTTCAAAGAGAAACTCGAAAATACATAAACATGAACCATAAATAGCGACTAATGATCGTCCTCTTTAGAAGGTAACATTTAACAAAATATTGAGTAATTTTGCAATGCAGAAATTTTGCATAGCTGCAGTATATATTAAGAGATTGAAATGGCCACGGTATGTAGAGGGGTGGTATAAGAGTATCAAATAGAATGTATGAAAATGTCATGTATTGTGCTCCCGCTTGGGAATACGAAGTGTCGACGGAGAGATACCGTAATGCAGGATGTTGGAATTGGAGATTCATTTGCTTATGTAAGAGACTGAGAGGTATAGTTGGCAATTTTGAAGAGGCCAATAGAAAAAGAAGAACTTTTTATGGATGCTTTGAAGTTTAAACGATCAGGTATGCAAGTGAAGAAGACGACGACCCCAGGATTTTGATTGTAATGTTTTTCAAAATGTCTCTGAGACACAACCATTTCAACCTAAGTGGAAGGCTGAACGATGAGTGAAATAAAATGGTATGGTGAATTGTACAATATACTAGAGGATTTAAAAGATTTTGATAAAATTGCGGAAATATTCAAGTCATTATGTAATGTGTTACTTTAATCAAAATTAAACATGGTAAGTTTAGCTCTAAGAAAATAGATATTCCATAACAGAAGCCCTCAATTTCAGAGGTAAATGTTGGATATCGACCAAAGAAGGTTGTTCCAATTTATAAACGTATAAGAAGCTTATTTTATCTGATTTCACAAATAAATTTTCTTAAATGCTATTAAGACGAGTACAGGTACTAGACAGCTAAGAATTCTAAATGGTCTGTAGAAGGTAGTTCTGAAATCACTTTCTAACAATAGTCCTAAGAGAGACGCTGTGGAACTCAATGACAAATGAAGAGTTATAAAAAGAGAATAAAAAAAAGATGAAGAAAAAGAAAAAAAGGACCGAGCCTGTAAATGAGTGTCAGTTGGCCAGAAGCTCTCAGTCATTAGAGCCGCACATTTGGCCCGCGCTCAAGATGGCTGTCCCACCATTCCAACGTGTATTAACAACACACCTCAGTGATAAATATGGCCGATTTGTGTATGTCTCGTGATGTTGATTGTCAGGTAGTACGTGTTTCAGTAATTTGAACCCTATCTGGCTTCTCCAATCATAAATAAGGGGCAAATATATGTGGTATTCTCTAACAACATAAGAAATTTAAGAACAAAATATTTGTTATTTAATTATTATCGGTTTTCCAATCTATCCTACAAATCTCTATGGCAACTATTTATTCTATTATTCAAGGAATTACCTTCAAGTAACCACAGATCAAAACAAAATATAGATGCGGATTACATCAAAACTTAGTAGTCTCGTTATTTCAAAGGTAATGAATATTTGAATCGTTGATTTGAGAAACCCTTAAGAAATCATTGAGACCAAGTTTTTAGAAAACAACAAAGAAACAGTTCAGAACCAAATCAGATTCAAATAAAAATCTTACCAATTAAGATTTTAAGAGTCATTAAGGTGTTTCAATTTCAATTTGCTTTACTTATGGGGTTTCTCAAATCAATCAACTATGCGGATCAATAATTACCAATAAGTATGTAAAAAAGTTAATATTTATGATAAAATTGTTAATAACATTTGATCAGTCTGAGTACATTCAGACTAAATTAGTTAGCTTCTGATTGTTCATCCCTTTCACATATCGGATTTAACTTCACTGATTTAAGAGGTTTCTCAACTAAATAATAAATAGCCACCATCAATACTCCAAAAGTGGAAATATGAACGTTTGACAGAAAACTCCTCATTTCTATAATGTTTATTCATGGATTGAGAGATGGCCAAACCGTGACGCATGCGCCTACGTTGGCGACTACGTGTGGCGCATTGCATCTTAGCACATATGCATATTTTTATGTCGTGTATTTAGACCACATAGTCCAATCTATACTTTTTGGATGTTTTATCTATGGACGCAAGATGCAACCGAATGACATCACATAAAAGAATGTTGACACAAATTTACATATTATAATTAAATAATTTAAAAAAGTTAATAATGCCCATCAGTACCCTACTATTGAAAAGATTACTAAACAGAGTCAGAGCTGGAACTCTTTCTAGCAAGCAGAGATAACAGACAAATCAAAGTTTCAAGCTGATCCGCTCTCAGAGCCAACAACTGTGGTCGAGGAGAGTTTTCTTCACCAAACGAATCTATCTGGAAACTCTAGTACCATCATGAAGCAATCACCCTTTTGTACAAGAGATCATTTCTGAACAAGTACGTCGCCTGAGAAACTAAAAATAATTTTTTAAAAAATCTCTTTATTTGCTTTACTTTAAAAATAAATTCAACATGTACCCAACTCTATAAAAGGTTTTATTACCCACAGAGCTTATAGTTGAGTAGTATTTAGTTCTAATTATCTCTTGTACAGTCGATTTGTGTAAATATACTAATGTTCAGAAGGTTTTAAATAAAAAAAAAAAGTTTTGGAGTATTTCAAAAGAGAAGGGGGAAATTAATAACTAAATAATATATATATATATATATATATATATATATATATATATATATATATATATAAAACTACTAAATTCTGCAAAACAATAATAAATAAATAAAATAAAACAACAAATGAAAAACGAATAAGGTCATACTGGCATGACCTTTTTTTCAGGCCTGCCATGATTTGCAGAGGGAACAAATTATTCACAATTACAGAAAAAACAGAATGATCAATTTAGAATGGAAAAAAAAAATCCAGAGAAGTCGCACTGAATCTTCCCTACTTCACTTAACTTCTCGAGCTGCTAACAGCGATTGAAGGCAGAACTAAATCAGGGACGAGTCGCCGTTAATTGGGACCGAGGGGGAATGCTAACAGTGATTTACTCTAGCCTGGCAGTCGTTACAGCTTCGGCGTTCGTAAGGGGTGAGCTCGCATCGTCTTACAGCTATGCAATTGGGGCTGCTTTATTTTGTACAGAATTAATTCTCATGTTTTATTACTGTAACGAAATGCTTGGTTATTGTGATAAAATTTCCGATATCGAATAATAATTATTAGAACAGAATCCCAAATTATATATATTTAAATAATATTTATGTAGAAATTTTTGATCATGTATTTAATCTAGAAGATGGTGATGGGATGGAACAAATAAAAACACAGTAAATATACAGTTATAAATAAAATGTGTTTTATTTTCTTCTTTCGTAACCCAACCACCATTTTCTAGATTAAATGGTGATCATTGAAGATTTACAACTAGAATTTTTATTACTTTTATTATTGTAAAATTACAATAAAATTCCCAAAGCTTTAAGCCTCTCAAATACCAGTAAATAACTAAATAGTTAACGTTTCGCCAATCCAGGCGTCATTGAGAAAGAAGAAGATAAGATAACATAAATATAAACTAACTCGATCGGGAGAGTACATCACTAAGACAATTCAACACGAAATGAAGGTAACAGTCACGTCAAATGGTAACTGCACGAGGAAAAAACTCATCTAGTCGGTTTCCATCCGGTTGTATGTGTTCTTTTGGGGGTTTGAATCTGAATTTATTTCAAAAAGTGAAATTTTAAGTATTAGAATAAATTATGAGCCAATTATTGGGAAAATTGTCTACAAAATGACGCTTATAGACCCTAATGGTTGACTCACAAATTGCAAAAGACTAAACAAGCAGTCGTTCTCTGTCTGAATTAAAGCTAAATAGATTTGTTAAAGCTTCACAATTAACAATTTTCCTCGTCGGATCAGTATTTTCTCCAATATTTGGCTCAAATTTGACCCAAAATTTCAAATATCACTTTTTCTAAAAATTATCAATTGTTGAAGTGTTGTATCTCAGGAACGATTAAACCTATAAATTCATGCTTTAGCACAAATTGTGGTTAATGTAATCTACTTTAAAAAAGATAAGAATATATTTTTCGTTACCATACACAATCTTAAAATTATAAGTAAAAAAGTAAAAAAAGAGCGAAAATTTTGCTTTTAAACTCGGAACACTCCAGGTTTTTTTTTTGCAAACCTCAAATTAGGATTCAGAACCCAAACGCATATATAACCGCAGAGAAAACGACTTCTTGATTTTTTTTCTCAGAAAGAGGCTCTTTCGCTACCGTTTTACTGGCCTGTAAAAGGAGATAGATTATACCTTATATTCAAGGTAGCATTGAAAATTATATTCAAACCCCACATCAGCAAAAACAGAAAAATAGAAAATACACAGACAGCACAACTCAAAATATTGTAAAAGGCCGCCTAATTAAATTAATTATAGTTTTCTTTGTATGTATTTTACTCGTATTTGAGAGACGTAAGGACTTTGTTTTTTAAATAATATTTTAACAGTTTTTGTTTTTTAGAGTTTTTACTCTCTTTAATGAATATATTGTTTATTTTTAATTTTAAAATTAGAAAACAGAAATTTCGTTATTAGTTAAATGCTTCATCAAATCTTCCAATAATTAATGAATTTCAGCAGTCTGAGAAGACGACAATATTTCCTTCAGTATTTAAAAAAAAGTTGTATTCTATTACAATAAAAATGCAATTATTTAGGACTTTAGTCATAAGGATTTACTGAATTACTAACATTATATCATCAATCAAAAATACTAAAAATTACGAAACTATATAATTTTGAGTTTGTGGGTTGATGAAATAATGTTAGTAATTTAGGTAAGCCATATGTCTAATATGAGTTGTAGCTCATTAAGTTTTCAAGCAATTTAAGTGTTTCAGAGTAAAGTGGTAAGTGGATTTTTGTAATTTTTGTTTTTACTTTTTACTCAACTAAGTTACAAAATTGACCAAGTGGACTGTCCCCCAATCTAGAATCCTTTACTTCTTCTATATTGTTTTTAGTTGAATAAAGTTCCATGGTATGATTTTTAAGCCATTGCAAATCATCTAAAAATTCATTGATATGATAAAACTGAACTAATATAAATCATATAAATAAGGAATGCCAGCGATACTAAGCTGCAAAGCCAATCCGTATTGCGGGCCAACCTGGTGAAGGAGTATGCCTGTTTGCTGCTGGTTTCTTCAAGGAAGGTATTTATTAATTATAAATCTCTAGATTGCTCCATAGGATCTATTTAGTACGATTTTCTAGCTAAAAATAGAAATAAGATATTATTATAAATAACAACCTTTATTTATATTTTCTTCTTATTCAGTTTGTTCCTTTGTTGTTACAAAAATAATAATAAAATACGTCATAAAAAATCTGAGGCAATTTACAAGCGACAATACTTTAAAAAAGATATATTAATTACAACATGCGCTTTTTATAAGCCGATAAGGCCATCTCAAAACATGATCAGACAACTAAACTAATAAAATGCTTTTATATAAAATTACAGTCATGATCAACACAAATAATTTCGCTTGACTCAGATGTACATTTTCACAATTTTCGGTTGGCACTACCTTTGGCCGTGCAATAGGGTCTCCTTACATACATGGACTTCTATTGCTTGTTGAAGCATAGATAGCCTGGAGGGGATCGCCCAACCTCAAGTTGCTACGAACCATAATTACCATGGTAGAACTGCAGGCTACCCATAGCTTCATCATCGGTCTCTTTAGGACCAATTTGGGACTAACTCGGGTTCAAGGACAGTGACAAATCGGTTTAGATCCACGCATTATGACTGAATACCACGAGGATACACATGTATATTTCTTTCATCGAAGCAGACCGTCCATGAACCAAATCTCCGGGCAACTCTCTGCACATCCTGGAAAACCACAACACGATTCTGGATTAAGTTACACGGGGTAGGCTTATCACTCCTACTCCAGGTCGGTGTAAGTTATATCCAGTAGCTTGACGGGCCTCACATCCCGTGGTTAAGAATGGACCCGCTCCCATTTCATGTGACCACTTATCATGCTCGACATTGCTTAGCTTTAATTTCTTATTGTAAACGCCTCAACCCGCTCGGCCATCCCGGCCCCCTGTCTACCAATCTATATAAGATATATCTTATTGAATTTATATCTTGAATGAGTTATAATGATGTCGTATTATTATTATTTAAAAAAAAATTAAAACATGATTTGTTGAATTCATTGACGAAATAGGCTTGCTTGATTCAATCGCCTAATTGTTTTATATATTTATCACTTAGAAGAGTATTTAATTTTATTTGATCTCATTAAATTGTTTTTATTTTTTATTTAACATACCTAACAAATATTTTATTATTTGAACATTTTTTTGATTTGTAGCAATATTGCAAGCGATCTCAAACGTTTCAACGAAATTGTGCTTTTATTTGTTTTTTTAATTTGTCATAATTACTTTTTATTTTCAATAACCATTATGATTTTTTGTCAAAGCGTTCATCCTTTTATTATTGTTATTAATAATGACAAGTGAAGTAAAACTTTATTGTTCATCCCAATATATTTTTCGTAAATTACAAATTAATCCTAAAGAAATAACCGTTTGTAAAACATTAAAATTTTTTTTTCAGCCGGCACACATTTTCATGTAATATTCTTCCATTAATCATATTCCCAGCCGGTCGGGTAAGCAAACAGGCCACCCTATATCCAGGTCGGCCTTTCCGGCGATGATAAGGGTAAAAAGTGGCAAACGATCCTAACTGAGCGAAAGATAACAATATAATAGTTCGAATGTGGAAAAAAGTGGATAGTGGGAATAAAAATATACTTCTAAATGTTTTCCTGAAAATTCGGTAGAATTTACTACAACTATTTTTATTGTGTATTTTACTTTCAGATGAAATACACAAATTACTGTTTGATTCGTTCAGGTACAATGAAGTGGCACTTATGAAAACAAATAGTTTTTTTTTTGATCTTGTAAAATCTTTCAATGTCTTTATTTCACTTCAGTATTAGAATGTTCAATATTAACCCTCTTTTTACAAAACATTTTTTAAGTAGTTAAGCAGATTAAAATCGCAGAAGGGCTCATTTTTCAATGTGACTAAGTAAATATCACACTGAACTTAAAAAAAATTAAACCTATTTTACAAAAAAAACACATAAAAAAAGGTAATTTGACATTGACAAAAACACAGGTGCTAAATATCCAAATAAAACAGATCAAGTTTTTGATCAGACTGTGAAATTAAGTAGTCGTCGACAAAATGATATTTTTATAACAACTTTACCACAGGATTCCTGAATGCCTCTACCCAAGTCAGTCCCCTTATTGAAATAAATGAATGGACACCGCTCTTGTCGCTTTGGCCAAAAGGCCAGTGAAAAGGTAATCTATGAAGAGATCTTGACAGGTTTTATAACATAGGGAGACAAAAAAAAAGTTTCTCAAAAGCAAGAGAAGCATTAATAAAAAAGGGGATTGGCTTTGGTCCAAACATATTAGTCGCATAAATTATGCCATATATTTGGGCCATCTGTGAGTAGGGTATATTGTCTTCAGTTTTAGCAACGCTACCACAACAACTAGTTCATAAATATCAACTCTCATTTTCATTATGGAAACATTCGGTGAATTCGATAATTGGAAAGACCTCGAAACACGCATACTTTTTATTGCAGAAGAGGAACAAATCAGTGAAGAAAGCTATATTTAAAAAAAAAGAAAAAAAAAAAGCCTGAGCTTGGAACTGACTTGAGATTTTTATCGTTCCATTCGGACAAAAATGAAAATGATATTCCTTGGCCAACTATAAGTTAGAGATATTTTATAATATTAAAATAATAAATAAATCGTGAAAAAAAGATTTGATTATCAATTATTTAAAGTATTTTCAGTGAAAACTGTGATTTTCCTTAACCGGAATTATCCGAGGCACTATTCAATATTTTTATGTCCAAAACCCATTCCTCCTATAGACCACGGCGTATTAAACGTTCTTTCATTTACCTACCCAGTGCTTTACTCGACCAAGTATTCTTTTCTAATATTACACTTTATTTTGTAATATTCCATTTGGCATACTTTTTTAATTCTCGAACCAATTTAGATATTGTTTTATTGTCAATTTTTTCCTTTCCCCCTTTCTGGAGACTCATGTCATGAATAAAGTTATATATTGCCTTTTTTATTTTTTTTTTTTATAGACAAAGTTTTGCCAAAAAAAATTTGTTTAAATTTGCATTCAATGCCATGAAATTAAATTAGCTAAAAATTATTTGATATCTAAATACACCTTTTAGTAAAATGTATTTCCCGTCAGGTTCGGTATAAAAGATATACTTTTCATTAATGCATGACACCCGGCCGCAAAACATGGTAACTGACAAAATGAAAACTTCTACAATGTTGGAATATTTGTTAGTTAAAATGTTTTACCATCAAATAGCAGTCACTTGCTATAACTTAATAGCAACATTATACATTTAAAAAATAAAATTTTCTACAGATTTTTTCAACAACCTATGAAATAATTTGTAAGGAATCCGGTGTTGACAAACAGTTCAATTAACAAAAAACGTTTACGACACTATGTTTTACTACCGAGTGCCTCATATATAATATATATATTTATACAATTCACGAAAAACAACAACACTATAAACAAATAAATCAAAGGAATTAATAAAGCATGCACTTCAAGACGAGCAATTTTTGTTTGTATTTCTACAAAATGGATATCGAAATCATGGAATCCATGGAAGGATTTTATTTACATTTTTAGAAGAAAGATTTTTGAGCAAAAAAACCGATTGGGGTAACCTTTACCTCGGTAATACTCCTATTTAGTACAAAAAATCCTTATAACCTTCCCATCAAACCAGTATGGGACATTAAACATATGTTCTGGTAAATAATTAGTATTTATCTTCATAATGTTATAAATGTGTTATAATATTTTAACATCTTTATTATTTTGATACTGAGCTGAGACAAGACTGAGGTCAACGTACAGAGAGATAGAGGGTTCAATGTTCAAAGTAGAGTGGCAATATGATAAAAAAAGAAATTAAAGAATCTACAGAAGAAAAAGGGAGGGTCACATTTTTTACCATACGAAATTGGTAAATTTATCATCCTACATATATATTTTTTTCAAATTATATATCGTTGAATTAATTAAAATTAATTTCCAATACCATCAACCATTGTATTTACAAAAAAATGTATCATCGGGGGCAGATGATGTTTACTAGAACGAGAATTGTGATTTTGGATTGCTAAGGCACAGTTTCAAAGGTTCAGACATTGGTCATTTGTTATGATTCAAAATGCGGTAATTAACTTGTTTATAAAGGCTCATTTCAACAAATAGGCAGTCAGATACATAATTGCATGACATCCTATTTTTTTTATTTCTGTGAGATGCCAGCACATTATGAAAAAATGTTGAATATTATTTATTATTGTAGAGAATGACAAGGAAGAGACAAGTTAAGGAGCTGAAGACAGGAAACGGTCCCACTTTCTCAATATTGTTCTCACGACCACTCTGGACAATTGTTCTTCCCCTGAATTGACCACGTGTTCTCCCACAAACTGTGTCATTGTGTACACAGTACTCACGAAACCACTCAACTAAATACGGCCTGTTTCGTAAGAGTCCATTCCACTCAGTCGGCATCCAACGGCCATTCCGGCCTAAAAAAAAAAAAAAAAAAAATCGGCCAGGAATAGTCAGCAGTTATTTTCGTTTTAATAAAGCTTCAGCCGCGCGCGTCTTATAGTATTTTTATCTCGTATTTGAGACATTGTCGCAAGATTTGCTCCCTGGCGTCATTAAGGTATTTCTAGGTTTCTGATGAAACATTACAACGGTTCCACAAATTGGTGCCCCTTTTCGATGCTCATTAGATCGAAATGACTTCCAACAAAGTGGGATAGGGTTAGTTAATCGAGAAAAATACCTTCCTGTACATAGTCCATGTTTCGCAAGGCATTACGCTAGGACCAGAATTACAAGAATAAACTGCAGATAAGAACAGAATAAACCGCAAAATACCCTGTAATATGAACTGTTCTGATAATAGTCTGTTTCACATTCCATAAAAATAATTATAAAGAAAAAGATTTCGGTACTTGAAACTGATTTGACTTTAAATATGTTTTTAAAACATATTTGAATACAAATAAAACTAAATTAGAGTTACTATTGAGTTATTAATAATAATAATAATTTATTTGTTTGTTTTTGGGGCTATCCACATACAAATAGAGTTGGCAGTACAAAGTTTACTGATAAAGGTTTAAAAAAAAAAAAAAAAAATCCATTGATCTAAATAAATATCGGCAATGAAATAGTTATTATAAGTTTCTTAATATAACTAATAATAATATAATAACAATAATAATAACATATTTATTTGTTTTAGGGGCAATCTACAAATAGAAATAGCCAGTACATTTAATGCCATGCATATATAGGTGAAGATACTAATTTAAAACAAACATTTTATACAAATAATCAAATATAAATATGAACAATATAAATTAATAATGACAATAATAAAACTATGCATGCTTTAGAGTTATTATAATCATATAATTATATGATATATAATTATCATGTATAATCGCAAGCAATAATATTCATAATAAAGAAGCTTAGCGAACCTCAAGCCAATACCATTAAGAATTTTTTCTTTTCCTCTTGTATTTTGTTTTTAGAGGTACTACTTCTTTGAAAGAAGTACAGCTACTGCTTTAAAATAATACGTGAATATGTACTACACTTTTGCAATTAATTAATTAATTAAGGATTCCAGTTGTCATAATTAATTGTAAAATATAATTGTGTTATTTCATTATTCCAAAATATTTTTATTATTATTTAGTCAGAGTTAATTAAGAAAATGTCACGATTTAGCCAAATGTAGACATGTTCAATTCTATGATAATAAGAATTCTATTGTATAATCTATTGTATAATGAATTATTGTATAATCTAATTCATAATATTTATGATTATGTTTCCATATTCAGACAATTTCTTAGATTATTATAACCACATACAAATTAACCGAAGTGTAATAAATTATTTCGAAAACAAAAAGAGCCGCATCGAAATTAAAAAATCATTTTTACAATAGTAATTTTAATTTTTTTTAAATGACCATAATTTGATACATTAGTAGGTAATCGATTTTGACTAAAGACTTGTTTGGAATTTTCGAAATAATTTGAAATCATTCGTAATAAAAGAAGATCATAACAATAAAGTTAGGATGAAAATTGGCATTCCAATATTACGCAACAAATAAATAAAGAAAGAAAAAGAGAAAATTTAAGTAGGTATTTATTTTTTTTTTTAATTTTCAGATATTTTTCTCGTCTATGCTGTTGAGTGTACTTACTAATATTATTTTCAGTCTATCCTGGTAAAACGACAGCCATTTATCACAATGATTTAATAATTGTGTAAGTTTCTTATGCTTCTAGAATATAAAATAGATTCAGTATTTTTTAACCTCTTTACGTTAGCATAAAACCGTTTCAACATGTCCTCCATGTTTCACTAGCTGTGAAGTATCTCTTCAAACTAATTTTCAATTCACATAAATTAACAATCGGCCTGAGTACTCCTGTGAACATTTGTGTATCCTGGATTCATGGCTATGATTAAATTTCTAATATTTGAGTTCCTATCAACTTTCGACTACTAAAACTTGTAGTAATATTGCAGTTGGTGAACAAACACCTTGATCAATCTGTAAAATTTATTAAATCATTCAACGCTGATTAAATGCAACAACCAGAAAATACTTGAACGCCACATACACTACATAATAAACTTTTGAATAAAAACTGGTTCTGAAAAGATCGGTAAGGCGTAATTTGTCATTGTTTTACAACAATCGACAAATGAGTTTTGTTATTAAGAATATTTTTTGTATGTATAATATTAGTAAATATTTTTTGATTATTGATATAGTTTTATTTTTAAGAATGTATATATTAAATATATTATACAATTTTAGCTAATGTAATCCCAAAGGGAACAAGTTGATGACAAGTCTGCTACATGTCACAAATTTAATTAGATTCCTTTTGAATGCCAACCCTGCCCAACACCACTTCCCACATCTGACAGAGTACGGTATCTCGGCTCACGTAAACAAAAGACTAATGTGGAACACATACCTCAAAAGACAACGATTCTACTGACGATAAAGATAACTTCGTTTACTGTTCCAAGTCTACCAATGTTTTAATAAAAAACCTCCTCAATCAAGTAGCCTTTCTCAATACAAAAAAAAAACAACAGTATATAATGAAAAATGTTATCGTATTTTTAAAAATCTGAAGTGTGGAAAATTTGGGATGATACTAAGACGCATATAACGGACGATCATTACGCAACAATTTACTCAACAATTTCAAACTTGTGCAAATAAGTTTAAACTTACTGACTGGAAAACTGTTTTAAGCTTTCGTTTCAAAATGGCGGCCGATTAAAGGTTTCATACGGACAAAATAGGCATATAAAGTCGTTTGAATGGAACGCTATAGGAAAGGAGGGTAGCTTTATGGCTGACCATGCAGATTTAGATTCTGATGGGGATCAGTGGACCAAGGTACACAGAGTAATCTACTTATATCGTATTCGTCATAACAAATAATAAAATATCGATAATTTGTTGAAGGAAGTAGTGATAAAACAGCCGAAAACAAATTTGAGCTATGCGGACATGGTTAAATTTTAATGATTTACTTCCACGAATTGATTGGTCGAGTTAATTAATCAGCCTTAAGTCTAAATACCACTTAAATATAGAAAAGCTCGCTAGTAAAAAATATATTATATATTTTAATTGTCATATCCTTTTATTAGTTCTTAGTTAAGATTAAAAAATAACAGCCATTCTTTTTAGGTTCGGAATAAATATCACAGATTTGTTATTAAGCAACACTGAACTTTGACTGCTAATAAATACATGGTATTGCAAGAGGAGTTAGAACACCAACCTCATTTTTGAATAATATTTGTAGCAATATGTTAAATATATGTATATCCTTGATATGTTGATAATATATGTATTATGATTTATGAAAGGACCATTTAAGTCTAGTACTTATTGACATGCGCATTTATGAAAACAATTTTATTTTTACAGTTATTTACGTTCAAATTTACCTATTAATATACAATACAAATCTTATTTATACAAATACAATGTTTATAAAAAGTGATACAAGATACTCTTAATTAGCGTTTTCTATATTTTTCATAGAGCTACTTCAAAACTAATAAACTAAAAATTCGTAAATAGATTTAGGTTGGTTTGATAAATGCCGATATAACAGTATAACAAGAAATATAAATCAATTTTTACTGAACTTCAATCAGGAAAGTTGGTGGAGGGAAGGTTTGTAAATTTCCATTTGTTCTTGAAGTTCGGCTTGCTCTGTTCTATTACAAATCGCAAACTGCCATCTAGTTATTTTCGCTTAATCTCTTGGATATTGAATAGCAAAGCCTTCACTTTCGTATCAGCATTTGTTTTGCGACATCCATCAATTTAAATTTATCTTCCATGTCTGTACATGTAATATATACAGCAAGTTATACGTTCCATTGTTATTATTCCTTGCAAGAAAATACGATTCATTACTTGTCAATCATAAGTTTCTAATAAATTTGATAAAAATAGGAAAAAAAAAGGAAGAAATTAAAAAACAAGCGGTGATTTTTAATGATAGGAATATCAAAATTTTAAAACTTCGATTAAAACCGTTAGAATGTTATTAATTATACTTCAGCTTTTTCAGAACAAATTAGATATTTTAAGCAAAGAAGGTTAAAAAGAAAATTATGATTTAAAATACAATTGAAGAAATACATAACTGACACAAAATGACATTTCATTCTTTTAAATTGTAAAATTTACTAATTCCAATTGTGATCAATAAAATAGCTGTAATATTTTCACTAAAAATGTGGACTTTAAGGTTCTTAGAATCGAAGGATCATCTTTACACCACCAATTTGGGTAGAACTTTTTAAAACAAATTTTTGTAATTGGATGCCTTCAACAGATGTTCACTGGAAGAAGAATGACACAATAAGAAAATTTTCGTTTTATTATTTTTATTTTTGCTTGGAAAAGCTTCCATAAAGGTATATTTCACTGAGATAAATGTCAGATTTTTAGTTTCAATATTTACCACAATTAAAAATTATTGTTAGTTCAACCATGATAACATTACTATTCAAACATAATGACTTCCTTCAAACATGGATCAAAAAGTAATCTTATAAATATTCTCTTGATAAAGATAAGAATAAATTATTTTTAATGTTAATATATTATACTTATATTAGTTAGGTGACTAAAAAGTATCAGTTTTGCTTTTGCATGAATAGTTAATTCAAAACATCATTATTAATGTTAAACATAATATTTTATTTCGTTTTATAGTTTTATTGCGTAATATTTTGAGTTAATTTTGATTTCCAAATTCTTCTTCCTGCCGAGCGATATATCAAATTTTGAGATTATTTTGAAGAGAATGTATGCAGAGAATTCTCCAGCTTAACCTCATTTTATTCGATGGGATAATCTTTTAGTCTAAACTGATTAAATTAAAACATATTACTAGTTGTAATTTTCTCTTGCTTTTTTTTTTTATTTTTTTTTTTCGTCTAGAACTATGAATCATTAATAAAAGATTTGCAATTGATTGTTTAAAAGGATCACAACATTTAATGCACGTCTAATGGTTTGAAAATGTTAGAACCAACAAGGATGTCGTCTTGCAATTGGGCATTATTGTAAACTATAACACTTGATTGAATAATCTTGAAAATTTGGATAACAATTTGTTAATAATTGGAAGGGAAAATTATACAATAGACAATTAGGGAAGACAAAGAAAGAGAATGACTGGAAATCCTCTTTGTAAGTAATTGCTATTAAATGACTCCTTCCTCGAAAGAATTACTTGGACTGGCCCCAAAGATAAAAAGTAAATAGCTTCAGTTCAAGAGTTGTGGAGATATTACCCGCGTCATAATAACTAATAGCATCCTATATTGAATCCCCTATCTTGATTATAACATCTGTATATACAACATCGTAGATACAACATGACATCGTTTCTTGGTCTAAATATATAAATGATGAGAAATGAAGAGATTTATATCAAAAGTTAATATATCCACTTTTGGAAAATTATTACAAAAATAATTTCATGGAGGCAAGGAAAATTTTTATTGAAAATGCTGATGAGTAACACCTATTTGATAGGAGAAAATTTAAGTTTTGAAATAAGCTGAATAATTTTTAGGTATAGAATATTAATTCTTCAAAAAAATCTTTGTTTTTGAGAAGTGGATATATTTGATAGAAAATTACCCCAAATATGTTTGTTCTATTCTGAAATAAAATAAATGTTTATAACTTTATGTTGCCTAACAATATTCTATAACCAATTCTAATGATGGATCGATCATTCGGTCATTAAAGGTGACAAGAAAAAAAAACTGAAATAAAATATTAACTAACTTTATCGACAAACTAAATAAAAATATCGCTCTACTAACAACATTAATTAGAAAAAATGAAAATTATACTAACCGAAAACTCAAAGGATTAAATATAAGTTATTAGGTATATAATATTATGACACGTTACATTTCATATTTGCTAGTTAAAACGTTAAAAATATCAACGATATATTAAGTCCAAGAATGAGTGACCCTACATGTAAGATAAGACAAATTGAATAGAATAACTAGCAAAATAAAATTTGAATTGTTGAAATAAATTAAGACAATTTAAAAAGGCAATTTTTAAATTTCTGCATGGAAATGTTTGTATTCAAATAGTTATTACATCTATAATTCCTTCAATGATATAATTTTTAACATTGATTCATTCAACTTTTATTTTATTATTTCTTTATAGATTAAAAGATAACAGTTCTCTATTTCTTTCCAACAGTTCTTTAAAAGGTGTAGAATATGTATTCAATTATGTATGGAAATAATTCATTCTTTATAGAGTTACTATACTAGATGAAAAAACCCCACAAAACTATTCTACCTGTCATAGAATAAAGTTATATTCAAAATTCAAATTAATACCCGTTATGGGTAACACCCATTCTGAGGGTATTACGAATGTTCAGTGAGTTTAATAAAGAGGTATTAAATTGTGCACAAAGAAAAACTTTAAATATAATTTTCCAACAATTTCAAATTGTACCTTTATTCTATGACAAGTGCCATATATTTATAGTTTTTTTGTGGGGTTACTCAAATTTAACAAACAAACAAAAAGGAACCTATTCTGTAAAATTTAATAATTAATCAAAATGTTTTCTTATCATGATTTATTTTATTCTTTTGTCTAATATTAGTAATTTTTTTTTTATTATTGATATAGTTTTATTTTTAAGAATGTATATATTAAATATATTATACAATTTTAGCTAATGTAATCCCAAAGGGAACAAGTTGATGACAAGCCCGCTACATGCCACAAATTTAATTAGATTCCTTTTGAATGCCAACCCTGCCCAACACCATTTCCCACATCCGACAAAGTACGGTATCTCGACTTTCACGTAAACAAAAGACTAATGTGGAACACATACCTCAAAAGACAACGATTCTACTGACGATAACGATAACTTCGTCGACTGTTCCAAGCCTACCAATGTTTTATTAAAAAAATATAATCTTTAACATTGATTCATTCAACTTTTATTTTATTATTTCTTTATAGATTAAAAGATAACACTTCTCTATTTCTTTCCAACAGTTCTTTAAAAGGTGTAGAATATGTATTCAATTATGTATGGAAATAATTCATCCTTTATAGAGTTACTGAAGGTGAAAGGTGAAAAAACCCCCCACTAAACAATTCTACCTGTCGTAGAATAAAGTTATATTCAAAATTCAAATTAATACCCGTTATGGGTAACACCCATTCTAAGGGTATTACGAATATTCAATGAGTTTAATAGGGAGGTATTCAATTGTGCACAAAGAAAAACTTTAAATATAATTTTCCAACAATTTCAAATTTTGAATTGTTCCTTTATTCTATAACAGGTGCCATATTTTTATAGTTTTTTTTGTGGGGTTACTCAAATTTAACAAACAAACAAAAAGGAAACTATTCTGTAAAATTTAATAATTAATCAATTGTTTTCTTATCATGATTTATTTTATTCTTTTTTATTTACTTGATTTTCTTTTATTATTGTGTTTGATTTGATTTTTCATAGAGTTTTGTAAATGTACTTAAATCTAATTACATTTTGTCACTTATATTTGGAACTTGTAATCGTACTTAATCTTTTTTATTAAATTTTTTTAAAAAGTTAATTTATAATTATATAATTAGGTATATTATGAATAAATATCTTCTACAATATTAATTTTCATTTATTGCTTCACATTTTTTGACATTTTAAATTTTCTATTAATTTTCCGTGGAATCATATATTTTTCATTTAATATTATAAAAGTATAAATTATTAACTATCGGATATTATTTTATAAGATTTTTTCTAAAATCTTTAGCTTTCCAACTGTATATTATACGTCTATATTAATTATTCTTATTTCCGGAAATTTATTTTCAACCTGGGAAAATATTTCTCCTTAAGTTAATTATGAAATTATTACATAGTTTATATTTATACATTTTTCATAACTACTAATAACGCGAGAGACGGTTAATTATTTCAAATAAAAAAAATTGGAATTTAAGCAGTCAGACTATTACGATGAGGATAAGATCTAACTGATATTAAAGAGCATTTAGTGGTTGGTACATTGATATAACGAGTTCGAGCGAAATCGTTAAAGCCTTATTTGGGAAAATTGCAAAAATATGTAAAATCGAAGATGTAAAGTGGCAATTCTGGTAAGCCAATTTTGGTGAAAAAGATGCTGTAACATCACAATTTCTTTAAGTTTTTCATCTAGGCTTACCACAAACACACACACACACACACACCATTTTGTGAGACTTAGTTAATTTGGACTCAGGGACCTTAAAACGCAGGTTTGCGTTTAAACTCCTTTTCAAAAATTTTCACGATCTCTGTACTTTCCCTTACTATATATCTTATATATAGGTAAGTGAAAGTAATAAGATATGAAGTTATTCTTACTTGCAAATGTAAAATAATTAACTAGAAATGATTTGTTAATTAATATTGTAATATAGATATCCTGTCGATGATGAAAAATGCCGAAAAATGTGATTTAAGAAGTAATAAATGAAAATTGATAAAAAGGAAAATATTTTTTCTTCATAAACCTAATATGTACTTAATTTTTTGTAATTTGTAACACAGTAATCTTTTATAATTTATATAATAGAGTGAAAATGACCGTAATGGTCGAAAAGCACGCATAGTATATAAATGAATAAAAAGTATTAGATGGGATCTGAGGTAACTAACTGATCGAAGAACGAAGCTCCCATATCCCTTAAGACCATCGGGCGATCTGATTGGCCTTAGGCAATTAATCGGATTGAGATTGGTAGCAGGTGTATAGTCCTCATTCCTAATCCACCAACCTCTGTGTCGTTTGAATAAAAATTAAATGTAGACTCATCTGTTGAGATAGTCGGACTTCCTAATCCCCTGCAATTGGATAACTCCCAAAC
Organism: Rhaphigaster nebulosa; assembly: GCA_948150685.1. NCBI lineage: Eukaryota > Metazoa > Arthropoda > Insecta > Hemiptera > Pentatomidae > Rhaphigaster > Rhaphigaster nebulosa. The sequence continues at coordinate 133,963,069 of OX411306.1, forward strand.
CACTTTTTATTGGACTCTCGACACAAAATGCACTTCTCGAAGTGGATCCTGTTTCACTCCGTCCAAGAAGTTGTCAGAAAGCACGCAAAAGATTATTTAAAGGTCATTGTTAGAAGGGAATCGATTTCGATAGAATTTAACCTCTGAAAATCTATTTCGCCATGCTCCCTCTCCACCATTATTGTACAGGACTGTGGAGTTATCCTTAAATAGTCCAATCACAACAGGAAAAAATTATATGATGTCAGACAGGGCGTTGGGCGTTTTAATAAGACATTGAGAGTCTTGTAAATATCGTACCGAAAGCACGAGTTACCATTTTTATTCTTTAATAAAATGGATCAAAAAATATGTAATTACTGATTGTATATTAAATAGTAATTAATGTTTCCTACATTGTTGCTTTTCAATAATCCTTCGAATAGGATTTAGTTGTCATAACTATTTTGTTATAATATATATATATATATATATATATATATATATATATATATATATGTATGTATATATACACATATATATAGTCCCTAGATTGTTTTGAGATAAAATAATTTTCTGTTTACATTATCGTAGAAGACAAATGGTAATTTGTAGACAATTCTATCAAAAAACATATATCACGATACACATTTTTTCTTTTTAATAATTCAAAATAGCATTAAGTAACACAAAAAGTTCTTCTGATAAGGCGACGAGACGTCCTCTGAGTAAAAAATTTTTCTTGAAGAAAATAGTTTTAAACTTCATCCCTGAGTGGTGATTTATTCAATCCAAATAAAAGCAACATATTTTTTAATTTAAATTTAGAAACAAATAATAAACAGCTAGAATTGAAATGATTAATTTCATGTTTACCTTAGACATATTTTTTCGTACTACCAAGTTTAAAGTCTCCTTTTCGACTTTACGTTTAACATTTTACACTAATAAATATGAAATTGGATGGCAACATATCTCAATCTACCTACGTGAATTAAGGAGGTCACTTTTGACCAAATTAAAACAAAAATAAAAAAAATAAGTATGACATGGCGGAAGTTTGAAGTGATCAAAAATGGCATCCTGCCTGAAATCAAAAATCCTGAAGAAAATAATATGAAAAAAAAAGCCTCCTACCATACATTTCACACTGAACAGGAAGATGAAAAGAAGGTGATTTTAATGAGGATTCAACAAAATAAAATTCGGAAACAGATGGCCTGTTTCATAGGAAGTTGTATTCTGATAAATGAAAAAATACACTAAAAACTATAATTGGTTGACGTTATTTATGATTTCGCTCTCATATTTCGAAAAGTCGAGAAACGGAACTTTTTTTCCGACTTTTTCTAGTGATTATTACTATTGGTCTGTGGGAAAAAAACTCTTAATCTTTAAACATTTTAATTTTATATTTTTAATTTAAAGGGAAGTCTTCAAGAATTTCTATATCTATTAGTTAACAGGACTTCCTTTCCTTGATTTATTTTTCACTCACACATCATTTCGTTTATGACGTTTCGGTGTCTTATCCCCATCATCAGAACATCAAAATTTTTCTGGAATATATTTTAATCTATTGTTGATATAATATTACTTTTTTTTTTTTTTTTTTTTTTTTTCCGGCTTAAGACTTCCATTGAAGTCCTATACTGCCCGATAATATTACTTAATTGTATTGTTTTCTCTAATACAATGTTAATTACGTTACACTACCCTATAATTAGTTTTACTCCTATTTGTGGTACATTTCAATCTTGCAATATCGTCATTAATTGGTAAATAGAATTATAATGTTCACTATATATTTTTATAGGAGTGCCTATTTCTTTTATTCTTATCTTTCTTGTCACAAATGAGCTATTCTTAAATAGATATTGCCCTTTGCAATTGTTTATAATAAATATAATCCTTTTTGTAGTAAGTGAAAAATAAATAAAGTGAAGAAAGTTTATTTATGAAAATCGCTCATGCATTTTTATTTTTTGTAGCTATAATATAATATTATATTGGCTCAATAGAAATGATAAATATTAAGGATTTCTGTTATGTTTTAAAACTATATCGATCATCTTTGTTAAATCAGTATTATCTATTTTTTTTTTAATATCAGTTGAATAAATATAGCTCTTATAAATTAAAAAATATATATAATAATACTGTTGTTAGTGAATCCTAATAAAGGAGGAGTGATAGAAAAGAGCGTCAGGTGTGGACCTTGGCAGTCCAGTCTGCACTATGAATACGGAGCTAAATTTACTACTGGCCCAATACTCTAATTTCAGGCTAGGATATCCTCTGACAGCCACTTCCAACAGAGAAGGGTCTCACTGGAAAATACATTTCAGCAGGATTGGATCCATGGACCATTGAGCTAGAAGTCGACTATACACGAAATAGTTTAAATTAAATACTAAACAGAAAGAAATTTTGATATGATCGTCTGCCATCTTCTAGAAGATGGCAAGAGTGTGAGTTAAAACTCTTGAAATCCTTATTCTTAAGATGTTGGAGGAAGTACTAATTTTATCGAAGGAGTATGTTCTCACACAAACAGGTGAGAAAGGTGTGTTGCCACTGTTACTATGTCGCGACAGATCCATTAAGAATATCCGAAATTAAGATTTTTTTGGCAGATAAATCTCTCACTAAATCATACCAAAGAATAAATGTAACACAAAAAAACAAACATATGAAATTAATTAATTAAAAAAATGTTTAAATAACATTCATGAATCACTTTGGTCTTTGGAATGGAAAAGTTGGTGAATAAATAGACAGTGTTTAGACCTCTCATAGAAATTTCAATTAATCAATGAAGATACTGGTGAAGGGAAATTTCAAAATTAGTTTGTACTATGAAAAGATTGATGAAGATGTAATAGGATTAATGGATAATGCTTTTCAGCTAAAGACTGCTTTAAATAGTTCATTATTATAATAAATGATGATTTTTTTTAATTTATTCATCATTTGTATAAATTATTAGTTACAGTGCTGCTAGCATATTTCGAAGTTAATTCTTTCAATACTCTAAACTTTATTAAACAATGCAATCAGGAAGAATAAAAGCAGTTACGGAACCATAATAAATTAAAATTTTAAAATAACTTGGTTTAAATAGTTTGAAAAGAAAGAGTATATACGTTTTCTTCCAATATTTAAAGGGAGAAGAGTATTTTAAGGGCAAGTAGCAATCTATGTATAGAAGAAATAAATATTTAAAACTATCTATTATTTTTGGCTAAGGGTTAACGTCTTTTTAAAGTGAGGTTACTGCTCTGTATAGGATGTCTCAATTTCTGAGCGTCACGTCTACTGATTTTGACCAAAATATAAATCAAGATTTCACATCGTAGAACGTTCGTTTCTAAATCTTCTAAGGCCGGTGGCAGAGATTTAACTGAAAATTATTTCTCTATTAACATTATTTATTGATTATATACAGGGTGTCCATTTTAGATGACTCGGTTGAATTTCTCTTGAACCGTTATAATGCAATATAATACAATATAACGTTATAAAAAAAAAATAAAAAATACGTATTTAATATTTTTCAGTCTAGTTTAAAATTTAGACCTGTTTTTGAAAAAAAAATAAATGGGGTCTCTCAGATTCAGTACAAGTTTAAAATTTCAAATAGAAACCAATGCCTTCTGATACATCATTTTAACGGATTTTTGAAATTGATTCAATGGTGAAACCAGATTTTAAATTGTTCAATAAATTACCAAGTTATGGTACAAATACATTTTGTTTGTTTCGGTATTAATTCTTTTAAATTGCCTTCAAAATTTTTTTTTGTTACACAGGAATTAATTGGGTCACATCGTGTTTGTTATCTTTTTAGCTGTAATTCATAATAAAGGTTTGTTTTAAAGATGTAGTGAAAAAACAGAAATAATATGATTGGCAGCGTTTATGCCAATCATAACCCTGCAACATCAGTTGAAGAACTGTAGTAAAGAGAGGAAAATGCTTGTCGATCCATCGAGTCAGTACATCGCACTGAGCACCAGCGAAGAGTGACTAAGAAGAGCTAAGAAGAGCCAACCTTTGCATCGTCGAAGAGGGTAGGCAGTTCCAACATGAAATGTAGGTTCACCAACCTCTGGTTGTATGTAGTATGGATTTTTTTTATTATTAAAAATAGCTAACAAAATGCATTATTTTTTTTAAACTTTGTACCATAACTTTGTAATTTATTGACCAATTTAAAATCTGGTTTCACCATTGAATTCAGTTTCAAAAATCCGTTAAAATGGTGTATCGGAAGGCAAAGGTTTCTATTTGAAATTTTAAAGTTGTACTGAATCTGAGAGCCCCCGTTTATTTTTTTTTCAAAAACAGGTCTAAATTTTAAACTAGACTGAAAAATATTAAATAAGTATTTTTTTTTTTTTTTTTTTTTTATAACGTTATCGGTTTAAGAGAAATTCAGCCGGGCCATCTAAAATCTAACACTCTGTATGATTGATTTCGGAAATTATATGTAATAATATATATATATAAAATAATTTTACACAGACCAAATACACTTCTTGTATTTAACTATTAGTTCTTAATATTTATATATTTTTTTTATATCTAGTATCCGAGAACAAGAGGCTTCCTCCATTGAATGGACGTCCCTTCTGAACTTCATAAGGAAAATCAGAAGGTTCGACACGGAGGATAAATAAATAGGTTTCCGCCTTCGGCAAAAAGGACCAATAGGCTCACTTGCCGAACTTTTCCCCTCCACCTTTACCACTACCAGTATCAGCTATATCTAAAATGGTACATTCTTAATATATTTATATATATATATATATATATATATATATATATATATATATATATATATATTAGTTTTTATTTTTAATCTAGAGCTGATTGACCAGGGGCACGCCATTTGTTTAAAATATTTTTCATTCAATTGTTGATACTCTAAATTAATACTAGAAAGCAGTCTGCCACCATCTAGAAGATGACAATAGTGTGAGATAAAACTCTTGAAATCCTTATTCTTAAGAAGTTGTAAAAAGGAGTCGTAGAATTCAGTAAGTGTTTGCTTTATTAATTTTTCTACAAGTAAAGAATAAAAAAAAAAAAAAAAAATATATCAAGAATTTTGAGACTTTTATATTATTATTGAATTTATAGAAAATTTTAGCAATATCCCATTTTGATTTTTTTTCGGAAATATCAAACAAAACTTTTTAGGCCGATATTTTGATTCAAACTCTCAAATTTGGTATACGTCGGTAAAAATTATAACTAGTAAAAATTAAAAAAAACAAACAGTGTAAATTAAAAAAAAAAATCATAACATATCGACAGAATGTGGGGCATATGGGTAGTTCTTCGAAAGTAGGGAAATTGGCTAGTAATTTTCTTATTTCATTACATAGCACTATAATTTCGTTTTTAATTTTTTATTGACTTTAATTGCATCTCAGATACTGCTGTAAAAATATCCCATCGTAGTTGTTCTTAGAACGGAAGATGAATCAAAATGTTCCAATTTTTAAAAATAAGGGAGTGAGGGAGTGAGCTCAGTAGTTTGGAGGTGTGAGGTTGAGGAAATAGAACAAGAAAATAATAGCAACAATATAAACAAATGATTTTAGTTAAACTTTATTATATAAATCACATTTAAAGACAAATCTTCAAACTAGTAGACGGTAACATCAAATGATAATATACAACCCTCTGTTGTTCATTTACTTTGACTAAAACTGGTAGGCTAACATTTTTGTTAGTAACTATTACTTAAATTTTATGATGAGCTTATTGATGGAGTGAGGCTTTTGTGCTCATCATTGTTAACTGATTAGGTTTTAACTTCAGAGTCTCTGAGAATCTACCCCACAACAAATCCTATAAAACCTGAAGACCTACAAAAGAAATTCATCAAATATTTAACTTACTTTCTCTTTCCTATGAGCAGGTAAGGAAGTGAGAATCATCAAATTCTGAGCACGTTTTTGAACAGCTCACTGTCACACCATGTTAATGGAAATTTCTCTCAACATCGGTAGCAGTGTGGTTCGGGAGGAACTGCTGAGGCTTGCCAATTGTCCTCAGCTGTAGAGGACTGTGAGTTTACTGACCCAATTTGACCCATTTTTGAAAACAAAAAAGCGAGAGAGGTCCATGGCCAAGGGACAAGCAATTAATTTAACTAATTGTGAACTCAATTATTCTATGAAGAAATAGTTTTTCTTATTTGAAAATAGTGAGCTTGATTGCACATCTAATTTATTTTGATAGTGATAGGTTAGATTTTTTGGCAGTTAAACAAAGTTAATGTCGAAAATTATTGTTAACATTAAAGCTAACTCCTGATTAAAAAAACCTATATCAATGAAAAAATTTCTGCCAAATGCATAAAAGCCTAGTTTCTTCACGGGACTGTGATTTTTCTATTTTCGAAGAATGGATCATATATGAAATTAAGAATTCATACCGACAGATTAAAACCAAGAAAAGGCACAATTAATAAAGAAAGTAAATTTTAAAAAACAGAATAGCGCGACCTATAAGGTCCGAGTTTAGTACTCGGCAAGGCAATTACTTCATAACCAACGGTTTATAAAGAGGTAATGTGGTCGGCACTTATCTTATCCGCTAGATCTTTCCCCATTTTAATGAAGGGCGAATGGGATAGTCTTTATTTTATAGGTACCCGAGCTAAAGAGTATACATAGTTTTCTACCACAAACCGGACTTCTATCAAAAAAGTTCCTACATTTATTAACATTTTCTCAAAAATTGAACAAGGCCCAATTTCCCAACAATTAAAAATGATAAATTTGTTTCAAAAAGTGAAGTACATAAATGAATTAGGTACCTAACTCTCATTTATCGAATTAGTAGATTTTTTAAAAAGATTTATTTTAATATTTATTTATTATTTACAGTGGCAATCAGTGGATCGGAAGATAAGATGGTTATGGCATATCAGATTTGGGTATCGACAATAACCGGTAGCACCTCTTTCCGGACTAGATCTAGTTTCACTTTTCAGATACCAATTTCACATGAGATTTCTTTAAGCTCGAGACCTTAAGCTTCTAAGGCAATGGGCGAATTTACAAGCTAAAAGCCAGCAAATTCACAAGCTTCTCGTAAACTAACCTCTAGTCCACAAGCTAGCAAGCAGCTTGTAAACAATCTTCAAGAACAGTTGAAAGCCGGACTACATTACAAGCTGCTTGTTGGCGTATGGGATTTTCAGCTTGTATATTTCAAGAATACATATTTTTAAATATTTATTATATAATTCCCTGTGGTATCTTTTTCTTATTTTTCACTAAAGTATTTGACATATTTTACATTGTTTTTTTCCGGAACGATCTATTCATTAAAATAAATATTAAATGTTGCAGGTCTGCAGAAACATGAAACATGAAGATACAATAAATGAACTAGCTAGCTTGTTGGCTTCTGAGCGTGCCGAAGACTTTGTGTGTTCGCAATCCCACAAACTGACTAGTCCACTTTCAAAATCGCCGGCTTGTAGCTTGTAAACTCGCCCAGTGTCATCGATGCTTAACACATCTTATACTTCCTCTTCAACAGTTAAAAAAGATAAATAAAAACTTTATAGGAGCAAACTTTAACCTCATAAAAATATAAACATACAATATTTTAGCACCTTAATACAAAAAAGCTTAAACCATCGCTAAATTCATTTTTACAATTCTCCTTAAGGTGACAATATAATGATTTTCATTGTTGTTTACGCCGAGCTATATCGCAAACACATTTTTTTTTCTTTTTACTTAAAGTTTCGCAGTGAGTCAAGGATTTGTCTTTTTACAGTCGTTATTTTTCCAACAATGAAGAAAAAATGAAGAGCTTTCATTCGTTTAGCCTTGAAGAAACAGCGGCGTTTTCCCTGAATACGCATGCATTTCCGCTAAGAGGTGCGCCACAAGCTCACTCGGTATCGAAGGCGATAAAGATTACAACTAACGGCTGACATTTAGCGAATGTGTTTCTGCTATTGTCTACGGGCCCGGGGCTCGCCTTTTATCGACCAGTCGGTGGCAGAAGGCCAATACGCAAAAGGTTAGCTGGAACCATCCGCCGCTACGCAAACTGTTGCCTTCCTATCCACAAATGCCATTGTGCCATTCTGATTTATTGTGGTAGGGTTCGTTGTTGTAATAAGGGAAGCAATCACTGGACATAAACGTTTTTATGAAATATTCTATGCTTGAATAGCCGTTGTTGAATCAATCATTTTGATTACCAAGACATTTTATAATAATACTAGTCTTCCCAAGGACGGTTTTATACATTGGAAAAAAATACAAAACATAATATCTCTAAAATCCAGTTAAAAACAACAAATCGAGTCTTGAAAAATTGAGGCTGTGGCAGCCGAAGTGTTAAAGCCTCAGGACTGCTACGGAGCCGGCTCGAATTCGGTTTGGGCGGGTTGAAATTTATTTCGTGGTGGGCCTCACGTAATGAATCTTGACCTTCCATTTCTGATTAGAATGGATCGGTAACTTGCAGGATAACCCGTTCTATTTTCCTTAATGGGATAGAAAAGACGATAAACCCCTATAAGAAAAGTCTTGAAAAACAACAATAATAACACAAATGTTAACACAAAACGGAAAAAAAAGGACATACTAATACACTATATAGAACGCACATAAAACAAGTTATCTTATCACCATATCACATTCGTAATGTATCAATTTATATTTTATCTTGAAGGCATTTCCAAGGAACAGGTTCAAAACGAAAATAAATTTGTCTAAACGGCAATAAAGTTGTTTTAAGGACAACAAATTCCACGTTTTCAGCTAACAATTTTTTTTTCCTTTGAAAACCTCCTTTGATTAAATTCTTTTAAAAATTAAATAAATGTTTATAAAGAAATAAATTTCAATAAAGTTTGCGCAGAAAAGTTTCTTCCAGGGGTATGACGGATACCTACCTTCCCACGCAAGCTTTTTATTGTACAGAGAAATAGCATAACAATACTCAAATACTCCACTTCAAGTTTGCTTATCCAAGTCCATAGTGATATCCGAATCCAGATTTTAAAATATGGCCGACAAGAAACGCCAGGTCATCCGGAGTAAATATCTTGGATGTAGGATCTTATAATAGTTGTTCTTGTAGTTCAGTTTTCGTAAACGGTTCCGAATTTCCAAACTACTCAAAAGAATACATAAGAAAATTTACTAAAATATAAAATTTAACTATGAGGAATGTCAATAACCGGTCGGTTATAACTTATAACCGTTTTTTTTGAATGGGGTAAACATTTATTTTCGCGTTTTTTACACAATCGGATGTATTCTTTTTTTTAAATCCAAAAATCGGAGAAAAAAGCTATTGAAAACAAATTTCGTAAAAAAAAAAAACTTATTGAGCAAAAAAATACAAAATAAACAACCTCTTAACTTCACCCACCTGCCTATCTTCTAGTGTTAATAACTCCTTAGTGAAGAACCCTCACAGGGACTACAACTAAATTTCCATTGTTTATTTCACGTTCACCGCTTACGCAGCAGCGGTTTTGATGATTACCGATTTCTTTGTAGTTTACTATCACTTATATTTTTCCTCAATCTCATTCTCAATATTTTTTTTCAATTTTGAAACATATTGAAAACTCAAAAAGAAAAATATAGAAAACTTCCACACGGAACTGTACGTAATGGTTAAGGAAGTACACAAAAAAAAAATTGAAAACAAACATATAATATAATTAAGAATTATTGTGTGGTATATTTTACATTGCGTTAATAAGGTTATTAATGATTCCATTAACTTGTATGTACTTACATTTAGTCACATATGTGACAGTCTATAAAAATCCACATTAATAAATCAATTCATAGTTCTAAATACAAAGTGAATATATTTATTTTCATGATGTTGAAAAGAATAATGAATGTCGAAACCCATTCCAATTAAGGACATTCTATAAATAGCGAGAATAATCATGCCTTGGCGTTCAGATAATTATCTAGCTCCCTTTTGACAAGTGCTCCCTATTGACAAGGGAATCCATCTTCCTTCATATTTCTGGGCCCCTTCCTGGCAAACATTTCCCATTTGACACCTCATTTGACATTCTCTAGGTCTAATTATGAATATGTCAGATATCACAAATTATATGTCTCCTAATTAGTTAGTGAAACGAATATTAATTTATAATTAGTAAATATAGCCAATTATTAAGCAGATGAAATATCTTAAAATAAATTAAAAAGGAATAGGCCCATTGGAACATTATAATTTTTATTTAGTGGAATTAATGTAGGTTTTTAACATTCTAGTAAAAACCTGAACAGATTATATATTTATAGCAGTTTCATTTTTATCGAACCTGGCAACTACACTCCTAATAGTAAATTATTTATCCAGAATAGGCTAGTAACAATAACGTACGTAATGATTTATTTAGTTATTTTCTCTAATCATTTAAATGTCTGTATGAATATTGAAGATGACATCAACATTAATGAGCGGGGTGGCTCAATGGCTAAGACATAACACTTGTCAGGCTGCGAGAAAAATCTATCGTCAGTTCTATCAGCCGTGATTATCTGGTTTTTAACTGGGTTGTAGATAAACCTGGCGGTTGATGATGCTGCTAGCCAGATCACCTCCTTGTATTACCGTTGTTCAATAAACAGAAGTCCTCTTTGTCAAATACTGAATCCAGAACACGCCATGGGTTGTGTTAGAAAAGGTTGTTTAAATATTTAATTTAAGGAAAATCCCGACTTAGTATGCACTTACCCCGGTAAGTGCATACCAAAGTTTCATTAGATTGAATTTGGATAAATGTACAAAAAAATTTATTATAATTAGAAATGTGTTTTTTTTTCGCATTTTGTGCCCCAATACCATCTATCCAAAACTACCTAATATGAGATTGTTCAGAAATCAATATAATTTTGAAACGAAAGAAAGAAACTAAAAATGCGTCGTTAAAACAGGATAAGTGTATACCCTTCCTCCTATTTATCTTTTTTTGAATATATATTGAAAATATGGTATAAGCATCAAAAAACATTGGTTATGAAGATCATAAAGTTTTGGAAGTTTTAAAATAGGGGATTGCGTTTGGGAGTTACCTACTTTTTTATATTAATAAATTTTGAATAAGAAAATATAGGGTTGACAGGTTTGAGGAATTAACTAAGAGATGCTTATCTTTGCAATAAGATGTGTTAATAAAATTATTTTATTTAAAATACATGCAACAGAATCGAATTCGACAGAATAAACATGTATTCTGGATACTTATATTGTATCTAAATTAAGTGTTATTATGAACCAAAGAATGAGATGAAATATTTAATTATAAATCAATTAACCTTTTTTCATTTGACACTTTATTACTGTACGATGATAAAATGAATAATAAATAGACAACTATATTTCCAAGAATCAATGTCATTGATACTCATCGATTAAATCAATATTGGCATGGCATGTCATTCTTATAACTTGTTTTAATTTCATGGATTAATGTTCAAACATTCTGTTAAAGGTAATTTAAATTATTCAAGACGGGAAAAACGTCAGAAATAATTTTTTTTTGGTTAAATGTGTTATTGGATAGTCACTTAGAACCAAGAGAAACCATGAAATTATCGAATCACTTAGATTTTGAAGCCCATTGTATACCATTTAAATTTCAAAGATGTAATACCATACTTCTAATCATGATTAACTGACAGCATAAAACGTCTTTAATAAATTTTAAACAGAGTTTGAAATAATGTAATTAAGGCAGACAACATATTAGTTGACTGATTCCATTGAAGATACAAAATAGTTCCAAAAAAAGTTCCGCTGTTTTGATTAGGTCAAGTGCCCTATAAAACAGTAATTTCGCTTTCCTGCATTTCTTAACAGAGCGGGGGCCGTCCCACACTCCGGAAGCTAACCAGATCACTCTGGAGACGATTTAGACAGGATTGGGCTTCATTACCGGAATATGGGTAGAAGGATGGCAGATTTTATATGAGGGAAAAATTGAATATGTGTTTACTTTAAGATAAATATTTATTAAAAAAAAATGAACAGCATTTTTGTGGCTTTAGCGGAAAACTTAATTTATCAAATCGTCATATAATGTTTAAAAATACTGCTGCTTCTTCCAGTAATAGTAATGAATCGTTATAAAGAAATGGTAAGCAAGGGTGACAGAAGCTGGTCAAGGTGGCAAAGATCTGTTTAAGAAAATGAAAGCAACACACAACGTAAATTAATAGAAAAAAAAATAAAAGTTTAAGATATTTATAGATATTATGACAGATATGCTTGGAAACAAGAATAATGCAGCTGGTATGTGAAATATATTTTGTTAGTAATTTTTTCGAAAAAACTATTCCTCTGATAATAAAGCTTTTAATTAATAATATTATTAATTATAGTAATTTTTATGCCTATTCCGGCCACTGGGCGGCTTGTTGAAACTTGCTGTGATGAGTACAGTTTTGAAAACATAATCGTGTCCATCACGACACCAAACGCGACATATCATTTGTATTCACACCATTGGTGTAAATCTAAATGCAAACAAATATATTTAGACCGTATCGTTTGGTTGATCTTTTTTTGAAGAAAATAATATAAATATTCTTTATTTAAACTTAAGTTTACCGTAGATTTGGAACGATGGAAGTCATAAATTATAATAACTAGTGGGAAAACTGTATCTTGCATTCGGGAAACTCGTTAAAAGCCTTTAATAACAAGGGAGATTAATGAGCTATAAAATGAAACTAAATTAATGGAGTAGTAATTTGTTTTATTGCGAAGCAGTACAGGTAATTTATTCTAGTAGGTTAGACAAACTTTAAGTTCGCGCTAGAATCCTTCATCTCCCGAGGAAGAACAAAAACTAGATTTCGATTTATAAAAGTAGTTCATAAAAAAAAATATTATGGTAATTTAAACTGAAGAAACAACATTTACACAAATGATTAGAATCGTTTTTCCATAGTTAGGTTTATAAACTTTTATAAATAGTCTGATACTTTAATTATATTATTCATTTAAATAATACAGTTCACATGTACAATCAGTAATTAATGTGAAAGAGCTATTGGCGAAGTAATACATACTTGTTGTGGGTTACCATAATCATTGATCCGGGACAGGCATCGGGTCAGTTAATTAACAGCTAGAACTGTCTCCAACAATCGGTGGATCATTAGCATCAATTTTCAAGGAGGTCTAAGCCGATTAGTTTTAATGAGGGCTACTTAAGCTAGTCAGCTGTTGAATAAGAACAGTGGTGTTCTTCCAGTTACTAACATTGCAAATGAAAAGTAAATAATAATAATATTAAAAATACATAAGGAAGGGTAAAACAAATAATAATATCATATGCGAGAAAGCTGATAAAGGATTGAAAAAAAATTGTAGCTAAACATCTTTTAGCGTTTTGCAGATCATTTAATTATTGTTGAAGCATGTCAAATCAAAGGATTCCTGACAATGGCAAAAACTAGAACTGACATATGTAATGCTCGAAAAAAAATGAAGGAATTTTTAAGCAAAGAAAAAATGGATTAAGTTAAGGTGCGATAAGTACATATAAATGTACTTACCCCACCTTAACTTGAGCACCATAAGGTACTCAGCCTCTAAACCGTATAATATTAGTCCAATAATAATTACGGAAAAAGATAATGATAATAAAGAGATTATCTTTGACCACTTAATACTAATAATAAATATAACGTTCTAATTTACTTAGGATCCATAAAAATAAATGACAACAGAATGAAAAAAGTAAATTTCTAGTTTAGATGAATCTAGTTGTTAGAAGTGAAAACGTATTAGCATTTCTACGCGCAGTAAATACTAGTCTAGGCAAGGCGTGTTAAATGGTGCTAATAAGGAAGAGCCTTTTCGTGTGTCAAACAAACACGGATGAATTTTGGGTCGTCTTTAATTTTCTGATGTATAAATTACAGTTATATTATTTATACTGATTGTTCAACAGTGTTTCTATCAGATAAATAATATAAATCTGTCAGAAAAAGGCTGCTAAGAGTAATTTTTATTTTTAAGTAATAAAAAAATGTTTGACTACATGTAAATAAAAAAATTTAAATCTATAAATCTTAACAAATGATCAAGTCCAAAAGTGTTTTAAAAAAATTAAGAGCCCGGTAATAACCGCGTAAGTAATGACAATCTGTGAATTTACTATTTTTTTTTTTTAAGATCTCTACATAAGGAAACAAGTGTAGTTGGGCAGAAGACGAACTCTATGTACTAGGATCCTATATGTATAAGAAATTATAAATAACCGTTTTAACAAAAATTTTTTTATTTAAACATTTATAAAAATATTATCTATAGCTTTCAATTTCAAGGATTGATTAAGGGTTTTACGTATAAAAAGATAAAGTCTGATTTTCACAAAAAGACAACAGTTCATGAAACTCTTTTGAATAATGATGTGATAAACTAACAAATAAAATTAAATTAAATTTTTATATTAAATTAAAATAAAATTAGAAGCTAGCTAAAAGCTAGTTTTTAAAGAACAATGGATTGAATGCACTAAAAAAATCTGGTGCGGTGCGCGCATCACACAACTTCCTATAATAATTATATTTTTAATATAATTTTAAAGAGTTGACATAAACACTGCTTCTAATAAAATCAGCAGCATTCACTTCTTCATACCTTCTCCCACTTAAGTACTATAAAACAGTTTTAGTACAACAATTCTGTGCACTACCTATATATTTTAACTTTGTCAAGTTGCGAATATATTTTAAAAGTTTCTGGTTTAGTTTCCATGGAAACATATTCTTTCCATTAAATAATGTGAAAGTAGAAATTATTAAGTTAATTTACGCTTTTGTATTCTTAAATTACTTTATTACAGAGCGTATTGTTTAAAATAGATTGGCGGATCGGTGGGAGGAGGTTCGGTTGCATCCGTCGCGTTTCGGATGCGCTCGGTTATCCATCTAGGGTCTTGTGCTCCTCATAAAATGCACTGTATCTTTTCTAATACTGGTCCTATTTTGATTTTTTTTTTTTTTTTTTTTTTAGATATTTAACCTTTTATACAATTTTATACATAATTTACTATAAATTGCATGCTTTTTAAGTTAAGCGCAAATAAAATATTCTTTTCGTCATAATTTTAAAAGTGTAAAATCCATGTAAAATAGCTAATTCCAGTTAGTCCGATGCGCTGTATCTTTGCTAATACTGGTCAAATTTTGATGATTCTTTTATTGTTTTTTTAGATAATTTAATTACCTTTCATACTTTTCCAAGCATAATTTACCGTAAAATGCATACTTTTTAAGCTCTGCGTAAATAAAATATTCTTTTCATCATAACTTTATTTCCTGCAATTCTTCGGTGATTTACTACATAAATGAAAAGTTAAAGGCCTTTATGAAGAATAATTTAGGCAAGTTTCATCAAAATCGTTAGAGCCGTTTTCCAGAAAAATGTAAAAAAGTGTAAAATAGATTATATAAAGTGGCACTTCCAGCTAGTCGATTTTGACGAAAACGTTGCAGTAACATCCATGTAACATCCATATACCTAACTTAAATACGTAATTTGAGTATCGTACAACTTTTTGTTTTTGAGCTAGGCTGTTCACATACACACAGAAACAGAGACCATTTTGCAAGGCTTGGTCATTTGGACTCAGTGGACCTTAAAACGTGTATTTCCGGTGAAAACTCGAATTCGAAAATTTTCAGGATCGTTTATAGGTAAGGGAAAGTAAAAATCGGCTAAAACTTATTTAAAACAGTACACAAACAGGAAGATTTAAATAAAAAGTTATAATCTATATCTATATTGTTGGTGTTGAGTGTCTACAAGAAAAAGAAAAAAAAAATGTTTGCAACCTTATAGGAGGTAATTTGAGGAACCAAGTCAGTGTAAAGTAAATAATACATTCCGCCGTGTTAATGACACAAGTTGTCAACTTGGTAATAACATTTCCACGTATTTTATTCGGCCAAACTGACATTACAATAAATTTGTTTCTGCAAACTTTATTTACATCCAAACTTAAATTATAATACATAACATAATTTGAAAATGTAGCGTCATAACAAAGGCCGTCGTATTGACTGCAATAAAGGTACGCCACTTATTTAACGACAATTCAAATGTTTTGAATTAAGCTCCGTAATTGAAGTCCGTCGTCCGCTAATGGCTGATCCTTCAGCTCAGGGCTGCCACTATACTACACGCTTTATCTCTGGCGTTTTATTTTTTGCGTGGAAATGACATCAAAATGAATGGACAAAGTTCGGAAAATACGTAAACATACTGCACTGTTAACGAAAATTAAAAAAAATAAAATATGAAAAAAAATATTTCAATACCATTTACCGTAATTTATCAAAGAAAAAAATACATGTTTATTAGAAACTGAGAGTAGAACAGTGTGCGATAATGCCATTTTATTACCTTAAGTAATTATAAAATCAAATTATTCTTTAATCTTTTCATTTTTAATATTTTATTATGAAGAAATGTTTCTTCCGGGTATAGCAGTGTGAAAAAAAAATCAGGTTAGAATTAACTAATAAAGTAAAAGTTGGTAATGGACAAAAACTTGCCGGTAAAACGAGAATTACCCATAACTTGATTTAATTTTTTTTTTCTATTCATCTCCCGGTAAACAAATGAGTTGGAGTGCTTGTATCAAATAAAATGTCGATTTCGGGGGTAAGCAATAAAATGTGAGTGAGTACAAAAACAATTTACTGATTAGTCATTAGCGATCATCTATTTCGAGGTTGACAAGGAGCTCAGTGTCTTAAAAATTGAAGACCTCTAGACCAATACATATATATTAGATAAACGTAGGGAGAAAACTACAAGCATATATTAAAAATAATATGCGTTTTTTCATTCATTTTTAACAGAGAGAAAATTAATAGGGGCGAAAAAACCTGAAGCTTAGAGGAAAACGATTTGAGAATATACAGCAGCCACCTTATTTGTCCCTATATGTGTATACGGTTTATTCAATTAGTTGTTGAATAATTCAGAAATGGCAGAGCTATTTTGTTAAGCGAAAGGAATGTGTCGAACAGTTTTAAAAACACCTTCCCTTTTATGTTGGAAAGAAACAAGAATCGGGAATGTTTGAAAATCGCTAAGCGTAACTTCAACCGAATTAAATGACAATTAATTACTGATTAATTAACCGTATAACGTTACAATCTGAGCGCATATTTCATAATTTACTAAGTTCTCTAAAATTTTGAAAATACGAATTATTAGGTGGATGAAGTAAATAGGAGTAAAAAAAAATTGCTAACGATTTTTCGCAAAAACTCGAAATTGTAGAAACAATATAAACTAAATATCAATGTTTGATAAAAATCAGAATTATAAATTTCTGATTCATTTTGAGCTCAATATTTAGATGCATATTCATGTCAAAAAAAGGATGATTGATTAATGAGAGATTAATTTAACAAATTTCTATCAAAAATATTCCATGTTTAAAAAAAAATGGTTAAAGGAATAAATGCATTAGAAGATCGTTAGCTAAAATTTAAAAAAATAATTTAATCTAATCGAGAGTATCTATATTTGTAAATAATCATTAATAATTGTAAATAATTGCATTCATGAAAATATGAAAGAATAATCTATTGTACTTTTAATAATCCTATGGCATTGAAATATAATTATACTAGGCCAATGATTAATAATTTATTTCTTTATCAAAAATAATATTAGAATAAATAGTAGTAAAATTCTATGACGGATGAAAATTTGCTATAATTCCATTATTTTTGTAAATAACTAGTTTAAAAAAAATCATAGATTAATAAATAAGCAATCTGCTGCTACGTTAGCAGTCAAAGTTAGAAGTAATTTAAAACAAAAAAAAACTTTCAAAACATTTCTAACAAGGATGGTAATTTGACAGTCAAACGTAGCAGCTACCATAAGAATTTAACGCTCTTCCTTTCTAGCTTTTTGATTGACATTACTAAAATAAAATAACAATTAAATAATAACGAGGCATATTTAGCATTATATAGCCACGTCAATTGTCTTTTCCAATTGCCCACGTCTTTTCCATTTCAATTGTAACCTTTTCCATTTCAAATGCAACCTTTTCCATTTCAATTGTAACCTTTTCCATTTCAATTGTAACCCTTTCCAGATCAATTGTGACCTTTTCCAATTCAATTGTAACTTTTCCCATTTCAATTGTAATCCAACCGAACATGTGTTAATTCAATATTATTTATTTTATCATTAAAAATAATTATTTTATTACAGTACTGACATTAAAAATAATTTCGGCATATTCTTCCGACATTTTTTTCGTCTATTAGATAATTGATATTAAGTGCTAATTTCAAGTAGTTTAAATTTTTGAAATATAATTGTTTATTTATTTATTTTTTATTTCGTGGATTGGGAGTGGGGGAAGGAGGGGATGGATTTCATCGATTAGGTGATCATTCATTAAGTTTTCCAAATTGCTAATATCAAATTTATTACCGAAATTTTGTTCGGTCACGAGAATTCACTATCGGATTTCCGATCAAGCATGTGCAGTTCGATTTTTCGTTGCCACTGAAGTTTTCTATGATAAAGGGATCGTTTATTAGGTTTTCGAGGGCTCTGATTCCGTATTCTGAATTGAAATTTTTACCGACCATGCTCATTTCGAATTAAATTTACAGTTGACATTTCTTTGGTACAAGAATCGTTTATTAAGTTTTCAATCACTACATTTTAAAATTTACTATCGGATTTTTGATCGCGCATGCGCTTTTCGATTTACTGTTATTATTGAAGTTTTCTTCATTTATAAGGCCGTTTATTAGATTTTCTGATTCAATTTTTTGATTTGGATATTTTATCGAACATGTTCATTTGAGATAACGATTACAATTGACCTTTCTTTCGGTGAAGCTATTGTTTATTAGGTCTTATAGCACAATATACTAAAAGAAAGGTCAAATATAATTGTAATTTGAAATGCGCATGCTCGATAAAAAGTAAAATTTGAAAAATGCAATCAGAACCCGCGAAAACAGAATTAACAATTTGTGTAACAAAGAAAATATCAACAGTATCAGTAAATCGAAAAGTGCTGGTGCAATCAAATGTCTAATTAAAAATAATCGAATCAGAAGCCTCGAAAACGTAATAAACGTTACCAGAACCAAAGAAATATCAACTGTAATAGTAATACGAAATGCGCATGCTCGATAAAAAATTCAATTCAAAAAACGGAATCTGAACCTTCCAAAAACTATTAGACGATCTCTATATCATTGAAAACTTCAACAGTAACGGAAAAGCGAAATGCGCATGCACGATCCAAAATCAATTCAAGAAATCGAAGCAAAACCACTGAAAACCTAATAAACAATCCCGATATCATAAAACTCCAACAGTAACGGATATGTAAAACGCGCGTTCTGTTCCCGCGCATGCGCGATCGGAAATCCAATATGGAATTCAGAAATAGCGCCAGTGAAAGCCAAGTAAACGATACCTAAGCCAAAGAATTTTGATAACTAGTAATTAAGTAGAAATGTTCGTGGCCGAACAAAATTTCGGTAGTAAATTTGACAGTAGCAACTTCGAAAACCTAATGAACGATCACTAAATCGATAGAATCCACATCCCTCCTGCCCACTCTCCTCCAACCAAAAAATAATCTCTCAATAAATAAAAAATAATAAATAACCCGGTTGTGTTACAATTGAAATGGAAAAATTTACATTTGAAATGGAAAAGGTTACAATTGAATTGGAAAAGATGACAATTGATTTGTAAAGGGTTACAATTGAAATGGAAAAGGTTACATTTGAAATGTAAGCTACAATTGAAATGGAAATGGTGACAATTGATTTGGAAATGATTAAAATTGACGTGAAAATGCTATAGAAACTCATCTATGATTTGAGGTTATCTTTAAAATAACCTACAACAGGAAACCTACGAAATAAACATCAAATGTTCAAAATTTATACTTAAAATAAGTAATGATCCCAACCATCACACGACATTCATAACTATATTAAATAGTAGTAGAAAAAAAATACTTATTTCTTGTGGCTTGTGGTATGTAGTGCATTCCAACTATTGGATATTGAACGTACCTAAAATAAAAAAAAAAAGTCTTAATAATTTTATAAAATATTCTGAGAGATTTTATAATTTATTCATATGAGGTAGTCAGTGAATTGTTTTCTTCCTTAAATCATTTTATTAATGATAGTAATGGTAAGAATAATAATCGATAAACCATCATTACAAAATTTTATAAAGACGGTAATAATACATGTAATATTAAGAAATATTATTTACAATATATAGTAATACCATGAATAAAATTCATTAAGTACCAGATCTATTAATAAAGCATTTTTTCATGAAGCTAGGTTATGTATAACCATACAAAATTGAAAACTAAGGCTATTTACGACCAAATTGGTATTTACCAATAATCAACTCCCCACTGGAACTGGTCAGCGTTCTGAACTAGAATAATAATAATTACGTTTTGTTTTGCATTTTTTTTTTTTTTTTTTTTTAATTTTTCTGAGAATACAGCTTAAACAATGTTCTGCATAATCATCTATATATAATATTTGTATATAATAAATATATATTTAAATACTCATCTATGTTACCATCTACTGTAACTTACATATTTTATTTGTAACTAATATGGAAGATTGTAGAAATAATGAATAAACAAAATGTGATTTAGGGAATAAAATACGACAAGATATCCGTACATTCGTGAAACGTCAATAAAATTAAGCACAGGCATTGTAAAGCATTAATATAATTATATAACAACAATTTCACCCCATTAGGAACATATATCATTTCATATAATCACAATTTTGATTTTTAAAATCCTAGAATATTAAACAAAGAAATTATAACCGAAAATCGAATTATGGTGGAGGAAATTTCTTTAACCAAAAATATTTAAAACAATGCTTACTTCAAAAAGGTTGATTAAAAAAATGTGAATAGCCACTATGCCGACATAACCAGTAAATTGGATAAAGATTAAACGATTAAACAAATAAATACAATAAAATAATTCAAATTTGAATAAATAATTAACTAGTAAAAATACTTATTGAAAATAGAAAAATTTTCAAACGTTAAAAATAATAAAATAAGGCTAAGAGGCTATAGAGAGAATAAGATACAGACTTAACGTATTTCAAATGTTATATGATAATGAAAGAGATAAACTTTACTTATTAATTTTTTATTGTTTGACAAAATATAAGAAAACATTGATTAATAATGAAATTGAGGAATACATAAAAAAGTAATGTTAATGACTATGCCAGTTGACTACAAATTCGAAAGTATAGTCATGATTATAGATATAGACCTTTTAAGATGTGTTGCTTGCTGTCTATTTAAAATGTGTGCAATGATAGTTTTCGTGATTAATGTCTTCAATATTTAAATAACTTCCAGTTGATGTGATAAAACTTAAAAACGTCGAAATACCTTGCAATTGTTAGATATATATTTAAAACTAAATAAATAAATAAGAAGAGTGCAAAGTAAAATTCAAATGGGTAAACCACAGTTCGAGGAATCCATCCATGTGACTATATCGCTAAAACTTGTTAATTGTAACACATTACGTTTTAATGAAACCATGAAAATCCAAGATGAAGTAACATGTTCAATTTACGATCTCATAACTTTAAGGAGATAAAATTTACCAATCAGAATCGGTTTTAATTTAGTAGCTTTCACATTGAAGCTAACCTTCTGAAGCCAAGAGATGATAATAATTGAATCAATGAATGCTGGAGATACGTATTTTTAAAAACATCAGTACATCATTTAAATGGAGGCGTAGCGTACTCAGACCGAGAAATGGAGGCTGAAAATAATTGAGTCAATTACTCGTCACTATTCAAGGACTACCATGACGCTCCCAGTCAAACTAAAGTTACAATAGATGGTAATTTAGATAAGTACTTAAATATATATTTATTATATACCTATATTATGTATAGATGATTTGGTAGAACATTGTTTAAGCTATGTCTCAGGAAATTAAAAAAAAAAAAATGCAAAACGAAAAGTAATTATTATAATTCTAGTTTAGAATGCTGTCCAGTTCCATTGGGGAGTTGATTATTGGTAAACTCCAATTTTATCGTTAGTAGCCTTAGTTTTCCTCTTTTTATTGATCTTGTTTTTTTATTTTCTTCTCATTTCCTAAAAACATACAATAATATGGAAAACTATAACATATATATTTTTTTATTTAAACAATTTGAAAATAATTCGGATTCCATTATGAAAAACGTCTTACTTTGACCTTCAATTTCTGTAAGACATTCAATGGACGCAGAATTAGATACTCTACAACCCTTTATTTCATGAGTTTTTCTCTTATAGTAGTCATTTCCATCTGTAGACCCGCATATCTCATCAGTTTTTGACAAAGTTACAAAAAAAATCGTCGTTTTTTTATCATGGTTTCCACTTAACCAAATGAATGTATGAATCTTATAGGAAATTTAATCCTCTTTGGTATTGTGCATTTTGCACAAAACTGCTCTAAAAACACTTTTACAGATAAGCACAACACATCTCCGTAGATATTCCGAATTAAAAGAAATATTACAGTCAAAACTTGCAGGAAAATTAAAGTTCTTTAAAACTGGATGCCCTGAATATTTTAGTCCATGAGTTTTTCTCTTAAAGTACTCAATTCCATGCTACAGACTCATATATAGTACTCTGTTTCACTTTTTGAAAAAGTTGGAAAAAATCGCTGTTTTAAGACTCAAACTTTCGATCACACTACTTAATCCAATTATTATGTTTTGGTACACATTTAATGCTCTTTAATTCGTTATATTCGTTATATCGAAATGCACCGTCTAGGAATTATAGGCGAAAAACTAAAAAATCCATATATTTCACAAGGTTTTTTGATTACCAAAAGTTCTCCTGAGGTCACCCGTGCTAGGATTTTTGTTTTTTAGATGTTTGCACCCATAAGTACAATTTAAAAAAATAAAAGGTTATACGCGTTTCTATAAATAAATAAAAAAATAAATAAAAGGTTCTATATTGCATTGTAGACTCCTGTTTTGCTACGGACTGGACTAATAATAATTATAGTGAAAATCTATATCTTCCTTGAGAATAATTTATATAAAAACTTATTCGATCATTACACCGACGTTTTGGGGTTCTATCCCATCTTCAGGATTGCTTTGCTAAAACATTAATTCCACTAATATGTCCTTAAAACTTCTTATTTTCCTGATATGGACTTTACATACATCCATATTTTGCTCAATTATTATAATACTCTTGATCTATTGGAATATGCCACACTATATCAATAAAAATAATTATTGTGGAAATCTATATCTTTTTTTAAAATAATTTATTTAAAACTTTATTCAATCATTACATCAACATTTCGGAAGATTTTCCCAATAACTATTATTGATATAGTGTGGCATCTTCCAATAAATCCAGATTATTATAAAATTGGCAGAATAATACCATATAAAAGACAATAAAATATTATTGAAAGTTGCATAGTTATGTGCCAAAGCCAATTACTTGGCCAATTATTTGCCAACAAAACCAAATACTTTTTTGCCACGTGGGGATATTACATTGAAAAAAAATCGTCATAAGGATTCCCGCAATTTATTACCTAAACATATAAAATATGAGACTAATAATCTGAAGAATTTGTAGCTCTTGCTGCTAACAAAAAAAAATAGAGAATTAGTTACTTTCTCTTTGGCATCGGCCCAAGCAGTGGCGTTTCTGGCAATATTTAAAGTGGAATGGGATGAAAAAGTAACAGGTACTATCTGCGTCCTCAAGATTTTTTTCATCGTTAATTATCTTTTGAAATTCTATTTTTTTTTTTTTTTTTTTTTTATATTTAAGTGATATAATCCTTGAAACGGTAAAGCCAACCGACATGTTAGCCAAACAAAGCCAACCGATATGTTAGCCAAACAACTTGGTAATTAGTTAATAAATAGAGTTGCAATCAATCCCAATTAATTTCGTAAAACCTTAATTTTGGTTTTCCAAACAGGACTGTTATTTTATTTTTTTAGAAATTTTATTTGCTCTATACCGACTACAAAAATACGAACAACCGTATTTTTTAAAATCGTATTCATAAAATCACTTTCATAACACATGGTTTATTTCTGATAATATGCTGCCAAAAAAAGATGTATTAAAAAAAAAATGTTATAGTATAAATTGTAATATATCTAGAAAAATATATATGGAAATAAAAAATGCGAAACAGAGAAAATGATCAAAATGCAAAATTAAAAAAACAAAAAACAATACTTATGAAATGATAAGACAAATTAACTATTTAATTATAGCCAATCAGCTGCACAATTCTAATAATAATGATTCTAATAATCTAATAACACCTGCTTATGAAGTAATAATTTCTAAATTAAACCTCACAATCAAAAAAATTGGATTAGTAAGCCCACCTGAACCATATTTCAATAGCTGCATTTATAAGGAGCACTGAACTCAATGGTAATTTAAAAAATCATTATATAATGAAATATATCAAAATAGTTCTTGTTTTATGGGTTACCAAAGCTGAATAGTATTAATTTAACATGAAATTTATGAGAATATTACCAACATTTTCTATAATTAGAAAGATATTTCAATGTAACTTGTTTGGAATTTTTTTTTATCCGTAAATTTACCTGAATAAATTATGATATTATTTATCTATCATCACGAGATATTTTATCATAGTGACATGAAATATGAAAAGTTAAAAAACAATTGAAAATTAAACGATGCGTTGCAAAGAAAAGAGCTGCTTACCACTAATAATTCATTTTCCCTCTAATATGGACTTAACATTAGTACGTTTTTGATCTCCATGTTTCAATTGTTGACATCGTTATTCCTTCAGGTTGCTTTCGATATAAATCCTGAAACCGAAACCATGATCCGGGCGAGGTTATGGCATACTATTGCCTTTATTTTAATATAATCTTTGTTGACTTATTGTAAGTACCGTAATAAAACTGAGCCCCTGTTAACAGATGGGGATTGAGTAGCCGATTCGGTGCGAAGTGGGAAGCTCTCAGTGTAATAAAATCTCCCATGGTCAGTACCAGACTGGGAAAGAACTGCAATTCATTCTGCTTACATTGCAAATGTAATGGCCATCCATGAATTTTAAACTGTTATACAAGGGCCACTTATGCCCTAGAGTGTATCGCTATGGGGAAAAAAATATTAATGATGCTGAAAATATCCTCTCATAAATAATTATTATTTACTCGATTCCCACGATAGTTGTAATTAATAAATATGCAATTAAATGATATTAATTATGAGAAAATAACAATTAATAGAAAATCATTCATAACGATTTTATTATACAAATACATACTAACTAAATGCAATTTCTGTAAATTTAATATGTAATGGTAATTATGTATTGTGAATAACAATTTTTCATGCTTGGTTGCATTTTTACGTAGAATTACGTTACTCAAATTAGGACTGTAAGAGTCCATTCAAATCATAAATACAAAGTGAAAAAATAAAATGACATAACAAGAAAAAAAACATTTTATTCATTATACATTCATGCCTATTTACAATATTTAAAATCTTCTCAGGGAACTCCGAACCAAGCTTTGCCTTCCCACATGTTGATGGCAAAGCAGGGTTCCAGAATATTCCATTGCTACTCACCCAGCCGCTTTAATGGTATTGAAAGCCAGTGGAGACTGAGTGAGGGCACTAGGGCCACAAATGCTCAGGAAGTGAATGGAGAAGCTGGCCATTGCATATTTACAGAAGGTCTCGGGGCCACTGCAGTTTATTTTATTTTACATTCATGAAATATTCGCCTTCAGCATTCAATTTGCACTTGTTTGCTAACTAGAAGCGAGGGCGTTACAAAATGGTGACCATCGAAAGAGGCTAACAAATATGTAGAAATTGTAGGCATTATTTGAAGATAGTTTATGTCAAGCACACAAGAAACTGTACACGCCCTATATGCCAAATATCTTTGTCTGCCAAATTTTAAGGAAGACATCGCCCCACAGGCAAAGTTCAAAATCTTTTTCAATAGAGCACTTTTTGAAAATGATTTGTTTCAAGCACACATGAAACTATCCATCCCCCAGATGCCCGAAAACTTTGTCTGCCAAAATTAGGAAGATGCGTCGGTAGACAAAAGTCGTAAATTCATTTTTTTTGTCCAACAATGCACATTTCGAAGATTTTTTTATTTCCATGCATAGATAATACTAATTACCTTTTACGTTCCAAAAATCTTTGTTTGGTCGGATATAGTGTGAACAAATACAAAACTTAAAACCCATCGTCAAATAAAGCATTGTTTAAAGATTAATTTTTATTCTATTTATCTTTTCTGCACCACTGTTAAAATAATAACGAAATTCATATTATTTATTTATTGTAAAATTTAACTAACCTCATCTATTGACTGGCTCTGTCAGTCACATTTTTGGAACGTAAAGGGTGTGTTATTAGCATTTACAAAAAAAAAAAATCTTCGAAAATTGCAGAAGAAATAAACAACAAGATTTTCGAATTTTATCTGTATGTCCCCTCCTAACTTCAGTAGACAGGTTTATAGCAATCTCAGGAGTGTGTAATTTCAGGCATGTTTGAAACAAATCGTCTTCAAAAAGTGCACTGTTAGAAAAAAACAACAAGTGGATTTAGAATCTTGTCTACCGGTGCGACGCTCCATCCTAATTTTATCATACAAAGTTTTTCGACATCTGGTTTATGTCTAGTTTCACGTATGCTTGAAATTGATCGTCTTCAAAAACCGTACTGTTGGACGAAAAAAACTTGGATTTTGAATCTTGTCTGCCGTTTCAACGACTCTCCTCATTTTGCCCGACAATGTTTTCTGGAATCTGAGGGATAAGTATGTATGTATGCTTGAAACAAATTATCTTTAAGAAGTATACACTATTGGACGAAAAATAAATATCAGATGTAAATAACAGATTTAACTGAAAGGATAAGCGAGTCTGTTTACGTTCTGATCAGCACAACATTTATAATAGTTATGTAATTTTAGTTGATTTTATTGAAATATATACAACGGTCGCAGGTGGTCGCAGCTAAACCTTGTTGCATCGATTAAATAAGAGTCTAAGCATTAATTTCATATAGGACAGAAAACTGCGGAAGATACCGCACATTAGTCATACATTTATAAACTTTCGTAAAGCTTGATTATTTCGAAATCTACTGTTTCAAAATTATACAATGGCTTCAAAATCAAAAAATAAGAAGTATCATAGCATTTATTTTTCCTAAGTACTATGTAAAAACATTAAAAAAATATTACTTTGTTGCCTTATTGATTTTTTTTGTAGAATGTGATGTTAGGATGTTTTGAACACTCAAAAAATAAATGGGTATGTAAGTGACGAATCGTTTCGTCTTTTAACTAATGTTAGAAGTGTCACAACCTTTTCATATCATCAACATGTTTTACTCAACTCTTGTTTATTCAAAATGCAAAGTCCAATTGTAGATTCAAATTGTTTAAAAAAAATGATTTTTTTTCGCCTTCTGGACCACTGTGCGGCGCCCTGAAGTGGCGCATCTTTTGCTTACCGGAGTGGGCCCTGATTGGACATAACGCCACAAAATTATTCAGATATGAAAATGTATGTGTTATTTATTTTACATTTCTGTTTTACTTATTTATTTTACTTTGCATTTATTTCCATATTTTATTGTATTTTTTTATTTGAGTTGATATGAAAGTGGATGAAAATTGATGAATTTTGCAGAATTAAGTAAGTTAAACTAATTAACAAAATAAGATAACAAAAAGATAAATAAAAAAAAAAAGAAGATATACGTGGTCAACGGTAAAGATATATTTGTTCTTCTTATTAAGTGGGGTTCTTATTTCATTGAAGAATATAGATTAAGAAATGAAAGAAACGCTAAAATCAATAATTTATAGCGTTACAAAATAAAATAATGTTTTATTAGAAATAAATTTATCTTATTTACTACATAAAATTCCAGTAAATATGGGTCCACCATGCCAAACGGTTTGAAACGATAATAAAAACAGATTTTCTTTACGTGTTCCCTGAAGTGTGGAAACAAATTAAAGCAAACGAAAGAATAAATCGCTTTTAACAAAAACTAGTGGCAGACCAGAAGCATTAATAAATCCCGTTCAAGCGTACAGTGCATTCATAAAATCCAGCAAACAAAGGCAGTTATAGAAAGATTAACTGAAAATCCAAGCGAGCAGTATTTATCGGCGCTTCTGAAGCTAAGTTGGAACTTGGAAATAATAGAGGGAAGGAAAAATATACATTCTTATTTCAAGATTTCTACAAAGATAAATGAGCCTCTAACACTGTGTGTATAAATGTGTTAATTTAAAAATCCATTATATTCTCTAAGGTGATAGCTTAGTTCAGTCTGTTTTAACTGACTTTTATAAAATTAAATGTTTTCCAAATAAAATAAACACTTTAATTGAATCAAAGATATTTTGTACAAGATTAATCTGTCGATATTGGATTACTATACTAGTAAGCTCCACTAGAAACTATCAACCATGACATATTAATTTAGCTACAGTTTTAGGCTTGCGAAGTTTCAAAACTATTGGATAATTTTCTAGGTTGAGCCTGTTTATGGCCTTCATTGACTGGACCAATGAAAATGGGTTTTCGTCTTTATTACTGAAAGAATTTGACTAATACTAAAGAAATTCGAATCTTATTAACTTATAAATATTTAAATTCTGTAATAAATACTGTAAATTTAATGCTGTTTTAAGACTCACTTCCCTAGTTAGTCTAACTAATAACTAAATATAATTCAATAGACCTATGAGAATTTTAAATATATTAGCAGAATAATTGTATTCCAAATTGGCGCTATATTTGGTTTTAGCATTTAAAAAAATACCTACATTCAAATTTTGGATGGATCTAAAAATAAAAATTTTGTTATCAAAAGTTTTGCTTAGGATCTATGAATTTTGTTTTTTAATATTCAAAAAATCACCCAAAAATCAGGAACCCTTGGAACGATTCCAACCAAATTTGGGGCATCGGTAAAGGTTCTTAAACTACAAAATTTGATTTAACCGCGGTGTTCCTACGAATTTTTTAGAAATAACTTTTTTTATCATGAGCACGCGGGCTACTAGGACCCATTGGACGAAACGGTTGGACACGCGTGTCGCCATTTTTTAATGTAGAATTAACCAAAAAGTTTCAATCAAAATCGGCGACGGACACACCGTACCGTAATTGCTTGCGTGAGCTCAAATAACCTGGAGGGTATCACCCAACATTGCTACGAACCATGGTTTATATGACGTAGCGGAGAGCTAACCAAATTTCGATAACCGCACCTTTTATGGCAAATTGGGCATTGTCCTTCCCACGGACGAACACCTTCAATTGAAGGGCACAAGATAGATGACGAATAATAAATTTTTATTAGAGTTTCAATAGATAGTTAATTAATTATAATCGAATTAAAAAAACATTTGTTTTGGTTATTTATTTTGTGGCTTTTCTTATGTCTAGTGATACAAAAAAAAATTAAAACATCGTAAGTCAAATATTCAGCATTTTCATATCATTTCATAACCTTTGTTAAATATCCTCTAAAAACAAATTAAACCTTTTTTTTTTTTTATTTTATACTTTTTTCCTTTTAATTTACCATATATGGTGGTAATAAGAAAGTTGTCTAACTTTTTTTTATAAATAAGACGCTAAATGAAATTCCATTTTAAGTAATTAACATAATGGGGTTCTAAAACTGTAATGGTAGATATTAGGAAGAGGTATTGGTTTTATACGCTCTATCTAGCCACAAATAAATACTGCGATTAGCCTAGCCAATGAAGTACAGAGGAATATTTTGTTTTAGAAGCTCTGAGATGGTTCATTTGATGTTGTTTTTTCTATCGTGAGGACCGGCTGATGTTCGCTAGAGGCGGGCCGGGCCAAATTGCTCATAGCGGTCCGGATCGTCCTCTTTTGTAACAGCTCTTCTTCTAGGTTATTAGGGAAGATAAATACTGGCACGATTTCAAATCTACCAGTCTGCCCTTTATATTTTGTATTTTAATTTTTAATAATCAGATTGTATTCCTAGTATTTTTTTTAATACGATGTGCAGTTATAGTAAGATTAGTTCATGTAAAATCTTCATTATAAATTTATAGGTATTTTTCACCTTCGTTGAAGAAAATTCGATAAAGTTGTAAAAATGAGGAATGTTACTCGTATAGCACTTTTTTAAACTTTATCTATATGGACGAAATCCTAGGTTCTTATTAACATCAGCTGCTCATGGTTATGAATATCTAGTCCTGTGCAAGATCTTTTCCCACTATTGCACTATTCAGTGCAAGATCCATTCCCGTCAATGTTACAATAAAATTAGAAAATCCAATAGAATCGTTACTTTAGAAGCCTGACTACATTTCGTTTTATAATCAGCTTAATGTAATAGTCATAATTTTTTTTAATTGCTTTAAGAAAAGTCTGTTTCCCAGTAATATAACTTTTATATTCTTCGTGAAGTCAGTAGGATTTTTGTCCAAACGCAGTTGTAATAAGAGAGAAATAATGAAATAACGATTTCATTCTTAGTACTAATAAAATGATTAACTGTTTCAATTCCAAATAGTAATATTGTTTTATTGGCGGATATTAACCGATGTTATAGAATATTTCATTCTGGTTTATTATTTTCAATAACAAAACTTTGAAATCGACCAAGGAAAAAATAAATTATTCCCCTCTCAAAATTTGAGGTTTTACGTTTCAAGATAAGTAGAATCCGAACGTTTGTAAGAATGACAGGTTCAGGCTGACTGAAAATGGTAGTAGTATAATGTATGAATAAATGAATAAAAATATGAAAATAAATAAAATATAATAATTCTAAATGAAATAAATAACCGTGAAAAAGCGGAACTAGACAATTTTTCAAAAAAATTTAACATTGGCAACTTTTTGTGTTCACTCATTAATCAAATTATCGATTGAATCGCATTATATTTCTTTCATTTTGCTGATAATAAAGAAAGACTCTAAGTCATGTAACTTGTCTTGACCCGCTGAAACAACCGTTTTGTCAGACTTTAGACTTTATATACTGAAAAATTGTTCCACTCAACTATTGGAAAATAAACTATTTTTAAACCATGTAACATTAATTAAAAACAGAATGATTGGTAATAATAAAATATTACGGATGATAACAGATTTTCACAACCCTAACCTCTTAGTCTATTAACTAATTTTCAATTTTGTTTTATTTATAAAATATAAAAGAGGGTAAACTGAAAGAAGCCAGAGGT
This sequence comes from Rhaphigaster nebulosa, assembly GCA_948150685.1. Taxonomy (NCBI): domain Eukaryota; kingdom Metazoa; phylum Arthropoda; class Insecta; order Hemiptera; family Pentatomidae; genus Rhaphigaster; species Rhaphigaster nebulosa. The sequence goes on from OX411306.1 coordinate 133,994,465, forward strand.
TAGATGTCCCCCCAAAAAAGAATAACCCTTGGGGGTTTTATAGCAAATATAAAGCAGAACACAGATGTTCCGAAGAGCATGGATCAGCAAATGAAATCTTGCCCAGTTTTTAAGCCAAAAAAACGATTTGTCGGTTTTTAGAATATTTTTTTCAAAGCAATCTAAAGCAAATTTTGCTAAAAATAAGAAGTTGGCTTGGAATTCGACATTCGCCATTCATTTTGAAAATTATGCCAACTCCGGCAATTCACCAAAGATCGTGTGCTTGATCTACCAAGCTGCTATTGGTATCATTCTACGCCAAATCTAATTCAGGTTGATAGGGGGTTTTAGAACCCCATTATGTTAATTACTTAAAATGGAATTTCATTTAGCGTCTTATTTATAAAAAAAAGTTAGACAACTTTCTTATTACCACCATATATGGTAATAATAATATTTTAAACACAATTTTAAAGAGTTCACATAAACACTACTTGAAATAAACTCGGCAGAATGCACTTCTTCACGTCTTCTCTCGGTCTATGATATTTTTATTTTTGAAGCTAGATTTTTCTCTCTATTAAAAATTACTCCTTAGACGATTATGTAGAAATATTACATTCAAGCCTACTTTTCAACCACGTCCATTTTGATGATATTGGTAATTTAATTGAATATTTAATTGCCCTTGTCTTAAGGAGTAAGTGCGTACAAAGTATATGGAAGCATGATAGTAAGGATAAGTGTACACCACGCACACTCGTCACACAACAGTCTGCACTTCCCCAAACTATCATGCTTTTTCGGGTGACCGCGGACAAGTGCTTAAAAAATAAAAAAAACTATCAAGAAGAAATGTAAATCACAAAGTATATGTAATTTGAAGAGCAACTTCTGTAGGTTCCGCTCACAGCAAAAAAAAAGAAAAGAAAAAAGAGCTACTAGTAGATAAATGCCTATAAAGCTGTATTGCTAAAGTTGAATGACCAAAATTTTCAAACAGGCTGGAACTAATATTTTTACAATTTGTTATAGTTCACCTTAACGAACTTTCGTGACTGATTTCTGAAACATCAGTGTTTGGGCTTCATACTATGTGAAGGACAGTTCCAATTAGTTAAGAGTTTGGATTTAACGAGACAATGACGCATTTACTCCACATAACCTTACAATAAAATAGTTGTTTAAACAATTTTAGTACCATAATTCTGTACAATATATATTTTTGGTTTGCCAAGTCGAAAAAATATTTTAAATGTTTCGGTTTGGTATCTATAGAAATTCTTTTCCAGGGAAACATTTTGTTTTCATTAAATAATATAAAAGCAGAAATTATTAAGTTAACATTACTATATGAAATTATTATTGTAAGAACAATAGATAGGCGGTTTGGTGAGTGGATGTCGATTGTATCCGTCTCCTTATGGAAACGCTCGAATTTCCATCTAGAGTCTTGTAGCCCTTATAAGATCCTCTGTAGCATTGCTAATACAGGTCAAATTCAGATGGTTCTTTTTTAGATAATTTAGTTATCTTTCAGATGATAGTACACATAATTTAATGAAAAGAATTTAGGCAAGTTTCATCAAAATTGTTATACTCGTTTCGAGAAAATTTAAAAAAAAAGTAAAATCGATGATATAAAGCGGCACTTCCTAAACAAATCGATGTTGATAAAAAAGTTGTTGCAACATCACAGGTATAACCCATCTTAAATACGTAATTTAAGTTTTGTACAATTTTTCGTTTTTGAGCTATACTGTTGACATACACAGAGAATTGGTTACTAAAACTCAGGGACCTTAAAACGTGTATTTCCGTTGAAAATCCAAATTCGAAAATTTAAAGGATTACAATGCATACCCTAACTATGTACCTATTTCATATATAGGTAAGAGAAAGTAAAAATTATGTTTAATCTAATTCTGAGCAATGATTTGAGCTGAGGCTATATCAAGATGATACAATCTTCATAAAAACATAAATTATCAATTTTAATATTTCGTATTTAGTTAGTTAAGAATTTAGAATAAATATCTCTGTTCAACGAATTCAACGACGATTGCATTTTCAAATTTAGAAGACATGTGAAAAATTAATGTAACATCTTCAACAACCAATATGGTGAAATGTGATCAAATAGCTACAAGCTGATTTATTGCATCATTCAAATTATTTGTATCTGATAATCTATAAGCTCACAAATGACTTGGAGATAGGCTTACAAGGATAGCTCATGAGCTATCATAATTGCCGGCTAAACTGTCCGCAAACTTTCTCTACAGATATGATTAATGATAAGCCGCCTAAGATGTCGCTTGATGGATGGCATCTCATCCCTGAGTAATGGCAGCTACGTAACTTCCTCTTCTACTCTCTTAAATTAGGCACTTACTACATAGAGAATCTTAATTGAATTGTTAGAAACTTTTTAATTTCAATTTGATGATCAGTCAATATTCTCGCCAGTTTCTGAAGTAATGTACGTGTTATTGTACAATAAGTGAAGACATATCTGACCTTGGCTATCAGATAATTTGTAATAAACTTAGAAACCATCGTCTTAAAAATTAAATAGGAGATAACTGTTTCAGGGTTTAAAGGTTAACTTACCTCAAAGAATTAGATAAAAATATGATATAATATAAAAATTAAATACGGCAAAATAAGAAGCATTTAATATATTTATGAACTTCTTATCATAATATGTACAATATCATTAATTACAAAATGACAAAAAAAAAAATAAACATATTAAATAGTTTTAGAACTTTTACTTAATATTAAATATTAATAATAATATCTTTTTCATGTAATACTAATTAAAAGAAAAAAATCGTAGTGTTCACATGATAGGCATAAAAGTTTGAGTACTTAGAAATATACTTTCAGGTAATAAAAGAGAGAGATTATTTTTATTGTTTATGATGAGTCTTTTTATCGTATAAACAGCTATTAAAAAGAAATACCAGGAAAGTACCAGAAACCATAAATGGGTTTTTCTGGTGGTAATTTCAAACATCAAGAGCTTGGCAATAAATAACGCCGTTAACAAGATTTCGTTTTATAGAGGGAGGATAAAATTGCTAATACTTGTGTAAATATCACTTCAACAACCCACGCTTTTCGATTAAACGGATTCAGCACGTGTTCATATCTCATTGACTAGGTGTTATTATCGAGAAAAATATTAGTGTGACTGCAAATGCTGAATAATAATTATAAGTGTGCATCTCGAAAATTCCAAAAAAATTGTTCTGGAACAATGTCCTTTAAGAATTAATCATATCAATATAAAAAAATAAAATATATAAAGTTTAATCAATAACAATAAATAAGAAATCAATAATTATAAACATCAGTATAAAAAAAAAATATATTAAAATAATATCAACAAAAATATAACCATTAGTAAATAAAACGAAAACTACAACGATTTCTTTCTAAAAAAAAAAAAATATTTAATGTTCATGCTAAGAATAATCTAAGGGGCAGGAGGGTGGAGAAAATTCAGTTTATTAAGTACCTTTTTCTTAGAAAATAAAGAGATAATGTTGGTTTCGTATCATTTCTCATGCATTGAAGAGTATTTAAAAAGTTATCCAAATAAAAAAAATCAACGAGAAATTGTTTACGGCCTCAACAATAATAATATTCATTTTCTTTTTTTTGTTCAAGATTAGAATTTTTTTTCTCCGGTGCTAATGCTCTATTAATTTCAGAAACTTTTTAAATTAAGGAGATAGATGTTATAAACAGATAGACAAAAATCCATTCATTTGCCTTTCTAGTTTTCAAAAAAAAAGGTACATAAGTACTAGAAGATATGACTTTTGGGAGTTGTAGTTTTTCTTCTGAAGTGTTGTTTCTCTACGGTTACTTCGTAAATTGTTGAACTAATAATCGATTAAACCGTATGGAACAGCTATTTGACTGAACAGTCTTTCCATACTGAAAATAGCTTTCCACAACGAAGATGTATGTCATTTATTTTTAATTTATAGGGATTTTTAATTATAAGTCTTCAGGAATTTCTATATTTATTAGTGAACAGGACTTCCTTTGATTGGTTTATTTATCATTCACTTACACACCATTTCAATTTTATCGTTTCCGGGTCTTACCGTCATCATCAGAACATCAATTTTTTTTTACTCCTGTTGGGATTATCTTTATTTTCTATTTGATCCCTTTTGAAGTATAAAAGGTTAAAACAAAATTATTATAAAAGTGAAAAGTTCTCTGGCTAGAAATTTATGCACTCACTTTATAAAAACAGCTTGATGAAGAGGTCACTCTTTTCCTGGTGAACATTCGGTAAACAATCACTTTTAGTAAGTTCCAATATTCGGTCTGTAGATCACAAGATATCATTAATACTTTTTTATAGAACCTCTCCAGCTGTTCTGTATCTATTATCTATCAATAACAATGTCCGCTGGAATCCTGTTTGTAGCACATTTCAGTAATACAATATCGTCATTAGTTAGTTAATAAAATTATAGTGTTCAATATACACTTATGTAGGAGTGTCTACATCTTTTAATCATTCAGTTGTGACAGAGAGGAGATAATTAAAAGATGTAGAGATTCCTATCAAAATATGTATTGAACATTATAATTTTATTTATTAATTAATGACGATATTGTAAAATTGAAATGTATAACAAATATTAGTAAAGAGAAATTAAAATGATGTACAAGTGAATGAAAATAAACCAATTAAAGGAAGTCCTGTTTACTAATAAATATTGAAGATTTACCATTTTTTCCAAGATCAAACGATTGGAATATTGTGTTTTTCGTTGGTGAAACTTGTTAATAATTAAAACAATTTTATAAAACATTAATTGTCTTAGTTTAATTTAAATTAATCATTAATCATCATAAGCTTCAAAAAATATTTAAAAAAACATTTATTATTTTCGAATTTTAAAAACGAAGCAGGAGGGTATTAAAATGAAGATATTTTAATTAAATCTGAAGTTATTAAACCAAATAATAAAGTAAGTACAATATAAATATGATTTTATTTTTTCCCCTGGAAATAAATTTCGCTTGGACAATGATCTCATAAAAGTTCGATTTCATTAAATTTTTAAATATTTAAATTTTAAATATATTTATATTTAATATTTAATACATTAAATACTTTACTAAATTATTAATTTTTTTTTTTGGACTCTTTACATTCCTATATCGATCTTATCAGAAAAGACTCAAGATAAGACTTGAAACAACAGAAAAGAATTAAGATACAAATAAAGTATATATTTTTTTTTTCATTTTTGAGCCTAATGTTAATTAGAACCGGAAGCGAAAACATATAAATAAAATTGTTGGAAAGACATTATCCTTGTCAAAATAAGTTGTCCATTACTGAGTAACTTAAAGGTGGCCTACTAAGCTTTAAGCACCAATTAGAGGTAGAAAAGAAAGAGGTAGAGTGTTATTAAAAGTTGCCTAAGAGTTAATGACTCCAAATCAACGAAACTCTTTACCTCACAGTTTAATGTTTTAAGAAGAAAAGCCACTTTTTAACGTTAAATTTAATACACGAAGTGATGAAGAAATTTTAATGAAAACATTTATATTTCAATTATTTTAACCTCATGAAATATTTCGTACTAATAGACATTTTCGAAATGAGAACTCAATATTTATTATAAGAAAAGATTAACTCATTAAGAAAATGATTTCCATACTTTATTCTGATGCTTTAAAATAGATTTTTAAATGTTTAGCTTCAAGAAATATTTTATAGTGATTTAGCCCATTGTGATATAAGGATTAAAAGAATTTCTTTGATCTGTATGTCCCGAATAACCTCTGAACTTCTTACCTTGCACGTTCGTAAATTAAGTTCTTCCTGACACCTGGCAATGGACCAAAGAGGAAAACTTCCAATCTAAGCCAAAGGCATGTTAGGAATCCACTCCCTCCCCCCTATTTCCTACGCGAGCCTACAAAAACCCATAGAGAAATTGGGAAAGTTTGCAGTCTCTCTAAATCGAAGAACACACATAAACAAAGAAAAATACCTGAAGTTATTTATAGATTTACAAAGTGACTTAATAGAAATAAATAAATAAAACTCATTCTTTAATCTTTCATATATATTATTTATATAGACAAACTAATTTGGACGTAATTAAAAAGTAAAATTAGTAGAAGTAAACAAAAAAAAACACAACATACATACAAATAATTACCGCCAAGTTAATCCCAGAATTTAATTAATAAATTACGCAATATAATCACCAAGTGTCACTGATAGCAAATAAATTCTTTATTTTTATTAGATATAAATAAACATAAAGAATTTTTTTGTTTCACTATTGGACTACTTTTATATTTAATAGTTAATATTTTATTGTAAAATGCTGACTAGTTTTGAAAACAATGTTGAATATTACTTAGTAATTTAAGTCCGAGCGATGTGGCAGCTATTTCCAAACACGAGAGAGATACCAATAAATTGGTACGGACTACAAATTGTTTGCTGTAATAGCTGATGAAACAGTATGCCAGTCAATTTCAGGCCTATTGTGCCCTGTTTTGTGCAAGTTCTATCCAACATATTGTAAATTCCTATCTTTAAGACAGCGTCAACTGTTTTAGTAGCCACTTTTTAAATTATTTCTATTGAAAAAATACTCAGTACTATAATACCTAATAATAAATAAAATTATTTAAGAAATAGAATCAGGAAATCATCTCATTTTATCTAACAAAAATTAATATGGTCAAATGGCTTACTATTCCCAAGTGCAGAAGAGTTAATAATGTTTTTTTTAATATAGAAAATTTAGATTATTTGTTTAAATCGATTGATTGGTGTTTAAGCGAAACTTTTACTGTGTCAAAAATTCAAAACTATGTCAAGGTTCATATGCAAAAAATAATATATAAAAAACAATAAACTGATCAATTATAGGAGTACATACATATGTATATCCTTTTTCTTATATGATGACGCCTTGTAAAGGAAATTTATGATTTTTTGAAATAAATACATGAATGATTTAAAGGATTTTATATATTCATTTGATCAATCTTCAACAAAAAATAAGATAAAATTAATAAGATAAAATTAATTGGCCGAGCGTAAGCGGACCGTTTACCATTTCATCTGTTCGTTTGTATGTCTCTCTGTCTGTATGTTACGCGATTACGACTAAAAGAATTGATCGGATTGCTTAAAATTTGGCATGGATGTACCTTGAAGTTAGGAAAAACGACGTATGCATAGGGATTTTATTTTTTAATTCCGATTCAAGATAAGCCGAGATATCATTAAAAATCTGTTTGTTTCGCAATCATGATCAAATGCGTGGATTAGATATCCTTCAAATTTTACATGAATATTCCTTGAAAACATTCGAAACGATGTTCGTGAGAAATTTTCTATATTGAGTAAATTTTTTTAATATGTATTTTTTTGTTTTATTATTATTATTTTTTACGCATTGGCACGCTAGGTGAAGGTAAAACAAATTCTGTGTAAACAATAGAAATAAACATATAAACAATAAATAAGCCTAAAAACAACATAGGCTAAACCTTTGCAATGCAGATCAGATTTTTTATTTTTTTCGCGAGGTCTACAATTCACATAACTAATAATAAATTAAAACAAGAAAAGAAGTATAAAAATAAAATAAATATTCAAGACTAAATTAAACTAATCAGTAAAATACAAAATAAAGCCAACTCATGAGATTACCCGCCCAGCTCAATCTCTGATCAGTCTGTAAAAGTTTATCTTTCTCAAATACATATATAATGAAATAATACTTTTACAAATAAATGACTTCATATTTATCACTGAATAATATGTCATTTAAATATAAATGAAAATGACTTTTTCGCAAGCTATTTTTATTTCACATTTCAATTAAATTATAACAGTATAATTAACTCATATAATTTATTGTATTCAATGTACCGCATTTCTCAATAATTTTTGAATTTATATAAGAAAATATCTTATAGAAAATATTTTTAGAGTTGTAAATGACCGTTAATAATTTACTGCAAATACTTTAAAATTAGAAAATACAATACATTATTTTTAAATAATCAATTGTTTTAGGTCAATATAATTAATAGGAAAAGTATTAATTATTGTAGGCTCTATCTTAATCCAAACAGAAACGCTAGGATAATATTGGCAATGTTACAAGCCAAAAGTAAGGAAAATTCTAATGAGTTGTTTTGTAATAAAAAAAAGCCATTATCGACATTTCTATTAGATCGTAAATGAATAATTAAGTTTCATTGAATTGCAATTCCGTTAGTTACCTGGTAAAAGCCGATTTTTCGTGTAAAAGGACTTGAACTGTAATCATTACGGCGTATGACTGGACTGAGGTGCTTTAGGAAAGGCGAAATGACCGAGCCTAATTCCAGTAATTTAAGTCCGACGAGGAGAAAATTGAGACCGAGAACGTCTACGGGAGATTGCCAAACCGAGGAGAAAGATTGGTGGTGGGTGGCGGAGGCAGGAAGAGGACTGGAATTGCCACGGGGAATTGGCTAGGATCCTGCTCCTCTAGGGCTAAATTACGCTGGACTTCATATATGACTTATAATACATTGGATATGCTATTAGTAATTTATTATTATCTTTCACTAATTTATTCACTAACTTGGTTCAAGAATTAACAAATACTTCCACCAATATTATCTTCTTGTATTAGCGTACCAGTGGACAGAGTAAGGAATGTAGTCATTATATCAGAGAATCCAATACAGATGGATGAGAGATCCCTGGGAATAATTAGAAGATAATAATGTTTTTTGATTATATCGATAAAACCTTTAGTTGAAATATAAAAGAAAAATATTTCCATTGTGCAACTAATATACGAAGAAGTAAAATAACACGATATTGAACTTCCTCAATGCTCTAGTTGAGATGGGAAACTTTTTAATAGCAATAAGCATTTTAATATGTCACTACTGATTTCCAAAAGTGTCGAATGTAGTAGTTGTTTTAAAATTTAAGAATTATAATTTATTGTTTTAGAGAGATGAGATTTTTCCATGAGAATAATTAGGCAGCTTTGGAAAAAATAAAATTGTCCTTAAAAATAAAATTACAAAAGTTAAAATGAATGGAAGAAGGATCTGATATAAAATATACTTCTAACTGCTCTAGAAGGTTCTTCATTTGATCTGCTGTATTACTTTAAACTGTAGGTTAGCAGGAACAAATTATTTTATTAATCCTTATTAATGCACCTTAGAAGTTAGTTTATAGGTATTCGATGTTTTTTCAACTTTCATACATATGTATTAATTTTATAAAACAATAAAATAAGTACGAGTATATCATCTTTGGTTGACTGACTCTTCGTAAATATATTTACATATGTGATATGTTACCGCCCCAGTTGTAAAAATAAAAGAACCTAGTTCAACACTCTAGGTCATATCTATTTAAGAATGTAAAAAAAAAAAAAAAAATTGGGTAAACAAATATTTCGAGGCATTGCAGTATTGAACTGCATAGACTGTAAATATTCTTGTTGTTAAGAATAAAAGCATATTTCAGTGTTTATCTTTATATGAGATGTAACACTTATCAAGTGGGGTAGCGGTTGGTATTTATTTCAAATTTATATTTTATATTCTTTTAGAATCTTTTATATTTTCAAAATCGGTTAAAAATGAAGCAATTTTGTGAAGAAAATAGGAAGAAGTAAATAAAGAAACAAATTTTCTAAAATAAGATTCTCCAATACTACTATTTCATAGCCTATATCACCCAACACAGAAAAAATATTCAATTTTTCAAGTATCTGCAGTGACGGTTGACAATAAAATTAACTATAATATTTAGTATAATAATAAGAGTAGTAACAACTATCAGATTGATGAGTTTTGAGATTGTTACATGATAGAATAAGATGATCTGTCTATCTTGATATTGATCAATATCGTAATCATATGAAACAATTAGCAATGTAAAATATTTGTTCATACTATGCTATATAATTACCGGTGGTGTCAAATTTAGTTGGAAAGGCCATTGGAAATCCTGAGACACTACTTGGCAAACTCTACTGGAAAGGAGGAACCCTAGTGATCGATGACAGGGCAAGCTGGCTCATGTCGGGGATACAGGATAGTTATTTCCCCCTAGTTTGAAATAGTGGAATCCACTTAAGAATAATGCAAGCGAGAGGGGCAAAAAGAGTTCGAATATAATACAAAAATACTCCTAATATGTTTCAAATAAGGTATTTGGAATATAATTGCAGCAATATTTTTAGATGAAATCGATACTAGCAGTAATACTTTACAGTAAAATACTTTCTACTTTTTAATATTTTATTTTATTAAATATATATTATTAATGAGAATGTATATATAAATAAATCTTTCAACCGTTTTCATTAACAAATATCACAATCTACTAAAATTAAGAGCAATGAGCAAAGTTGTGACGTAAATCTACCGATAGTATCGATGGTTTTAAACTAGCGGAACTATCGATTGTTATAAAAACTATCGACATTACTATCGAAAATAAATAAAAAAACTGTTTTTTTAAATTTCTTATAAAGGAAATAAGATCCAAAACTTAATTTCTAATTACATACCATGTAATTATTTTAAGGAAGTATATAAGTATATTTTTACTTTTTTTTCACGAAAATATTGCATATAAACAAAGCGCAATTGATAAAACATACCTAATGAAAACAAATGGATTCTTAAATAAAAAGTTTTAAAAAAATCGATAAATGACTGAAAAATGAATTTTTTAAAAATTGTTTTTCTATGGATATTCCATCCCTATCCAATTCTTTTAAAATCAGTGTTGTCTGTCGTGTATTTTTCCTTTAAACCTATCTAAATTTTCTCTTAAATCCACCAACAATAGCCCTAAATGTTTAATTCTTATTTTTCCATTAATCCAACCAAAATTATGCCCTAGGATAAGATAGGATAAATGTACAAAAGGTTTATCCAATTCTTTTAAACATTATTATATTTCTTCAATTCAATACCTTTAAAAGTACTTAAATTAGTAATACAAGTTGAAAGATCAGCCAAATTATTGATTATAAGCAAATTTAAATAACACAGAACTAGATAAATAAAAAATAAATGTGAATAAAACAAAAAATAGATCGTAAATTGTCACCATTCAGGTTTACTCACATTATTGTTGAATATTTTAATTCTGTCTCAACACTAGAACGTAAGACTGTAACGTCATAGTGACGCCACAATATGGGATACTTAGTCATAGGAAAATCTTTTATTAGTTTATTACCAAGCACATTTAGTAAATACGTGTAAAATAAATTAATAATAAAAACTCAAGGTGTGTTTTCAAACTGTATTTATTTTTTCTATTCATTCTAATTTTTAGTTTCTAATCAGATAATAAATCAGATAAGATGAACTCCAAAACAAAAAAACTTTCTCGCTCTAAAAATAAATAAGAAAGAGTAAGACTAACAATAATTTTTATTAAGGAAGCAGGAATCCTAGTCCCAAGAAATTATTTTTAAAAATTTAATTAATATGAAGATATTTGTGCTTATCGGTGTTTTTAGTTGCACAACTTTGTGAAGTTGGATTAAAACTGAAGTAATGGCAAGTCAGTAACTTTGGGCAACAATTAGAGTATACCGCCTCCACTAACTTCAGCCAAGTTCGACACATTTATTTTCCACTTAACTCTAACCCTTGCCCCAGATACGTTGAATGCCGCTCAGTAATTCTGGAGTGATAGCTTCAATGAGATCAGGGTTTCTTGCAATCCCAGTAACAGAGTGCAATTCTCGAAGTGCCATGTTTTTTTTTATTGACAAATGTTTTCAAAATTATTTTATAAATAAAAAATATTGATTTACCACGTTTTACATAATAAGAATGAAATAAATCAGCTCTTCATCAATCCTTGGAAGCCGTACATAGAAGGAATCATAGTGGTTCCTTGTTCTTGGTCATAAAGAGTCAGTAGTATGGTCAGGAATTCGCTCTGGCCTCCTTCCTTTTTTTTCCAAACTGGTGTTCTGTACTCATATTTTAAGGCTTAGGGTTCACCCAAGGCTTCATCGCTTTCCAACTTGATGAAACCCGCTAATTATTTTTTAAAAGAACATTTAATAAGTTCAATTGTGATTTCAACCGCAATCTTTCACGATAGGAGGTCTGCGCTTTATCTAATATTTATTCTCAAGTCTATCACAACAAAGTTGAAGCTAATATAAATAACAGGAAGAAAAATGCATATTTAAGTAAATAAATGGTATCTTTTTCCCAAATAGAATTCTCAATTTCTTTTTTTAAAGTAGGTGGTGAAAAGGTAATTCGAAATATGAGTTTTGATATCATAACGACTAGTTAAATAATTCTACTTTCCGCCGAAAACATTGAGAAACCACGATGGCTGACCGTGTCTAAGCAGTACTCCGGCAGAATCGATCATGAACGTGCCGGCTAGATTCTGGCCTGTAAGAGTTTTACTTTGAAGTGGGAAAATGAGATAATTATTGATCTTACCACTCTGGATAGCAAGTCCTTTCAGCACAAGTTGGAGGGCCTTAAGCTTAGTTTAGTCTAAACGAGACTGTTTCATGGTCTGACTAGATAATTGGAAAAATAGTTAAATTCACAGTGATTTTTTAATGAATCACTGTGAAAATTATTCGAAAAATCTTCATTTATTACAATGAAATTAATTTTATCGACAATTACTAAACTCAAAAACCATTTAAAAGAACATTAGATAAATTAAGTTGTTTATTTAATTGGGAATTAACGGCCTTGTGTTCTCCAATTGGGCAGGAATGGTGGATATCCTACAGGTTACCAACCTATTCTAGCCAAACTTAACGAATGCTTTAACATACGCAAATAGGTCATTCGGTGCCTTAACACATTTGCCTAGCCTAGGCAGATCGAATGTGTAAAGGGGTAGATTTGCTTGGCTTCTATGTGTTTGAGTCCGATCCAGTTCTTGTGGAAAATGCCACATCAGCGCAAAGTTTTTATTTTATATTTTTAATTGTTTCTCTATAAAATAAAACTATTTAATGCCGAAATTGACATCCGAAAAAAATTGGAATAGCCGGAATAGATTATAGATTGGAATAGCGTGTGGATAGATTAGTTTGCTAAGCTTCTGTAAGCCCTCTCTACATGTTTGCCGTTTGGCTTGGCGTTTGAGTTGCCCAGACTTGGCAAATGTGTAAAGGCACCTTTAGATTTTATTGATAAAAATCTGATGTTAGTTTCAGATTTTGATGGTTACACTTAAAAAAAAAATAAAGGAATTGGAGCTGATTCGCGTGATGTGGAGGTTTTCTTTTAGCAACATTAAAATAGGATTCCTTTAATTTTCTGCTTAAGATTGACATTACATTAGTTAAGAAATTATCACTAAAGAATCACATGTTTTTGAATTTAGTTTTTGTTTTTTTTTCTATCCTATTGAAGTAAAATGAAGTGGAGGTGGGATCCCTAACCCACGGTAAATGGTTCAACACAAGAACGGTATCCTTTTCCTAGTCTTTAACCATCCTATACGTACGCCATATCATTTTTTATTAATTTAGGGATGATGGTTCAGTAATAAATCGAAAACTGGATTATGCGTTCAGAACTATATTTTTTAAAAGTTATATGGCAATGCCTTCATTAAAATGTCAGGGTCGGATTAAGTCGTGTAGAGGCTCCTAGCCAATCCAAATTTCGGAGTCCCTCTATCCTTTTCAATTCAATACGATGTATCGCATGAGGTAAAATAGAGGCACAATGAAGTAAAGTATGGAGTTGATATTTAACTTGTGGTAGATTACATCACCCTGACCCTGTTCACTTCGCCAAGACAAGTGGGGAACCTACACAACCGCTGACCGCTTAAACCGCCTCTGCCGGGACAATTGTCTGTGTCAGTCAGTATACTTGAGTTCTATTTAGAAACCTTATGTGCCTTATATTAGCTAATTTTATGAAATTAATTGTTTTTTAAAAACAAACCTAAAATCTTAGTAAATTAAAAAAAAATGGGTCTCTAGGAAATACGGGGCCCACAGACTACATCGCCAATATGGTTAATCTAGCACTGTGAAATTGACGTGACCGAGAGTTGGCCAAATCATACCATCTTTTTTCGTGCGCACCTTATACAACTATATGTACTATGTTGGAGAGAGTTTTCGTTGACCGTAGATGTATATCTTAAGGGAGAAGGTGGCCGGAGGGTGCGGTCAAAAAGTAACTCTTTAATAAGTAAACTTATATACAATAAATATATAAATATATATAAACTTATATTTTGTGCCGAGGTTTCGGTCTAAGTTTTAGGCCATCTTCACGGCTAAAAGAAAACAAAATAACAACAATGAAAAACGACAGAGGCAGTACCAGTAACAGTAAAAAATGATAAAAACAGAAATTACAAATAAGATAAAAAGTATGAAGTATAAAAAGAAAAAGATAACACTAAATTACATAATACAAGTGACTAATGAAAAAATAAAATAACAATGTAAAAATTAACTGAAATTAAAATAATCCGTTATTTGCACAGGGAATAGTAAAATATATGAAACCTATTAATTAAAAAGACAAATAGTATGAAGGCTTGGTAATATGTAAAGCGTACAGAGATAGTTATGATGTGATAAGTTATGCAAAATATGACAAAGATGTTAAAGAAGTTGACATTGTTGTAAATAAAATAATTATGAGATAAAATAATGTAAGCCCAAAAAACAAAATAGGTCAAAATTCTATGTGGTGAAGAAAGAAGAAGGATAGAAATAAGGAGGAAGAGGAAATGTAAAGAAAACGAAATAATTACATACCAGAGAAGCGTGTGGTCGAGCGCCAACTGAATCGTAATAATAGATTACCGAGAATCAGAAAAAGCCCGTTAAATAATGTCACCAACTCTCTGATTTGACGGAAACTAACACTAAATTTAAATACTCTGTGATCAAAAGGCATAACAATTGATTTAAAAATTGGTGTTAAAAAATTAAATTAGAAATTAATATCCCACCCAAAGAACGTTCACTCCAACTGATGGAATAAATGACAATGGAAATAAATGTATGTGACGGGTTAAATTTACTAAGGAAAATTAATTTGTCACGGGAAAAAAAAATTAAAAATAAATAAATAAATAAAAATAAAAATAAATAATTGAGAGGAATGAAAAGTTATGTTTTTTTTAATAAATTGAATATTTGGGAGTAGGTTAGAGAAAGATTTTGTATATCAGTTTTTTGATTCACGGAAAAGGTAAATTCCTACTTCAGGGAGAGAGGGAAAAACGTGACCATACTTACTTGATTTAAAAAAAAAAAAAAAACATTTTTTTTCCTTTGGCGATACCACAAATCAAAGGTATACACTCCTCGCTCTCCCACTATTGACCAACTTCTTCTTCTTGCGGTACTAAAACTCGTGGTGAGTCAGGTCGTCCTGATTGATCAACTAAAACAGGTAATTCGACAGGAAGTGGTGGCTGTCATTCCACAGGAAAAGGTAAGTCTGCACGAAACAACGGCACATGCTAATCAGATATTATTTTTAAAACTAATTAATAATTATAACTAAAATTAATCAATACATTAATTAATTACAGTAGCTGAAATGTCATTTTATGCACTTTCAGTTGAGAATAATTTTTTTTATATATGCTTATTTTGAATTTTGTTCGTCCTCCAAATGTGTCAGGATATACACATCCTGTATAGTATACATTTTTATAATTATAATTATAATTTATAATTTTATAAATTAAATTTCAGTATTTATATTTTATTTAGCTACATTATTCAGCAGAATTTAAAAAATATTTTGAAGATACTTTTTGTAAAAAATTTGTTGGTGAAATCCGCTCCCGAAAGTAGGTTGATCATAATTATTATGTTTTGTATTTATGCACATAATATGCGTGCATTAAATATACCAGGACAAAAAAAAACAACTAATAAATCTTAGTCTTATTTAAACAGTAATTGATAAAAGCAATAACAATAAGTTTCATGAAGTTTATAAAGACTGGCTGTCGCGGAAGAGCTTCGAACATTTAATATTGGAAATTTGAATTTTATTGCAAGCTCCCCTCCCTTCTTCGATCGCTGTGCCCTCCGGCCCCAGGCGCGCTCTCAATACAACCATTGCTTTCTGGTAAGGCATTTCAAAGGGCTATTCATTTCTATTGTAGCAGAATCGAATATAAAATATATCATCTATATTCGATCCAGGCAATTTCAGACTGCTTTATTCTCAGCAAGTTGTTTTGAAAAGATTACATAACCGCACCAGAACGTTAAAATTTCCATTCGTTGAAAATGTTATTACTTTTTTGTAGTTATTTATTTACAGACTGTTTTGGGGCAATTAATCTGGCAGAAAGCGTAAGTCTAATTCATTAAAATAACGACTATTAGACATAAACCAAAAAAATAAATTAATAAACATATATAATTTGAAAAAATAAAACAATAATATATCCAGAAAATTAAAGTAAAAAACTCAGAAATAAATTTACTATCTGACATTTTAAAAATTAAATAAAAAAAATTGTTAAATGATACATCATTTAATTAAAGCTTGCATTTAAATTATTCTTAATGTATTTTTAACTTAAAATGAACTAAAATACATGATAATACAAAATGAAATAACAGTAAAAAATATCTGATGTGGACAACACATGACTTCCTTGTACGCCTATTAAACTATAAATCAGTGGCTCAAAAAAGTGATCCTGAATTTGGTTACTAGTTTCCGAAGATCGCAGTATCTCAAAAACAACACTCGGCGTCGCATCCATCTATCCATCTAGTGAAACACACAAACACAAATAGGGAAGAAAACTAGTATTTTACACTAAATTGTAACACTTAAAACAAGTAATAAAAGTGTTTAAATTTTAACCTTATTACCGAAACATATGATTTATATATTTAATTTAAATATAATTTTTGAAGTAAGCTTATTATGACCTTCAAGTAAAGTACCGTTTTCGGCTCACCAATTTTAACCAAAGTATAGTAAATACATTCACATCAATATAAAAGTCCTATTTACCAAATTTGAGATGTTTTACATTATATTTTAATATAATTTTTGATGAAAGTCTAATATGACCTACAAGTAAAGTACCGCTTCCGGTTTTCCAATTTAGACCTAAATCTAGTATGTTATTTAAATCACTATATAAGTTATAAATACCAAATTTGAGAAGTTTTGCAAAGTATTGTAATAAAATTTTTGATGGAAATCAATTATGACCTTCGAGTAAAGTACCACTTCCGGTGATTAAGCAGTGACCAAAAAGGGAGGTTCACAACTAGATTTTACAAAAATCCTAAATACAAAATTTCAACTTTCTACAGCTCACCGTTTTTGAGTTATGCGAAATACGAACGAACGTATGTTCGTACGGACGCCACGACGAAACTAGGCAAAATGGATTCAGGGATGGTCAAAATGGATATTTCCGTTGAAATCTGAAAATCGATAATTTTCGCGATTACAATACTTCCTTTACTTCGTACAAGGAAGTAATAAAAAGAGAGACAAAATGAAAACATTTTTTTTTTAAATTTAACATTGTTCGTCCATAGTAAAGAAATAATTATTTTATATACTTATTTATTTAGTATTTGTTTCTAGGCAAGAACAATATACAAATTATATTGTATAGGTATATAATACAAATTTATTACTTAATAGTATAGTATGATTATTTAAATAAATGATCGAACATATTTGTAATAAGTTAAATTATGTTCTTCATTGTAATAAAAGCAATATTTATTTGCATAATGTTTGTGAAACTACTATTGATCGATCAGTCGAATAATATGTCAAAAGAGTTTCCATGAAAGAGTTCTGATTACAGACATTTTCCCTACCTGTTATAAATTCATATCAATTAAAGTACAACCTTGATTCGCCTTTCTAACTTGGCTCATTAATTTTAATGTTTTTATGTTCAATCTAAATAAAAGATACGGAAATGTTATATAACGCATTTTTTTAAGCCAACAATAAACACCTCATTCACTTGAAGTTTATCAGCTATTATGTATTGAACGAGAAGGATTGAATTCCTGCTACATCTTAGAAATATTTTCTCAGAAAAAAGGAGTGGTAAAATGATGAGTTCATCTTGGGAAGTACCGCTCCTGATTGGTCTATAAGGAAAACTGTGACGGAAACTTTAAGAGAATTGCTCGAAGAAAGCTCTTCCGTTTATAAATGCTCTATGGAAAATGTAATCTGAATAAAAAGTTTTTTCCTTCAAATACTATTAGCAAAACGTTTTTAATCTCCACTTCAGTTTTCGGTACTTCAATTTTATTTTCGAGGGAGGTATTTAATGAGAAGACAATTAAAGGTCATTAAATGTCTATAATCGCTAAATAGGGCTTACATTTCAAGGATAAGAATGAAAATTGGATCAAAAATTATTACTCAAAATAAAAAATACATATGAAAATCATACTTTTTCAAAAATTTTGGGAGGATATATATCACTCTGACCCCGCTATCCCTCTGCGCACGCCATTGGGGCTTAGGTCCTAACTAAAGCAGTGCATTTCGAGAAAAAAATTCCCTGAAGGATAAACATAAAGGGCAACCAAAGAAAAATCTGTATTATACAATAAAAAGTTGAATGATTTAACAAATGCGACTTTTGAAGTTTTGTTTGTTTCCATATCCATACAAGGTTTTGTTTGTTTCCAAAACAGTACAAATTTCGGTGATTTTTTTTGGAGAATAATTGCAGAGATATTTCTTTTGATTGTCTGAATCCTATGATAGCATCTTATCTTACATTCCTAGTAGAAGTTAATTATCCGGGTCAGATCAGAAGGCATTTTTTTTTCTTTTAAACAATGTATAGAAAGCTTTATATCAAAAATCATAATAAAATATCTTGTTTTTTCAAAAATAGAACTATGCATATCCGACGAAATAGCGTAAGAAAATTAAAAATAAAATAATTAGTCCTGGAAAAAGTTAACTCTACTTAATTTCAAGCAATGTTTGGGGGTTTCGGGGAATGTTATTCCCACTACATTTGGGCCCTTCCAGCGGCCCCCTTTGCTTCAAATGCACTGAAAGCCGTTATTTAGTTATTTTCTAGACAGAGCATTATCATAGAAGGAGTGGCAAATTTAAATCAAATATGAGTGTGCATTTTGGTGGTTTTGCACACTTCTACAGCACATCAAAATTAAGTTAGAGGTTGAAATTTTGTATTTGAATTGAGCTGGTGTTAGAAAAGTGTATTTTTAAAGTTTCGCGTTTCTTACTATTTTCGTACTTAAGCATCGCAAGTCCCAGCAATAGGTTTGAAGCAGCAAATAAGTGGCTAAACATTTTGTATTTAAACCTCACGGAAATATTCAGTCAATTCTCGAGCCCGATTCCTTTCGAGAAAAAAAAAAATGACTCCTTCGCTTACAATTTATAGAGATAAAGCCAATTATTTAAACGGAGAGGAGCTGGTGAGGAGGGAGGTGGAATGGCGTATGCCAAGGCTGATTAAGTAATTGAATTGAGTCGTCCCTACTGTCGCGACAGTCCCTTGGCATGCAATTGGAATCGAAGAGCTCTTTCTTTTGTAACAGTAGACCCTGAAACGGGAGCTGTAACCAGTCTGTTATGTTGGCAACCCTTTTTCTTTTTTTTATTTACTAGAAAATAAAATCAAATTACATATCTCAACTGCCAATGGCCTGCCCCGAAAACCAAGACAAACTCATTACCTATTACCATCATACCTATTACCTAACAGCGATTATGAACATTAATATACCTAATCGAATGGACATTAATTATACCCGATTTATGACCAAAAAATAGAAGGTTGTTTCGTTATTCAATAGATGAATCAGTTGCTCACCATCCCTTCATTTTGTAGCCACTATGATAAGCGAAAGGGAGTGTAGGCAGACATAATATTGCACCAAAACCTTAATTATGGTTTGCAATAATGAACAGCAACTTTAATATCCGAATAGTTACTAAATTATCTTCAGGATCCCTTTCCAGGCCCTTAAGAAAAAATATAAAAAGAAAATATTGAGGTAAAGAGTATATCCAACAGATTTTGGAGCATTCTAGTTACTAGGAATTATTTTTTTATTTATTTACAACTGCATATCGCAAGCCAAAAATAACAAAAATGTAATGTGGTCAAGTAACTGGTTAAACATTTATTGTAAGTGACAAGTAAAATTATTCCAAAGAAGTATTAAGAATTTTATTAGTATTTAACTTTAAGTAGGTTACAAAACGGCGAGATAAGGCACTCCTTACATATATTTCCTTGGTAATTAATAACTTTATGAAGGTTTCAAGTTAGTGGCTTACAAGGTAAGGTTAAAGTGAGTTCGCTAACCCGACTAAGGATATTTGTGCAATACTCTGCGAAGAGAAAATAAAGTAAAGGAGAGAGAAAGATAAAACGTTTATCAAATATCAAGATCTGCTTCAATTAGGGACAATTAGTAATAGTGATAAATAAATTCATTTAAGTGTAAAGAAAAAGGTACTTTATTACCGACCAACTGTGCTGCTTATGAAAATTAAAAAAAATAAATAAATATATAATTTTTTTTGTTTTACTAAAGAAACGAGGATTTGATATCGCTCGGTCTCTACAAATTTTCAAAGACAAAAATTGTTATTAAATTTCAGAAGCTTCTTATATTTCATTTTAAAAACTCTGTTATTAGTTCATTAAATCATTATTGCATAAATAAATTCAATTTTTTATTTTATTTTGTTTTTGTTTTTTAGTATTAAGATTTTAATATTTAACAATATTTTCAGTTAGTTCCTTTCTTTTGGAAACAATTTTTTTAATTAACAGCACACTGAATGTTTCACTAGGTGCTCTATGTGACTTCATACCTTCTGCTACATTTAGTTGCTATTTTTGATCGACAATCTGAACTTTAACTTAGTTTCTTCCACTCAAAATAACAAAATAACCTATATAGCTGTAAGGGGTAGAGCTCGTTTAAATTTCAATAAAGATAGTTATTATTCTGAAGAAAGGAGTAATTAATCGTAAAGGAAAAAAATGGGAACATTATCCAGAGACAATAAGAAATGGGGAAAGCAAGTCGTTTGTGGAAAGGATTTAGGTTGGGAAAAATCGACCGACTTCTCAACACAAGCCCCTTCATAAACACTCCTTTCTTGAGGATCTCTCTCCACTCTCTAGCCTTTTTTCATGTCTCAGTTTTATATTATTTTTCGACAAATTACAGTCATATTCTTGATACTTGATCAATGGTTGATTATCAATCCTATTTTTTCAATATTATTTACAAGGCAGTACTTTAGGTTAGGTTAATCACCTTGAAATAACTTCAACTTTAAATTAAAAAATAAAATTGATAACTTAATTGATCAATGAAAGTCGCAAGGACCAACGACTCGTTAAGGTTAATAAAGTAATGAGGAAAAGAGTAAATAAGTTATAGTAATTCGCAAATTGATAATTAAACCCTTAATTAAATAAAATTTGATTGATGGTGTTTAATAACAGTTACATAAATAGCAGGTTCCCTCAAATAAATATCCAAGGCTTATAACTAAAAGACCATATGAGTGAAATCCGCTATAATTTTTGTGCTTGGCTGCATTTTTTATTTAGGCTGCCCCTTACATAGAATGTTAAACGGTAAAGAATATAGTTTCTGACGATACTTGAAACTTAAATAGAGATTTGAAGCTTTTATTTTGGTATTTACCAAAAATGATCTTTAAAAAAATATATATATATTTAATAGTGAAAGTTGTTTCAATTAAATTTAAAAAAAAGATCTATTCTTAATGTATGTGTACATGACAAAGTTAGTTTTTTAATCTTGTCATTACTACGTTGGCTAAGAAGAAACCTAGTATTAATAAATTGAGGCTACTTGTCATTTGAATTGGTGATTTTAGAAAACCAATGAGTCATAGAGACCAAATCTTCGGATAGCAACAAAAAACAATCTAGTCCAAAGCACATTGCAAACCAAAACGACAGAAAATAAAAATTTGACTGACTCTGAACCTATTATGTTACCGATTAAGACAATAAGAGTCATTACGGAATTTAAATCTAAATTTGTTTGACTGATTGGGTTTCTCAAAACAATCAACGGAAACAAGGAAACAAATTATCAATAAGTTTGTAAATAGTTATTGATTTAACATAAAATTATTTATAAAGTACATCCAGACTAAATAAGTCAGTCAGCTTATGATTCTTCGCTTTCACATATGTGCCACTTGAAAATATCTGATTTAGACTGACTTGTCTATATACTTAGACTGACTTAGACTCTATATATTTAGACTGACTTGTCTATATAGTCTGACTTGTCTAAAATATCTGATTAGACTGACTTGTTTTAGAAGCCACCAATCTAAAACAGCGAAAATGCGTATTAGAATATGATTCCAAAAAACTTTTCTACCTCAACAGAATGGAAATCCGCCAAATTTTTAATATACCCCAAAAAGTAACTTAAGATTTATTTGATCCACTAATAATAAGTACATTTACAAGAAGAACTTAGTTGGGGAGGGGGAAGGTGTGATAAAAAAATAACAAAAAAATATCAGAGCAGTGTAAACTAATTCTTAAAGTCGGTCCGAATTAAAAATATTTACACTTATCTGTATGTTATCTTTTTTGTCCGCACACCCCAACCAACTTCTTGAATTACAACTACGGTCAGCGATATATCCACTTATTTGTTAATAAGTACACGCCTATCGACTAAAAGATTTACCGCAAGAACCCTGACTGTTGGAATACCGGAGCCCGCGGGACCAAACTGGATTCGGCCTAGCAGCAATGAAGATAGCAATTACTTCTAATTGACAAGCTCCTTGCAGATTTCTTCTTCCCTCTAGTTTCATTTCTATAACTCTAAATCGCCACGGCTATTAATTTTTGATTAATTTAGAAACAACAACAAAAAAATGTGTAGGAAAGAAATTTATAAACTATATATTGTTTTACATGCTAAGGCATCAGTAAGTAGGGATGGATATATTATCATACCATACACGTGACGAGAGAGAATTGATTTTGTTAGCTACCCAATTTAGGATTCCAGACCCCTCGCGGTATGGGCGGTGCACGCCTTTATATAATGCCTTATGCAGACAGACACTGTAAATTTAATATTTCCTCTGAAGTCAGGTTCAATAGCATAATAAGTTACCCGTTTTTTTGTTTTGATGATTTATCAAGTAATTCATAAACTAGCAGAGGCAATGAAAGATAGATAATCAAACAAACAAACGATTAATTAATTTATTTTTTGGGGAAAAGGAGGAATTGAATACATTTGATAATATATCGCACAACTCGGAACTTAATTTCTCATTAATTTGGATTCTGCAATCGATACTGGTTAAACCAACAGAGCAGAACGATCTATATCATAGATACAAAATATCTTGGGTATCAATGCATCATTTAGTCTGTAGAGTTTATTCATTCCGAATCCGAATTAATGATTAATTAAAAAGTCTCATATTATGAGTTAATATTTTCATAAATCTTTTTTATTTAATTTTATAACATTAAAATAATAGATTTGAGATTTACACTTGTAAAATACAAATTTAATAGGACTTTTTTCATACAAAAGCAGTATTCATTTATTGATAAAAAATAAATGAAGAAAAAAAATACAAAACAATTCCATTTTAGGTATAAAAGAATATACAGGCTATATCACTTCTTTAGCAATGCTTAAAGTAGAATTTCAGTTGATAGTATTCCGATGTATATGTGCGCTATGAGATAAGCTTATTATGCTTTCTGGATGGTACATGTAAATGTAAGCAAATACATGAACCGTACAGAGTTACTAAAACTGAGGAATATATGAAAGGAAAAAAATGATATAGCACCCTTCGTAGAATAAAGGTACTCGGAAACTAAATCAATACTTAAAACTTCAAATTTCGAATTGTACCTTTATTCTATGGCGGGTGCGAAGTATTTATTTTATCATTATGAACTAAAGAAAAAAAAAAAAAATCAGTTAGTATTGATTTTGGATACGCTTTCTAATATTTCTTTATTTTAAATCTTAATGATCACAATTGTAGTTATAAAAACTAATACGTAATGGAATTTTTTTTAATTTTGTGATGGGTAGACAGTTTTTAAATTATTTTTTAATAAAAAACATTACTACTCAAAAAGTCTCAAATTTCTTTATTGCATATTTCTGACTATTAAAGGTATTTATGTCATTCATTACTCTCACAAATTCGGCTATAAGTTCAATTGAGCTATGATTATATATATATATATATATATATATATATATATATATATATATATATATATATATATATATATATATATTTTAATTGGGAATATATAACATTAAGGGCGTTATAATATTTTTGTTTTATAAACTTAAGGACATCTTCATAATATATCAATATTAACTACATATACACTCGACAAATTTTATAGGCATGCAAAAAAATCCCATTCATTTGGCATTATTCTGCCCTTTTTAGAAATACGTTATTGAGCTTTGCGGTCAACGACCTTTATATTCTTTATGCAAAAGAACTAGCCTAAAATCTTCTCAATAATATTCCACAAAAGTTGGTTTGTTTTGTAATTTTCGAAGAGAATCATTAACGAAAACTATCAAGAAAAATGATAGAACGTATTAACAAAGTTTGAGAAATAAGTCTGCCAAAAATGGCTGGATATTTTAGGAAATGAATTTATTTCATTCTCTGCCGCAAAAAATACTCATGCATATGATTTCAATTTGTGAGGCAAATGAAAATGATTTATCATACCTGTAACTAATTCTGGTTTCAGAAAACACATTAATCTCGAAGAAAAATTTCTTTCTAGGCAACTTACCTGTAACAGAAATGAAGACAAAAAATCATAAAGGTGTTCAATACTTTTTCCATTTATAAATAGTTTCTTAATTCAAATAACTCAATGCATACTTACTTAAAATCAAATTAAGAAACAAATATGAAGTCATTATATATAATATATAAAACCATATTCAAAATAAACAGTTTATATAATGACTAGATTTGATGATTGATACAATTTCTTGAGGGTCACACTTTTTTTTTTTTTTATATTGCTGCAACACAATTAATTTTTCTGGAGTTCAACTGCGTTATTTTTTTATTTATTAGTTTTTTCTAGGCAGCAGAACTACGGCAAGAGGCCCCAACTGTCATACTTCTTTTCGAACACGTGAGTTAACATTTTTTATGCCTCCCGGTTGGCATGACAGACAAGTGACACAACACATGTACACCTAACGTCTAATCGTCTTGTGGTCTTCTTAAAAAAAAACAAAAAAAAAACAGTTTTAATTATAGCGTTCATTATCTATAGTATTTAATTAAAAAACGCAGGGACCAATTAGTTGATTTTCATGAGATAATTATTTGATAACGTAATCGGTCATATTATTATTTTAAGTTAAAAAAAAAAGGTTGTACGATGAGTATTAAAATTATTGAAGGAAAATATATATTTACAGTTTGTTGCTAACCCTCGCTTTGGTCTTAAAATTCTTTTTTTTTGTTATTTAAAAAAATTGCTATTCGTTCACAATTTCCTTTGTTATTTGTTAATAATAAGAATTTAAATGAAGAATTTTAATTAGCACAGGAAATGTTCTGAAAAGAAGTTCAATATGGGTTAGGCATCCTGTCTTATTAGTTTTTGCCATAAAACTAATAACTGGTCACCTTACCATAATACCAATTGTCTAGTACCTTAACATTTGATATTAAACGAAAATATTTATGGATGTTTGCCTCTCTGGTGTCTGATATGCATTTCCATAAGAGTGAAATTATTTTTATAGCCGATCTCATTCATGCCGTATAATAAAGTAATGGTAAAAATTATTGTTTCGACACTGATTTTAAGATGAAAAGTTAGCAGTTTTTGGTAAAATATTTATTTTTATATATATTTGAGAACAGGGAGATGAGGTTTGAGAACGAAATGCTCATAGGTTGACTTATCGAGTAAAAAAAAAAAAAGACAATATCCCGTAGAAAATTATGAATATTTATGTATTATGGTAAGGTGATTCTTTGACGAGTTTCAGTAATGGGTGAAACATATGCCAGTCCCTTTTAAGATAATACGGTTTTGGAGCTGAACAAAACGTTACAGTTCGACTCAAAACGAACAAAAGAATTCGTTTAACTAGGCAAGCTTGACAACCACTTTTTCAATTTTTTCTCTTCAATACTGAGCTTTGTTCACATAAAATGTTACTCACCATTACCCCCGTACAATATATAAATAAAACTGGTAGATTTGCTTATTTATACAATGCAAGGGTAAAAGTTGAGTTAATGTTTTACTTGGCCAATCTTATTATCAGTCACTAGTTTAAAAAAACATTGCATTGCATGACATTGCATTTACAAACAGAAAATATTAAAATTATCGAATCTGCTTCTTATACACAAAAAAATATAACTCGAAAAAAAAGGAAACGACATGATATCGGCTCATATAAGTTATTTCGGCAAGGCACACCAAGTACAATCATAGGTTTTTTCTAATAATCAGTTATTTCCTGGGTATTCGCTATTTTTTTACTTTAGTATAGATTTTTTACTTTATTTCTTAAAGTTACAGATCAATGTGTATTTTAGTTGAATTAAAGGTCTTGCTAATGACCAGTTATATGTAACAATTCCAGTAACTGTTATTTATGACATCATAAAAAAAAAAAAAAAGTGCTTTGATGGGAAGTTATTTCATTTAAAATAATCGATTTAAAAAAAAAAGAAGGTTATTAGCATCGGTTAAAACCAATCAGTTTTAATTGAAGGTAAAATAAGCGGAATAACCGATAACCGACAAAAACCGATATACCAACTTACGACAGTTTACCACTGAGATATCGTAATATATTGGTAATAAAAATAGTGGACTATGGATGACAAAGCCTATTTTTTTGTTTTAATCTCTTAATACAGAGAAAATACGGGTCTTTCTCATTTCACTTAATTCCGTTATATATTTCCCGAGGGACACTGAAAAGAAATTACAATTATTTCTAGGGCGCATACCAAATCGATTCCTATTCATCATGACTGCCAATGACGTTTTGACGATTCAAGACAATAAAACATACAACTGTGCCAATATGAACGATTACAAATTATTTGTGTTGAAGATTGCTGCTAATACATTTTCATTTTAAAAGTAGGTACCGTTCCAATGCAGATTATGAGGCATTTAAGAGAGAGAAACAATTAATTCTTGATCGTTCAAAGCGGTTTTATTGACTCCACGAAGCTACGCCCAAGTCTTTGATGAATATTAGATGACCAGTATAGGATTCCTTCATTTCTCAGGAAGAAGGAATTATCGATTAATCTCATTTAGAAGTTTTGTAGTACTGAGAAATTTTTATTGAATAATTACAGAAGGGCTACGATTAAAAAATCGTAAGGGGTTTAACAACTAAGATTTTTCCATTCTTCTATGGAGAATAGATTTTTTTTAATTTTAACTAATGGCTATTATAAATACATTTTAATTAATGAAATGTTTAGCTACAAACTAAGGTTTAACATAGTAATAAAATATATTAATTTCAATGCTGTAATTTACACAGAACCAATAAGCTTCCTAAACAGAAAGTGA
This sequence comes from Rhaphigaster nebulosa, assembly GCA_948150685.1. Lineage (NCBI taxonomy): Eukaryota > Metazoa > Arthropoda > Insecta > Hemiptera > Pentatomidae > Rhaphigaster > Rhaphigaster nebulosa. The sequence continues at coordinate 134,022,150 of OX411306.1, forward strand.
AACTGTGAAAGTAGTAATTTATAAAATTTATATTTACATTCTAAAATTATAATTAATTTTCATTTAGTTTTAATAATGTTTAATCTGAAAAAATAAAGAATATTACGTTTTATTTTCATGGCTTGAACAATGAGACTTTAGTTAGAATTTCAAACGGCCTAGGCATACAGTTTATCTAGCCTAACTGTACCATATTTATTTTATATTTATAGATTATGAGAAACCATGAATAAAATATATAATAAATGATAGTCATAAATAAATAATTAATTTAGTCTATAAAAACGATATTAAAAAAAAAAAAAAAACTGTGGTACTCTGTCTATTAAATAGAATACAATACTAACGAATTATAATTTCTGAATGTTGAACTGATTTGTTGCTTTGCACAAATTTTTCTGGTCCCAAGTTAATGGATACAATAATATTTAAATTAATTTTCAAGGAGCATTAAGGCTACTACTAAGGTGCTCGTATACGTAGCCATTAATATAGGATGGTTTTGATTTACTTTATACCACATAATAACGATATACGACCATTTGTTCTTTTTCCGTGCCCATAATCTATTATTTTCTGATATAAGATAAAAAAAAAAAAAAATAAAAAAATAAAAAAAAAATCAAAAAAAAATCATGAACTGTGTATTGTGGAGCTGGAATTTTTCAAGATCCAGGTTGATCTGTCACGGGAGTTATATTATGAGAAAGGTATGCTTCAGAGAGATCTCCTTGCATGCCTTCTCTATATTCTTTTTATAGAAAAAGCGGTGAGAGACTCCGGTATAAGAAACATCTGGAACTATAGACATCTGGAACTATATTTAATAGGATTCTGCAGATCCTTGGAAATGCAGATGATCTGGACATAGTTGGCTCAGCAAGAAGACTAGGACTTGTGATTAATGAAGGCGAGAGTAAATATATAGTAAAGCGGCATGAAGCAATGGAGAATGAAACATTCCAGATAGGAGAATTTTCATTTGAGAAAGTTACCTTCTTGATCATTTGAGTTCATTTACTTGGGATGACATGTAAATGTGGATGGGAACGTGATTGCTGAAATTAAAAGAAGACTCGCTGCTTCCAAGAGGTGCTTTTATGGATATCCGAGGCATTTTAAGAGCAACATCCTTGCCACAAGTACTAAACTTCTTCTAAATAAAACATTAGTGCGCAGAGTCCTAATTTAAGGCTCTGAGACATGGACCTTGGCCAAGAAAACAAAGCAAGACTTATTAGATCATGAGCCCAAAATCCTCCGCACTATCTATGGCGTTGAGGGAGAGTGGAAGAGAAGGGCCAATAATGAACTACCATAAGTTCCCTTATGAATGATGACGCCACGGTTATACGTCTAGAAATGCTTAGGTGGGCTGGATATGTGATGAGAATTGGAGATAACGAAATCCCAAAAAGAGCCTTAACTGAGGGCTTAAATGGAACAAGAAGAGTTGATCGGCCTAAGTTTCATTGAGAGGACGGTGATGCAAGACACCTACTTATGGCCCAGAACTGGAAAGAGCAACTCAAGATCGGGGCAACTGGCGGAGGCTGATAAATAAGACCCTGACTCGGCACAGGGTTGTCGCACCATTGTAAGTGAGTTGAAACTTTCAAGTTTTATTTCAGCTAATAATATTGTAAATTATTTAATTTCAATTTTAAATTCGATAATAAAAATTACAAAATTACATTGTTATTTCATTTATAATTATGATAGACCCCAAATAGGGGGAGGGCAAAATTTATTTTTAGATTAAGTAAAAAATATTTATTTCTGCATTTCGATAAGCTCAATAAAATGAATTAATGTTATGAGATGATCTTTATTTCGAAATATATTACCTAAAATACTGTTATAAAACTGCTGAATCTTATTGGTGAGGAGGGTCGGTGAAATTAAGCTTATTCCCTGGCTAAAATCCTATTTTCGGTCCTCTAATAGGTGAATAATAATTTATAAAAAGATAGTAATAACTAATAAGCTACCCAATTTTTTACTTTATTATTTTTGGCTAACAGCGATGTATTAATTTAATATGAATCAATGAAAGAATTTACGAAAGGAAAAATGAAAATTATTATTCTCATGACTTTGAAGGCATTTCAAAGTATGTACTAGAATATTCCGAACTAATGAATAATCGAGATTCGATAATTGAGACTGAAATGTGCTCATATTAACAAGTGTTCTGCTAAGGTTAAGAACTCTCCTGTGAACGGAATGGCTCAAAAGTAATCGTCAACTAACAAAGATTAGTAGCTATACTAATGAGGAGCCATAGGTTAACGAGGAAGCGAAGCCTTCTTGATATTTCAACACTTTAATGAGGGCTCTAACATAATTAGAGTGAAAGCAGGATAACATTTTCGATATGTTAACAGATAGTCCCCTGGTTATTGGTCTTATCTATCCAATTATTTTCAACGGCAGAAGCCCCTTATTCCATAATTTGTTCACAATGTTGGATTTAGAACATATTCTCCTAGCCCCGGTTAGGATGCATACAGTTGCTAGATCCCGATAAGCAAACAAAACTATGATAGGTAATAATTTGGTTAAATGACAGCTGTTACTTAAATTAGTAATTTTTTCTCCAATTTTATTTAACTTTCATATACTATTTTCATACTTCATATGACTAAAATATTGTTAAATTCTATGAAGATAAATGCCAATGAATGACTTGAAAATATCCACTAAGCTGATCTGACTGATAAGGATGATTATGACAGGTGTTGAGTGCGTTATACAAATCAGTGAAGATATGTTAGAAACGCTATCTTCAGAAGCAGGTGTCAGGTAGAAACAAGGATGCTGTTGCATGTTTACGCTTAAAACACGCCCTGAGAATTCATGCAATTCATAGGACACTTATTACAAAAATTTTGCCTAAGGGATCTAATGGTCACGTGAATAAAAAGGGTGCCTTGTCAAATAGTTAAGATTAGGTCGAGGTTTAAATTCAAATTCAAATTTGGCACCTTGGGTCACTTGACTAAAAGGTCACGTTGCCTTTGTGGGCGGAGCATAGGCCAGAAGGCGCCATGGGTTATGTGGCTGGATTACACGACCTAATAGTTGGATCGATATGCAAATTCTTTTTTTTTTTTTTTTTTTTTTTTATTTATTTACAGAAATTTACAACTGTATAAGAATATACAACAAGTAAATGTGATAATAAGTACATGACACTTGATAATGACGTGAGAAGGAGCTACCCATTGGTAGCACTTCGATGATTTCTATGTTAGAAGGTCGCGCGGCCATCTTCTTTTAAGACGCCTTGGAGGATTCCGCGCTCCAATGTAGAGGATATTACATCCACAACACGATGACACTGCTGGATAGCAGAATGAGATGTTCGAAATCCAAACTGGTGGTCAAGAATCACGTGAAATGAATCCAGCATTGGGTAAATGCGTTTTAGTATGAGTTTTTCTAGGATTCTTCCCATGATAGGTAAAAGGGAGATAGGGCGATAGGAGGATGAGTATTCTGGTGGCTTTTTGGGTTTTGGTATCATTTTTATTATAGACAGTTTCCAAGGATCGGGAAAATAGGTGGATCGGAGTGCAGCATTATATATATAGGTCAGAAGCAGTATAGCTTTTCGAGGGAGCTGTTTTAAGATATGGGATTTGATGAGATCGTGGCCAGGAGCTTTTTTGGAAGGCAATTTGTGGATGATATTGATTATTTCAGAAGGGTGAAACGCTTTAGGAGGAAGGGACATTTGTAGAGGGATAGTTAATTCCGCTTCAACATGCTCAAGGTGGGTAGGGTTTAGGATGTCAGGATGAGGATTAAAAATTTTGAAAAGGTGTTCAAGAAATATTTGGGATTTTTCTTCGTCCGACCAGGTCAGTGATTCAGTGAGGAGTGGGTGATTAAAGGTTTTGAATTTCAGTAGCTTTTTCGTAGTGATCCATAAAGATTTATCAGTAGTAGAAAGATTTTCTGTGAAGTAGTGTAAATTTTGAATTTTGTATTTTTTAATTTATATTTTCAGTTTGTTAGTTAATTTATTGTAATGAGTTTTATCCGATGGATATCTTGTTCTGTGCCACTTTGCTCTTGCGCGCCTTTTTTCTGTTAATAAGGTGTGAATATGATGTGGTAAGTTAGTTTCACGGAAATTTCTGAGTTTAGGGTGTGACGTATTGTTATTGATGATGGTTTCTATTGATGTTGTGAGTTCTTCAATTGCGGAGTCAATCTGTTGCTTGGTTTTTAAAGGAATTTTTAAGTCTATTTCGGTTTCTAGATCATAACAAAAATCGTCCCAGTTAACCAGTCCTGTAATCAGAGAAGGAGGAGAAGGTTTAGAAACCGGAATTGAATGCATGAGAAGCAGAACTGGACTATGATCTGAGGATAGGTCATCAATGGATTTGATTGTAGATTGTAAGGAGGGTATCTGAGAAGTAATGAATATGTCAAGGATATCGGGACGTTTTTTAGGGATGTAGGCCAATAAGTGGGGTTCATGGGTGAAAGGATGGAATAACTATTGGAGTTTGAGACACAGGAAAGAATCCTGCCACGAGTGTTGGACGTTCGACATCCCCACCGTTGATCTTTAGCGTTGTAATCTCCACCAGCAATGAAACGCGGACCAAAGGATCGGAATAAGGAATCAAGGTGATCATAGGTCAGGGAATTACCAGGCGGGCAGTACACAGCTGAGAATGTAATGTTAAACGGCTGAGCGGACAAGGTTATAGAGGTTGATTGAATGGTGTCAGTTGGAGTGGATGGAATCTAGGAATGAGGTAAGACTTTATGAATAAGGATACAAGAACCTGCGTGGGATGTGTTGTCTGGGTGATTTGATCTGTATATGATGTAGTCACGTATGCAAAAGTAAGATTGTGTTGTGAAATGGGTTTCAGTCACCAGTGCGATGTCTATGGAATTTGCATGGAGAAATATGTCAAATTCGTCTCGATTGCTATTGAGGCCATTTGCATTCCACAATAGGATAGCTAGGGGCTTCTGGTTCATCTTGGGATATTGAATGGGATTTCTGTAAGGATTCGAGTAAGGAGGGTGATGAGTGGTCTGATCGTGTCTTGTAGATCACGAAGGAAGGATTGAAGGACTGATGTTATATCGGATGAGGTTTGGCTTGGATAGGAGTAGAAGGTAGAGTGTAGGGATGGAGGATTATCCTGTCTAGTTGGGGATTGAATTCTCCTTTGGGATTGTTGTATGGGGTTCATGTTTAATGGAGCTTCTGGTGAGGGATTGATTTGTACTGGGGTAGGTGGCGGCAATTTCACTCTTAATGAAACATTTTTAGGGGCTTTGTCATTTTTTGGTATTTTAGGATGAGGATGGGAGGTCTGAGGCTGAGGATAAGAGGTCTGGGGCTGAGGATATGAGGTCTGGAGTTGAGAGTAGGAGGTCTGAGGTTGGGAAAAGGAGGTTTGAGGCGCCTGTGGTTCAGGTAGATGTTTTGTGGTGACATCGGAGTATGTTTGAACCATGCTTTTAGAGTCCGTGGGTCTTTTATTCGTATTTATTCTTGAAATACGCTGAGTCACAAGGTCACTCCTCGTTGAAGGGCCAGGTATTTCTTCTTCTGGAACTACGTTCCTTTGATTTTGATGTTTGAAAGCTAAGCTTACAGATTTTTGTTTCAGCATATTTTTATATACTATGCATCCTTTATAGCTTGCTGGATGGCCTTCGCTGCATAAAGCACATTTTGCTGGTGTGTCACGAGGCTTTGGACAAATATCAGATGCGTGCGGGCCAGCACACTTGACGCACCTGGCCTGGTGCTGACAATAGGCTTTAGTATGTCCAAGATTTTGGCATTTGGTGCATTGGACAATTTCCGCTCTTTTTCTGGGTTCTTCGAATCTTATGCTCGAGTAAACAAGTCTATTTACTTTGAATATTTCAGCATTGTTGGGAGCTGGTTCCAGGTCAACGAAGAATAAGGGTAATGGATACTTTTCAGTTGGATGGATCACACCAGCAACATGTTATATGCAAATTAAAATTCAAATTTTCCATCATGATCACGTGACTGATCAGGAGACCAAAATCTGGCTTCTGATTGGCTGCTGCTAGAATTGCATCAGCTTTTGCAAAATCCCTCTACTAACGTCGCGATTAAGATGGTTAGATTGTGTTGATATGCAGAGGAAATCAATTGGATTGCGACAGCCAGTGGCATAAATGTTGGGATGGATGATGGAGAAATTCCAGATCGGCTTGCGAATCGTGCTATAATCATAATATGACTGATGATGATTGCTTAATTTAGGAATGTTCAGATTGTAAAATTCATAAGTCGTGGAAAACTGAGTTTTTATTTTATTGTTTTGTATTTTGGCTTAATTGTGTTTTATATTTTTAAAGTAGTATGACCTTTCAAACCTATAAAACATATTTTGCTGATAAAAAGGATGCAGTAAGTCATTTGTTGCGATTTTATATTATAAACTGATAATGTGTAAGACAGACACCATAATGGAAAAACATCAAATGGTCTTATTAACCCATATTTTTAGTTAGTGGACTATCAGAGGATCATAAAATCTACTGTCTGTTCTGTTGCCCAACTATTGCAATAATAGAAATTTGAAATGAGAAGGAAATGACCGCCGTACCCAGCAGTTATGAATTTTGTTGAATATGTGAGAAGCTAGTTCCTCTGGGACATACGTCGCTGACAGCACGTTCCTACTACTACAGAGGAATTGATGGAGGCAGCGGAACAGCATGTTTCTTTGTACTACAACTCTGATTACAGCTTGTGAAGACGATATACAGACTTTAAAAAAGTTGTAGAGATAAAAATACGTTTGTCGCGTAGTATTTTTGACATAACAATGCTCAATATCGGATTTCGCATTTATCAATCAAAGATGCAATACTTTTGACGTGTTTATATCCAGTGTGACTAGAATAGATAAAGTAGTACTGAATTACTGGTGGTAAAACATGGATCAAACCCATTTAGTTAATGTTACGATTAAAAATTATTAATATAAAGACATTTTAAACTACTAAAATTTAAAATACTGGAAATTGATAAATTTACAACAAAAAACAAAACAAAAAACGATTAAGAAACAAGTGACCAATAAGTTAAATGAAATAGATTTTTAATCATATTATTTTCTATTTTTAGTTATCGTAGCTACTGTATCATAAACATTAGACTTTTTTTTCAGCCTTGGTAATAAAACGTGAAGCTCACAATAAAAAAAAATTCTCGAGAATTTATAGGCAATAAAAATTTATAGGCTGAAAAAATATATTATTTTTCTGTAGGCTTCAAGGTTGAATTTCAAAATAGGAAAAATTTCCACATATATTTATTTCTATTTGAGGTTTCGACCACAATCTGATCATTTAAAAAATTGATTTAAAAAAAAAATCACTTTCAGTAAGTCAAGAGGTAAAAATATATTTTATACTATCCGAAAAATGGACCACATGCCAGGAAATAGGTTACCTCACAACAATTTGTTTGCATTTATTGTGAGAAGCCTTCTTTTATGACATACTGCCCATTTTTTAAGATGGTAAAAATATGTTTTTAGTTTAATAATTCGATACTACAAGTGAATTTATAATGGGATTTATTTTTGTCTATTTTGAAAATAACCAAATATCCGGTCGAAATTTCAAATAAGTTAACACATGAGGAAATTTTACATAGCATTTATTGAACCAGGAGACGTTAAGGCGTGAATTTTTTTTTTTTTTCAACTTGTAATACAGTTCTCAAAATTCATATAGGATTTTTCTTATTATATCTAAAGAACTAATTCAATCATAATTTATTTCAACCAGAAGCTTAAAAAGTGTTTCTTGTTCCGACAAAAGATTATTCGGAAGATGAATGAAAGATTAAATAAATGTCTGGACATTATATGTTATTTTTTCTATTATATCCTATCTATCCTGTCAGTCGAGATCGTTGACTCTTCAACTGAGAATACAATAGAGGGATTTGTATTCAATGATTGAGTGGTAGATGCACCCAACGCTTTCAGTTAGCCAACAGAATCATTTGTGAAGAGCTCCCGCTGCGCACATTAATGATTAATATGGTGTGAGGCAGCGTTGGCAGCTCCGGCAGGGGATTCAAAATGGCTCATTGCAAAACTCAATACGGCTTTCATAGATATATATGCCCATTTATGGATTTCTGAATTATATCGCTAATATTATTTTCAGAATATAAAGTAATATAATAAACAAGATAATAATAAAGTTTCAAGAAGGATTCAACAAAAGAAGCTATATCTTGAATATTACTTGGTATTTGTGTGAATGAACTACACAAAATAAGCCAACGGAAAGTGCTCTGTACACAGAGGAGTTCGTTTAATCATGCATTTCTAAATACTATATACGAATATATAATTAACAATAGTATTTCTTGGAAGATTTTTTCTTGAGTAGCCACTTGAATAAATGCATATCGGGTCTGACTAAGAAACAATGATGATGGTTCAGCGGAATCCGTGAAAAAAAGAAACGTATCACTACAACCCACGAAGTGTCTTGTGTTCAATGCATGGTAAGGACATACTGTTTTTTAACCTACAGTTATATAAAGAGATGATGTGGTCCAGTATCAGTGCTCCATTTAGTAAGTTTTAGTTCAAAGCCAGAGGCTAGGTATTTATTTTATAGAGCCTAGGTGCAAAGGGCAACCCAGGAGGAGGTCTTATTTTTTCCAGCGTCGATTCACGACTGATATAAGACCTGTGAGTACAGTCTCAATCACTAATCTACCGCTCTCTAAGTTAAAAAAATACTACCAATTTGAATAGGTATAAAATGAATGGACAAATTGGAAGTTCTATTAACCACTAATAAATTTATAAAAAAAACTTTTTTAAAAATTTGAAAAAATACCTGTTGGTTATCCTCCATGTACATGCATTCTTTCAGTGTTCATTTTGAATGCAATTTAGTAAAAGAATAAAATTGAATATGTTTGGGTCATCCCAACAGTAATCGCATTTGGTCTGAGGTTGATCCATTCCATGATATGGAAGGATTGAGAAAACAAAACTAAAGCAGTGGCGTAGCCATAGAGGGAGGAGCGAGTCCGGAGATCGATTATAATTTATTAGGTTTCACTTTCTTTAAAAGTGTTATTATTATATTGGTAAAATTAATATATTTGAAAAGCAGCTGAAACCTATTCGGTAAGATGCATTAATCTTTACACTGAAAAATATCAGACTAGTGCAATCAATCTCGTGTTATTTTTTATATGGTTGGGGATGTCCTACTAAGTGAGCATTTCAATCTATAGACCCATGGCGGGCAAGTGCGGCTCCCATTCAAATTTTATTGTTATTTTTATCCCTGAACCGGGTTTGAAATCTACTTTTGTATAATTTGTGAACCCACTTATCTGTGGCATTGATGATGAATTTCCAATTTCTGAAATAGAACATATTGATAAAGCGGACTGTGAATTGGAGTAATGGCCAGAGTGGGAGTGTCACGATTCATATCTCGGGAAGAACCCGATGGGAATCAAACCCATACCGTTCCAGACCGAGCACTCTGAGACCCTCGAACCAATGTGCTTGGTCATCACGGCCTTTAGTAACAGGATATATAACGAGTTTTTCCCCTAGTTCATTAGTGTGGTTTCATTTTGACAAATTATGTGACTGTCACTCTATCTAAGTTTCACGGTTGTTAGCTAGTTTCGAAGCGAAGACGATTTGGTTGATAAGGGGGCAGATATATGGTAGGAAAGATAGAATATATTTGCATATTTTTACAAACCTCCTAGCACTTATGTAGAAATAACATCTTTTAGCAAATTAGAGTATTTTTTTTAAGCATATGCTCTAATGAACAGGAGATTAAAAAAGTAATATTATTTTCAGATTTTTTTTTTTAAATTCTAAGAAATCAATTATGGCAATCATTAATGATGTTTACTACCGTGACTAACGAACATAGAGAAAATATGTTCACCGTCCATTTTCTTCTTTTCTAAACCCTAATTTATTCGCTTTGGGTCTAATGAGTAAAATGATTTTTAAAAATGCCATTCTGTTGCTGTCGTGTTTGAGTTGTCCAAAACTATTTCGTCGGAACTTTGAATTTGTGCAGCTGCTTTATCAGAATCCTGAAGAATTATATTTTTGGACATATTTTGTGGGGAGTATATTTTGAGACATAAGCAGTCAAGCTATAATCCATTTTATCACAATAAATTAAGTTAATTATATACAATGAATAATTATTATTAATAAATGTTATTTAATATAATTGCAATAAATAGTAATTTTAAGATTGTTGATAAAATTAGGAAAATTTAAACTTGTAGTTCTCTTTAATTTATTTAAAATACAGAAAACAAAACATACCACTCATATTAAAAATGTACCAGCCCTAAAAAAAGATCCTCTACCAAAAACAAATCACAAAACTGCTTTTTATGTAAATTTGGAATTATTTTTTATAGAATAAAAATATTAAACAAGAAAATAATTTATAGGTAAAAAAATATTGTTAAAATGAATTAGAATGAAAAATATAAGCCTTTATAATAAGACTTTTGAGTAGAACTTATTATGTATAAAAACTAATCAAATAACAAATTACAAATAAATATTTTTTTTTTCTCGTATTCAACGTTAAGTATATATATATATATATATAATTAGAAGAATTGATATTTGTTAAATCAGAACTTTTCGAAAACACAAGTTTCCATCCAAATCAATGCTCATGGCTGCTTGAGCAACATTTTCGGAAATAATAAAAAATTAGGATTTATTGTTTCTATTTACAAATATAGTAAATAAATTAAGCATAAAAGGTAGGTATCAATAAATAGATATTTTTCTCTGCCATTATTAGAACTTACACAATTTTAATTCACAATTCAGTAGAATATGTCGAGCAAATGTAATATGACATGAAAATTACTGTTCCACGATTAACCATTTAGCACTTCAGTCATGTTCGAAATCTATATAGATTGAAGACTAAGATTACACAATATTGGGTTTGTATAGTATAAAAGGAGTATTGAAGCTACTGAATTTGTAGAACTCAATATTTTAGACGTATATCCAAATCTGGCCAGAGTATTTTTTTTATCTGTAGCAGAAATGATTGAAAATATCTGAAGATATCTGAAGCACTAGTATTGAAAATGAAATATGTTTTTAAAAATATATTCAACACAATTTACAGGAAATAAGTTTTTTTTATTATATTTATTTAGCAAAAAATTAACTGAATCAAATCAAGGAAATTAAAAATAATGATAATTATAATGCAACCGAAAGAAAAAAATGAGGTGAGTAAACTTTTTGAATGCCTCAGAGGAAATTTCTTCATTATGTAATAGCCGTTCGATAAAAAACTTTTCCAGGCGCGATTCATTATCTCAGATGGGATCTCCTTCGAAGTGGTGGAGGGGATTGGATGGCGCTATTGTCGGAGTACTTATTAGCCATTATTTCTTGGTTCTTTCATAAAATTTTCTTTTATAGACAGTTTACATTCAATAGATTTGCCACAAGTTGGAGGATCCATAGCACATAATGTCAAAATGAATATTTTAAATAAATTAATTAATACAATTCCCACATTATTTAAATTTCATAAATATATAATTTATGGATAAATAAATAATTTTAAATCGTTTATCTATGTTCGGTATGCGCTTTCTCAAGAACTTGTTATTTTCAGTGCATACTAATTTTGATAATCTATTTCCCTTTTTTAAAATATATTTTCTACCAAATATGTTCAAGAGTTGAATAGCTCAGTGGAAAAGTCACTATACTAGAAACAAGCCCTGGATAGATCCGGGTTCGAGTCTGGCTATGGGCAGGAAATTTATTCTGGAGTCAAGATATTCCCCTGGGGCGCGCCCCAGCCTGGGTACCCAACATGGGCACCTGACTCTTCATTGGTTTGAGAAAAACATTGGCGATTCAGTTGAACAAGCTGTGCACCTCACTTCATTGTATAACCGTTGGTCAAGAAACACTTATAGAAATAACTACCTTATAAAATAAGAACCTTATCTCACTGTTTTCTTCTTGTACAAGTACAGGAAAAAAAACGTCTATAAGTTAATAATTTTTTATTTAAGACTGCGGAGTGATCTCCATAGTTTTAAATAAACATTTGTTAACTAGAATTTTTCCTTTTTATTATTTATTTATTTTTTTTGCGCAGCCATCATCAGATTTGAAAGAGGACAGTAGATGAATTTATACTACGTACTTATTACTATTTACTGGATTGATGTAGGATTCCTTACATCCACAGCTTTCCAAACAATTTCTTTTCTCGTTAGCCTTCATATTTTTGTAATTTCAGATCTCAGACATTCCGATATTTAAACGGAGATAATATTTTCAGACTTTATACTTCTTTTTTTTATTATATTTTTAGTGAAAAATTTCAAAAATAACCAGAATCGTTTTAAAGCAATCCTAGTCAAGTGCTAAGTATGAGAATGAGACGGGCCGACCGCAAGGACGCGGCCTTAAGAAGTTATATAATGTGCAATATCCATGAAATCAATCTTACCTTTACTGTTTGGTGTCAATTCTACCAACGGGTATAAGGTTTTACTTCCACAAATGCCAAATGTAGAGCGCGTAGAAAAAAAAAAGCGAGAGATCTTACATAATTCACAAGTGCTTATGAAGTGATCTAGGTAATCCTCAGAAAATAAGTAAAAAATCGTGTCTCTCGTTCATTACATTCAGATGATAAATGAAGTTTTTTTGTATTTTTTTTTTATCCATTATGTTCATTTCGCTTCCAGACTCATTGATAAAAATAAAACAGATGAGTTTTCATTAAATTATCAGTTTTTTTTTAAATTGAATCAAACATCTCAATTCTCATTGCCAGCACATGTCCCTGGACACTTTTTAATGAGTTAAACAATCAATTAAATCTAATTACTCCATTGTTCCCCAAAAATGAGTTCCATCACCAAAATTGTATGGTGCATCCTATTCATTATTGAAGTCTTTTGAGTTTCATCTGAACTTTGTTGATTCTATAATAATACAAACTTTGCCCCAAGTGTTTGTTATCATTGATAAACCGCTACTCTATTGATGTCCCTCATCCATGGAAGTGAACTGTATTTTTCGAGGCATTTTCTCCTTTAATTCAAGCCAAAACAGTCACATGAAATTTATGTGTGTTCGGTAAGTATTTCTATTCCTATCATTACCTCTCCTTAACGATTCTCCTAAAGTGTTACTTTGAAGATTTGAACATTTAATACTCTTTTTCTCAATAAAAATCTAAAGAGAACTGCATTATTATATTTGATATAGCTGTATTAATTTTACTGCGGAAGATTGTCAAAGTTCAAATTTTCATTACTAGTTCTTTAATCTTCCCATTATCGCCAGGTGGTAATGAGGTAATGGTGTGGTGTGATGAAAACCAGATTGAAAATCAATTACTTTATAAATATTTTCAAAGATGAAATTAATTGAAATTACGTCTCCAGTATTTGCGATCCTTAATTGTGTTAATGTGTTGAAATTAATTTTAATCACTTCCGAAAACTTCGAATTTCAAAGTCACCAACATGGAGAATTTTCCCATTTGGAATAATTCTTCATTACAGGGTTGGCAATTATATTCTTCATTACAGCCCAAAAATCTCAAAACCTCCTCAAAAACAAAAAAACATTATCATCATTACCGTCACTTCAAAAAAATTGGGAATTTTGAATTTCTGGCGTAAAATTGGCAGTCCAAGTCAAAACTGTCCTAAAAATCATTGATCAGTATCTCAAGATCACTCAAGATATTTCAGATCTTATGGGAAGAGTTCACCGACTCACATTTTTTGGAGGCCTATTTTTGAGGTTTTTTCCGAATATCACCCATTTAGAGTTACTAAGAAAAGAGTAATTACGAGATAAAATCTCATTGAGAAAAGTCCGATCCTTTGCAAACATTAGTGAAATCTAGAGCATTTTGTTTTAGTCAATTTTTACCTAATTATTTTTTAAAGAAGATTTTGCGGTCATAAATTCTTGCTCTCAGTTCCTGGTTCAAATCATTTTTCAGGATTGGAATTAAGATTGAAAAATCTATCTAACATGTGAACTATGGACACTTTATTCTTATAGATTTTTATTTTACTGAAAAAATAGTCTCAAAACATTTTTCTCTCAAGAGACTGAACTGAATTCGATTAAAATTTATAAGTTTTACTGAACAAAATAAAAACAGTTTGTAGGAAAAACGCTAAAATTCTGAATTTTGAACGCACTCACACCTTATTAACAGCCACCACCACCATCAGTTCATTCATTTCGTTAAACATATTTTTAAGGAATGCACTTTTAAAGCTTCCTATGACAACGAAGCTTCATTCATATCAGTATTTAAATTTTTAAAAGCTCATTGTCTTTTACCTAAATTTGAACATTTTCTCAGAAATATTTTCATATACCGAAACATTATTTTTTATTAATTTATATTTATTAATATTAAATTATTTAAAAAATATATTATTACTAATTTTTTTTACTTATTATTTAGAACTTTTTCAAATTAATTTATTTTATATTTAAAATAATTAATGTCGATCCAATCTCTTAGAAAACGTTACTATTCCGACAAACCATAGGTGTTGATGATTTTAAACCTCTAAACAAAATTAAACAAGTTTTTGAGCTGAATCATTTGAGTTTCAGAAAATTTAAATACATTTTTAAAAAGAAGTTAAATGTAAAAAATGAAATAAAATAGAATGATAATTGGCCTTCTTTATTTATAAGAATTTAAGAAGGATTTTAAGAATGATATATACGGTTACTAGGAAGTGATCACTGTTTTGAAAGAGTGCTTTACTAACATGTACAATGCGACTGTTAATAACAAATCCCAGAAGAAAAAAAGTTGAAACTTTCTTCAAAGTACCTCAACTTTTTGTACACATTTCTTCTTTATACACCTTTTAGGGAGCCTGGCGCTTTCACGAGTTTTTTTAAAGATGTCTCCATTCCTTGGAGATTTTTTGTCACCCCCTTTTACAGTTAGAGCTCCCATATAAAGACCGGGATTTGCTTGAATTTACTTTAAGTTGAGATATCAAAAGGCGTTTGGAGGAATAAAGAGTTAGGAAAAAGGACGAGAGAAAAAGAAAAAAGGAAATGTGATGAAACCCGCTGCATACTCCATTGCTGTGAAGATTGTAGGATACTAAATTTTACGACACCAGTAATGTCGCGTCACTTGTCTCGGCTTATGACAGTTAGGAAATTTAACAGCGACTGAATATGTATTTTTTTCCAAACCTATATCTAATATTTTATTTATATGATATAAATTATTTTATTTTTCTAAATTAATAATAAAATAGATAAAAATCCTATTAACGATTTTTTAAACGAAAACCAGTGTTACATCTGATATATGTTTTCATTGCAATATTATAACTCAAAGTAAAATATATTATATTAAATTTTCTAATGAGCGAAATGACGAATTTTCAAAATAATTCTAAAATTTTACTTTTTTAATGTCTGATAAGAATAAAATTATTTTTGAATGAATTATACAAGTGTTAAAAATAGCTACTAAATAAAATAATTTATTGAATTCTAAGACGGTGACTAAAATATTTTTTCCATGAATAAGGTAGTAAAAATAATAATAAACCTCTTGCTTAAAATAAATATACCTATATGATATGTCAGACATTTATGTGTAGGTCGTAAATTACATCGAAATCCCCGAAATCAGCCCTTTTCTCAGCCTTTCTGGATATAAAAAGATTGAAGTTCATGTTAGGGGGTAGTTACACGAGAATCAGTTCGGATTGGTTGCGTGATTATTAACAATGAAACAGATTCATTTAAGAAGATTTATCGTAAAATGGATTTTGCTGACGTAGAAAAACTTATTCTTCAGGAATCCTAAAAATCTAACTTTAGATTGATAAATATTTGACTTCGATTTTGTACCGTCATGCTTCTTTAATTGAATGCTATTTGTTACATATCGAAAAAACGAGGTAGTTTATGATTGATTAAATGGTAAAAACTAATTTAATGGTTTATTAAAATGTACTTGAAAGAGATAGGTATCCCGTTAAATTGTGTAAGAAATAAGTATAATTTAGCATAAAATAATTGTAAATTTAATTGGAGAAAAATCTTTAATAACACGATATTGGAATAGATTTTGCTTAGCTTTTGTTTCATTACTTAGATTTTATCTATCATACATATTTTAGCTCACTTAAGATGTTCAGACAAAGAATGATAATAAACCTATTTATCTTACATATTTCAAAGTTAAAGTTTCATAAAATTTGAGACAATTTTAGAAGACTACTCGACTAAAATGTTTGAAATATGTTGTTCATTGATAAAAAATATATTCAGACAAACAACTAAAGCATTATCTGTTTGAAACTATATGAACTAAAATGAAATAAAATTATCAAAAGACATAAAACAGTCATCATAACGAGAAATGGTCTCATTTGAAAAAAATAAATAAATATATATCAATTGAGACTGTACCGAGAATCGGAAGTCTGAAACTCAGTGTAGTGGATTTGGTCAACACTGGTCCATTACCGCAACTGGCTATACTTTTTTGTCCCAAGACCTTAGGAAAAACATTGAAAACAAAAGGAAACACAGCTATGTCCGAAAAATAAAGAAGGGCTTTTTAGTCTTTGATGTTACTATTTATCACAATTCAGCTCGCGAACTCACACGAAATTTCATGCCTAATTTTATTCTTATGATAAAAAAAAAGAACAATAATCTCGAAAAAATCTGTTTAAGAGTCCATTTACACATTCAGTGTAGAAACACATCCGTGTTTTCGTTTCAGTGAAAAATGACATTCTTCTCAGATTAGTTTCGGTGTTGTTTACTGAACTATGCTTGACATATGGAAACCCATCTTTCTGATCCTCAGAATAATATCATTTTTCGATGATCACTGATGGACCCTTAATCTTAAAGCTGTGGGTGAAGCAGCCCAATATGTTAGCACTGGACAACAATTGGTAAATCTCGGGCGCAGGCTCGAACCCATTTGAAGCAGTAAATTTTAATTCTATTTTATTACCTGTGGGTTGAGTCTGCGAATCCACTCTGGGATCTCACTGATGTAAGGATCAGAAATAAAAAACCTTACAAAAACTAAAATTTTTCATTTATATAATCTTAAGACTATTAACATAAGCTGCTTGGTATATGGATAACACAACTCTACATACTGACTTCCAGCAATCAACAATCCACCGACGTATACGTACTCTATATCTTCTCCGCTTCCTACATACGCTACATACATATATATACGGATATAAAATATATAGCTACTGTCGACGTGCCTATTAATAGGAGGAGACAAATAAAAAAGAGCTAGATGAAAAATATTCTTCCATGAATGAAGGCACTCAAATCTCCAGTAATTAGTTACTCACTTCTCCAGCAATCTGAATATCTCATTGAGATAGAAACACATTAGAAACATAAAGATAGAAGAAATCGCTAAATAATTCTATCGGGTCTACTTTCCTAGATTAGCCATAGCTACTCAGAGGTGTTCCAGTGGGGATAATTTTCGACCCTGGAGAATTTATCGGAGCGCTGGAGTAAGAACTGCTCCCCGCGGATGTGGATTTTTGCTTTAGGAACCCACAAGCGGGAATAAAACAGTAATAAAGCTTTCTCTCTGCCTTTGCATCTTCGTCAACGATACCATTTTGGGAGAGTGATTTAAAGTTGTATACACATTCCCTGATGAAATAAATTTTGATTTGTATATAGATAAACATACATAATACTTATACTCGTAGATGTAATCACTACATTATATTGGCAATGAATTGATTATCATTTAACGGAACCTAGAGAGAAAGTCTGATTT
The DNA here is from genome assembly GCA_948150685.1 of Rhaphigaster nebulosa. Taxonomy (NCBI): domain Eukaryota; kingdom Metazoa; phylum Arthropoda; class Insecta; order Hemiptera; family Pentatomidae; genus Rhaphigaster; species Rhaphigaster nebulosa. The sequence continues at coordinate 134,040,063 of OX411306.1, forward strand.
TTAAATCGATTTAAAACATTTGTTATTTGTTATATATGTTATATGTTAAAAAAATATATAAATGTACATATACACGATAGCCATTAAGTTGTTAAATTATTTTGAATATTCAGAAGATAATAACGCTCAAAAATCCAAAGCAATAAACCTGATTTTTTTAATTTCCAAACTTTATATAAATTTCATTCGTCCCATTCAAGCAATATAAATTTTTCACCTTTTTATCTAGAACATTGAATTATTCGATCAATTACAACTCATTATATATATATATATATATATATATATATATATATATATATATATATATATATATATATATATATATATATATATTGTTTTTTTTGTTTTTTTTCTACATAACGTTTTACCGATGATAATAATTTGAAATCATATTATGGTCAAAGTTTTAACGATCAGGACGTTTAATTTTAATTAATTAAAAGAAATTAAATTATGATGAAAAGATGGTTGACTGTGGAAACATATGTAGCAGAAACTTGGTTGTCCTACCCAATGGCTAACATGCTATAACGATCTTATATTCATCAAATTTGATAATATCTGCGACAGCTGATAATGAAGAAATCAGCATTAAAAAAATAATTAATATATTTTAAATTGTAGAATATATTAAACCTAAATGTTATAATCACACTAGTCATAAAGATACTCATACACTTCGTACGCGAAAAATGAGGAGTTTTCTATCAAAACTGAATAAATCCACTTTTGAAAAATTATTACAAAAAATTTATTATGGGGGCATCTCATGGAGTTAAGGCAAATTTTGATTGAAAGTGTTGCTTTTTAACCCATATTTGAAAGGAAAAAAATTAGAGCATTAATTCCTAAAAAAAAAATCTTTGTTTTTGAAAAGTGGATATATTATCTTTTGATAGAAAGCTCCTCAAATGTACATGATATATAGATAACCAGTTTAACCCAATTTTATATAAAAGGAATGAGTAGGTATTTTTCTTAGACATAGGTAAAATCTAGAACTATATTTACATTTCAGGTAAACATGTCAAGTATTAGAAATTCGACATGAAAATTACTAGTCCCAGCAACCAACCATTAGTATCACTTCAGTGACAAGGTCACAAATTCATACTATGTTCCCTACATTGATTGAGAATCAAGATTACATACTAGTTCGCTTATATTTTATAAGACGAGGGAACGGAGAATTTGGTATCGTAGGTATGGAAAGCGGCAGATTTTAATGGTCTGAACCACATATCTATAATTAAATGAATGTAAAAGATTTGTTTTTGTTTTATATCTTATTTTCCACAGTAAAACGGAAGTTTACCTTTTTTTGTAGTTTTTTTCTGCAGTAGCCAGAACTGAAAATAGTTCGTCCTTGATTTATAAAAATTATATTACTATTTTTTAAATTCTATTTAAACAGTCAACGGCTTGCAAAGATATCTTCTGATAAACCTCAAGTATGACACCCATAAGGAATAAAGTTCTTATTTGACTTTGATATTTAAATTTATCTATAGTCCTCATTAACCTCCTTTTCACCTTTCAGAATCAATAGGAATCCGTGATTTTCAAAACTTATTTTCAGTTGGTAGCAGGATCTTTGGGAAATGATAACTCTAGTGAACGGAAGAGCGGTTAACAAAAACTCGACACATTTGTTGAAACAGAGATAAACCGTCTGGGAGATAACGTTAACCTACCAATGAAAACAGCGAGAGAAAACAGTGCCGAAACATTTATCAAATGGTAAATAAAGAGAAGGGTTCAGAGTAGATAATACGAGAGTCATAAAAAGGCGAGGCACTGCTTATTAAACTTTTTTCATTCAAATTTCTTTTTACAGATATGTGAAGCTCCGAAAAACAGTAAATTTTCAAGGCTAAAACGTTTAGGACAATCACACAAGCACATTGCTGAGTATCCTAAGGTACAGTAGCCAATCGTCGACCAACACGTATGGACTAAATCTTTCGAAACAAACTTCAAGGTCACCCAATTCAAGAGATGGATGGTCACGACAAAGTGGCCCATAAAAAATATTTTCTTGTGCCATTTGCAGAGCTAACAAGAAGCTGGATGAGAGACCATCTTGAGTAATAAGAAATATTAATGTAAAGACCGATGAAGGTGCCATTGGTTAGGCAATTCGCTTCCCCGCGCCTTCCATACCTTATCATATTTGTTATTGCAATCACATTCTCTAGTTGTCAATACACTCCGACAGAGGATAATTTAATTATAAAGAAAGAAAATGTTTTTCTTTATAATTAAAAAAAAAGAATTTTTCATATTGCTTACGATTATTTTTCATAATATCTGAAATAAGTTGTATGATTTATCTAAAATTTGTGGACAATAAATAACAGTGCAAACTGATCTGCATTCATAAAATATGCACGAGATAAAAAAAAAAAAAAAACGAAAATACATAAAGGTAGGTATTAAGTTAATATTCTTTTCTCTGGTCAAACAGTCACTATTTCAGTTATTAACAAGGAAGAATTCTTATAGATTTATCTAAAAAAATGAAGGAATTCTTATATCTTTCAGTTCATTCAAACTTTCATTTTGAGATTCAAGATGTTCTTGAACAAATGGCCTTATATTCAAGTCATTTGGCGGATTGAAGCGCTAGAATTTACTATAGGTTTTATCTGATTCGACAATTAGTACGTATATAGCACAGCAGCATTCAAGCGGTGAATCGTACGTTTTACCCAATCATATTGAAATATCAGATTGCATGGAAATACTGAGCCACTAGAACATAATTTTCTAACAAAAACAAAAGGAGCAGACGACTTTCGAACAGCCCCTTGATGCTTTCAATTTTTATCTTAAACCCATTCGATATCTAATGGGTTTCGATCATCAACATTTTTTTCATGAATCCTTATAAAGTCCATATTACTTATTATACCAGTACAAGAGTTTTCCTAATAGCAAATCGAAAATAAGGAACATCCTAAGAATTTGGAGTATGGAGAACTGATCAAAATTAAATAATCTGTTTCTTTAAAGAGATATTCCTCGAGGACAGCAAACAAATAATTAACTCCAGTGAATCAGCAACTTTGACAAAAAGGAAAAAATAAATATGCGACAGTATGCGAGTAGCAATATAAACCTAGATTTAACAAGCCAGACTGTCAAACTTAACGCTAAATTCAGAAACACTCCAGTGGCGTATTAATTCTACTCTAATGCCACCGGTTTTTAGTTTGTCACACTGTTTGGTTAATATATGATGATAAAATGTTTTTTTCCTATCCATTATAAATTTCAATTACGAGTATTATAAAATAAAAATATTGAATTGCCTTTTTGTTTAAACTTAAATTATAATGAAGTAACAGTTTAAATCATATCAATTTTTATAAGCATATTAATGTCTTAAATGATAATTATTGAAAATTAAAATAACAAGAAGAGAATTATTTGAATTCTAACTTCAAAATGAATTTCAATGTCAAAGGAAAGCTACGGTAACAGGACACTTCACATATGGTCAGCAGATATTTGAAACTCGAACTGACAGCCACAGACAGTAGCAAATGAACATATGTTTTATGAAAGAAAGATAGAGAGAAAAAAATGTAATTATGTCAAGATTGGTGAAGGTAAGAAAAAGTTTACAGATAAAAAATTTTCCTGGTGGAATTTCAGTTGCTACATATCTTTAATAATTGTTAATTAATAAAAAAAATATTAGAATTTATTTACATTAAACTGAAATTTTGTTATAACGTTTAAGATGAAATCGTCAGTTTACTATAAAAACCTTCTAATACCGAATTTTCTACTTTAGGTTTTTTGTAATACAGATTTATTATTTCTCCACCTTTGGTATCTTATGGGAAAAACCATTTGTCTAAGTCGTAGCTAATGAATGAGTTAGCTGTGACAGACATAAGAGGTGTCGATAGTAAGCCGACAAAATGTTTTCTTTATTTAAATTTGTATATGTAGTAAAAATTTAGCTTCATTTTATGAATGACAGGTTATCCCATTCACACAAGAGCAAATACAATGAAAGAACATGTAATAGTACTGATGTAATTAATAGTAAAAGAAACCTAATTTGTAAACATTTTCCATCTAGATTCAAGAAAAATTTTAAAAATGGCCAATGTTGCTTGTAGGAAATTGGATTAAGTCATATGAAATTTTTTGAATAAAAATAGTTTTCACTTAAATTATAAGCTATAATTAAAAAACATGTTTTACTTGTTTGCTTTAATAATAACATTTCCAATAAAAATAGGTTATCGTTGACGGTTAAGAAGTAATTATTTCAATTCTTGATCGATAGGGAGTACCTGTGATGAATAAAATGTATGGAAATTGAAAGATAAAAATACTTGGTAATTTCTTAAGGTCTCACAGTACTATAAAAATATATGTTTATATATATATATATATATATATATATATATATATATATATATATATATAATATCAATATCAATTCAATATATATATATATATATATATATATATATATATATATATATATATCAATTTAAATAAATTAAAGAAAAAAAATTTGTTTTATCAGTCATAAAAATGAAGCAATTGATTTATAATTATAAATCATTATATAAATTATAATTACCCCATATATAAGTAAGCATAATATATATATTATAATTAACCCATTTATAATTACCCATCAAATATAATTTATGACAAGTAATAAGAGTAAATACTTCATTTTCCGCCTCTTCTAGGCTATTGCAGATTTAAATAATAGTAATAATGAACCTATAAAATTATTTGAATTTTATATTATTCTTAATTATTTATAAGATATCATTTTCACATGAATATTTATAGTAGCTCATAGCCTCAATATTTTGTAGATATTTTTAATAAACAAGGATATCGTCAAACATTCAAGTTTATTCAGAATATAGGTAACAGGCACGAAAAAGAACATAGAATTCATAAATCCGATAATCAAGCAAGTGGTTGAAATTCAAAATTGTTTTAACGATCCAAATTATTTTTAATCATTATTATTTTTGTAGTACACAATTTCTATGTTTTGTACATTGTAGTAAACCACAAAAGGGAGTAAATATTATTTATATGGCTGACAAAATCCTTATATAAATAAAATTAACACAGAATAAGTTAGCTGATATTTAATTTATAAGGAATACTGTATGTAAAATTAAAAACGGAATACAAATATGAAATTTTTAAAAATTAAATTAAGTAATAACATGTTCAAACCACGTAACATAAATAACAAGTAAACATAATAATTACAAATAATGACATTTAGATATACATAATATAAACAAAATAAAATTGAAAAACGTTTATGAGAATCAAATTGAGGCGTAGAATTCCAAAACCAGCCAAGTACATATCGACGTCGTTTTTTTAAAAAGGCGTAAGCGCCATTTAGCAAACTTTATAGAAAACACATGAAACGATTTTTCCCCAAATAACAATATATTTTTTTTCAATTTTATTCTTTATTGTATAGAGTGGTAGTTTATTAGTTTATTTACTAGTTTATTATCTGGCAAATCCTTTATAATTACAATATATTTTAAAGGTTCAGGTTAGAGTGACGACTGAGAGCCGTTAATATTTGATGCTTGCACATTCAATATTCGATTTTTAGACCATTTTCAATTTTTTTATCAATATGTCGCGAGAGGAAATCGATAGAAGTGATGTTTAAGTACCAAAATCAATTGAAACCTAAATTTCGAATTTTTGGCGCTTAAGTCTTTTTCAAAAAACGACATCGATATGACAAATTTTATTTATTTTTTATTTTACAGTTTTTAACTATAATATTATGAGGTGAAATGATTTCTTCCAAAATCAATTAAATGATTTAATTTAAATCGCATGTGATCATTTTGGAAGAAATCATTCCACCTCATAATATTATAGTTAAAAACTGTAAAATAAAATTTGTCATCTCGACGTCGTTTTTTGAAAACGGCTAAAGCACCAAAAATTAGAAATTTAGGTTTCAATTGATTTTGGGGCCTGAACACCACTTAAATCGATTTACCCTCACGACATACTGAAAAAAAATTGAAAATGGTCTAAAAATCGAATAATTAAAAAAAAATATAACGAAATTTGTACCTAATTGCAAACAGCATACCCAAAACCAGCATAATTGGCTGGTTTTGGAGTTTGACGTCTCAATTGTAAGTAATATATTTGATTAACAAACGCATCAAATTCTATTCTCCTATCCAAGTGAGTAAATTTGTATGAAGTCAGTCCATTGGAAAATGTCCCCATTGTAAATGTCAGTTAGTCTAAATCAATATATATAACGTTTAGCTGGCATATGTCACGCCGAAAAATGAGTTATATTGTTGACAGCATTTTAAGTTTTTATTCATATACCATGGCTTTTTTAAGCATTTAAGTACCTACGTGTGTCATTTGTTGACGTCATATATCTTGATTTTGCTTTTCTTTTTTAGTCGTTGTTTTTTAGAAACCTACAACTCCACTAATCGGTGCCTCATTGATTAAGATGGGGAGGTTATGAATAGATAATATACAATCATTTCATTAAAAAGTTTATTTTTCTTTTCTGCTACATCAATACTCTTACGCTTTTTACAAATAATTTATTAATTATCATAATTTTATTTTACAAACGACGGTAATTTTCGAATCATGAACATTAAATGTACTGACCTTGTACTTACTAATCTCTCCTATTGTTCAAGTTTATCTAGGTATCGTACACGATCAAGAATGTATTATGCAATCTATGAAAATTGCAATGGACATGAGAAAATCATATTTTAATATCCTCAGCAGTATGTTCTTGTTTGATCGTAATTTACGTCGTAATGTGCTTTGAAATGAGTGTATTATAGATGCTAGCAGAATTTACTATCTTGCGTTGCATGTACATTGAATTTAATATTTATGACACTACGATAATCTCTCTCTACCTTTCTCTTTTCATTTTACATTGTCACCACCTTTTAAAAGCAATGAACATGAAAAATCGCATTTGTCGAATGTTTAATGAAGCTGCTAATTTGTTTGCATATCATATAGAGCTATAAATATGTGATATTCTTTAATTATTTGGATATAATTTTACATATTGGTGCAAAAACAATATAAAATAGATATATAACAATATACGTCCATTACTTATTTACTTTCCAGTATATGAAGGTACTCTACAAGCTACATTCCACTTCCTTTTAGCATTAGTTTTGTGGGAAAATTATTCACTTTAATAGCAACACAACACTTGAGGCACAAATACTACAGATTATTGAGATAAGTAATTTGAATATACAAGATAGAGGATCAATGCTTAACTGAAAAGAACAGTTTACACGAAGGTCATAAATAAACCATACTATAAGGCACCTCATTACGCTCATTAAAATTGAACACTATCACGCACGCCACCCAACCACCAGAGCCTATAGTGGCTCTCCACATAAACAAATAACGAACATATTATCATGATAGATAAGTAATGTTATGTGAAGATTTTGATGAAAAAATGCAATGAGGTTGAGATTAAATTGCATAAGATACGGTTGGCTTCTTGAAGAGTTCTGGATATAGAATCCTATTTTTACCATTTGCCAAAGCAAACTAACGCTAGGCGAAAAAAGAGCTTTCGATTAATAAAAGGTGAATAAACAAAAATCTTTTTACTTTTTCTTCTAAATCAAAAAGAGACCAGGGTTGTACAGTTATTTACTTTAGTCTAAAGACGTTCAGTCTTGGTATTTGTGATCAGATATTCTCGTTGGCTTCAAGAACAACAAGAGAAAATAGTACTTATTATCATAATAATGGTACCTGCGTGAGAATTTTTATGTTCTCTAAATTAATGTTCAAATGGTCTTGTAATTCCTTCGCAAAGAATGAGGGAATTAAGCTTCATTTTAAGGGATAAGTTGAATGTTGAAATAGAACTGAAGAATGGTGGTTGATTCAGTAGAAACTGCTATTAAACTAAAACCATAAAAAAAGTAAGACATGGGTCAGAGACATCCTCACAGTCGAATAGACAAATAAAAAAAAAACCTGTCATATTATTAGAGAGGATTTGGCCGGCTTCCATGTTTGTTTTTGAAGGTTATAACAGTAATGGAGGTACTCACCTTCGTTAAAAGTAGTCCTCGAGATGACGGGAGCGCTAGTGTTCATATCGTCTTCTTCTTCTTCTTCAGCCCCTCCCCGCTGCGAACCTGGGCACAGAGAGTAACTCCTTAGAACAAGAGCATAATGGCCAGATCCGATAACTTTTGTTATCCTTCGTCTCTTCCACCACTGCATCTTCCAGAAGTTACAGTACGCTCAACAAAAGGAAAACAAACGGTATAAAAGTACGAAAATATAGGGAAGGTGATGCCCACCTCTCGCCACTAGACTGCGCCACCGTTTGGTATTGGCTCGGAGGTAGGGCATGGCGCATGCGCGCCCTCACCCGGCACTAGGGTCGAACCCTATGAACTCCTTCCGACTTCCCTTAAACAAAGGCAGGTGTGTCCTACCTTACGGCGATGAACAATTCGCAATAATTTTATTTAATTTTATATAAATAATCTAACATCAATTAAACTTCCCACAACAAAACAATAATTTCCAATACTATACAATTAATTAGTGATTGCACAATAAGTCCGAAATGCAATTTTTAAAATTCAGTTCGGGGAGCATTTAGTTTTCATGTTGAAATTGAAATGTAAAGTTGTTTACTAGACTAGACAAACAACTATTTATCCCCAATTATAACATACTAACAAGCTTAATAGATGTCTTATACTTTTTTTTCTACTTTAATGATTTGAGGAATAAAAGAATTTTACATATATAATACTTTTAATTATGTAAATAAGATATAGTTTTAGAAACCCTATTCTATGAGCGTCAATGAGCGTATCCAGAAGTTAGATTTATCTTGGTACATAGAAGATGCAGAGTGGATGAAACAGGAGTATAATATAAATATTTAAAAAAAAATTGCATAACAATAAATTTCATGCACTTATCAACAAGTTAAAATTAGATTTTAATATATTTAGAATATTTTTCAGTATAATTAAATTGTTATTCATGATGTAACCTTTTTTAATACATATAGTTCTTTTATGTTAAAATAAAATATTTAAAAAATTACAGTAGATATAAAATAATTTGTTTGTTTCATCAACATAAATAAAGACTGGAAATTCTTGTTGTTATTTGTCACAGAATCACTATGTTTTCGTCTGATACATAAACACCTGAAAGTAAAATTTACAAAAATGTTTTTATGAACTAAAACGTTAATGGAGAACATCTCATTAATGTTTTCGAAAATAATGAACTACATTGCAAATTTGTTAAGCCCAAAGATGCATGAATCACATAGGAAATTTATAAGGAAACACAAACTTGAATTGATCGGCCTGCATTCGGTATAGTAATAATATAATTAAAAGCATTAAAAGGAGCATGGAAACTGAAATGTATGAGACTTTAACGAAATGGGCTATACAATGAACGAATATCGAAAAGGAGATGAGAAGATTGTTATAGATCTGACCTTGCACATTTGGGTTTTGTCGGCGTTCATTGGTACAATGTAGTAATGATTGTTAGTGTTAAGGTGCGATACACTCTTATTGAATTTTAACAGGATGCCTGATAAAAAAGATATGGTAACACTTTATATGCTAAAGGTATATTTTAATTTTTTTTTTATTACATAATATACATTAGAACCAGTGTTTCGAGTTGTTTGCTTCATCTTCTGGGTTCAATCAAATTATAAAAAAGCATTTATAATATGAAAAATATTCCAAAATTTACATCAAATAACAAGTAATATTCTATAAATTTATCTAATTATTCTTAGTTCACTACTATATTCATAAACATTTTTGTATGTATTTTCCAATTAATCAACATTTTATCTAATTTGCCAATTTATTAATAAAAATATATTGTAAAAAATTTAATTATTACAACAGGAAGCTTGTTGCATTTCAGTATCACATAAGCAATGTCCACTCTGTTGGACTTTCGATTGGATATCGCATGCGACTTCCACTAACCAGTTTTAAACAAATTTTATTTAGAAAAAAAAGTAATAAAAATATAAATTAAATTTAAATTTATTTGTGATTAATGAATTACCCATTTTTACTTCCTTGTACGAAGTAAAGGAAGTATTGTAATCGCGAAAATTTTTGAATTTCAGATTTCGACGGAAATATCCATTTTGACCATCCCTGAATCCATTCTGACTAGTTTCGTCGTGGCGTCTGTACGTAAGTTCGTACGTTCGTATTTCGCATGACTCAAAAACGGTTAGCTGTAGAAAGTTACAATTTTGTATTTAGGATTGCTGTAAAATCTAGTTGTGAACCTCCCTTTTTCTAACAAACAATATTCCTGTAGAGTGACATTGATATTTTAAATATTTTTACAATTATTTTTATGTTGTTAAATTTTCGTGCTTAATTTTTTAGAAACTTCATCTGTGTATAACTGATAGTTTCCACACTTTATCTTGTAAATTATATTTTACTTTTTCATTATCCTTCATATTAGTCAATTATGAATTTAATTTGTTATTATTGTACACACCGATGTTATAACGATCATATTATTCAAAGGCCTTGTTGATTTTATCAAGAATTAGTTTACCTGCAGTCCTTATTTCAAGAATTTGTCCTAAATGTCATATTGAATTGAAGAAACATAATTATAATTTTTTTTATTCCTGTGGAATAAAAAAACAAAACCAATTTTTGATAGAAAACATACATATAAAAAAAGAAAGAACGTCATTAACAAAATTTGATCCGATCATTTTGGCGCAAATGCTGCTGCTCCGTATAACAGAAACTTCATTTGCATTTAACCTATATAATGCGTAGATATTGTATAATGTATGATCAACCATGTCAGGAGATATATGCATATACAGCAATTGGCTATATCGTAATAAATAAATAAATACATTGCGCAACATGTAAAATCTGTTTAAATAATGCTCACAATTACCAGGGTAAAGTTAAAATTGAATGAAATCCGAAATAGACGCCGAAAATACAAGACTATTATAGCAGAGAGATGTTGCAATATTACTGGTGCTCTCGAGCAAGATTACATCAGCCGCTGTACCACCACTTGGTTTGAGGCCTACAATGGCAATATGCGTTATTAATATATAATAGCATATTAATTTAATTAATTGTAATAATTAATTTAAATGTATATGATTAAATAATTATTTTTTATATCACCATGTATATCTATCGGGGACATTTTCGTTATTTTTTTTTTATTTTAATAATATTCTCTATATTGAAGCTTCCTGAAATATTGATTCAATGTCTCTAATTAATAAAGAATGAATCAAAAATATTATTGTAAATTGCATCATTCAGTTGCATGATTCAATAATTTTATTATGCAACTACTATTTCGCAAAGAACACGAGTATTGCATAAATAGCAAATTGATTGCTGCCGTGCCATTAGCATATAAAGATGTATGAATAACGTGATCAGATATTTTCTGCTCTAAAGCGGGTCACCCTGTATGCTGGGGGAGTGGAAGAGAAGAAAAATATCTTTAATCAGTTATCTTTTTGTATTAATTTTGCAAAATTTAAAACTTCATTGCCATTTACAAATAACATATTTTTTTTTTCATATTTATTATTTGAGCTACTTTATCCAGCAACAAAGCGGCCTACACACATGGGAACATCGATTCGCCAAAAGCGGTTCGGCGAACCAAGTTCCCATGCGTGTAGAACTGACGAACAAGGATTCGTAAGTTTTTCCTTTGTTCGCATAGTGGGTAGAAAGCCACGAACCGAACTTTGGTTCGCCGAACTACTGTTCGCGAACCGATGATCCCATGTGTGTAGGCCGCTTTAGCCACCGGGACACATTGCCGAAAGCGGAACGTCTGATATAACGTGATCAGAATGATAATTACATAATTTCGGAATATTCAGAATGATGATCAGCGTACATAATTCCTAACAAAATTAATGTTGGTTTTCTATACCAGAGTTTTATCCATAAAAGAATAAGCAGATTTTGTTCTAGGCTTAATACCATTGTAAAGGAGCCCCAGCAATTGGCCAGTACCTTCATTTTTTAATTAAGAGACATTGAAATTACACATTTAAGTAATATATTATTACAATAAAAACATGTGTCAATTGGATTTTTGTATTATTTTATTTAAGGGTGACTACTGGAAAAAAGGTTCTAGACCTTAATATTTTTGCTAGGAGACTAGGAGGAATTCATTAATCTGGGCAAATAGTAATATATTTTAAGCAGTTGTATAGCCAATGCTGAGAAAATTTACCGGACTCAAAAGATTAGGCTCAGTTCATTTATTATTGCTAAATTTTCTAAGCAGTTTCCAGAAGTGACGCTTGTTAACCGCTTTAATATTTTATTCGGCAGCCACATCAGAGGAAGAGGACCTGCTCTTGGGAGGCCACCGGATAGAGGAGGGACAGAAACAGAAGAAGGTCGCCTTGGAGAAATGAACAATAAAGGACTAGAGTCCTTTATTACTTAAAGATATAAGTAATAAATAAGTGCAAAAATAAATAACCATTGGCATAACTACCGTAAGAATATTAAGCGTAATAAAAACAAAAGTGTCTATGCCCGTGGTACCAAAAATCAAGAAAAAAGTACGGACTCCCATCTTAATACTCCCGCAGTGGAGGCGAAATTCACAGATATCTTTCTGTAGGCTGTTGCAGCAATGAATCGCTGTGGCATCTTTAAATGTAATCATTCTGTTTCCACCTCTCATCCGGTCAGTGAATGCCTAAGTATCCAATGCCGCATCAACTTGGGTTCCTTTTATTATTGTCATTGCTATACATTATTAGGTAATAATTACTTTAAAATTTATTATTATTATATTATTAGATTATAATATTTATAAATGATTACTCGTGCCACAGTGAATACGTTTCATAAAATGTTTTGAAAACAACTTATGAATTTGTGAGAATTTTAGTCGCTAATCTTTAAGGAGAAAAACAACCCAAGGACGATCCATAAAAGGTGACGTTAAAATATCATTAGATATTTCTCTGTTTATTACAAGTCCCTGTGATTCTACTTCGATTCTACAATTATAAAACATTCAATAGAAATATTGCATGCTATTTTTTAGTAGAAAGGATTATGTAGTAATAACTAAAGCTATTTTAGGTATGTTTAAAAAAAATGCTTGTTTTTTCCATAAAATACGTTGTTAATTTTAGTTAGTTTACTATAGTAACATTTGTTACTATATAGTACGTGCTAATATATATCATACGGATTTATTTCATTTTCTCTCAAATGCTAGGATCCCCATATTCAGGCATATAGTATTCCATAATACAAATGCGTAAATTCCCGACGTTAAAAAGCTACAGTTAAATAAAACCGAGAAACGCATATAGTAGACGTGACGTCTTGAATTTTAACTCCCTCGGTATCTGACGATAAAATCTTTGGCAGCGTTCTTCAGAGCCGACGCCCCATTTGGCTTCTGTCTAGGAATGTTCTTGAAAGTCATATTTTCATTTATTATAATTATTGTTTAATATAGATGAGATATTTAATTTACATTTGTTTAAAACGAATTAAAACGGAAAAAAAAATATAGTAACGCGGGACATTCGGACACAACAAGGACATTGCCGTTGTTAAAATGTGGTTGAACCACACTGGAAGGCACCGGCCACGACAGGAGCACTGGGAGTTGGGAATGACAAGTGGGATCAATGGGTCACGGTAACAGGCTTCTCTCCCTTACCCTGCTCTAGATTATATTACTCCAATAGGAACATTATTAATAAATTGCGAAAAATTAAAATTAATATATATTGTACTTTGCTTTATAAGATGTTAACCCCTCTCCCTCTCCCCCCTCTCCCACTCTCTCTCTCTCACTCTCTTTCTCTCTCTCTCACACTCTTACTCTGTCTCTCTCTCTCTCCCTCTATCTCCTATATATATCTGCACATATTTAATAAATATTTTTATTTATATAGTTTCAGAATTTAATTTCTACATTATTTAAAACATTTTAATTACTCAATTAACTAAGACTAATAAAATTGATTAGTGTGTAAATAATTTTCTCTTAATTTTTTATTATTATTGTCTAAAAAAAAGTAGAATACCCTTAAGATCAGCCATATTTTGCATTTATTTTAAAGATGATTAAACGCTTTAATAATGTAAAATACATAAATGGAAAAGTCCAAACAAGAAGATAAGAGTCTCAAAAATAACAGAAAATAAATCATCTATCGATATTTACCAGAGTATGTGTCTGGATAGCTTGGTGTGAGGTGCTGTCTCTGGTTAGTGATTTTTTTTTTCTGTGGATGAGAGATGTACAGCATATTGTTCTTCATATAGGGTTTTCTTTATTTTTTTTTCTTTCTCCTCTGCCCTGATAATGCCTGAATTGGCGAAATACCTGATTTTTTTTTTTTTTTTTTTGAGACACGGCTTCTTGTTTGGATTTTTCTACTTATGTCTTAACAATTATTTATATTTCATTTTGAGCTTTTGTTCTTGCATATTAACATAAAATACATTTAATGACTGAAATGAAAAATACAGCATTCAACATTCGTTGAAATAACATATTTCTGAGGCACACAAAGTGCACGATGCAATGATATATTCAAATCCTTATCATCAGATCGCAATGAAACTAAAAAAATTCTGTAAAAAAAAAAAATGAATAAATATGCAGGAAAAAATTTTGAAGTATGGGATTATTTTTCGAAATTAAAATAATCAAACAGTAAAGTATAAAAATAAAAGTTAAGACATCTTTTGATTAAAGTTATGGTTGTCTCAGATTGGTTGGAATGTATTTATTAAGAGAGATGAAAAGGAAATCCAAAATAATTAATTAATTAATTCAGTTTCGTTAGTAAATTCATAATAATAAATAAGCCTTTAGTAATTTTTTTTATTTATTCTGAAAAAAAATAATATTTTCACATAAAGAGAAACAAATTGAGGAATTGAAATTTTGGTTAATTTCGGAAAACCAATTAGGCTATTTACTAAAAAAAGGCTAAAAGAAAGGAGTAAAATATGTTTAGTAATGTAAGAGTATAGAAACATTAAAAAAAAAAGAAAGAAGCAAAACACAATCTTTAAAAGTTACTGCATCAAAATTGGAAATAAAACTTTTTTCTCCTGAAATATTTACTATACAATTATATATATCTTTAAAATTATTTATATCTTTAAAAAAAATATCGTTTAATTGCATCTAAGTGCTAATTCGGAATTAAATTTAGAAAACTGTTTTTAAAAAACCTGGCAAGCTTAATAGTATTATAGAAAAATCCGATCTCTTTTTACAACGTTCATATGACATTGGCTTAGGCATGAAATCGTGCCGTTCCTTAGTGCGTAAGCAGCAGGTAGATAAAAAATAGACACGCTGTACACAATTAAGGAAATACAGGTTTATGCTAGTAGTTTGATCTTTACTTCCTGCTTATATTCAAATTTTAACATATCATCGTTTAAGTTGTGATAATTCGTAAGTCCGAAAAAATCAAAAATACGATTTTTAAGCAATTAAAAAAATCAATGTAAGACTCTAGAGATCTCCTAAGTATTCAAAATAAGTTTAAGATATGTCAAAGTTTAAGGGACGAAATGATAAATGCATTCTTGCAAGAGAATGATAAACTGATTATTACTTTGGTGTTATATATAAATAATATTAATTAGTCTAAAAATAAACATCGAACAATACTTCAGATGATTTTGCCTGATTGTGAGAGCGGATTTCCCGATTTCGTATACCTATAGCGTTTCGTAGTTAAAAGTGTAAATAAATGTTATTTTTAAGCGAATAAACGAAAGAATCGTTAACATGCATTTGAGTAATGATGTCATTGCTCGTCGAAATTTATTTACACACAGCGCTATTTTTATAGGAGTGGTTAGCTCAGTGGGTTAAAGCACTGGGCTCTTAACTCCAAGGTCCCGGTAGGAGTCCAGATGTGGCACGTAATTTCTTTAATCTGTTATATCAGCCTCTATAAAGTTGGTACCTGGCCCTTCATTGGGTTGGGAGAGGGAGAGGCTAAACCTGACTGTTGAGGGTGGTTGCTAACTATATCTCCTCCTTGTATTACCGTTGTTCAAGAAACAGTGGATCCTAATGAAGTACTGAACCAAAAATCCTTCATGCGTTGTTGTGGTAGACATGAACGAAGTCCTTGTATGCTTAATGAAAACACCATACGATTAATACAACTGGATTATTCACGTCAATTATCAACATTATTCAGGAACTAAGAATTAAAACTCTTTATATTGACAAGTTTAATAAATAATTAATCAATCAATAATCAATGCTTTTTTGATATCTACACTACAATGATAATAATAGATATTTTTTATATAATGAAACATTACGGTTAATTGAAAAAAAAATAGGAAAAAGTAAAATCCTTGCAATAAAAATTGAAAAACTAATAAATATTTTTCACTGGAAATATATGGAGCGATTCAATGCTCGATAAGGTTTTATTTATTCTCCTCGGTGATGAAGTTTATCTCTGTAAATACACGTTTTTTTCTCCCCTGATCAAGTTGAAAGTCAATATTTACTGAATGAAAAGAGCGCCAGATAATAAAAAGATCAGAAAATTATAACTAACACCCAGATTATGATTTATAAGGTTTTTAGCTCGAGTTATACGTAATTTCGAAGAGCTATTAAAACTTAATAAAGAATTTGTAAAATTAAACATGAAAAATTAAGATGGATATATTTAATGACTTTACTTCAATATAATCTTGCGGTCAACATATTTTACTAGAACTACTGATGATGCAGTAAGTGCCAATCGTAACCGAGATTTCACTAAATTTAGGTTTCTCTAAGTCCAAAAAGTGATTTTAAAAATCCCGTAGTATATGACGTCGTACACGTTCCAAGAAAGTCAAATTTTTGAGCAATGCAATTTTGATCAAACTACTGAGCCGTTTTTTATTTAACATGTTAGCTTAGTATTGGAGGTTTACTGTTGATACAGAGCCCTGAGGAACATAAAGAATTTGAAAACAAAGTTTAAGTGAGATACAGACAGCCAAATTACAATCATTTTAGACATTAACTTGAATAATGAACAAACTTAAGTGACTATTCCAGTTTTATTTATTATCGTTTATAGATAAACCATATCTTCAGTATTTTTACTTTCCTTACCACCTACGTAAGAAAGGTATTGTATTCAGTTCAAATTTTCGATATCTGGTTTTCAGTAGATCAATACGTTTCAGAGCCTCATGAGCCCAAACAAAATTTTGTTTAAAGATTGGTCTCTTATCTTGTGCCACGATTATCTCTTGAATAGAAGGACCGATTTAACAATTTAGTTGCATTTTTTGTTTTTGTTTCGAAGGTTTTGAACCCCGATGCCTGTGTATCAAATCATCCTGCACGCAATAGCCGAAAAACATGCTTTCTGTAGGCTGTTTCACCAAAACGGCTTTAAAGATTTTTAAGAAACTTTCGTAGAAAAAGCAGAAAAAAACAATTATGAAGATAAGAAAAGTTTATATGCGCATAGCTCGAAAAGTATTTTGCATTATCATTTCCAAGGTAATTAAATTCCCTACAAAACAAAAAACGCTGCAGATTACTGTAGTTAACAAATGCCCATGGAAATAAATAAATAGCATCAACCAATTTTTATTTTATTTTATATACCCAATTACTTTTTTTTTTCTTTCCTGTCCCCATTTTTTCTTTCTCTTGATCAATTTTTCGCTAATAGCTAATTTCTGGTCTTTGATCCTTCTTCTGTATCTTGGATACATTTTAAGGTAGGATTGATATGCCTAAATATTTTTGATATTAAATACAAATTTCATCATACCTATGACGGGGCTCACTTCTGTGCTGTATTTTCACAGTAAATCTCAAAAATTAAACAAAAACAATAAATACATTTAAACATGAGGATAAAATTCAGCGATCTTTTGAAACAAGCACTCCTTCTCATTCCTCCTTTATATAAATTAGCAAAGATAGGGCTCTAATATATCACAAATAAAACAATATCTCAGTTAACATGTGATAACATTATAATATATCAATTTATGAAAATTGACTGCTTATGTAACAGCTATATTACTATTAAATCACTGGCATATTTTTTCCAAAAAAGACCCAAACAAATATTTTAATAAAAAAAATAAAATACAAGTTTATAATTTTATTGAAATTAATTATGATCATGACAAATAATAAAATATTATTATAAAATACTGTGTATCTAATTTTTACTGTATATAAACTAGAAATATATTTTTCAACATTAACGAAACTGAATTCTACTTGTTGAAATTGAAGTAATTTAATTTAATGATTTAGTCTCCATATTAAAATCCAATCATGATAACAATTTGAAAAAAATCGGTTTGTGAGTTTTATCTACGATCTTTTGTTAATTTTCTTCTTGGAACTCTTCATAAAAACCTCGAGTCGACCAATGTCCTATCCAAATATAATCAAATTGGATACATTTTATTATTTATTACTAGCGATTTTCTTAACCTCACGATAGCTATAATTTATGTAGCCGAGTGTAAAATTTGCTAAGATTCCAGAGCCAGAAGGGGACGAGTCAGATGGAATAGATGGGACATTATTGAGTATCGACCAGGGGCTAACGATGAAAAAGGGGCCCTCACATGACAGCTGCGGTAAGTGGAGACCAACCATTTCTTAAGGGCATCCTTCAGCCATACTCGTGTCAGAGATGACTCAAAGTTTATATCTTTCATTTTAATATTTCTAAACGGATCAGAAACCTTTTTATAGAGAGAGCTTATAGAAATAAGCAATTGCTTATTTTTTGTGTGTTTTTAGAACTGAGGATGAATGTATAACATTCGAAACTAGTTTTCAATAAAACAAATTTATAGAAGTGGCAAATAATTTATTAATCCCTAATTGAAGTGTTAGATTCTTAAAATTACGTCATTAAAAAAAATAACACTGCAAAAGAAATTATATCAATGATGAAAATGAGTTACACGTAATATTAACAGCATTTAAAATTCATTCCTTCATGTAATCGAAGAAGCACTTATGTCACACAGATCGCACGAAGGCGAAGGTAGAAGAAATTTCAGAGAAACATTTTAAAAATCCAAAAAATAATAACTGTTTAATGCAGTTGATATTACTCTTGTTGTATTTACTCAGTTGATATTGACTTAGTACTTTATTGCTCTACAATAAAAGTACTAAGTCATTTAAAGGGGGAAAAATCTTACTGAGCAATAAATATAAACCAATTTCGTAAATATTTTCATATAAAATTTCTTTTTTTCTTACTCCTTTATTTTTGCAGATAAAACTATAGATATTTTAGAATTTTAAATAACTGAACACCTCAAACAGATCATTTTCCCAAGAAGGATCAACATTTCGATTTTTTAATTTTCCAGATCAACTTGGGCTAAACAAGAAATACCACCTTCCTCCGATATACAATAGTTTTTTTTTCTAATTGGTTTTATACTTATGAAATAAATCTATAATTTTCTTTACCATGTGTGATTTTGCTTTGTAAATAGTGAACTTGGTTAATAATGCTTTCATTTCATAATATTATCTCTGTTTATTTAATAAAAATTATTTAGTTATTTTTTACAAGTAGCTCAGGCTGATTATAATTTACTCTTTTTTAATTGGGTTTATTGTTTAGTTTATTAGCCCAAAATCAGTGAAGGCTAGATTTATCACCCCTTATTTATAGGAGCTTTTTATTCAGCATGAAATTTTCTAGAAGGATCCCTCAACGGTAGTATTTTTTCCCGAAAATTGCAGTTTTCGGCTGCAATGTGGAACGACTGTTGGTTGATTATATTTAGATAATTAGAGTTTAATAAACCGATAAATATTTTTTTAACATTAAAGCAATAATTCGTAAGTAACAATTATATTTTTGATTTTCGTCTGCACGAGTATAAAGGTTATACATTGTAATAGATAACCTCAAGAGTTGTAATGTAATTTTCGATGATTTTGGTAATAACATAAAGTGTAAACTTATATATTTGTCAAACGTATTAGAACATTTCTATGTTATGTAAATTATAAAATTTGTTATAAAATTTTACTTATAAAAATGCTAAGATTAAAGTGGTTCTTTTTTAAAATTATAATAGATAAGTTATTATAAGAAATAACTATATCAATAGTAAGTCTATATAATTGTTATACAATAATATAATTGTTATCTTTGGGCAAAAATACTGTAGACATTAAAAATCTGATTTAAATTCAAAGTTTGAGAAAATGGACTTTCATTTATATTATTTTAGTAAAGAGTATGAAATGGAATAAATTTCTTTAGTAGGTATTATTTTTAATTAATCTTTGATCTCTAATAAATCACACAAATTTAAAACATAAAACATATTTGAAATAGAAATCTACATTTATTTTTTATTTTTTAATGTGATTCCTTTTATTTTTATATATGCTGATAATGATGCCAAGGATCAATGTTTCTTTGTTTTAATGTAGGCTGAGAACTTTGATCCTTGTTGTGAAATAGTCGGTTAAGAAATATAAATTTCACAAAACATCTATTATTAAACAGCAAAGATATACATGAAATTAAATTACAATAAAGTATTGCTTCAAATATGGCAATATTACTATTGACGAACAAACTACAAACATTTAATTTAGTTAATTAATTCTTATATAACATGTATTAAACTCAAGGTCTTTGAAAAATTCCTATCATACGTTTCCCAGATTTGATTGGATTTGACTCATATATAATTTTATATATATATATATATATATATATATATATATATATATATATATATATATATAATATAATATAAGTAATACAAGCATCTAATATATTTCACATTTACTAATTATTTTTCTTATTAAATTTCTTCAAATAGAGTAATGTCTTTTTTAATTTTGAAAAAAAAAACTAATTAAAAAGATGCTTTGTTATTACATACTGTACAAATAATTCGTAATAAAAAAAAATTAACTTAAATCGTTATTAATAAACAATAACCTTTATAAATAAAATCAAAAGTAATGAATGTTGGTCTTTGTACGTGCTTCAAAAGTACCGATCAATAAAACTTATTATATTATATAAATTAGTCATTAAATTTTTCAAATAATTTTTTTCAGGTCTTTCTTTTGTCAAGAAGGCATAAGATAATTTTTCTTTTAGAATAGCGCAAGAAGAAACATATTTTTAAATTTGAATATTTTTTTCATATATTTGTTCTACTTATCGTAATTTTAATATATTCATGGTTCATAATAAATCAACTAACAAATTTTTACCTAGTTCAGTTGATTAGTTCAAGAGAATCGAGACGATTTTCTGATATAATATTTTTATTGTAGAAAAAAAAGACCTAAAGGTGTGATGGAAGAAGTAATTTTATTTTGCTTTTTGATAACATCTCGGCGAAGAATCAATCAAAAATTACAAAACAATATAGTTCAGCTCCTAAAA
Source organism: Rhaphigaster nebulosa (assembly GCA_948150685.1). Taxonomy (NCBI): domain Eukaryota; kingdom Metazoa; phylum Arthropoda; class Insecta; order Hemiptera; family Pentatomidae; genus Rhaphigaster; species Rhaphigaster nebulosa. The sequence continues at coordinate 134,061,628 of OX411306.1, forward strand.
GTCAAACAAAACTGCCTAAGTCCTTTAAAATCGGTATGAATTAGCACACTTTCCACAATGGGTTGTTATTTGACTGCCTTTTCCTGGCCAGAGAGATTTTTCCTTGGAACTCTTTCAATCATTCTCCCACCTTGAATATTACTCCTAAATTTCCCTAACATTTAATCGAAACCGTACACCAGCATGGAACAAAATAACTTTAAAAAAGGGAAAGGTCATATACATATAAATAAGAAGAAAGCGTTTGTATTATTTTTATGTCCTTCATGAATGTACAATGCATAATAATACATGAATAAAGAATGATATAGTCAATAATAATGCACGAAGTTAAATAATAATGCTTGTAGTTTCTATGCAACTATAGAAACTACAAGCAAACAGGCTACCTTAAAGGTATTTAAATTATAGAAGTTATCACAGGAGAGATAAGAATTTTTTTTACTGTCACCTACTTTCAGTAATGAAGGCCAAAAGGAGCCGTAAATATTTCAACAGTAAAATTTTACCAGGACACTGATAAAGAATTTAAAGAGAGGAGCCAGATATTTCAGAACCTAGACACTTTCTTACACCGGTGATAAATTGTTTCGAATAATATAGAGATGGAGAACTTAAAAAATATATAATTATCATGCGGATTATTGTTATCGCTTATTGTTATTATTTTAAATAAACTGACAATGCCAAATAAACGTTAAGAATAAACAACGTTCTAATTACTTAGTTCGACAACTTTTAAGCCATTTTGGTGATAATATTCATGGTAATAAAATCTTGAGAAGAATAATATATAAAAGTTTTGAATTTTTTACTCCATAAAAATATGCGTTCATATTAGTCTTTCAATAGATCAGAAACCTTCAGGAAACCCATTTCAACACGGTCATATAAGTATTAATAGTATTAACAATATCTGATTAATATACTGATTAAAAAAAATCACGAGTTTATTTTTGATACAATAGTGGATTTCTAGCCGTGTATACTTGAAATTAGAGTTTAGAGCTAACAAGCCTATGGCGATAGATTTTTTTATATTGAAACTATTTTTGAAACCGATCCTAGCCGACGGATAAGGCGATTCCAAAACGAAACAGCCGTGAGTAACTGAATGCTATTGTGCATTATCTATATTTTTCTTTAAAAAAGGATTTCAAAGGCAAATTCTGAAACATTGAATATTGAAAGAGACAGAGGTACGAAATTAATAAGCTCGGTAGGAAGAAGTTCAGTAGGGAACAGAGTCTATTTCAGATAAAACGGGTCAGAACTTAAGTCAAGCTCTAGTGGACTTTTCTACTATTTCCAAAGGTGAAAAAAAACTGTGATCCACCTAAACTACTATAAGATTATTCATCACCAGCCATTCTTCCTCACAACTTAAAAGTGTACTACGTTTTAATTTTTTAAATATCTACCTGACATTCCTCATGAGCCCTGTTTCATACATTGGGATTGTTCCAAGTAAGATAAAAAGCAGATTGAATCTACTCTGCTATAGCTGAATGCCATTTATAGAAGGATCCAGATAATAAATAGTACTGAACTTAACACACCGATTAAATTAGTTTAACCCACTCTTTCTGACCTATTTGGAGTATATAGAGGCATTATACTCCAATGAATAATATACAACATTTCAAAGGCTAACACATCAAACATAAGGCTGTTAAACAAAAAAACAAACAAATATATGTACGAATTTTTTAAGTTTAAGATTTCTGCTTCACTTCATCGAACTTTAAAGGAACCGTTTATTTATGATTTTTCCAGTCACCAATTTTTCCAATAATTAAAGATTATTTGATTTTCTTTGTCCTTATCAAGAGATCTTCTAGTAGCTATGGAAAATATCCCACCCCAATAAGAAAACCAACAATTTTACAGAATCTCTCGTTTGTCATTTGTACCAAATAGATAAAACAAGATGGAAGTGCTGAAGGACAATAGATGCCTCGTTTTTTTTTGTTATTTCTCCACGTCAAATTATTTTTAAGCCTGTCCCTCTCCAGTGTTGAGTCGATAACCTGACGAGTTGAGTGACATTTCCTCCTCCACGAGACAACACTTTGTACAGCCTAATGGCTCTCCGCTTAAACTAATTATTTTTATAATAATGGTACCGTAAATATATTAATCTTACAAGCTATTTTTTTGTATTATCCCTTTATATAATTATTACATTCAATCGATAAAAATTGCCTAAATGTAATAGAATAACGTTAATCCAGTCAGAGCTGACAGAACACTGAATGTTATGAAAAAATAACTCCACGCGAAAAGCTAGTCCAAACTAAAGCAAGTTCAATTAATTAAATTATAATTGCAATAAATCGATAATTGATGATTATGCTATTCGATTTATTTTCATCGTCTACTTCGAGATACGGAGTTGAGCTTAGGGGTACCACGAAATCATCAAATATTTCCCGAATTCTATCTTTAGAATTCAAAATCCTATGGATAATCCTTAAAAATCCTTATTATGTCAAAGATTCAATCAAGCCGATTTTATATAACTTACTTTCATGTTAAATTTCGACAAACGTCGTTGAGTAGTGATAACGAGCTTAAAACGATATGAATATTTTTCCAATAGTTAAATAAATAAATACTTTAATTATCAGTAGCAGATAAAATAAGAAATTTAAAACATAAATATTCATTTCTTCATGCTGATTCTTTAACGATATATTTAACTGTGCAGGTGAAAGTGTTACTGAAAAATAAATGCAAAAAACTTGTCATTGAATTGAAATAAATAAAACAATAAAAACATCACACTGGTAATATGTAATATGTTTATTACATTTATGTTTATGTTTATTATATATAAATTTATTATAGTATATGTTTATTACGTATTCAATTTTTGTGGTTTGGTAGATGCTTATAGACTTCACTGGTACATAATTTATAAAATGATGTCGGATTTTATTTTTGTTTTCTATTTTGCTTTTATTTTCAATCATAAATAAAAAATATAGAGAACTTAATTAACAAATCGAATTTAAAGTGGCAAAATCCCTTAGAAATAAGAGGCTTGAATGATAATATATAAGAATGAGCTTGGGCGTAACAAAGGAAGTATTATAGCCGAGGTGGATCGATGCCTGCATTGTAAAGAAGAAAAGAACTTAAAGACTCCTGATGATTACAGTCAAGTACAGAGCTTTGGCCACGCAAGAAAAGAATTATCGAATATCATTTATAAAAGCTTGGTAAGAATCATGACAGTGCAAACGTGACGCAAGCCCAAACCTTAATTCTAATTAAACTGATTAAATAACATTCTAAATTATTTATTCATACCGAATTAGGGTTGTTTCGCATTAACAAATAGTCTTTTTTACATCATAAAAATAAATTAATACGTGAATAATAATAACATTTTCAATATAAATTTTATAAATCATTAATTATAAAAAAACATAAAGTTTTTTTATTCTAACCAAGATGACCAAGATGACTGTTGTGAATAATAACGTATACATCATTCATAATGATTCATCACCATTCATCTTTCTTTGACCAATGACAAATCACTGTTATGGACCTCAAAGATTCTCATTTTTGCATTTTTCTTTTTTTCTTTTTGATGGAAATACATATTGTAATTCTGTAAATGCCCACAGAATATGTCGTTTCTTTAATATGATGACTATAAGTTTTTTGTAACTTTTGCAGTGAAATAATATTGAAAAGCACTTTTGTTTTAAAAGCCGACAACGTATATAACCAAATTTTTCTTCGGTTGCATAACAAGAGGAAAGTTTATGTGCATATTTACATGTTCCATATATTGCGATTTTCGTGTTATTGCATATTTCATTCGCTCATGTCTAACACCTTTAAAACCGATAACCTATCAATCCGTTACACGATCTATGATATATGTGTATATGTGTATATATATATATATATATATATATATATATATATATATATATATATATATATATATATATATTCAATATTGTACTGAATTGCACGTTTTGCTCTTTTGGGCTAAATTGCACGATTTTAATTTTTGTTACATAAAAGTGCCTATTCTGCAATTTTGTTGGCTAAATTGTATAATTTTGATTTTAATAATGTAAAATTGAACGTTTGAACAGTATTTCTAATATTATAGGTGTGCATCAAAATATTTATTATTTTTAATTAAATTTTTTTTTTTATATTAATATTATAGTTCAAAAAATAAAAATATCAGTACAGACTTGATTTCTATGTTATTTTTATTTATTTATCAATGTTATTTTATTTCTATTATATTTTATTCGCTTGTGTGAAACACATTTGAAATCAATTAACAATCCGATTCCACGATCAATGGAGTGATATATTAAAATTTATTTTTGCACAAAATTACAAGTTTTGCTCTTTTTGCCCCAAACTGTACAATTTTGTTGCATAAAATTATATATTTTGCACTAATTGGGCTAAATTAGGTGACCTCTAGATTAGCAGCACAAAACTGGACCTTTAAACCTAATTTCTCAGATAACACCTTAATATATAGGTACCTACGTATATAAATATATATTGTTTTTAATTTGATTTAATTATTTTTTCCTTCTGAATTTGTTGCTTTATTTATAGTTTGATTCTCTTTGCATTAAATTATATTACAAGTACGTTTTTTTTATGACGTTACTAAGTTCACGTTATTTTAATTCTGAGGCTGTAATTCTAAAACAAGTTTAGATATAAGCTTTATAGGTCTATATTTATTATAAATTAAACAAAAAATATTTAAGATGCTATATACCCAATTTTACAGATTTTGGGTTCTTACAAAATGATTTTGTACATTTTGAATTTTTTACTGCATGTTTTTTGTTTTTTTAGTGCACAAAAATCCGGTCTTTACTCATTAATCGATATTTTTTTAATCAATTTTCCGTCCTGCAAGAGAAATATTACATATCCTCAAAAGAAATTACAGAATTATAATTATTTGAATTTAAAAAAATGTTTTTGTTTTTTTATTTCTCTTTTAATAAATAGTATATCCAACTCTTTGCAAAAAACAATGGTTTACAAAGTAATACAGCCCGTAATAACTTTTTTGTAACTTATTTTTCAAAGAGAACGAAAATTGGATAGTATGTACTTTTGTGGCGGGCAGACTTCGCCTACTGTGTAGTCTATCAATACCGCATTCAACATAACCAATATAGTCAGAGTGTAAAATATAAATGGAATACTTTGGCTGTTTTCCAGCGCTAAGTAGGTGCCATTTAGGAGGTCTTTGCAACTCGGATGGTGTAATAGTTTACTAGTAAGTCAATTTACAGGCTTCATGAATCAGTTTTAAAAGAGGATGCATTTGAACTTTCTACGAGCGTTTACACAATAAATGACTCGGACACAAAAGCACGTCGATACCACTAATGACTGCGACTCTCATGCAATAAAACACGATGTGGATAAGGAATTCCGTTAAATAATCCAAGTAAATTAAGACGGAGGAGTTAATTATAGTTTGAAAGGAACGGAATTAAATTTGAAGAGAAAGAAAATCCTTCTTGCTCGTTGCTGACATTTTTATTTGGTTATCATCACATATGTATTGTGATATTGTATTTCAAAAATACGGTTAATAAAGACTATTTAATTGTTTTTATATTTAGACATTGTTCATTGTGGTGCGTGATGATTCAGACCCTCTGCCTCTTCCCCAGGCATGTCTAAGCCTAGTGATTAATACCAACTCCTCATGCGATCGACAAAAGCTAAACCCGACTTACGTTCTATCTGCTACTGTTTTGACAAAACTAATTAAGGTCACGATATAAATTCCATGCTCTACTAATAACCAATAATAGGATAAATCTTCAGGTAATTTATGAAAGAATATTCGTGTGTAAAAGGATATAAATGAACCAGTCCAAATGTATGTAACTCATACTTTATCAAAGTCTGTTATTTACTCTCCACATAATATTTCCCCTATTAAAAAAAAAAAAAAAATCAGAATTGTAAATTACGATCAAATAACAATATCCGTAGTCATAGTCGTGAAAATCGATTTTTCCAAATTTTGATATTTTTGTGATATAAGAATAAATAAATATGCAAGAGCAACATTAAAATATTATCTTACAATATTTTTAAAAATCGGTACTGCCCTCTTTTTGTAGACAATGAGATTACACGAAATTATTGGAGTGAGTAAAAAAAAAATGACCGTTTCAAGGGCTAAAATGAAGTTTATATTAATCTTACATCTCTGTTAATTCTAATGTCGTTGTTATTGGTATCATTTTAATCCTAATACTATACTGAATCATTTAGTAAACATAATGTCTCTCCGTGAGGCTCAGTACATGTTTGGTATTCTTTCAATCAAAATGACATTGAGGAATGAAATCCAAGTAATTCTGCGACATTACTTGAAGAGGAAATTTTCAGTAGCCGAAATCACGCGTTTGATACGAAAAGTTGAAGAGGAACCTAAACCTAATGAGCTGACTGTGAGGAGGTGGTTCGCCAAATTTGAATGTGGCGATACAATCTTCAGGTTCAGCACGACCATCTATTATGGACAGCGAGGCTCTACGACGCGCTGTTGAAGAAGAAGTACAAAAAGTACTCGGCACCTATCCAAACTTGGTTTGTCACAGTAAAGTGTGAATTGTCACTTACCCCAATTAGGTAAAGAGAAGAGAGCATGTAGAGAAATTCCACATGAACCCACCTTGCAGCAAGCCGAACATCGCCTGGAAACATGCCGTTTGCTCCTTCAAAATCTAAGGAGCAAACGTTTCATTAAAAGGATTGTCACCTGCGACGAAAAATGGAATAATTATAATTTGTACGCGATGAAGTTAACAGTAGGAATTTTAAATAAATTTTACAGATACTTTCCGTTTAGTGTGAACATCATTTTAAGTCTCAGGAATGCCATGAATCCGAAACAATGATCACACCACTGGCAATAACCTTTGGTCTAGAACCAGTAAGACCTTGCCAGGCACTGAACCTTTGGCGGACTCCGGCATCAAGTAGTCCAAGTTTTATTTCCATTTAAATCACAGCCTTAAATAGCAATAGGTATGTATGGGGATATCCAATGAAGTTTAGAGTCGTGTTGTGTATGAGAAAGGCTCAGTTACTCAATAAAAACGATCTCTACCAGAGATAAGATGTGTGATCTGCAACTGAAACACCCTTTCACGATTTAAGATGCTCCGTTAGTCCGTATCGTGAGCGTGTGTATGGCAGAAAACATGAGCGTGTTCAACATATCAAATGAAGATGTCATCAAGTAAAGATAAATCTGATTATCTAAATGACTGTCCTAATTACGATTATGTTTAAAGATAATATATATTTTGACCATTTTTTATTAAATAACCATTTCACGTTATATAACAAACCAAAGTGTTACTTTATCCGAAATTTAATGCGTCTAATATGATTGTACAATAACAGCCTTTGAAGCAAATTCACTTATTAAATAAATAAATAGTTTTTACAATTTGTAATCCATTTTTTTTTTTTTTTACAACCTGCCGGACCATCTCATTCCTCCACATAATTTTTACGGTCAACTATTAATTATTCAATAAATTCATTTATTTTTATAATTTATCTATTGATTAAAATTTTTCTGGATGATACGCCTTAATAAAAAAAAAGTGCTCGATTCTGCAAGCAGAATATATTCAAAATGAAGAAACACAATAATAAATTATTATTTAAAGAACATTGAAAAAAATACTTTCAAACACTCCTGAGATCTGAGCATGAGGTTGAAGCCACGAGAGCAGTAAATTATGCGAGTGTTGGCGATGACGACGAAGATATCCCACCAGATAAAGAGGATATCGAAGCTATTGTGGAAAAGTTAAAAAGTAATAAGGCTCCTGGTCCAGATGGAATATATGCATAATTCTAAAAAGTGGAAAATGGGTCATTAGCTAGTGAGATGCATAGACTAATTTCACATATTTGGCAAGTAGAAAGGATGCCGAAAGAGTGGTCAGAAGCAACAGTCGTTCCACTCTATAAAAACAAGGGGGATAGGACGGACTGCAAGAACTATAGAGGCATAAGCCTGCTGAACACAGCGTACAAAATTTTCTCTAAAGCTCTCTACAACCGCCTACTGCCATATGTGGAGCGTAAGCTGGGAGATTACCAAGGAGGTATTAGACCTAACAGATCAACCATCGATCAAATCTTCTCCTTGCGACTGATGTGTGAGAAAATGAAAGAATTTCAAAACACTAAGTAGCTATTGTTCATTTATTATAAGGCGGCATATGATTCGGTTTTGAGAGAGGAATTATTCCAGGCAATGAAGGAGATGAATATTCCCTTAAAACTTATGAGACTCGTAATATGCACAATAGCAGCTGCAAAGTTAGAATCAATGGCAAGTTAACCAGCGCATTTCAGGTAAACGATCGACTCAGGCAGGGTAATACTCTAGTCCCGCTTTCAACATCTTTTTTACAACTTTTCAACATCATTCTTCAAACTATAGTAGCAAGAGCCTATCTGGATGAGGGAGGTAATATCTTCTACAAAGGTGCCCAATTATTAGCATATGCCGATGATGTGATGATAGCTGGAAGATCTCTTCTTAATGTCCAAGAGACTATTGGGAAGCTGGACAGGGAGAGAAGACAAAAATGATGATCTTGAGGAAAAAGAAACCCATACGATCCCAGATGTGCTATACAATTGGAAACTATACATTCAAATGTGTTGCTAGTTTTAAGTATCTTGGTGCACAGTTTAATGAAGCATTGGAGGAGGAGGAGATCCAGGCACGCATTATCTCGGCCAATAAAGCTTTTTTCTCTATAGCTCTTCTTATGAGAAGTAGATTAGTTAACCGCTTAACCAAGTTAAGACCCTCATCAGACCAGTGGCAGCATATGTAAGTGAGACATGGGTACTAAAAAAATCAGCAGCTGAAAAGATCGACATCTTTGAGCGCAAAATATTAAGGCGCATTCTGGGACCTGTGAAAGAAAATGGGATATACCGTCTTAGAAAGAATAGAGAAGTATATTCCCTATATGACGATGTGAAGCTTTCCGACTATGTCAGAATACAACGTCTAAAGTGGTTGGGTCACCTCCATAGAATGGATGATGGCAGAACTGTCAAAGAGCTATTACATAAGGATTGTCCAAAAGGAGTGAGAGCTCGAGGGAGGTCACGAGGCAGATGGAATGACAGCATCTCAGAGGACCTTCGAAATCTTAACGTGTCTCTGAGACTTGCAACGGACCGACAAGACTGGGCAAGAGTGATTGAGTGATAATCCCAAGCAAACAATTTAATCTAAATTTATTAATTAATATAAAGCATAATAATCTAAAATAACCCGTAATAATAATAAAAAATACGCTCAAATAGCTGAAAATATACGTGTGTATATATATATATATATATATATATATATATATATATATATATATATATATATATATATATATATATTATATATATATTATACCTCTTCTACCGCAAAAGCCTCCGTCTATAGAGCCTAATCCACAAATCCCTCTTACCTATGTACTTCCTAGACCGTCCTCTGGGTCTTTTACCTCCCACTTGTCTCTCATCAGTGATCCTTGACAGTCTGTCTTCTGGCTTTCGAGAAACATACCCAAACCATTCTTAGCTGGTGTTCCTCTATTATGTCCTTTGCATCCTGCAAGCCCAGATAGGATTAGATCGTGATGTTCCTCACTCGGTCTCTCCTAGTCTTTCCTTAGATCGTATGGAGGTAGCGCGTCTCCATCGCTTGGAGTTGGCTTCTATGTTTACTTGTTAGGGTCCAAGACTCACTTGAGTATGTAAAGATTGGCAGGAACGTATTTTTAAGAATCATTATTTTTGTAGATTTGGGAACCTCTTTCCTTCCCAAAAAGCTTTTCTTGATGGCATTAAAACACCTACCCGCTGCCTTGATCCTCCATCTCATTTCCCCATCTACCCCATCTAACCTCCCATTCTTGTTCAGATGTGATCCCAGGTACTCAAAATCGCTTACTTGTTCTATTCCGGTTCCATCACACGGTCCCCTAGATTGGTCCTCCTTCCAACACGCATTATTTTTATACATATATCTACAGTATAGTGACAGTCTGATGCATATACATATATATATATATATATATATATATATATAGAATGTTAGTTAAAATTTTGTATTTAAGATTGCTGAAAAATCTAATTGTGAACCTCCCTTTTTGGTTACTACATGATATCGGAAGTGGTACTATACTTGAAGGTCATTATTGATTTTGATTAATAATGCAAAAGTTCACAAATTAGGTATATAAGACTTACATATTGATATAAATAATATAATAAATTTTGGTTGGCATTGGCAGACCGGAAGGGTACTTTACTTGAAGATCATATTAGGCTTTTATAAAAAATTATATTAAAATATAATGTAAAACATCTCAAATTTGGCAAATAGGACTTTCATATCAATATAAATGTATTTATTAGATTTTGGTTAAAATTGGTGAGCCAAAAAGAGTATTTTATTTGAAGGTCGCGTAATAAACACATCAAAAATTCTATTAAAATTAAGTTTTAAATGTTAAAATTAAGTGTAAAATACTGGTTTTCCTCCCCATTCGTGAAATGAACAAGTATGCAGCAGGAGAATAAGATATAAGTTAAATAGGTTCTCCCGCTTAAAATGTCGAAACTGTCGATTTCCAATGCTTTATGTAGTGATATTGACTGTTCTAATGTTGTCACGGAACACGAAGAAATCTCTTGGAAACTAATTACCTATTGAAAGAAAACGACATATAATAACGGAATGATACCTCCAGAAACAAGAGTATGTGTGTGTGTCAATAGATGGATGTCGCGACGCCGAGTATCGTTTTTGAGATGCTGCAATCTTTTGAAACAAGTAATCAAATTCAGGATCACTTTTTGAGCCACAGATTTATAGTTTAATAGGCGTACCAGGAAGTCATGTGTTGTCCGCATCATATATTTTACTTAAGTATCACCAATTACTTTTTTAGTAACTATTATTTTTTATGAAACATATGTTATAAAAGAATAAATGTTTTATTGAAAATTAATATTAACCATAGGTAAACACAAAAGAAGTTAACTTTGAAAATTACAAATATTCAAAATATTTAACAATATTAATCTTATGGAGTCCAAAAGTTTCACATTGCCTGTAATATTTTATGAAATATCTCTGAGCCTTCAAATCTTCTTCTCCAAACAAACTCACAAAGATATGAGTCAAGCATACTTCTTCTTTTAACACTAGACCACAAAGATTCCACTCTTTGTGTATGGGCTACTGTTCTAGTGCGAATGGAAGCTAAATTAAAGTTTGCGCATTTTTATCTGGAACATCGTACAAGAAAACTTCACGTGTTTCCTTACACACTCCTCCAAACACCCACTGATCCTGGATAAACCCTTCCAACGCAGTATTTTCGTCTTGAAAAACAAATCTCGTCTATTTCTACATTCAGAACCTCTTCCTGAAAAACCATAGGCCTAAAAAGAATGTCTGAACTATGCGCTCTCAAATAATTTTTCCAGACAGTTCTATTGGACATGCTTAGCTCGTCTTTACAAAATTTGGTAGTGGTGTAATTTTTAGACCAGATATAAATAAATAATAATACTTTTTGGATAGGAAATTTACAAAAATTTAACCACGTACTAATATAGCTAATATTTTGCCGGTAATTTCTTAGGTTACACCTCCACATAGCTTTGTAGAAATGTATAATTTCATGTAATGTCCTCGGGAACATTTCCTTATTTTGTGTAATATCCCATTCGTCATCATCATTCTGATGTCTTTCATTTGGGATGAAAGAATATAAATTAATTTTAACAAGTTCATTTTTTTTTAAATTTCACACTCTTAATAAAACAATATGTTTATGATTCAGGTAACCTCATTAATAGAATCATACTTATTAATTAAATCATATGTATGTGACAAATCTATAACAGTTATTAATTGGCGATACTCGAGTAAAAAAGACCCTAGAATAATATCATGAAGTAAAAATAATGGTATAATAATATAAGGATTAATATTGATACGAAGATTTTAAAACTTTGAAACAATTTTTCAAGAATACTTAACTCAAATTGATTTATTTTTTAAAACGTCCTGTAAACACCAATCTGGAAACTTTAAGGAAAATAAAAATAAACCGAAATAAATTTAGGTTAAATGTATTTATATTAATAAGAATTTTTACTTAACACAACAGAACTGAAAATTAAACTAAACCTTCCTTCTTGTTTCGAATAAAAACTATTAAATTTTTGAAATAGTTTTAAAACTAAAGTGGTCGTAAACACCCGAATGAATAATTATAATTAGTCAGAACTATTTCATCGATGGTGTAGACGAGTTTTTTCATTATTAAAACAATTTTTGCAGTGCATTGCTATGAAACTAAGGTGCTTTAATATGTTCTTTTCTTCAGAGGTGCGCCCACATCCAGTCACGTCTAGTCCGGTCTAGCTTAGTGGTTCTCTACCCGCAGAAGTCTGCGAACCACTAAGTATGAAATCGATCCATGTGCAGACCAACTCCACTCCCAAATGGAGATAAAGACGCTTAAAGCGTATTTTAAGGTACTTTTGTAGAAACCTATTTTGAGATACTTTTATAGAAGCGTATTTTGCGGTACTTTTGTCGAAGCGAGAAGTTTTTGCCGAAGGAATTCAAATAACATCATTTACTAAGGTAAATTTGGCAACCGATTAGAATTGTCGAAGGACGGTCACACTGCGAGGAGGGTGCAGGTAATAGCAGGGGCCACTCATCACCGCTCGTCTTTCAGTCCCTCTAGAGTGGCTTTGCCCTTGATTCACTATCAAAAATATCATAACTCAATTGTATTTTTGAATCATCATTCCAATATAACAAGCTATTTGAATATAGCTTTAATGCTTATGCATTATCATTAAAGAGAAAAAAAAATACTAAGAGGTAAAAAATAGGTATTTTCCTCCATTTTATTGGAGGACGACCTAAAGGAAGAGTTTAGAGAGGGGAATGAGTTTTATAGTTCAAGAGCCATAAATCTTATGGCGCTTATTTATAAAAAGTTTTCAAAATAGAAAGGCTCCCAACCATCAAATCACTCAAAGAGATTATTGCATTTTTTCATCTTCAACTTTTAAACAGGTCTTTAAAAAAATATTATAGAACATAAATTGTATTAAAAAACCATGTCTTTTTATGCAACGTATTATCAAAAACGTTCTATGAAATTTCCAAATATTATAGAATACAGAAATACTAACTTTGTTAGAGGCTATGAATATGTTGGCGCGTTATGCCCATCAAATTTGCTTATGGTCACTCTTTTGTTGGACGGGTGCGAATATATACTTCAAAGATTAAAAAAAAAAATAATAATAATAATTACTATGCCAGCAAGTGCGTGAATAGGGATTTTGCCGAATTTGGAGCTGGACCATTTGCACACTAGCTCGCCCCAACTTTGAGCCAAATCGGACGAGCCGTTTTTGAAATATAACCGTGCCAAGAAAAATATGTTAACGCATGCGTAAGCGAAAATGGTAGATGGAATTTGATAAAATGGATATGGGAACATCTTATGACACCCTAAAAATCTCATCAAAATCGGATTAACGCTATATAGTAGGTTTTATGCCCGTCACATGAATTTTACCACTTACAGGCAAACACCAAAAACGTAAAATGCGAGTTGAAATATTCTTTTCTGAGGACGTATTTTTTTCTCTCTTTCTGCATGAAAACAAAACTTCCCTATATACGGTAATGAATAAAAATGAATAATAAAAACAAAGCAAAAACGAATCATGGATTATTATTCACTTTTTTTTCTAATTTATTGTTTCATATACACCCGTCATAAGTGATAATATTTCTTTGTAATTAATTTTGTAATGAAAATTTCCTATCTTAATAAGTTTTTTTTTAAACATTTAACTTAAAGCAATTATAAAAATAAAATATGTTACTTTAGAGAATTATGTAGTCATATCTAGAGTATTTCTTACACCAAGAAAATATTTCCATACCTGTAACATATAAAAAATATATTAGGATATACCAATAAAAAAATATCCATGGAGATTCATAATAAATGGAGAACATTAATGATAAAATTGATAAATAGATCATTAAAGAAAGTTATTTTAAATGATGTTGGGGGATTAGAAATAACTACCTACCTCATTCTTGTCTCACTGACCTAAATGCCTTTCATAGGATTATCGATTCTTTATATTAGTCCACCAAAATTTATCAGTGCAAGAAAATCATTTTGCATAGTTTAGAACGTCAAAATATTTTCCCAAACACTTTTTTGGGATCCAGCTTCAGCAGTTATTAAAAAATAATCTGTTAAAACAAATACAAACCAAAATCTTAAAGATCACTGTTTTTATTTCTAGAAATCAAAATTCAATCTGCTTTCATGTATGCTAACGCAATAATTATATACACAATTTACCATCAAATGAATACCTTTTGAGATGTGCGCAAATAATAGTAATGTACTATATACTAAGAAAATTTAAGGCAAATTTCTTCAAAATCGTATCAATGCAAAGAAAAATATTATTTTGTGTAGTAAAAATACAACAATTTTTTGGGGGTCCTGCTTCGACGCCCAACAAAATCTTAGGTGTCTAAACATTTTTCAAACCAAAATTTATGCCGAATGAAAATTCAATCTGGCTTGAATATTTGGTGACGGAAAATTCAACAATTGAAATCAACAAAGTTTATCTTTGTAGCAGATATTTAGCAATGAAATACATATGAATAATTATTACACGCTCTTCAATATATTCTTATAACAAAGTAATAAGAAAAATGAGTTTAAAATTAAAGGATTCAGTCGTTTAGTCGTTTCAAATTCTATGTTACAAATGGCTAGGCTACACCAGGACTTGGATATCTAGTATACTATGCGCATTTGCGCATTTTTACGTTTTAATGTTCTATTGTTTTCCTAAGATGGCTATGTAGACGAAGTCACTAATTAATTATTTAGAAATTTTCACGACTAAAATGTCATATGGCATCACTACGAACAGATCCAAAGTTTATTGGTAATGAGTTAAAAGAGATGAATCAGAATTATACATGGAGTATTTATTCAAATTGACAAATACACAAGAGCATTAATATACAAAGTGAGTCGGCTCACCGCCCGAGCGAGTGCATATTCAGAAGTTTAGTTAAGTCAAGAGTCGTCAAGATGTGAGAGCCCTTGACAGGAAGGAAAGGAGAGCCCTTAGAGGTTTGCTAACCCAACATCCAGTTCACATTGCAATGTTTGCTTAGGGCGGCCAGGGCGTTTGGATTCCCACATACTAATTTATTGCCAGCATCTCTAAGCAGCAGCATACATTATTTATTACTGAGTTTGACGGAAGTTTTTTAAACAAGGCATTAATTGTATATGGTGATAGATTGATTGGTTGAGACAAAGGTAGACAAAAATTTAATTTAAAAACTTGATTTTTATAGCATTTATAGATGAGATCGTTAAAATGTGTTAAGGAAGAACCCCTAGAGCAGAGGTAGGTTACCGAAACTTATACCCGGTATATTTGTAGAGATATTGTATTAATTGCTGATTCCCAGAAGAACTTCCAAAAAGATATCACGGAATAGAGTGGAGGCACTGCACAGAAAAGGTATAAATAAATAAATACTGCAAGAGTCAGACGATAAAAGTGGGAACGATAAAAGAGGAAGGTACACATTGCATGTAATGAAGAATTTCAGGAATACGTTGGTGCCTATAAATATCTCGTCACTCAGGTAAGCGGGAACGGCTAAGCTTGACCCTAAAATTGAAAATCGAGCGAGCAAAGCTAATGGTATTTACTTTCAAATTGACAATACCATAGTTGACAAAAAAGAAATAGACCGAGACAAAAACGGTTATTTTTTAAGACGGTATTCATCCCTGTCCTCATGTACGGAGAACAATGGACTGCCCTTGATAAGCATATACTGCTGAAATATGATTTCTTAGGCGAGTAGTTGGAAAAACAAGAAGAGATTGTGCCCGAAATGAAATTATTATAGAAGATATGAAAGTTACATCCACGAAGATTAGGATTGAGGAGCTTCAGCGAAAATGGTTCGGTCGCCTATGTACATAGAATGCATGAAGGGAAAAAAAAATGGTATATGAAGGCAACTAGGAGAAAGACGACCAGTTGGGAGGCCATGAATCACATTTAAGGAGTATATTGAAAAGCTGGGCAAAGAACATGGAATGTCATTAGTGAAATATGAAACTTATGGCTGTGGATCAAGATGAATGGAAGAAGTGGACTGAAGCGAAGTGAGCTAGCTGAAAGGTACTGAAGAGCAAGTGAAAGAGGATTTTGATAAAACACACTATTAATATAGATAACTAATAAATACTTAGATATATTAATAAATCACAAGCATATTTATATTTATTTTATATCAATTGAGTTCGTTTGTTTTACTTAAAGTTAGTATCGAAAACTAGGTACTTTAAACAATTTCGGTGTGCTAATGCTAGTTGCTTCGGTAAGAATTTTCAAGAAATTATATATCTAATACAAACAAGATCATCCAGGTCTTGTTTTTTTCCTTATTATTTTGTTCTAATTATACAATTTTTCGTAAAACTTTAAGAAAATTAATTATAAATAATTTATAGTATTTGCTCTCATAAATAATAAATTATAATTTATGAGAGCAAAAATTCGAGAAAAAAATCATTGGTAAACCTTTGGAATTGCTACTAATGACCGTTAAGAGATCTAGATTTTGAGACAATAGTTTCACCCACTGCGCATGCGCAATTAAATTCTCAAACCGACGGATCCTTCTCAGTTGGAACGCTGGTGTAGGGTTAGGTCAGACTTCCCGCCTTTTTACAAAGGGGTATTGCAATGCTAAGAAGACTCTCTACAGAGAAAAAAGGTTAATTTGATCTATGACCAACTCGGTGGAAGAATGGTAAGCCAGAGGTGGAATAATCATAAACGATTGCTGACAACAAGTGGCGCATCCGGATTCGTTGAAGCTCAACGCTGTCTTTTCATTAGAAAATGAATGCAATTTTCTAAAACTTCATGGACGAAAATCTATTGATCCTTAGTTTTACACATAATTAGTAAATTTTGTTCACCACTAGGACTGAACTTCCCAGATCCGAAGCTAATAGAACGTTGAAGAGGTTGGCCATGATATTTAAACTTAAAGATGGTGTAGGAAAGAAGGCGGTGGGGACAAGAGATCTATTAGCTAAAAGGCGGGAAGTCTGACCTAACCCTACATGACTATTCCAAGTGAAAAGGATCCATCGGTTTGAGTATTTAATTAGGCATGCGCTGTGGATAAAAGTTTAGTCTGGTGTGAGAATCTAGACCTCTTCAAAGTCGTTAGTAGCGATTCCAAAGGTTTACCAAATCATCTAATACAATACCATTGGCTAATAATGGAAAGAATGAATTATCCTGTTATACCTACATATAGTATAATAATAATAATGTTTTGATATAAGTACCTAAGTTCAAAGTGCAAAGAAAAAGAAAGAGAGCTTGAAAAAAAGTAAGCATCTTTTAACCAAGTTTTTGCTAGTTTAGCAAAGGCTTAGCGTTGACACAGTATCCTCTCTTCAAAACTTTACAATTCTTGCACCCCCGGAAGTCATTTCTTCAAGTGATTCTGTTTAAGGAAGATATTTCTTCTTACTCAGCTCTAAAGACCGATAAGGTTTTTAGTCTGTGTTAGATAATACTTACATGAATTACAAAATAATTAATTTATTAATAATAATTATTATTAACAGGTTTAGGTCCTTTATATGAAAGAATTTTCTAAACGTTGTAAAGTATGAAATAAACCTGAGAGGCTCTATTAAGTTGAAATATTTCATAAAGAATAATTGGTTTTTGTTAGGAGTTTTTTTTTAGAGGCCCTATTCACTATACATTTATATGAAGATTATTATTGGAGGTTAAATAAACTCTAAAAGAGCAGTTAATAACAACCATTAAACTTTCAGTTTAGGAAAACACTTTCGGAAAATCTGCAATTTTAGCCTGAATTGCTTCATTCTCTTCCGTTCTCATTCGATTGTTCCTTTAGTTATATAGTATTCAACATCCGTATTTTGAGTAGCTTCAGAAGCAGTTAGAAAGCGATTCAACGATATAAAAATTTAGAGTTTAAAGACTCCAAAGCTGGCTCAAATACTGAACATCTCTGTATGTAACTTGTCCAGATGTATGAAAGAAAAAAATAGTCCTCATCATAACTTAAAGAATCTAAAGCAGATGGGAGAAAATCATGTTCGACAGTGTAGTTACATAGATTAAAGTATGTCAGGAACCTAGAGATCATATAATATAAAAAAATGTATGATTTCAAAAAACTAAAAATTTGTAGAAATATATAGATTTCGAAGATGTATTACAATAAAATATTCTAATTAAGATATCTAAGGTTAAAAAATAATGTAAATCAGAGGAACATAAATACATAAATTTCAATATTGTAATAATCCTACAAACACAAAATAGAAATTTATTAAATAATTTAAAACATGTTCTAACCTAAGATGAATTAATACCTAATCAAGATATAAATAACTAAAGGATATAATACAATAGCAAACATTTTATAACAAATAGTTATAAAATAAATAAATAAATATAATAATAAAGGAATAAATTTATAAAATAAAAATGTAAGCGTTGTGACTTTAATTTGTTCTCAAATATTTTAAAATACAGTACATTTAGTGAAAAATAATCGATGTTTTGGTTGTTATTATTCGACAAACAGTTAGTAATGCTAAAATTTAAGGCATTGAATTGGCCAGAGTAAAAGTGCTCAACTATCTAATGTAACTTACTGATTCGTGTACGAGAAACTTGTGAAACGACCAATAGTATCAAAGCGAACAAGACATTATAATCTCCTTGAGTATCCAAACTGAGTGCAATAATCATATCCATTTGGACCCATAGCAGTTAGCGGTTGAGTGTACAAAGATTTGTGAATAATTACAGAAATAAAAGTTTGGCAGCCAAGTTTGGCAGAGCTACAGTACTCGACCAAGCCAAAAAATCTAATTTTAACAAACGGTAGACCCAGAATGAACCCACTGTGTAACACTCTTCCTTGTCAATCTCTCAAGTGGAAAAATTCAACTGCCTCCTATTTAAATAATGAACTTCGGTATCTGTCGAATATATCAAAAGTTTCATTTTTTTAAAAATTATTATTTTTATTTTAAAAGTAGAGAGCGCCGTTTAAATGTTTGTATCTTTAAGTTATATTTAAAAAATGACATAAACTTAATATAACATAATTAATATTTGGCTATTAACACTCCGCCGGGCGCTAAGGTTCTTAATTTTGGACGATATACAACTTTACCTCTGTTTCATACTCCCAACGATGCTAAATGATGATTTTATTTTTGAGTTATTTAGGATTGTTTATAGTTATTTCCTCTTTTTCATTAGACAAAGGAGAGTCAGAATCATCAATAGTTTCATTTTAGTCAAAAATGTTTGTTACAAGATTAAAAAAAATGGAAGAATAAAAAGTAATTTAGGATCGAAAAAAGAAATTACAGGAATAAAAAATTATTAAATGAATTCAAATAATAACAAAAATTAGTACAGGACATTTATAAAGGGTGGAGTAAGATATAGTTTGTAACACAAGAGAAAGTTTTTTTTCCGAGTCAAAAGAGTGTCCATGTTTAAGTAAACAGTTGAAAAAGAAATGTTTGGATTAAGTTAATTTTTTTTTACTATTTTTTTATTGCGCTCTTATATCCTTCCTAATCTACTCCACCAGTTTACGTGCATAAGCTCTTGCCCGCGACAAAAAAAGTAGCACACCCGTGTGAAAAACCTTATCTTAAGTTCTTTTAGGCGTAAACGTTTTAAATATATTACTATCACAGAAAAAAAAAACAAAAAACTTATTTCGTTTGTAGCATATCCTTATCTTGAATGTATGTGTTTAATCTATCAAAGTTATAGCCAAAACTATGTTTTTAATCAGCACGAGTTTCCATAATATTGATGAAGTATTGGAAGCACAATTATTTTCAATTACTTTGCTGAGAGCTAAAACATAAGTTTCAATGAATTGCAAGATGAATGGGATAGTGAACGTTTGCATTGCAAATGATTCCGTCTCAGAGAGAACAGGAAAATAAAATTAATAAAGTAATTTCAAAACATTCAGAATAATATATGTTTTTTATACCTGTAAGTTATGTTTATAAAACTCACAAAGTGTCGTTCGTTGCTTTGCTTTGTTTAATTAAATTTTGACTAACAAGTTTTAATTGAATTTCGATTGATAATCGAAAGGATAGATACAGCCTCATAAATATTTGGCATCAAGAAGTGAGAAAGGGGTAGTTGATCATATGAAGGGATCACTTGAATAGCTTACAATGAACTTCTAAATTTTCTATTGTAATATTGTTTACATTTTTGATCCTTGAATGATTTTCTCACTTTAACCAAAGTAATAAGTTATTCGCAATCCATTGATAACCATATCATTACATTCGAAACACAAAGGTAGCACAGATTTCGGACGAAAATCGATGAAAAAATGAAACAATTATATCGTATTATATAGTCGTACGGATTTGTATGATTTTATGAGCAAATGATGCAAGCAATGTAACTACCTATAACTACCTATATAAAAAAATTCATTTTTATAATTCTGCTGCGTTCGTACGACTTCTTTTAAGTCTGTTTTATATTATACAATGCGACACGGCCCATGTCTGAAAACTATTCTTCGATGTAATTAAGAGGAAGTACGTACTTCTATAAAATTGTTTTTATTGAAAACTAGTTTCAAATGTTATACATCCGTCTTCAGTTCTAAAAACACAAAAATTCAAAAAAACAGCAATTTAAAATACTGATTCTTTAATATTATATTTAATACTATATTTAAAATGCAGATTTTTTAATTTTTGTGTTTTTATAACTGAAGATGAATGTATAACATTTGAAACTAGTTTTGAATTAAAACAATTTTATAGTGGCAAATAATTTATCAATCTCTAATTAGATTGATCTTTCTATACCGTCATATGTACGTCAACTGTTCTCCAATTGATGTGATGTCTCAAGTAGATAGGTTTTTTTTTGCACTGTTGTGAGATGTGCTGTCAGAATAAGAAAATATCACATAAATGCAGACAAATCATTTATCTGATTTTCAAGTATTTAAAGTATATCAAAACAAAGGCAATGTATGTTCAAAATACGTTTTGGTTTCATAGAAAAAAATGGGATACCCCAGTGACGGTTTTTTAGATTCTGTTTCGATCCCTTCTTAGAAAATAATTTTAAATATAATATTAAATATAAATATTAAATATAATATTAAAGAATCAGTATTTTAAATTGCTGTTTTTTTGAATTTTTGTGTTTTTAGGACTGAAGAGGAATGTATAACATTTGAAACTAGTTTTATATAAAAATAAATTTATAGAAGTGATAAGTAATTTATCAATCCCTAACTCTAAGAATATAAAACATAACCTTGACTGGTTAGTTATTTACTAGTATTTAAGAGACGAGGTTTTGTTTATGGAATCTTACAACTATATCCTATGAAATATATTGCTAATTAACACATTGTTTTTCATTAATCTTTAAGATCATTGATTCATAGCAACTTCCGTAGATGGAAAACATCTTTGGATGTAATATATATCCATATATTATATGGATGTAATATATATCCATATATATATATATGTAATAATATATCAATGATTACTGGATGCAACAATCTATACGTAAGTAAAACGGAACATTTTTCTTCTTTTTTTTTTGTATCGGAATAAAAAAATATTGAGAGATGCATATTCATTTAATTTTGTGAAACCGTTAGAAAAAGGATTTAACCGTAATCTTTGGAGCCACGTATTATCGAAATATGTCAAGGCAGATTTACCGATGACCCGTTGATTTCGGACTGTTGTATTTAAAAATATATTTTATATTCGATTATGTTCCATTGAAACAGGAAATTCTGCTCGGATAAAGCTGAGTTGAATCCCAAAGTTTCTCTCTTCCCCTTGGTGATGATTGTTCTTTTATCCTTTGAGAAAGGACTCCGGGATGAGCTGGCCAAAATAATGGCTACAAAGAAGATCATAGAACTAAAGCTCTCCAAGGTAATCTTCTTTAAATTATTAAATTTTTTTTTGTATTCATTAGTTCTAAAAATATTTTTTTCAAATGTATTTACCATATGAAAATATAATTCTATTTGTACAAAAGAGATAATTACCATGCGCGGTATCTAAATGGGATATAGTTGAATTCACGCTTGATAGGGTTAAATTTTATTTAGCTATACAAAAATTAATTGCATCATACAAATCAATTTTAGTCGCTTTTATACCTGCATTTGACGATTAAAACTATGTCGGCTACAGCAAAAATGTAATGTGAAAATTAACATATATAAATAGGAAGTATTAGTTTTCGAAATTGAAAAAATTAAATGTAATTTCTAATAAAGGTATATAAATAAAATAAAATATAAGAAGGGCATTAGAGACCTTGTTTTTATATTTCTGATAATAGGATCTACACTTTTACCGAATCTAATCCCAAAGGAGATTGGAAGCAAATAAGCGAGTTTTTCCGTTATAATTACTCGCCTGATTTTCAGTTCACAAAAAGATTCCTTTATGAATAATTAACTTCGTCTAATTCCTAACCAACCTCATAATAAACCTACTTTCGCGTATAAGCATATAAATATACTTTTTATTTATTTTAAGAATTGAGCTACACTTTTCTATGGGATATCGTTTTAAAGAGGATTAACCAGGTTTCAGTTTGGCTTACTCACAATTTACCTAGTCGTTTTAGTTAAGCGAAAAAAATTAATCCAAAATTTCAGAGGTGATTTCTGAATTCGTATTAAAATATTTGAAAAAGTGAAAGTGAAGACCTATACTATGATCAAACGAAATGTAGCAGGGTTCTTCCTATTAAAAACGGTATGCCTATAGCAATCGTAGCTCGTTCCATCAAAGATTATAAGGAAAAGAACGGACGAAGACGACTAAAGTCGTCGTCCGAAAGTCGTGGTTATTATTGCATATTAATGCAATATTACAATTGACATCATCATCATCATCATCCACTCCTAAGATATGTTCCAAATTTTAAGTCTCTAGCTCATCGGGAAGATAATAAACAGATGAGAAATTGTAGGCTGGATTTAGGTAGGGAACGGTATAGTACGGTACGTGACGCGAGTTTGCTTATTTTACCCCAGCCCAAAAGTGTCCAACGAGCCAAAAGAAGTTTAAACTTTAAAACTTAAACTATCGAAGGCGCATCCTGTGCACAAAATGCAACAGTTTTTTTTGCTCTTCTGAACTCAATTTTTCAGAATTTTTAAATGTTAAACATTAGTCTATTAGATCGAAATATTTTCCCTCGGAATCTGTATCAAACATTAGTTTAATGACATGGGCCGTGGTGCAGCGTTAGCTATGCAGTGTTAAAATAACTTCATTGGCAACACTACACGAACCGCCATTAAACCCACACAATGACAGCGTCATTTGAAATGCTTTAAGTTATGTTTTCTTAAGAGAGAATAGTTAAAATAAGCTTATAAGAATAATTTAATTTATACCTGCAAATTAAATTATGAAGGTTGTTGGACACCTCATTTCGCATTCCCAGATCGGAGTATATATAAACAAACTAATCCGATGAGATCCGAAGTTTGATCAAAATATGAGTTGATCTAGGTCATCCGAAGCAGGCGGGCCATTTTGTCAATCGATGGTGCACCCTGGCACGGCGAGCACCTTCGTCGATATCATCACCATTCTGTCGATGTCAGCTTCTTCCTCCGAGATCAAGATAAAGATTATTGAATAGAAGGAAGAGTTATTTTTTTATTTTTACATTGGCTTCGGAAAGTTATTTCATTCACTTCAGAAAAATACCCACTATTTCGTAACCAATCGTAATCTCTTCGTACCAATCCTAAAAGGTCAGTGATGTGTATACTATTGATGTACATAGGTGTTGTACCATGTGTACAAACCAAGTAGACAATAATAGCTATTACAGATCTAAATTTGTTTTTAGCTTAAGTTATGTCCCAAAGCCCAGTTCTGTGTCAATTGGAAAAATATTATATTGTAATAGACAAGAAAATCCTATTCAAATGGAAATAAAGATGTTAATCTACTGCAACTATCATTTGTTACTTGTAAACGTCGTTAAGTTCGATGTTGTGGGTATTAGGGAAAATTTGGTGTGAATGATCGACAGTTTGTGTTATGGTCATTTCAAAATTCATTAAATAACCTAAAAATACATGTGGCTTAGTCTTTGGATCAAAATCGTTTTAAAGAGGATGGATAAATATTTTTGTCAGTAAAACTTCGAAAGTAGTACATGCTTTCTTCGTGCATGCAAGCAGATTCCACAAATTTCGACTGGAATGATTTCAGACGTGTCCTTAAATTATGTCTAGAAGACTAGGAATTCTAGTGCATACAAAGTTATTTTTAAGAAATGTGTGTGTATTTGTGTTGTGTGTATGTGTGCAGCTGATTTGGAGCTTTCTTTCAGTGTTTACCCTCAAAATCATTTTTAAAAAAGTTTGAAAATCACTAGTTTCGAAAAATGTGGCAATATATATGGTGGCAAAATGCAAGCAGAATCATAAAATTGGTGAATATGTAGGCAACTTGAACGCTCTCGAACAACTAAAACATTACTTGACGATCTAGGGTTAATTATACATATAGATTTCATTGGTGTTGATATACAGTTGTACTCAAACCTATCAGACGACTTGCCAATCACAATATGATGGCGAGAGCCCGAAATTAAACTTGTGACGCGCGTTTTTTTTAGAAAATTCTTAGAAACGTCTTTTTCCATAAATGAATAGTCCTTGCGTGATCTTCAATTATGCTAACGAACTCTTACTTATTCACTGAATTCTTGACACTGTTTGAAGAAGATAGATATGAAGGACCTATGATGGATATGTACATTTAGTTTTATATAGCATTATAGATAAATTAATAAAATTATTTTAACACGCATTAGGAATAATTTACAACAAATTAAATTGCCAAGATCTGAAATAATTTCTATTAAGCGAATGAGCAATTCATTGCAATATTAACTGAGGAACACAATAACGGGAAATCAATACCTTCCACATTGCAAAGGTAGATTGTCACTAATCCGCAATGGAAGCTGAAAATCCCCAACAAATTTAGTATCGATAATGGGCAAAATTATAATGAAAATGTCCGTAGAGGGTTGCAGCTTTGATTTAAGGCAAATACGATAAACTAAGGTTTTGTTTATTAATTTCAATTTTGTTTTCACTGTGATATTTTAATGTGGGAATAATTATATATATATTAGCTAACCAAAAGTTGGCTGTACAATGAAGAAGTATAAAGAGGATTTAAGAATGAAGGCATTCAATTATCTAAATTCCCAGGTTAATTCGTGACCATTAATTATATAAGAAACACCTCAGAATCAATAATGAATTAAAACTAACGAAAATATTGGCTAAGGTTCGGTACTAAGAGAGTTATTTACCTACCAATCGGAACATCTTGAAAAAAAGATTGGATACACTCCAAATTCTAAACGATACTGACGCTTCATTGGGTTCTAGCTAGAATAATTTTAGCCATTTATTTTTTATTATTCACTGCCAAACAGTGAAAATATAGTTTAATGATAATCATCAGTGATGTATTTTATTGATTCTTGAAAGCAGAACTAGACCATTGCGTTTTGAATTTAATTTTTTTTTTATCCTGACATAATTACTCTAAAAATTATTAGCTCAAACTAAACATTAATATGATTCACCATATCAGCTAACATGAGTTACAATGAGTCCACCTACTATATCGATTCAGAATCGTTAAGAATCATAAGAAAGAAAATTAATGTACGGAAAAATAAAGTATACAAATGTATAAATAAAACATACACACATTTAAACGATATTTACATGAAACCAAAAATTATGTAAAGAGGATAGAGTTTAAAGTGAGTACCTATTTCTAAGAGACTGTTTTTGGTTTTTTAAGTTGAATTGATTAAAAAAAAATAAGGTAAACTTTATTTTTAATTAAAAAAATAAATGCTCCTCTGGTTTGGAGGAAAGGAGTACGAATACTCATTTTTGATGGTTAGCTGAATATATTTAAAATTTTTTAGACTCTTTGGAGCATTTTAAATTTGTTGAAAATTCAGATTCAAAATTGTAACTTGTAAATTGTAACCCACAGGTCATTCCCACAAGAAGTTAAGAAATTTGCGGAAATATTTATTTAATTTTTAATATCTTAATATAACAATATTAAGATATTAAAAATTAAATATATTTTTTTACATTTTATTAAAATACTTTTTGTAAGAAGTATTTTATGCACAGCTTTAACTCTTAAATAATTGCGTTTCTATCTAAAGTGATAGAAACGCAAACAAATTATTCATTTCAGTAATATATACCAGATGAAGAACTGATAGTTTACGAAATGTCATAATAACATCATAGGTAACACCAGGAGAAGTTCAATGTTTCTTATTTACCGATGACTTAGCAATTGGAACAAGAATCAAATATATAGAACATATTGAGAAAAGATTTCAATTTAATGTTTAAATCACGGGTATTTATTATCTAGTGAATATTTTTTTAGGTCATTATGCGCAATTTGGATAGAGTATCAATGCCTATTATTGAAAATAGTCTGAATTACTTCGAGAATGGGCATCTAAAGTTTTACTATAGTTTTTAAAATTTATATAAAAACTTATAAGTCATGTATATTAATAAATCTTAACAAAATTATTTCATATTTTTAAACGATTTTTACTTCCTTGTACGATATAAAGGAAGTATTGTAATGGCGAAAATTTTCGGTTTTCAAATTTCAACGGAAATATCTATTTTGACCATCCCCGAACCCATTTTGACTAGTTTCGTCGTGACGTCTGTACGTACGTGCGTATCTCGCATAACTCAAAACGATTAGCCGTAGAAAGTTACAATTTTATATTTAAGATTGCTGTAAAATATATTTGTGAATCTCACTTTTTGGTCTCTACATGATTACCGGAAGTAGTGAAGGTCATTATTGATTTTCATAAAAAATATAACCGAAAAGGGTACTTTACTTGAAGGTCATAATAAACTTATATTAAAATTAAATACAGAAATCATATGTTCGGTAATAAAGGTTACAAACGCGATTTTGTTTCCACTCCAATTAAACATTTTTATTACTTGTTTTAAGTGTAAAAATTTAGTGTAACATACTGGTTTTCTTCCCCATTTGTGAGATGAACAAATCTGAAGCAGGAGAATAAGATCGAAGCTAAGTGGGTTCCTCCGCTTAAAATGTTGAAACTGTCGATTTCCAATGCTTTATCTATTGATATTGACATCGTGAAATCGTTTTAAGTTGCTTGTTCTGCCATCCGTGACTCCTCTTAGGAAGTTGAAATGCATGTTTAATAGCTATAACTTATTAAAACATTACAATTTAATAGCCTATTTATATAGAATTGTGGTATTTATAAAAGCTGACCTGATCCTTCAAGAGATCGCGGCAGTAAACCAAAAGAATTAATGTGGTGCAACGACATCCAAGATGAGTTGTGGATCTGTGCCAGGATGTAGACGCAGGAAATGCAACCAAAAGCCACTGCCAGTAAGAATGACTTCAAACGAGATCTAGGCGTAATGAATCTGTTGTGGAGTAATCAACATCCTAAAAGTACAACTATACAGGCAGAGGAAATGAGGAAAGAAAATTGCGTATGGGATGATAGTGGGATGTGCGATCAATATATCTTTGCGGTTGATTTGTTAATGTTTTAATGTGCGGAAGGCTCATTTAAAATCAAGGCGTCCCAACCCCTCTACTCTCGCAACCCTGACATAACTTGAATCCAATGTATTACTTATTATGCATTCTAAAAACTTGGAAAATCCTCGCCCACAGGTTAATTGCAATTGATATGCCGATACGTATAAATTATTAAATCTTAATATTTTTACTCTATAAACAGCAAAAACATGGAGGGAGGAAGGAAGAGAGGGCTCGAGCCCTTCCTTGCTCATATGAATGGACGCCCATGGTTTTGGCCAACTTTTTAGGGCTTCTTCAAGGCTATAAAAACAGAATAGGAATTGTACAGCAAAATTATGACAGCAAATAAATACATAGTGAAATACATCAAAGGTAGATTACAAGATTCATAGGCGCCGGCACCGGGCGAGAAGGCAAGCCATTTTCTACCCCCTCTCCGAATATTTCATGGGCATTTACTTGAAAATAACTTTCTTTTACTGTTATACATTCCGGTCATCCGGTCCATTTTGATCTGTAAGTGTTATATAATGCTACTGATGCCCTCTCCATGTGTTCCGAACCTTGCCCCCTCTCCTCCAATATATCCTAAGTGTAGGCGCCTATGACCAGATTAAAAATAATAAGACAATCTGGGACTTGTATAAGACACAAATGCAAATATAATTCGATAAATTTAGTAATATAATAATCAATGTAAATGATAAATACAAACAATTATATGGATAAATACTAACTAGGCGAAACTTTGCAAAGAAATCCAAAGAAAATCGGGTTAAATATACAATAAGATACACAATATATGGGCAGATTTAATTAATTAGATGACTATTTCCTAATTTTATTAAATTTTGATGGGAAGTTGATTAATTCTACTCGTATAACGGGCTTTGTAAGCAATAGTATGACATTTTCCATCTTTTGTATAGTTCGGGTCTTAACATAGTGTCATTTTAAATTATGTTAATATCTTGATGCACTGCGATCTTTTAATGTCTACAACATTAATTTCTTAATATAGAAGAGCAAAAATGCAACATCGGACATAAATCGAATCCAGATCTGCAATAAGGAACAACCGACGTTGAACAAAAAATGGTGATTAGAAGCTGCTCTATCGATAATTTTTCAGGAATTTTCACCTCCCTTTTCCTTCAGTATATGTGTAGATGTCTTGGAGTGAGGTCCTGTTTATAGTTAATGTGAGATGTGCTGCAATTAGCGATCTTATTTTTTCTGTTCTCTTGATGCCTGAAATGGGGAAACGTCGACTGGTTAGCTGTGTACCGGTATCTTAAAGACTCATGGCTACGTATGTGGGATCTTCTATTTACATCCTATACATTAATTTCATGAGTGGGCATATCTGTCTAAATTGAACTTATTATATATTTGGTCTATTTCTATTTACAAATTATAATTAGTGTATGATTGGCATCAGACAAGGGTTACCATTGGCATACTAACACAGAATAAAAACAGACTTCTTGATCTATAGTCGTCATTCCCAATTCTCCTGCCAAAAAAATCCATGAGTGAGTTGAAGCTGCCCTCTCCCCTCCCCTCCTCCCAGTTATAAGGTCTAGAGCGCAAGCTCACTTCCATGCCAAGTATTTAGTTCCAAAATTTACGACTCAGTTTGGCAGAGAACTGCCCTCAAATCTGAATATAGTGGCAAAGCGCATCTAATTGATAATTGGCTTCTACAAAAAAGTCTTTGTTAAAAAATACAGAAGGTTGTAAATTTACTTCCTACAAGCCATTATCTGGGACATAAAGATTAAAGATGTAATTTATTTCTGTTAATAGTTCTTGCTATAAAAAAGGTATATGATTTATGTAAAATGTAATAGATGTTATTAATATATTGATTAATAACGACAAAAAATTATTTAAGCCTTTTTTACATGGCCATTTACCTTTGATATGCTAATGCCAGGTGATTTTTTTGACGAAGATATGTCATTTATCAATAATAAATGGTCACTTGAAACATGACAATTAGTAAATTTTCATTAGAAATGACCGACAACAGATGTTACGTTCTTGTTCACCACAATTGATCACTAGACCCGAAATGAGCAAACAATGATTTACACAACCTCGATTTCTTTTTATTAGCAAATGGAACAAGTTACACGTCACAATGATGTACGACATTAAACATTTCTATTTAATGCAATGTTAAGTGGTGAGTAGTAAGGTAAATGGTCGATTAATTTAATTGATGGTCTTCGAGGGAAACCCTGATAGAACGTAAATCAAAAAAGTTACATTGTCAGCGTAAACATATCCTTAATAAAACGCTTGTCATTTTTCGAAAGTTAATGAACCAAGTATATGAATAACCAATTACTAAAAACAAGATTACAACTCATAATTTTCATGAGTGCTTTCCTCTTTCGTTGGCAGAATTAGCTTTCATAAACGGATAAAACACGTGAATAATTCCGCTTACGCAAATAAGTTAATAATTGTAATAAACAATATGAAATATCTGTGTTTCAGAAGTAAACTGTCGTAAGTCCCATTTTGCTGAATTTGATTTTACCATAGTATTTGCATTATTCTGGCTATTTTTTCCGAATGTACGTATTGTAAATGAGCTAAAAGGTATTATTATATTAAAATATGCAACACTTTAAATATAACGATTGATCACTAACCGAAACAAGCAATGCAGAGCGATCAGAAACTTCTTTTTGCTCTCCTGTGAAACTTTGAAAATATTAAGTATGACAGGTACCAGAATACAAGAAATTTCTCAAATCAATGAAACAAATAAAATCTGTACCATAACAAACCGTGAAGGTTCTTGGGTTCTGTACTAAGAACCGTAAGTGTTTCTAAGCCAACGTTTGTGCAAGGAGGTGATTTGGCCGAGATCACGCTCAACCACCTGATTTCCCCCTCCCCCAATTAAGAGTACCAACTTTATGTAGGATTTCCTGATCCCACAAGATCGATCAACGACTAAAAACAGAATAAATACTTACCTGCAAAGCCGGTCTCGAACCCGGAACCATAAGATTATTAGCACAGTGCTCTTACACACTGAGCTACCCCGCTCCGTTCTAATTAATAACATCGAAAACATATAATAACATTGAAACTATAGGAAATAATTATGGATAAAAGCGTTCTTACGATAACGTACCTCGTGTCTGGTTTTAATTCTTCAAAAAGTTGGAAGGTATTAATTTCGTTAAAGGCCGACGTAATATTTTAATTAAGCTGTAAATACAAATAAATAAATTGGTTACTTGATCTACCGAATACGTCACCGACATCCAGAATGTTGAAAAAACATTATTTTATAACAGAATTTCAACATATTTTGATAATAGATATACATATATTGATAATTTGATAACAGGATTTTGATAATCCTCTCTTAAAAAGTATATATTGTTTTATGGGTGTACCATAATTTGTAAATAATTTAGAGGATGATAATAAATTCTTGAAGCTGATATTGAATGGAATTCATACTGAATATCTGCAATGATAGAAATTTATCTGATCATTCTTAAAACAACGGAATACTCGCCTGTATATATAGTATTTTAGCTACTCAAACTCAGATTCAATACCCTTGTTAACATGAATGACTCAGAAAAAAAATAATATAAAAATTATTTTATCATTCGATTCAAACCAATGATCAGTGTTAAGAAAGCTTTACATTCCTACTCGGAGCCATAAGAGTACGCAGTCAGATATTTTACCTAAAATTATTATAAACCAGTCATGAGAAATATAAGACCTTTTTTGCTTTAGGAAACTTTGCATAGGAATATCTTTATTAATGCGTTTACTCCGTTATTCTCAAACAAAGAACAAGAATCTTCATGACGAGAAACTATTCCATTTTGTGTTGTGCTGTTCAGTCGCTGAGAAATAATAATAAATCATGGATAATTTAAATAAATTTAAAATTTTCATTATTTATAATCTAAAGAATGTAAATAATTTACATTCTTGGAATTAATTTACAAAGTATCTATTTACATTATGATTATTTATTTAATTTACATTCAAATCCATACCTATATAATTTTAAACTTTAATCTACAAAAATACATTAGTTTTGTGTTTCTATTTTAGTTGTAATTTTTATTTTTATTTTATTGGACAGAAAACTGAAATTTTAGATTTTCTATATTTTGTAGCTATTCTTAATCATATTTTTTGTTGTTTAACTCTTGTTTTTTGTATTTTTTAATTTTGTGGATTTTAATTAATTTTTATAGTTTTTTGTAATTGCAATTTATTTTTTGCAGTTTTATGTACTTAGGATGTTTTGTGAATGTAGTACAAGGTGAAAATTCCCCATGAGGTTAAAAAACTCCAATCAATTTTATAAATAAATATATGTGTATATATAAATATAAAACTGAAGAGAAATATATGTAAATAAGCTAATGATATTTGTATAATGACAAAGGGCTTTTTAACTATTTTCTTAATTTTTTTTTTAATCCAGACATCACTTATAGATTATATAATATACGGAAGCTCTTATATATTGCAAACAGAGCTCTTAGAAAATTAAAAGAATCATTATTTGTCTGGACTATTTTCAGAGATAATTAACGGCAATACTATGTATTATTAAAATTGTTAATATTAATCTTAAAACACGTCTTCTTCAATTTTTACAACAGAATATTAGATATCCTAAAGGAGTAATGACCCTCAGTATTGAAAAACTTAACTGATCCAAAGTGCAAGAAACTTCCTTACCCAATGGAAAGAAAAGCAAGAAGAAAAGCGTTTACGATTGCGAGATAAGCTCGTGATTTATTCAACCATTACGAAAGTTTCCAGCTGAAATAAAAGCTGACTATATTTCTTCTCTTGCAGAGCATTTGCTACGGGTTCACTTATTCATATAACTGCTTTCAAGATTTCATATCAAGCCTAAGGTTCTTTTCAAAATTAAGGCTTTGGGTTCAAAATTAAAATTTAATCAATATTCAAATAACTGTACAAATCTCTGCTATATACTAACTTTTTCAATTGCTTATTAACTCGAGTTTTACTATAGTGTTTAAAATTTATATAAAAACTTATAAGTTATGTATTTTAATAATTCTTAACAAAATTATTTCATATTTTAAACGCTTTTTACTTCCTTGTACGATGTAAAGGAAGTATTGTAATCGCGAAAATTTTCGGTTTTCAGATTTCAACGGAAATATCCATTTTGACCATCCCTGAATCCATTTTGACTAGTTTCGTCGTGGCGTCTGTACGTACATACGTTCGTATCTCGCAAAACTCAAAAACGGTTAGCCGTAGAAAGTTGAAATTTTATATTTAAGATTGCTGTAAAATCTAGTTGTGAACCTCCCTTTTTGGTCACTGCTTGATTTCCGGAAGTGGTACTTTACTTGAAGGTCATAATTGATTTCCATCTAAAATTATACTATGCAAAACTTATCAAATTCAGTATTTATAACTTATATATTGATTTAAATAATATACTAGATTTTGGTCTAAATTGGTACTTTACTTGAAGGTCATATTAGACTTTCATCAAAAATTATAATAGTATATAATTATATTATATTATAATATATTATATTATAATAAAATGTAAAACATCTCGTTTGGTAAATAGGACTTTTATACCGATATGAATGTATTTACTATATTTTGATTAAAATTGGTGAGCCGAAAAAGATACTTTACTTGAAGGTCATAATAAGCTTACATCAAAAATTATATTTAAATTAAATACATAAATCATATGTTTCGGTAATAAAGGTTACAAACGCAATTTGATTTCCAATCCAATTAAACCTTTTTATTACTTGTTTTAAGTGTTAAAATTGAGTGTAAAATTCTGGTTTTCCTCCCCATTTGTGTGTGCAATAGATGGATATCGCCGTGTCGTTTTTGAGATACTGCACCTAGATACCAGTAAGATACTAGTATAAATTGAGCCACCAATTTATAATTTAATAGGCGTACAAGGAAGTCATGTGTTGCCCACATCAGATATTTTATTCACAGAATCTGATTAAAAACATAGAATAATTAAACACCAATTAAAGAATTGAGCTGAGAGTTTAGGAAATCAAAGAAGTCATTCACGATGGAAGCGCGCAAAAAATTTTTTTTTAAAAATTAATTCTTCGACAAAAAATTAAACAAGCACAATAAAATCCTATAGTTCATCTTAATACCAAAACAAGTTTTGAATTTTTTTAATATTACAATGGGTCGGAATAGAAATTTTTTCTATTTCTTAATTTTAGTTTTTCAAATATTTATTTCAACCTCTATACATCTAAATGCTGTTTAATTTTTGGAGGAAGGAGGACGATAAACAATTTTTTTTTTTTTTTTTGTCAACTTTTAAAAATCTTTTGTAATCACCTCTGGAATACCATTGGAAATCATGAACAAAGTAAAATTCTTAATTGTATAAAAACGCTGCAAATTATTATACTTTGGCTTATTATTTCCAAATAATTATTCAATAAAAAACAATAAGAAAAATTATTTGAATTATTATCTATTTATTTATTTTGTTTAGATTTTGGTATAATGATTCAAAAAAACTTTATATTGCTCCTCTTTATTCATAAATGGTCGAGAGTTATGAAACCTCTAGTTAAGTACAAAGTAACGTATAGCAATGTCAATTCCGAGGATCATCCTGTGGTCATTTGTGAATTTGGTGTAATATCTTAAAAAAATCGGTCCAGTAGTCTCGGAGAAAAGCCACGACGGAAGGACAGATTTTTTTCTATTGTATTTTACGGTATCTTGAAATGTAAAATTTAAATTTCGAGAGGGGTAAATATTTATTTTTCTTGGTCGATTACAAAGGTTCATTATTGAAAATAATACACCGGAATGATTATAAAAAACGGAGAGAAAAATCACAAATAAGAAACGCATAAAGGAATAAAAGCAATAAATAAAATATTGTAAATAAAGTAATAAAATAAAATATTTTCGGTTTGACTTTTTCTATTCTGTAATGCAAGCCTTGAGAAAGATAAGGATTTTATCACGAGATATCAGCTCCAGTATTTAAACCTTGTGAAATAATTGATGTTTGCTATGGTGCAAAATATTCCGAAATGATATTCAATAAATTGACTATAATTAATGCGGAAATGTTGAGATTGGAGTGCTAATTTTTTTTTTTTTTTTTTTTTTTCTGGATATATTCATGACTCAATCCTGTATCTTTGAAACGCTGTTTATATTTGAGATTGAACCAAATTAATAGCATAATAGTGTTTTATAGCTTTACAACATATTATTATTAATTAGAATCAAATATGTGATTTTTTAGAAGTCTCAGTAAATCCTTTTCATGCATCATTATTTATTGGCTATTCTACTTTAAAAAGTTCAAACGAAGAACTTGAGATGAACTAAAAATATTTAGCATGTCTACTCAAACGACTTCCTTTGCCGCTTTGGGCCCTATTCAAAAAAATTTCAATGCTAAAATTGGTCCGAAAAGGACTTTTTTTTTCTAAGTTTAGCTCTGCACACCATTCAATTACATTAGAATTAGGAAGGCAATAAAAGGTCGTTGTATCTTTGCTAATGATGGCCCGATTTTGATGACTTTTTTTTTGGTTTTATAGAGGATTTAAATTACTTTCAAAACAATTTACCAAAGAATGTATACTTCTTGAGTTATGCGCAAATTAAATTTTGTTTTTTTCATAAATCTTTATTATACTTTTTATCGGTTATGCACTGTATAATAATATTTAAAAAACTTTAATGAGAAGAATTTAGAGCCGTAGTATATTGAAAATCTGTTTTCGTCTGTTACGCAGCGCTACTGTGCACAGCATGCCCGATTAGATGTACAAGCGTCGGAGGACAAAACCTTATAAAACAAAAGAAAAGCAACAACATCGATCCAACCGCTGAAGATATAATCGTAGCAGAGACACGCAGACAGACAAATGGATGAAAACATGTTTTTTTTTTTTTTTAACTCAGGAGGTTTTAGAAACGCATAGAAAATTGCATATAGAAAACTTGGCCCGATTACAATACCTTCCTTACCTAAGTGATGAAATGAATTTAATTGGAGTGTATTCATGTGCTTGCTACAATAATTGGCCTTGACCATCCTAACTACATCCTTAATTGGAAGGAAAAAAATAGAAATCTAGGATTCTTGGAAATAGCATAATTTTTATTTCCAATTAGTAAAAATAATACAAGCTGCCACACTCAAGGGCAATAGGTATTAGAGATGTAAGAATACATTCGCACTTTATATGTATACAATAAAGCAAACATATATAAATGAGAATAATGGCAAATACATTAAAATGTATAATTAAATATAAATAATTAATAATGATAATAATAATAAAATATAAAATAAATTAACAAGAAAATATTAATAAAAATAAGTAAGATAATAATTTATACATCACAACTAAATATAAATTAAACAATAGCAATTTAAGTAAACAGCCAAGATAAAGATAATTAAAGTTAAATAAATTGAGCACATGCATGCCTATATAAAATATTTACATTCTGCCCTCGAGAATCCCGAACCAGCTTTCCCCCCACACGTGGATGGCAACCCCCACAGTTCAAGTCCGTAGGTCCAGATAAATATCAGAATGGTATTGTAAAATAATAGTTTGCTGCCAGTTGAAAGATGAGATGATCTGTTCAGTAGTCTATATCACTGGCCAAATCGTCTGTTAAGTTCTTGTTTTTTAAGTCTGGTGAATGAGTTCCATGTTAGTCTTTTGTCTAGAAGGAACTTAAGATAGCTGACTGTTTAAAAAGGAAGTGGTATGGAGTTAAAATGGACTGAGGGACAGAATCTCCGTCAGAGGATGAAGGTGACTTGCTACTAATAATTATTTAAAAAAAGAACTCTAATGGATCGTAAAAGGGAAAAACTACTTTCAAATCCATGTTGTTCGGACTGGAAAAGTCTAATCTACGGTAGTTTTAAACTTTTCACCAATTCAAGACATAAAAGACAAGATCACATAAGTGCAGACCAAATGCAGTCCATCTCACATCAAGGTCAAAAATACCCATCAACTAGAGACAGAACATCCTCAAAATGGATAATATCTATTGAAATAATTCCTCTAAAGTATGTGTGGAGATATCTTAAAGTGACGACCTGTCTCTTGTTTGAGGATCTTTGGATTGTTGATAAGAGATGTGCTGTCTACATTTATCTGATCTAATATTTTTCTGTCCGGAAGACGCCTGAATCGGCGAAACGTTAACTATTCAGATATTTATTGGTTTCGAGAGACATAAGTCTTTGTATTTGGAATCTTCCTATTATACTTAATATTTCCAGACATACACACTTATATAAAGTTAGTTTATTAATGGTATTAAATTTCATATCACCTCTAGCTACTTAGATCATAGGAGCGTTGAAGCCCATTGATGTAGACAATTGGCCCGGTCAGTCCAGTTCCCCTCCCCTTGTGTCGAAGTCCTTTCTGCTGCTAGTGACCAATATTCCGCATGAGCTGGCCTTGGCATCGCCTCGATGATGCTGTAATGGGATTACTCCCATTTTTTACAATTTTACAATGGGTCGGAAGAATTCTCGTGGTTACCTCGAGTATACGCCGACTGAATGCACTAAGTTTCCAATCGGCGTGTAATTGCTTCGTAAATTGTTTAGTGATTTACGTAATAACGAAGAATTCGAATCATTTGATATCTGTTTATCGTTTTTTTTTACGATCCGTATTTTCCACCTTAGAGAGTCTGAGCGCGCGCCGCCATTTTGAAAAAAACAGCTAGAATCACGGGAAAATCGCTTTCCCCGCTATATCTCCATTCCAATGTAAATTAAATTAGTAAGTTAAATTTATTTATTAATTAAGTTAGTAAGTTAAATTAGCTCGGATAAATTTTTCAGTGCATAAAATTTCCTACAAACTTAAATTTATAATTATCTCCTAGCTCAATCCAATACCAAAATATAAAGTGGTGAACATGTGCACAAGTTCTTAAAAACCTAGTAAAATGCACAACAAGGGTTGATTTTTATTGTGTACTTCGTTTCTAGTGCAGTTTTGAGAAAAACTAACAAACAATAATGTAGTGGAGCATAAGATTTCATATAACACGTCTATGTTATTAAGCTACCTATTACGGTCCAACTTAGTAGGACTATATTGTAGGACTATGGTCCGATGCGTTCCTCCACTCCACTGTCCTACAAGGCATTTGATCAGCTATTCTAACCTTTACTCACAGGTTTAAAATCCTATCAATGGTTTAAAAAATAGGAAAATGTCGGTAATTTGTCTTGATATGGCGTCATTGGAAAAAGGAAAAAGGAAGTTAGGACTAAAAAAATATTTATTTACCGAATAAATTACAGTGATTTGAAAATGTTAAATGAAATAGATATAAAAGGATTATAAAAATTACTTAAGAATGGATAGCAGAATCATCTCTCTAGTATAGGATCAGGATAAATGATAAAAATATACTTAAGGTTTATATTTGTGTTAAAAATTCTTATTTACTTATTCTTATATTTAGGTTTATACATTTTCATATTGCTTTAATTCAATATAACTTAAAGTAGTTATATTCATTGAAAGATCAGGTCAAATTAATGATTAAAAGCAAACTTAAAACAAAACAAAGCAAGATAAATTAGAGATGAACATTTAATTAACAAAATTAGGATTTAAAATTGTCTCGATTCAGGTTTAATCACATTATTTATTTAATATTTTAATTCAGTCCCAGCAGTGACGTTATAATATGGAATTTTGGGAATGCGAACATATTTTCATTAGTTTATTACACTGTATATTTGAAAAAGACGTGTAAAATAAAGAAATAAAAAAAATACTAAAAATGAGTTTTCAAACCAATTTTTTTCTTATCATTCTAATTATTAGATTCTAATTAGATAAAAATTATGAACGAATTTAGTAGTAGATACAAAAAAAAATTCTAACCATAAAAAAAACCCATAATCTACGGAGAAAACCCCCCAACCTAGCAGTTGTTGACTAATATGAAACAAATATTAATAACAATAAATGGTGTTGTAGTAAACAAGTGGAATTTGTAAGACGATAACCCTGCTCACGATTCAACGCAGTATGATGTTAGGAGGGAGGAATGCTTGTAGGACGATCGGAGAAGTCTACAAACATCCTACAAGCTCTCTGTAGTCCTACACTCCCATTCTCAGTCCAACGGTAGTCCGATATATAGTGTAGTCCACCATGTAGGACCGTGAATGGCTGACTTTATTATGTCTATTGTGCTAACAACTAATAAACAATGAAAACTACAAATTAAGCCATCAACACGTCGTAAAAATATTTATATATACGAGACGAATGTCTCTCCATCATTATATTTTTGATTTCATTTAAATTAAGATAGTAGAGATATCCATTTTTCGCTACTTTTGATGGATTGATTGATTTTTCCTAAATGTGTTTAATAACAGATATCCACACCTGTCACTCACATCGCGAAAAAAAAACTTATGCGATATTAATATAATTTAATAGGTGGGGTCATAAAATTTAATGTTCTTTAATCGTCATTAAATGAGATTCATTTACAATCAGTTTTAAGATCATACTCCTTGAGATAGGAATCAAAAGACGGAATCAGTTAAAAAATTCTCAATAATACTTGAAAAAGAAATTGTCCCTATTTCAATCACGAAGCAGTGACAAAATATAGATGGTTTCGGGTTTTAAGTGGGTTGATATAATTCATTTTATTTTATTTTATAAAAAATGGCCCAACTCAATTTTATGGGGATGTTGAGGTAAAACCTTAAGAAAAGCGAAAAAAACATTTAGACATGCCGAAATTTCGATTGAAATTTACCTCCACTTCTATGGTACTTCTGTCAAGAAAACAATCATACATACCGAATTAAGCTCATTTGATCCAAAGGTGAGCACTGAAAGTGCCTAAATGTAGAAGGAAAAAATGTATGTATATACTTATATCAGACATCCTCAAAACCGTATCTTAGGGGTTATGAAACGGATTTAAAATGCACTTCCACCCTCCTCCGACGGCATTTTGATGTAATGTGAAAGTCTATTTTCGGAAAAAAATACGACTAATAATAATTGTAGTTGAATTTTTTTTGTTAAAAACTAGTATTTTACATTAGATCATATTCCGTTTTCCAATTATCTTGAAGATATACTATCTTTCTCAACCTTATTCTCTACTGAATAAATATATATGCGTGTAGTACACTAACTTTACATCTAAGCGAATTTATAGCTCTTTATAACATATGAACTTTTTTCCCCCCCAAATAAAAACAATCTTATCGACCTCGGTTATTACCGTTAATGTACTTTAATGTTATTAAACATTCAACATTTTTTAAATGCTTTTTCATTCACTCCGATCGATTGATGTGTTTGATTAGAAATCATATCAAATAGTATTTTCGCAATGCCGGTCCTCAAATATCTTTAAATTACTGGTCCTAAACCATTTTGTAAAAGAACTAGGACGTAATACTTACAGGAAAATACGACCTACCCTTGGGTAATAAACCGAGTTAAGTATCATCTTGGAATTATATGGGAGTCCCTACTTATAAAATATTTGATATCTCAGTTTAAATGAGTGAAAAGGTATACGTTCACTGGTCTCTTCCCAAGGAGTGGCTGTTTACTAAGAAGCGGTGTTATCGATTACTTGACCTGTGTAATGTACTTGTACTCTATCAGTGCTATCGTTGAGTAGTGTGCATATAACGCCTTACAGCTTGGAGAGTTTGGTATCAAGATCTTCTTAGGCGCCATTGGCTACTTGGGATTTACAGACATTTCTAAGATTTATTAAATTTGGACAATGGATTAATCATAGTTTCTAATAGACCTAGACCTACGACGTTAATTTTTAAGATGAGAACTTGAGAAGATAATGTTGAGGCATAAATATATACATGATAGCACAAATCTTATGCATCAAGTAGAAAACATTGAATTTTTAAACTATGTCACATTGCGAAAACATCCGCTCAAATCGATGTATTACACAATCGTTCATAATTATAATTATCAGCATTGTTTATCAAATTACCGTGTTGTTTTAGTCACTAAATTTTAATTCAGAAACCCTGACAGTCATATAGATATCACTAACAGCCACGCAAGCGATAAAAGCATTACTACGTGACACAGAGATCACCGCCCGCGCACGCCTCAATGACCTTACATCACTTACAAACGCTACACGACTCGTGGATATGGTGGGAAAGAATACGGAATCACAACGAATGCCATCACATTAGATGTTCACTTTGAAACAGGACCTTTCCTGCAGCCTATTACAACATTGTGCAATTTTAGTAGTCTAACCTTGATACTTCAATAGATAACGTAGTAATAGAGTTTGAACTTTTTCTTTCTTTCTTTTTTCTTTATTTGTGAATTAACGTCCTTACCAACTCCAATATAGTCTACTTTATAGCTTTTATAAGTCTACATAAGAGTTTGACATTCATATAATACATTCAAAAGAAATTCGAGATACCATTGAGTTATTTAAGTTACAATATGATTAAGTAGTCTTAAAAAGTGTCCCGCCTAACACGATTAGCACTTTAGTTAAGTCCACTAATTTTCTATCATCTGAAAATTTTGAATTACAAATACTATTTTTATTTTACAAACTACACTTGATTAAATATAAATAACAAGTTCATTCCAACAGATATATACAATATATGGATACTACGATCATGCACAAGAATGCCCACATAAGACTGAAAAAGAGCCGGGTGAGGGACCTGGTTAAAAAGGAAATATTAACTTAAATTCCAAAGGTGCCAAGAAGCCACTTGGCACTGTCTTCCTTTTAGACCTCTCATGACATTTTTTGATTGATTCTTTTTCTATCCTATCACATTTTCTGGTTTTCAATTCCACAATGGCGGATCTTAGCTGAAAAGATAAACAATTTCCATGCAAATAACATGAAAACGAAAATAATATTATGAAAAAATATGAGATAATTAGTTTCTAAACTGGCTCAATCCGTTTTTAAACATTTTACAGCAGACACCAAACCGTATGAATTGCCGTATTTGGTCCAGGTAACACTGTAATTTTGAACCAATTTTAAAATGGATTGAAACGTTTTCTTGCCAAGACGGCTTTGGTAGGTGATGTTAGTGAGTGCGTTAAGAACATCTGAAAAATAAAATAAAAACATTTTCTAGAAAAAGATGTATTGAGGCGTTTTTTTAAACTAATCACTTCAGATTAACTTTATAATCACAAATACTTTGAAATATAAGTAGGTCAGAGGTAAACTATCCAGCAAAAGTCCAATTTTGCTGAATTTTATTTAACTATTCTATTTGCATTATTCTGGCCATATTTTTCGAGTATAAGCTAAAAGGGTAATAAAATATACAGTATATCCAATATAAGGATTGACCACTATCCAAAAAATCCAATAAAATGCGATTTGCAACTTCTTTTTCCTCTCCTCTAAAACTTTGAAAATGTTAAAGCTGTTGAAAATACTACAGAATTTTGTGTTATTTATTTATTAGATTATTACAGGCAATTCACAGTAGAGGTGCTTGTCGACATACAATACTATTGATTTTTAATATATATATATATATATATATATATATATATATATATATATATATATATATATATATTGTTAATATAGTGGATTGATAAGATAACATTAAACAAAAATAAATTCTCAAAAGGAAAAAAAAAAAATTTAAATAATAGAAAAGAGGATAATAAAATAAATAAATAATAAAGGACAACATCAGGAACTTTAAATCGATTCCTTTACATTATTTTGTTTTAAATAATTAATTATTTGCGAAATGTAAGGGATATTGCTACTTAAAAAAAGTTGCTAAATGGTATGGGAACGTTAATAAAAATTACTAAAGCTGTAAAAGTTAAAAGTTAACCAAGATGGTTAAAATCTGAAACCAGCAACACGATAATTCAGTCAACAACAAGGCAGAGAGACCTTCCAGGTGAGTAGAGAGAAACTTTACTGCTTGAAGAGATAAGATATTTAGACTCCCTTTCGAGAGAGGGACAGATTCCCTATGTTCCATCATTTATTTGAATTCCACCCACATGCAAGAATATGGTTTTTGGTTCGAATTGAGAGAAGCAACTGCATAAAATATAGAAATAAACCTGAAAATATAATACCTAGAAACAATGCAGCTAGAAACAAAGTATGATGCTAACAGAAAACAGCATATTTATTGATTCGTTGGAAGAACGCTGGTAGGATGATATTGCAGGTAAACTATATTCTGATGATGGCAGGAAAACTAAATTCTTCTTAATTTATCACATTTTCCTCAATGTTTTTGTCGATTATTCTACTTCATGGTGTAATCAGTTTTGTTAAATATTTGTGTCCAATTAAATTAAACTTATTTAAAACTGACAAGATTTTTATAAAAGATATTTTCTAATATATTATTTATTCTCTTAAAGTTCAAGAAAGTATTTTGGTAATAGTAACGTTAGTTTTGTATAAAATCAATAATTCAGGCAATATAGAGCTTTCACTCTCTACAAAAAAAAACAACATAACGCTCAATAAATAAAACGTCCTTACTCGAAAGTTGACCAGAGGGACAATTGCAATGATGCTTATTTTTGACTAGTAGAGTCTCGTTTTCGAGATTTCAAGGTCAGTCGTGCCATGTTATTTATTTATTTTTTTTTATATATTTTTTTTTAATTCTGGAATATAATTTCACAGAAATTAAAACATCATATAAAATTTCAAAAGTATCACCTGAAAAATTACGAATTTCAAGTAATACTGTTGCATTAAATACAAATAGTTGTAGAAAGTGAAAACAAATGGCTGCTCGGGGGACGGGGAGGGGAAAAAAACAATAAAAAAAAATGATTATTAGAATAGTGTAAATAATATTAATCCTGATTTTACTAATTATTATTGTTAGCATCCATGCATCTCTTTTACTTGGCAACATAAATATTTAATATTATTAAATACAAGACGAAAGATGACATACATAATACAATTTAAAAAGAGTTTCAATACTTTTATTACAAAATATATTAGTTTTCACTGATTTTTTTTTAGGATCTGACTTAAAAACTTTTTACTGATCTAAGAAAAATTATTGTATATTATATTGGATTATTGCGTTGTTTTTTTTTTCTCGGAATAGTGGAACTCAGGTACAGCCAAAAAAGTGAATTAAAAAAAAAATATCATTTTCAGTAATTTCTGAATTTTATTCCAAAATTTCTAATCTATAATTTCTGAACAACGATAAAAAATATGCAAACAATATATATCACATGTCTAATAAATCATATAGTGCGACCTCTACTGAGCTACTTAAAAAGATTTTTAATGAAAAAAATACTAAATCTTATTTACTTTTTAATTTCATTTACTTCTCCAACAACTTGATAAAACAGAGCCATAATCCTTAGTTATGAAGACGATAATTTACAAGAAAATATCGGTTATTAAACAGAAACAAATAACCTCTAACACTTTCATTTAAGAAAATGGATGATAAATCACAGGATATTGAAAGACATCTATCAACGCGTCAAATGAAAGCTGAAAACTATCCATATCTTTAACCAGACTTAACAAAATTATTCCTATTCTGTCTTAAAACAATAAATATTACAGTCAATGGATCAATTAAGCTTTCTGTCTGAATCTAAGTAACAGAGAAAGAGAAGAAAACACTTTGATCTCGATAAGTGATTGCATACTTAACGGAATATAAATACACTTTCCTAAATTAGCGATTATAGCACCCTAA
Organism: Rhaphigaster nebulosa; assembly: GCA_948150685.1. Taxonomy (NCBI): domain Eukaryota; kingdom Metazoa; phylum Arthropoda; class Insecta; order Hemiptera; family Pentatomidae; genus Rhaphigaster; species Rhaphigaster nebulosa. The sequence continues at coordinate 134,106,415 of OX411306.1, forward strand.
ACAAATTATAATTATAAAAACGAATACTTTCCAGAAATAGTTATTTGAATCTCCTGCAATGAATTTTCTAGCTACGACTTTGGGGAATTTGTGAAAAGTTGCTTCATTTCACATCGGCTTTTCAACGGTATAGCCAACTTAGCGAAACTAGTCTAATTTCGAAGAGATAATGATGTTGGGAGCTCAAAAAACATCAGATACCTACAAAAATACGAGAACCTAGTATTTTTTTTATCCTGGTTTTGATAACACGTTTTCCCAAAAAAAATTTCTGAAGTGTGTTACTACTCCAAACACAGTGTTTTTCGTTTCTAATCTTTTTTATTTTATTTTATTTTTTTAAGGAGTAAACGCGGTTATCACAGGACGATAATTAGAGTATTAAGTGGAATTAACGACTAATTAAATAAAAACTACAACGGCTTTGTACCGCAGCCTTATAAGCACAATGGCCCCTTAAAAAAAAGATATTAAAAAATAAATTAAAAGTAAAATTGCTGGGCAAGCAATAAAAACTATTCAAAATGAAAAACACTGTGCTTTTAGCAGTAACCCACTTTAAAAAATGTTTTAGGAATAAAAAAAAACATTTGAGAAAAAAAAGATATGAGAAAACAAAACCATTATAAAAAAAAACAAGGTACTAGGTATCTAACATTTTTTGATCTCTCAGTATCTCTTCAAAATAAGTCTAGATTCGCTAAGTTGGGTATATCGTTGAAGATCTAATGAAATGATGCAACTTTTTATAATTCTCCAAGGTCATTGCTAGAAACTTCATTTCTTGAGATTCAACTGAGCATTTCTAAAATTATTCGTTTTCATTTCTTTACTTTACTTTAGTTGCAATGATCGCCTGGCAGATCGGTTACTTACTTATAGAAAATTCATTGTAGTATCCAAAAAGTGGTGACAAAAGTTGTAAATGTTCAATTATAGTAGAGGAATTTGGAACTATATTGGAAAAACGTGATTTTCTTGGAAATCCCTATGAAAAATGATATCTCTATCTGTAGCTGTAACCTTCTTCAGAAAATGTTTTAAACAAAAACTAAGCCAAGATATGAGAAAACAAACCAGTATAAAAAAAAAAAAAAAAAAAAAAAATACGAGGTACTACGCATCTAACGTCTTTTGACCTCTCAATACCTCTTCGAAATAAGTCAAGATTAGCTAAGTTGGGTATATCGTTGGAAAGGCAATGAAATGATGCAACTTTTTTTCCCCAAGGTCGTAGCTAGAAAATTCATTCATTGAGATTCTGAAAATGATATTATTAATTATAAATTTCTGAAAATTATTCGTTTTTATTTCTTTACTTTACTTTGGATTCTATGATCGTCTGAGGAATCGGTTGCAATCTTATAGAAAATTCATTGCAGTTCCAAAAATGGTGACAAAAGATGTGAATGTTCGGTCACAGTAGAGAAATTTGGAATTCCATTGACAACAACGTGATTTTCTTGGAAAACCTTTTGAAAAATCATATCTCGAAAACGGATTGAGATAAGAAGGCGAGGTTGGCATTGAACAATGTTTTTGATAGATTATTCCTCTTCAATCACTGATAATCTCTCTCTCTCTCTCTCTCTCTATATATATATATATATAAAACATTTTATACACCAATACCGCCTCCTTTGGCTTTAACAATCACAAAATTATTTTAATAACATAGTAGCTCAGTTGGTAAGGTACTGAACACCTCACTCTCCGGCTCAGATTCGAATCCGGCTAAGGAAGATCATTAATTTATTCTCTTATATCAGCCGTGGATTGAATCGGGCGTCCGAAACCCTTTTGGGGGACACCCAACCTCTGTAAAGTGTGTACTCCTTGGCTGGTTAAAGGTTGTCCCCACTCTCCTACTTTTCACCCATTTCCTTGTTTCTCAAAAAAAAAAAACTAAATACTATATATAACTTTTGATGATATTTAATTATCAACTGTTTAAGGTCTTTAAAAGATGAAAAATGAGCAGAACGTCGGAAATAAAAAGTAAATAGAAAAGTTAGGTATTGTACCGCGACAATATTTAGAGGCTGTTTACGGTTTTATGTAACACGAATGTGTGCAATTAACAATAAAATATAAAAGTTTTTTTTCTCAATGAAATATAAAACTAGATTTTTTTTTTCTTTAGTTAGACCACATACAAACAAAATTGTCTTTAAATTATTGTTTTCCAGGTATAAGAAGACAGAACTAATGTAGTTAATGGAATATTGTTACTGGAGCTTCCTAACGATTAAAAGATAGCTGGAATCGAGGGCGATATCTCAAGATAATCGATGGCTGGAGTTGAGCCGGCTTTGGCTCCTCCTCAACTCCAACCGAGCGACTGTTTTTACTTCGGAAAATCTAGTAAACAAAGTGGGAAAAATATTTTTGCAAAGGAAAAGCAGAATAGGCTTTATGAAAAAATAGCCTATCAATATGGATATTACATTTGAAGGGCGATTTCATAAATACTTCAATAATCCTCATCGAATAATATTGAAATCAATCAGCAAAATAAAAACAAAAATACGAAAATATTTTTTAAAATTATAAGTAAATCAGTACGATAATAGATACATTGAATAAAACATGTAATCACGGTAAAATAAACAGTTTGATAAAAGTTTTTTTTGTGCTAGAATACACATAAAAAATGTTGGAAAAATAATAAAACATAAAAAATATAGATATGACTATTCCAACTATATTATTTATTAAATTTTTAATATTATCAGGCCTTTCAATTAAAAGAAACGCACTAATTATTTCTCTTCCTGGACATGACCTGTAATAATTTGAGTTTCGAGTTTTACATGCTGTCTTTAAGTGCGATGAGTGGGATTTGGCGAATCGTATCATTTAAACCGGTACAATATGATCTGATGTATCCTGAAAGTATTTGTGAATAGTGATTATAGTTACAAATTGCTGAAAATTTCATCCTTTGATATATTTCTTCTAGTATCAGTTCTAGAAAATGGTGTAACGGCACTATTTAACGAACTTTACATCTTCATCCATAAGTGATTTTACTATTCGATGTTACTTTATTATATGCACATTCTCATTACAACATTAGATCTTATAGGAACTCAAAGGTGTGTATATATATATATATATATATATATATATATATATATATATATATATATATATATTTATTTATAAATATATGTAAATAACCCTTGTGTGTGTGGGTATATCTATATACACCTGAACCTGTAAGAATTGAAATAAATACATCGCTAATAAGATATAGTATCCGATGCCCTACCATTCAAATATACGTAAAATGAGATCGTAATTCGCCAATAACTCAAAATCTTGTCTTAGAATTTATTTTTGTGCCCATGGAGACTTTTACTCAGAATGACAAAAAACTAGCTCCCTGCAAAGTTTCAGAGCATTAGGGCATTACAATACGATATCATTATCATTAGAAAAATTAACTAAAATATGAAAAAAAAGACATGGCCAATTCTAAATTTCGATAGGATTAAGAAGTCTACTGCCGTATTTAGCAGTGTGTGTTTAATAAAGTGATTAAGGGTTGTTCTCGTCATGACTACAGTGTTGAACTTGAAGGCGCTAAATTTACTGTAATCGGAAGAGCTATGAAGATACAAATTAATTATAAGCTGTACAGTAAATAACACAGCTGACCAATCTGAATATTAAACAGAGCAAGTTGATACATTGCCGCAAAAGCACCACAATCTCTTTGTTTATTATACCTGGCTTATGGCTGAAGGTAACAACGGGATTTATCCAGTCCATTTTGAATTAAGGGCTTCGCAGAGAGGAGTACTCAGACCTAACTTTATAATTATATAGTTTTGTACAATATCAGCCGATGAGTTACTCGTTATATAGGATGTTGGTAAGATCCCATAGCGGTTGAAAGGCGGGAAAAAATTTATTTTTTATAGATATAGAAAAAATCATCCTATTTTCACTTAATATCATTACTATATCAATTACTTAAAATATACTCGTATTTCCAATTCAATAGGAAATATATCAATTTTTACACTTGTGAAGAGCTTTTCAAATCCAATCAAAGACTAATGTTTGAATTTTTAAGGAAAACATTGTCAACATCATTGCTATTCTTATTAATTTTTTTCTCCCTGATTTCTGGAGTTACATTTACATCCTGAAGAAAGAATAAAGGGAATGCAGAGGATTTTCTTTATTTAAAATTTTACTTATTCTGACAATCCAGCAATTATCCAGCAGAACAGCTTTCTGGGCTAATTTTAATTATTCTAGATCTAGTAGAAGGTCTTCCTGATCCTCTTTTGTGTATTTCAGTATAAGCCCATTTGATGAAATGACTATTGAAGTCACTAGAATATTTTCAAGATGATAAAGTGATTTCAACTCGAAGGCAAGTATTTGATACTTTCTAATTTTTTCCCCTGCAGTAGTCAATAGATTGGAATTACTTGGGATTACGTTCACAACATTAATGATAAACAACTTTTGAAAGTATTCATCATAATGCAAATTTCATTGTGATTAAAATGGTATCAAAACTATTTTTCTGTGGCTCACCATTTTCTACCAATGTGCTTCGTCAGCGTAGACGCTTAAAAGCCAGATTTTTTTCACAAATCAAGGCCAGAAATGCTTTATGCTTTTAAAGGGGCTGGATGTACCCCCAAAATTTCTCTCCAATCCAGAATCGATCCGCAGCTAATAAAACTGGAAAACGAGAACTCCTCCCCCCTCTCTCCCAAAAAAAGTAAGATCTCATAAACCTGTTTTATCATTAGCGTTTTGATTACTTGACTTTAGGCGTTGGATAAGTAAAATTGAACATTTACATAAAATATTTCATTTGTTAGTGCATTTTATATTCATCGGTTTTGTATATTAATTTTGTTAGCTAATAATGAATTATTAAATGATAAATCTTAAAGAAACTTTTTTTTCTCGTTTAATTTCTAATTTAGATGTTTTAAGAGGATTTTTCCGACATTCCCACAGAAAACGCAAAGAAAAAACTATTATAATCTGCGAAAAACTACAGGTATAAGTAACAATGTATCAGATATCGATTAAATATTTTTCTAGGCGAATCTGAAACTAGGAAATGGTCAGAGAAAAGATATCAGGGAAAGACTAAAACAGGACTAATTTCAAATCTGTGATAAATTCCTCGGTCATATTTTAGCAAGGAGTCAGTTAAAAATAATTAGCAATAAAATTGACTTTATCATATTACAAAAAAATGTTTTTATCTATTTAATTTTTCTATTCATCGTGATGCAATAAATTAGAATTTGACTAGCAATACTTATCACCGAATTTTATGTTCTTTAAGAATATGAATTACGTAATGAGTTACGTAAAACTAAAGTTTCATATTATACTGTTGGATAGCTTAGGAGAAAGAGAGGTCTCCATACAAATTGAACGAGAACGAATGAACAACATTTTAAATAAATTGGACTAAAATGAGATTTTGAAAAAAAAAAAAGAAAAAAGATAGACCGATAAGCAATACTACCTATAGTTGTTAGTAAAGTTATTTGTCCGATCTAAAAAAATATTTTGTTTATACTGTATAATCCATTTATATCTCTATATGCATTCTATTTGTATATTGAGGAGGCCCCAGGGTTGTAGTGCCAACAAGATAGATATATGACTGTTGCGTAACGTCAACATAAATTTCGGAATGTATTAATTGGCCGTGATATTTAATAGATAAGTTTAAATATTATTATTGAAGTAAATCCTATTAAAACAGGAAGCTATTTATATTTTAAATAAAATAATCCTGAACTAGACTTGTTATGCTAGACAGATAAGATATGAATTCAGGTCAGATACCGAAAATAAATTAGCTTTTTTGTTTCTTTAGATATATGATTGTTTCTTTTGATGATAAATAATGGTTGATTAGATAAATTAGTAGTATAGAAAACCGACGAATATGAAATGCATGAACAAATGTAATGTTTTAGCTAAGTGTACAATTTTACTTTTCCAACACCTAAAATAAAGTAATGAAAATATTAATGTTAAAACAGGTTTACGAGATCGTACTTTTTTAAAATTCTTTAGTTTCCTAATTTCAGTTTTATTAGCCGCGGATCGATTCTTGTTTTGAGAGACTTTTCTTCCAGTCCCTTTAAAACGTGTCTGGGGTCATTCTCATGAGACTTGCCAAATTCACATCTTTTACATGTCTGTAACTATTATGGAGTAGACTCCAATTTTTGTGCATATTATTGGTGACATCTATCACCCGCAAATAGTGAATAGCAAAATATTCACATTAAAAGTAAATTGTTGTTAATATGGTTAGGAGATCATAAAGAAATTATGTCTCCAGGGAATGGTGAAAATGATGTTACCACTATCAAGAATATTACCACTATTATTTCGGTAATATTCGTTTAACAATGTGGTAACCGTGAATTTTCTGACCTTGGACGATGCAATATGTCATAATGTAGCAGTTTTACTATGGATTACAGAGAATTTGTGACAAACTGAGCCTACTACTGGAATCATAATGATAACATACCTTTTCACCATACCATGGAGACATAAGTTCTTGATGACCGCCTAACGATTAGAAATGCTTGAATTGAATTGAAAATTTGAATTCACTTATTTTTATTTTTTAAATAACACACTTTTGATTTGTAAGTGATACTTTCGGTTAGAGCTAGAATTAGGATAGAAACATACTTGACAATTTTGAAATTTACTTTAAATGTAAATATTTCGACTATTCACTATTTACTAAAGGTCTACTAACCATTAATATATACGAAAATTAGAACCAATTCCATAATAATTAGAGCCATATAAGACAACCACAAAATAAAAAGACGCGAATTTGACAAGTCTCTTGAGACTGACCCGAGTCTGATCTTGATTTGGAGAAAAAAATCTGGCTGTTATGTGTCTACGCTGTAGACGAACATTGGTAGAAAATTGTGAGCCACAGAAAAATAGATTTAATAGCATCTTAATTAAAATAAAATTTGTATAAAGATGAATACTTTGAAAAGTATTTAATCACGTTGTGAACGAAATTTTTAGGTGCCTCTTCCGGAAAGAAAAAAATGAAATGATTTCTCACCTTTATAAACTTAATAAAAACTATGTTTTGATTTTGTGAAGAGATGGAGGGTAGACAGTTTATTTCGGGTTAAACACGAGAACTATTGCATTCAGGGTCCATCCATATTGAAATTTCTGTTATCCAAACTAAAATAAATAAAAGCTGAACAGCTTTTTATTTTTTTTTTAACAACTAATTATTTCGTAAGGCCAAAATGAAAAAAAAAATAATAAATAGAAAGAAGTATATAATTATATAATAATTATAAGGCGGAGTTTCATGTATTCAATCCGAATAAATAAAACCTAGTATGGTTAAAAGTAGACAAATAACAAGATTAATTCAATTTAAAAAATCAAATTGCACAGGCGGACGTAGCTGCAATTTGTTTAAATACTTTATAGGAAGTCTTTTATTAATGTTAAAATAGATTTTAGATCTGCGTTGGCTGCGTTTGAAACATATCTCTGACTAAATATTTGTTGTTAAAAACTTCTGTCATTTAATATTAATAAAGAATAGAAATTTGCATTTAACTTTTTAAAGTTTTAATAAAAAGTAAACTATCTTCTTATTATTAAATTTTTACTATTAAATTAAAGAATACAATTTTAAAAATCAAAAGCGATATATTTAAGAAAGTTATCCAAAAAATAATTTTTCACAAATATTTTCAACAAACATTAGAAAACGTATTTCATGAATTATTAGATTAACTAATGTGATGTAATAAAATATAATTGATGTTTACTATAAAAACAAGATCCTTAGATCATAACATTTAAGGCTCATCTTAATCTTAATCGATAAATAATGCTGTATAATAAATTAAAGACAGTAAAAATGTCAATGTTTTGCAAGTTTCCGCTTTTCTTTTCTTTGTTTCAACTTTACTACACGACAGATACACGGTTCGATAAATGTCCTAGAAAAACAGACATTTAACTATTTCAATAATCGGAATTTCATTATATTCAAGAAAGAACCTAAAATTTTTAGGAGCGATATTAATGTAAAACACTGCAAATTATTACACAATGGTTTATTATTTCCACTTAATAATAGTTCAAAAATATCTATTCTGTACAAGTAAAAAAAATAAAGCAGTAGGCACCAAAGGAGAAGAAACTTGAAGCTTGTCCCAAGATGATCGCCGTGAGAGTGCCGAACTGGGAGTGTTAAGAAAAAACTGTGTCAATGCAAGTAGGCTGTGATGGTTAGGACATGTAATCAGAGGGTAATATGATACAGAGGAAATATTTGAAGTGCACTTCAGTAGGAAAAAAAAGGGAAAGACAAGGTAACTAAAGGAAGTGCAGAAATAAGCCAAGGAAGGATAAAGCAGAGAGATAGGAGGAAGTCAGAAGCCCAATAGAGAAGTCAGGAGACCTAGAGCCACGATGACCAGCCGCGCCGGAGAATTAATCTATGAAGTTCATTACGCTATATATCAGCTAATACTGGTCCGATTTAAATGATTTTTTTTCCTTTTGTAAGGAATTTCATCAACTTTCGTTTAAATACAATAATGGCACCCAATTTTTTTTTATTTGATAATTGGATTCTACGTATCTTGAAACATAAAACCTCAAATTTTGAGAGGGTTACAAAATTTTTTTCCTTGGTCGATTCCAAAGATCTATTATTGAAAATAATAAACCAAAATAGATTATAGATGTGCGTCGGCTACATTTGAAACATATGCCAAACAAAATATTTTTAGTTTTTTATTACATGTTTGCTTCCATTATATAATATTAATAAACAATAGAAATTTACATTTAGCTTTTTAAAGTTTTAATTTCTTCTTATATATTCACATCTTATTATAAAAATTTAATATTTAACCTTTTAAAATGTAATATTTAATATGAAATCTAGTCTGGAATAAAAATATTAAATATATATACATTAATGAATTAGTTAATTACATGAATTTCACATTTAATGAAACGCTATAATTTACTTTTAAAAAGAAAACATGAAATTGAAGTAAATTGAAAAAAAATATAACATCCTGGGAAAAGTTGCTAGTTTTCACCTCTGCAGTTACTCCTATAGTCATGGGCACAACATTAGCCAGCATATTAACCCAATTTTTTTCAAAATATGTTTTTAATTTTTAAGATTCCTCATTAGTAAAGATGTCACGCTGTTCATGACTCAACTGTCGGAAGTATCCACGATAAGTTTAACAACAAAACAAGTAAAAAATACATTAGTCAATCTGCCCAGAGGGACAAATCGATATTTATACAACCCTAAGGCCTTTGTAGTCAATGAGTAAACGAATGAGACGGTCTTTCCTAGCTGGTGTATTTTTAAACTTCTTTTATGTCCGGCAAAACGAATGACTCCCCCGACGACGAGAATAACAATTCATTAATTTAAGTTAATAATTAAGGACAGTTATCGTGTAAGGTCCATGAATAGTTGGCCTTTTGGAACCATTTCAATTGTAGGCTCGGTGAAGATATATAGCTATTTTACACCGCTATTTAAAATATTAATGTTCACAGTGCAAGGGTGACCTTGTCCCAATGATTGGGCCAGCCAAGCTAAGAAGGCGTTCTGTTAGTAATGGCTCTTTTAAAAGTCAATTATCTATCTATGTTAATTCTGAAGGTTTTGTAATTGAAAGAATAACTTGAGATTATGATCTACCCATAAATGCCTTTTTACGCATAAAATTTAACGATTTCTAATTATCGAAGGTTCCTTGGGATCGATAGCTGATAAAAAAAAAAAAAAAAAAAAAAAAAAAAAAAAAAAAAGTTAACCATGTTCTAGAAAAAAATTCTTTGCTTCGCAATTTAATAAACACCGGTTAGTTCAAACATTACACTGACAAAACCTGCGTGAAGATACATACTTCATTAATATATCTGAAATATAATAAGTTATTTTATTTACTTCATTTAATTGAAAATAAGTTATGAATGGGTACATCCATTACTATTGACCATAGCTTAATTGGAGAAGATTGTAATATATTTTAATAAATAAAACATTATAAAACAATCGTAATAGAAAAACATAAAAAATAAACTTTATTCCTTTTCCAAATTATATGAATTAATTCTTCTTCATCGTATTAATTCTCTTGATATATTGAAAGGTATTCCAAATCATCAGTTCGGCTTTAGAAAACCTTTCAACCATACAACGCCATCGATTGGTTTAACTAAATTTCCAGTGGTTTAGAGCAAAAAAATTATTGTTCTGGTGTTATTTAGTTTCTACCTTATAAGTGTTTCTCCCATGGTGTAGGGTAAAAACTACCATTTTAAGAATTTTGTAAAAATTAAATTGCCAAGAACAGAATCATCCAACCTCGCCCATTATTATGGCACTCGTAACTAGAATTCCAAAGTACCCTTTAAAACCTTTGTCCTAAGAATAGCACTCATCAAACACATACGGCTCTTAAAAGACCGGAAACTGGTAGTCTTTAACCCCTCCCCTATTCTATACAACGTACAAAATTTTGATTAAAATATTGAAGCCAAATCAAAAATAAGAATTTTAAAACCCTTAGACATTTCTTATAATAATAGAATCGTAAAATTTCCATGTAATTTGTCAAGAAACCGAATGTATTGGTCAGCATATAGTTTCCTACCGATGTATTAGGGTGTTTTATCACAAACTTCGACGCTGTTGTAAGGTCATTAACTAGATATTAAACCTAAAAATTACACTATACTGTATAAGTAACAGTATACTGCATGAGAAACATAAATAATAAAGTTACTCCTTCCGCTTTTCCAGCACACTGTATTATTATTCATCCATATCGTTCATATCTGATATTTCGGTGACATTTGAATAGGCCTAAGCCCTCTGGGAAGGGAATAGGCCGTTATTTGTGTCTCCTCGGAGATGATTCACTTTCCAAAGGAGCAGTATTTCGTTTTATTGCTAGGGTTCCCTTTCCAATACCATTTCCCTCTCGAACCCGAATCACATATTTCCTGAACCTTACAAGGCGGGGTCCGAGCAACCATCCACAAGATGAAATAATTAATCACTATCCGTTCTGTTTTTGTATTTCAAATCAGCTCACCGGAATGCTTTCGATGAACCAAGGAAGCACTGGCGCCCGTATTATTCGCTGATGCTTGAGTTCTCTTATTTCTGTAACGATATCTCGAGTCACGATCAACTTATGTCCGAGTCTTATTAGATATTAATTTTTTGATTTTTTTTTTTTCAATGATCTTGATGATTGGAATGTTTATGATATGGTAGAGTCTCGCTAATCCGAACTAATTAAAACCAAGGAGGTTCCGATTATCGAAAAATTCGGAATATCGACAGGAAAAAAAGGTGACTTCATTAATAACAATTCAATTAAAAAAAACGTAAAAATGTAGAAAAAATATTTTTCTATTAGTTAATCATTGTTAAGAAATTAATTTTTAAATTATTATCTTGAGAAATAGATTGAAATTTTCTTTTTTTTGGAAATTGAAAGAATCTTTTTCAAAGACGCCGGCTGGCATGTGCTTAAATGTTGAGTAAAGTACTTCATCAAACAAGGGTAAATCGATAAATCTTGCAGTTTCTGTATCACTCGGACTTTGTTTCATGGTAGACAATTTTTTTTTTTCATACTATGCGATATATTGCATTTCAAATTGCACTGCTAATTTGGGTGTTGAAAAGCTAATAAAACGATTTTTGGAAAACAATCTTTTTTGCGTTTTCTCAAAACTGATGAAACATAGTAAGTTATATCTTTAAATAACGTAAACTTCTCATTACACTAACAATACAATTTTCTACCGAATATTAACTTAATGAAAAGGTTAAATAATATCCACCGATTAAGAAGTTGAGAAAATATAGATGCTTCCAAATTTTATAGCTTGATTTTTATTTTAAATAAGAGTAGTTGGTAAAGATATAATACAAACTGTTTTATGGAATGGAAGCATGTGTGTACTTCAAATCAAATCTTCACTTTTTTTTTTTTTTAATGAGGTTCAGATTATTGGACTGTACGGATTAGGGAGAGTCCCTTATATGCGTATTTTAAAGAGTTTGAAATTATCTTTCTTTATTAATCTAAAATACATTTGCAACTGCGTTACACCGCATCAAGCAAATTCAATGTCGTCGTTTTTACTTTCCCTTACCTATACACGAAGTATATAGTAAGGGGAAGTATTGCGATTGTAAAAATTTTCGAATTCGAGTTTTCAACGAAAATACACGTTTTAAAGTCCCCTGAGTCCAAATAACCAAGTTTTACAAAATGGTCTGTGTGTCTGTATGTCCTTGTGTCTGAGTGTCCATGTGTATGTGAACAGTCTAGCTCAAAAACGAAAAGTGGTACGAAACTAAAACTACGTAGTAGTCTTAGTTTACCTATTTATTTAATTTAAATACGTATTTAAGAAAGGTATATCCATGGCATGTTACAGCAACTTTTTCGTCAAAATGGACTGACTGAAAGTGCTACTTTATAAAAGCGATTTTACACTTTTTTATAATTTTCTCGAAAACAGCTCTAACGATTTTGATAAAACTTGCTGCAAGTATTTTATTTACGCATAACTTAAAAATTAGGCATTTTGCGGTGAATTATGTATGGAATTGTATGAAAGGTAATTAAATTATCTAAAAAACAAAAAAAGAATCATCAAAATTGGACCAATATTGGCAAATTTACAGCGCATCGGACTGACAGGAAGTGGTAATTATATCACTGATTTTACTCTGTATTACAATTTTTTCGTAAACGGTTTTAACAATTTTGATGAAACTTGCCTAATATCTTCTTAAAGCTCTTTAACTTTTTATGTATGTAGTATATCAACGAGAAAAAATTATAGCAAAAAGAAAATGTTATTTGCGCATAACTCAAATACTAGATATTTTATGGTAAATTTTGTATGAAATCATATGAAAGGTAATTAAATTACCTAAAAAACAAACAAAAAAAAATTTAAATTGAGCCTCTATTAGTAAAGATACAGCGTATCTCATAAGGACTACTGACCCTAGATGGAAAACCGAGCGTGTCCGGAAGGAGACGAATGCCACCGAACCTCCTCCTACCAGGCCGCCAACCTGTCGTTAGGAAAAGGCTCTTTAACTGTGGTATTGTAACAACATAATAATACAAATTAACTTAATAATTTCTACTTTTAATTATTTAATGTAAACGAAATGATTCCATGGAAACTAAATGGAATTTCCGTGGAAACTAAACCGAAACTTTCAAAATATATTTTCAGCTTGACAAACCAAAAACATTTTGTGTACAGAATAGTTGTACTAAATGTATTTAAAAAACTAATTAATTATACTTTTATGAGAAAAGACATGAAGAAGTGCATTCTACGGAGTTTATTTAGAGTAGTGTTTAAGTGAACTCTATAATCTTACCAACCTACAATTCCCTTACCAACCTATAATAATCTTAAACATAATTATTATAGGTTGGTAAGGGAAAGTTGTGTGATGCGCATACCGCACCAGATGGAAAATTTAAATAAATAATATTTTTTGTATTTTATTTGAAAGAATATATATATATATATATATATATATATATATATATATATATATATATATATATATATATATATAACTATAATAATAAAAACAGATAACGAATAGGTATTGAAATCCTATGTATAGTTTCCCGGATCTTTATTTAAGTAATTACGTATGCGATTTTTGTCAAAAACTAATATTTGTACAATTGATAACATAAATATTTCTTTATTGTGATTAATTATTTCGTTTTTTAATTAGGTCAATAGGCTGAAAAGGAAAAAATGAAAACAAATGCAAAAAATTCTCAAATATCTGATGTTCATGAAAACAAAAAACCTCTTGGTCTATTCTGAAACGTATTTATAATTTCCAATTATTAAGGAGACTAAAGAAAATCGGCAAACGCGAGAATATAAAACTTTAAAAGTACCTATATTCTGAGTTAAACATTTTTACATGCTTTTAGCGATATTGAATGTTGCTTTTTAGAGTTTAAGTCACTGTTCAATAAAAAATTAAGAATCTTATTCTTATACCAGACGAAATGATTTAATTAAAGACTATATTAATGATAAATCAGTGAAACCAAATACTATAGCCATAAATTGGATTAAATAAAATCATAATCATAATAAAAAACAACATATCGTCGTTTCCATGGTAAACTTATGAATGTGAAAATCACTACTTTTCTGGAGAGCGAAAACGGTTATGTTCTTCAGTATATAAAGGCCGATTTCGATTAATTAATATTTCTTTATTGATGTTGTATTTCTTTTATGTCATGTGTAACTATTGTTATAACTTGATAACAATACGCATATTCGTTACTTTCATATGGAAGCTTCAGACTTACAAACTTTTTTCATAAAAAGGCAACTGCGATTTCACCACTTTCTAATGCCGTAACAGATTTGTAACTTTACTACTACAGCTTCTTTCAACCGAAATACTATTGAAAAATAACAAAAACAAAAAATCCAATTTTTCATATTCGTAAGTTCCCACGGTATGAATGGTACACAGGAAAAACTCCATCCTTAATTTTTTTTTCAGGAGAATGAAGTTATATTCTTTTTCCCCTGATCAGCTGTTCTTTACTGTATAAAAACTAGTTGACATTTAAACTGTTTTCTTCTGAACAGTATACATTATTCGATTCTTCTTTCATAGAACTTCAATATTGTACTAAAATCACAAAACTGAAAACAAAAATGTATATAGTCAGTTACGTAATTGATTGTACCAAAATCAATATAAAACCGCAATCAAATTTTGCTTTGAATTGGACTGAAAACCAACCATCCTTGAGGTAAAATTTAGGCAGTTTAGATCGTACAAGATCATTGAACTTGATTATTTTCATTAGCCAAACTTTCAAGCCGTATTGAACAATGACTATTGAATGAAAGCAGGTAAGAATGCCAACAGGATTAAAACATTTGATTGTAAAACTATTTATAATCTGTATAATCCCACGCGTCAGACAAGTCTTCAAATCAAACAAGATTACGAAAACTGCCTATAAAAATAAAGAATCTCACGACTTATGTAAGACACACTGAAAAGAAGAAAGATTGCGTGCTGAGAAAATACGTGGGCGTGACCAGAGAGAGACAAGTTCATTGGGTCACCACTGCCAAGGACAACTAGTGGTGTCATGTCCGAGCTATGTAATCTCACGGAGACTTAATGGTCAATTACTACAAGGTGACTGGGTAATAAAGTTAATAGCTATTAAAACTATTTAATGATTTTATGCCAACTTAATGGTTATGCCAATTCGTTTACCTTCCTTCCTTCCTCTATCTCACTCACACTCACACTCACACTCTCTCTCTCGCAAACGTTTGTACTAGGAGGTAAGCATAGGCTCGACCACCCGTTTTTTTCCTCAACCCTATGGCGGAACAGGTTATAGAGACAGCGCGTACCCTAGGTAGGTATCTAATCCGTGTACATAGGAGGCCCATTATCTTTCCAACTGGAATATCCCTTTCCTTACAAGATAGGTTCTGTGATTAGGCCCTTCCGATTCATTTCTAGAAAAGTATTCCTAGGAAAAGGTCCAAGTTGTCGGAATGATCCGTCCGGGTATTCTGGAAAAAGTATACAAAGCTTCAACGCTTGCATCCTTAGTGTCGTAACAAAATATTTGCACTTGACCGATGTAAATGGCAAAGAATTTAAAAGGAAAAGAAAGCGGCCAGTGCTCAATATTAGAATGTCGTGCCATCCGGAAGAAAGACTGCACGTGATCGGTTGCCATAAATCGGCTCGATAAGATCTAAACTTTCTACCCCACTATAAAACCTTTCATTGATTTGCAGAATGTTCAAGAATAAAGAAGAAAGCTTCAACATAATCTGGAGGGATTTTTCAAGTAAAAGTACTTACAAAAAAATAATTCAATTAGAAATACCGAGGCGACAATGAAATGAAAATCTCAATCACTACAGATTTTTTACATGTAAACATATGGGGCATCGTCATGACACGTCATATGTGTAACTATATTACACTTACAAAATAATTTAATTTTTCATTTCTTCAGTTGTAGTGATTTAGGCCTCCAAATCTCTTTTCAACACTATTAGATGAGCTGTTTCAAGTGATGAAACTGAAGCAAGTTACTCAACAGCGGAAAAAAAGAAAATGATCAAGTTAAGAATGGCGGGCTTAGCCAGGTGAAAGTAAGAGCACCAAAAAGAGTCTCACCCTCCTCAGTGCTCGGCTGAACACTAATTGAACAAGCCAGTGTTATGTAACCTCTTTGATGGCTGCCTTCATGGCTCGTTAAGTCCCGACAATATTCGTGTCGTCAGCGGGAATCGATTTTATTAACGATCCACTCCGCTAATTTTACTGTTATTAATGATACTCTGACCCTCAATCGGTGCCGTGTATATCCTACTAGGCTATTTCACATTTGCATTTCATTATGGGCTTGGAATCTATAATTAGATCTTTTACTCCAAAATTCCTCCACCTAGGTTGTGTTGAACCTTCTTGATTCCGGAAACTAATGAATGTTTTAACACTAGAGGAGAAAGTTGAGTTCTTTATCGCGACGATTTAAGGCCATCCCAATCAGGTGCAGTCTCTTTTCCGAATGGCACGACAGTCCATTATTGAGCACTGGCCGCCTTCTTTTTCTATAAATTCTTTGCCAACTAGATCGACCAAGAGCAAATATTTTATTCCGACACATAGCATACATGCGTTGAAGCTTTGGATACTTTTTCCAGAATTCTGAAAAAGATAGTCAATTCTGACAACTTGTACAACAATCGTTCAAATTTGGGGTGATTTTTAAAAATACGCTAAGGATGGATTATATTTTGCAGTTCTTATTGTTATTATAATCCTGTTTCTATTACTGGTCCCATGCGTCCCAAAATGTTTCATCGAAAAGCTTTGAAGATAGCTTTCTAACCATGATGAAAAATATATAATAAATGTATTAGGAGTAGAAATTTTGTTATTTCTTAAATGATATATATCTGCTTAATTAGGAGAAGTTGTCATTCCTTGTATTTCCAAGGGTCTTAAAATTGACAAGGTTCATAATTCATCATTAAGATTCACAATTACTAACAGTATTACCACAAACAGAGACAACAGTCATGCTTGTAATAAGAAAATTACATTATAATGTATGTCATACTAAATTGAACCTCCAAAATAAAGTCAACTTCAGAACAGGAAGGCATCGGAAACTCAACTTCCCTATTTAAGATTGGTTTTTATAATAATTTAAAATTAATCTATCATCAAATTGCTTAATTTTTTCCTTAGTGAGTTAGTTAATGTAATAATTAATGGACTATTTAGCTTTATATTTAATTAACAGATTAATTTGATAATAATAGGTAAACTTTCTTAATACTTCAATCAAATGACAGAAGACAAATAAATAAGATATTAAATTTTAATGAAGCATATTATTAGAGTATTAAACACATGACGCTAAATTACGTTAAGTTTTGTAAAAACTATTACCTACATTTTTATTATTATAAAATGAGATTGCTGGACTATTATTTAATATCCTTAAATGCATAATAATAACTTCAAAAATATTTCAAAAAAATATAGCTCGAAATTTCCTCGTGATCACAGACCAAAGTTTTCCTAATTTACTATATAAATTACCTTAGTCTACTGTCAGGCCTTCTACTGTCGACAGGCCTGAAACCAATCAGGAAAACGATTTAGTTAGAATCTGACTTAAATCAGCGGGGTTGGTCGAGCTAAAAATAGTTCCACTTGGATGAATACTATCTATCTGAAAACCTCTTGGCTTGATCAATTTCGACAATATCCTTTATTGGCTAACTTTTTGACGACCTATATTTTAATTTAAAAAAAGAAACATTTTAGGGCGGCTTAAAGCCAAGCTATCTCATCCGCAGTTTCCTAATAGTTTTGTTCTGCCAAGGTTTCAAAACCTACCCATGAGATATAGCGTAAATATAACCATAATAAAAATTAATCAAGGGTGCACCCTTCGAGTTTGACGGCTATACTACAACTCTTTCAAAAGATATAAATAAAACAGTTAAATTAATAGCTTGGTGAAAGTTAAAGTTCGCTAATGTTCTTTAATTATTCGTATGAAATTTTTGTTTATAATTTCTCACCATTTAGTAAGAAAGTTTCCAAGTTAACCGGTCGAAAACCCAGACCCTTTTAAGTCATGAAAAGTAATTATTTTAACCAGGTAATTTCGAAGACTTATCTCCTCTCAATGTAATTTGAGTCAATTTTCTACAAAATATTTCTATACCATTAGCATGGTAGTTTTTTTAATTTTCAATGATAAAAAAAATTTTGATTGAAAATTTTTTTTAAAATTTGTGTACGTTTATTTCTACATTCCTTATATTATTGATTAATAAAAATTATGATTATCTAAAAAATTATAATATTTTCGAATTCATAGTTTTATTTAGCGATTTTCTAATTGCAAAGTTTGTGACACCTCAGAAAATCTGTCATTGAAATTTACAAAAAGGTACAATCTAAGGAAATATCATTAATAACAATATTTTGAAGGCAATATAAATATAAGGATATGCTATCGAAACCATAACTTCTTTATAGTTTGAATAATCCACTATAAGGCCAGAATATGAACGTCAAGATGTATTATGACCAGAATGGAACCGACGGCACATAGTGCACATAATTTATTTAAAATAAAGTAAAATTTATTCACCAATACCATAAATGCTGTAAATTTTAAATTACTTTATTTAAAATGTAATGAATACTGAGAATATTATATATACCTGCTGCTTTGTTTTGAGCCCACAGTGGTTTTCGCCGCTCATCTGGAAAAAAAAGAAGAAATACAATAATGTTATTTCATTTGAAGGGACAGGCTTCTTTAAGAATTCGTACTTAAGTATTGTAGTCCAAGTGAAATCATACTGAAAGTGTTAATTTCGATTTAAAGTTTATTATGCGATGAAAATGACTGTAGAGCAAAAATATGATGGATGAGCTAATAGGTCATGGAAAGAAGTAATGAATTTTATTTTAATTAATTTTTTTACAATATCCTGGCAAGCAGACTACTACGAGCCACTGATAATGAGATGTTTAATCAAATCAGCTACACAAAGTAACTTAAAAATGCCCATTAAGATCACCACTCATTTAATCAAACATATGTTATATGGATTGTGCAGAAATAGCTGACTCATTTTAAAGGGCTGTAAAAAACAAACTAATTTCTCTAGAAAGAAATAAACTGGTATTTTTTTCAAAAATTATTAATAGTTAATATAAAATTATAATATAATTAATTCATTGAATATGAAAAATTAATTTCAGAGGTTATTAAAAATTACATCTTCCAAATGTCAACCGTTATTGGCGTTCCCGTCAATTTTCCCTCACGCTTCAGATCATTTCTGGTACACTAGTATTCATTTCTTGCCTGATTTTCTCCTTTGAGTCTTTCGAAGAATGATTTTGGTGTGCAAACTCCTTGTCCTTGAGAAAAAAAAAACATGTAGTTAATCTGTGCAAGCCAATCCAAGTCTCCCCACAAAGGGTTCAATCTTTCACAAAATATTTCCCTCAAAACTCCAAGCGAACGTCGAGATTTGTGAGCAGTGGAGATCTGCATCGATTTCATCCAGCTTAGGGCAGGGAGGGGACCAAGACAAGTAGGGGCCCTACGAGGCTGCTTAGTGCCCTATCGTTTAATCCGCCCCGTTAAGCGGTACAAATTTCAGGAACTCCTCCAAAAAAGTTTCAACTTAGAGGCCATAACTTCAACATTTTTTTTTTTTATTTGTTCAATTATTTTGTGGAGGATTTTTTTTTTATAACCTTGACGGTAATTTTCAGAATCTTTAACTTAAAACATTTTAAGAATTTGGAGCCCATTGCTATGGGGAGATTCTACGCCGCTGAATGTTCCGCTCATCGTTTAATCCATTCCCTAAGTTAAGTTAGTTTCCAGGACGTAGGACAGTCTCAAACATGTGCACGCAAGAGTAAGAGTTCCAGGTATCATTTTATATTTACCCTTCCTCCTTTAAAAAATTATTGGCGCCAAACTCGCCAAAAACCGCCCACAGTGCCATCCCGAAATGTGCCAGTTATTTCTCCAGAAATTACTATGTAAAAGATTGATGGAAAATTTCAGGGAACGCGTCGTGAATGCATAGTCGATAACAGCAAAAATTTGGAAGATGCAATTTTTAAAACTCACTGAATTAAAACTATTGTA
Source organism: Rhaphigaster nebulosa (assembly GCA_948150685.1). NCBI lineage: Eukaryota > Metazoa > Arthropoda > Insecta > Hemiptera > Pentatomidae > Rhaphigaster > Rhaphigaster nebulosa. The sequence continues at coordinate 134,126,760 of OX411306.1, forward strand.
AATGTATTTTTTGTAAATAAAACCATTATTCTTCTAGAGATATTGATTTATTTTTAAATACCTTCAAAATGTGACAGTTATTACCGCACTGTATTATGTAGTATATGGTGTATATTAAAATATATACCTAACCATAGTATCAATTGTTAGACTGCTTATATTTCCGCTCTGAATGTGATTTTTTTTTTTTCTTCTAAAACGATTTTGTAGATTAGGAGAACGAATGAAAGGTTCTAAGAAACAGACTACAACAATATTGTGATTTTTTTTTACTTAAAGGACAGTTAACGTGAAAAGACACTTAAAGTGAAAATTAAGTGAAATTTCGAACAAAACAATAAAAATATTCAACGTCATATCTCTAATCTATTTACTTTAGGCAGTCTAGGGAATAAAACTAATAATAAATTTCTTGGTTATGCTCCAATGCCTCTATCATTTGGTATTTAGCATGTTTGCAAGACTGCATCAAAGAACCTATCCAGCCATCCTAATCTTCTGGTTCAGCCCCGGTAGCTGCAATCATTCGTATAAACATCTAAGGTTAACGTGACAGGCACCAAGAAATTAGAACTCTTGTAAAATACGCTCTTGAAGGTCCGGACTTCAGGCAACTTCTCTACTTGACCTGGATCTGTCGCGACCTCACTAAACTTACCTTAGCTAGCGAATAAAACCCCTCATCATCAAATGAAGCCACATTGGATCAGTGTAAGTTTGTCATAAAATTGTCTAAATTTAGTCCTTATATATTCGTCAGGCACTTGAAAGTCTGTAATGGTTGAAAAAGTATGATGGTTTTAGATTGAGCTGTTTGTGATTTTTTTAATTAAGACTTTTATATTTGATAAGAATAATTAATGTATCTAGCATAAATGCAAGATGAAAATTAATCTAGTATAATTACGTAAGGAAACTACACCAATAATTATGCATTGGTCTTAAGTATTTTTTTAATCCTTATTGTTTTAGAGAAGATTTTTCTCTGAAGGATTTTTCTCTGCGTATACTAGAGGATTCTTTATTTGCCCAAGGTTTAGCTATTCGTCTAATTCTATAATATCCACAACTGTAGTGGAGTGTATCTGGTAAATCTGATGATCGTTTCTTGTTTCTTCAAAATTTGGACGAAATAATAAAAAATTATCGTTATATTTAAGCTAATTATACAAATTTGTCCACGGAGGAAAGGGGAAAAGTCAACTTTTTTAGAATAAGATAATAAAAAGAAAAATGGTCGGTTTGTTTGATGAAAACTCGTAGACTGAAGACAGTAGGAGCACCAAATTTTAAAACTTGATTTTCTCGAAATGTATTACGGGTGAATCTCTCGCTTTCTTCCGTGGACTCTTCATATATTCTCACCATCTTGTTCAGGGGAGGAAAACAATGAATGAATTGAATTGATAAAGTAGTTACTGGAATTCAACTTTATTAACTTTTTCGGACGAATGAAGAAATATATGATTTTTTTTTCATGTATTTAAAAAATCTCCAGAAATGTTGGCTATAACATTACATCAGCAGAGAAAAAATATTTACGATTTCCCAGTGCGTTCTTTCACACTATGAAATTGTTTTGTTTGCAGTATAATTCATCCTCAGAATGATAACAACAGCATTGTGTTCCTTAGAAACCATTGTTGCCAATAGGACCATTGGCCTTAAAGAATGCCAGGGTAATTAACCAGTAGTCACAACCAACATTACTTTTAAATTAACCAGCTCGAACGTTACTTTTGAAATGTGTAACAACAAGTTTTTGAATAAAAAAACTAAAACCAAGAAGTATGGTAAAAAAAAAATTACAGTTTTGAATAAAATGTAAATATTCATTTAATGACCCAGTTAAAAAGTACGCTTAATTACAGTATTTTGGTTATGAACGGGGTTTATTAATTGTAATCAACAAAGAATAATAAATAAAATCCAAACAAAAATTCGGTTCATTGTTCACGTCTGGCAATGAAATATTAAGATTGCACCGGATAACATACTTCTCCTACCATAGGGTAGCTCTAATAGTTAATCGCTTTAAATTGATTTTTTCTCCTGTCTTCATGACTAATCATTGTAACCAAATATTCAATAAATTAAATCTACTCAGTTGTAAATGAATCCCTACAGTTAGAAATCATTTTCATTCAATCTATGAACACTTTCACGACAAATTACATAGATACAGCAACAAACAGGCACATGACATAACCAAAATTAAAATTCCAGGCCTCCCTCGGTGAAGACTGAAAAGAAGTTGGATGAGGGATCTCTTAATCTAACCAGTAAGGCATAATTAGCAAATCTGGATATTGCACCGCTGGGTGCTGGCCTTATCACGTCAATTATCATTGTAATATCATATTTCCCAATTATTATGTAAATTATAGGTACGAATAAAAGGTTTAAGTTAAAGAATAAAAATAATATTTGCTCAGAAATATTTATAAGAAGTTTCATTACTACGTTTTTGCTAAAAAAAAAAATGGAACATTTTTATTTTAACGTTTTATTCATTAGTAATCTCTTTAATAACAACTTAATATTTTAAAAATTACTATCTATCACATTATATATATATATATATATATATATATATATATATATATATATAAAACAATATATATATATATATATATATATATATATATATATATATATATATATATATATATATATATATATATTTCCCACTTACTATAAATACAGCAATGAAAAGTAATATGTGGTACTTACGTATTAAATAGCCGACTTCAGTTCTATTGTTATCCGCAATAACCTCACACTGATACTAATCTATCTATTATATTTTCACTTACTAATAAATACAGCAATAAAAAGTAATATGTGGCACTTATATTACCTGCCGACTTAAGTTCTGTTGTTATCCGTCATTGTCTCACACTGATATTCTTTTTAGTTGACATCCGCATGATGATATAGAAGGATCAATCTAGTTAGGGATTGATAAAATCAATCCCTAATTAGCCATTATTTTTGTTCACATTTATGGGAATTTATGTTACGGCGTTAAAAAATTAAATTTTAATTACATTTCATCACTAAAATTCCTTTTAATAAGTATAGAAAAAAATGGAATAAACTCAAAACTTTGAATTTATGTGACGGTGTTAAAAATTCGTAATCATTGGGATTTGTTATTAAAGTTATTACTGCTTTAATTAGATCACAGATATCGACTTCCGCTCACTCAAGAGATATTCAAATTAATTGACACAACTTATTGAAACGAATTAAAATAATAGACAAAACAGAGAACTTATTAGAAACGATGCATCCGTGTATGTTATAAGTAATACCAGCAAAACTGTGGTCGACCGTTTAGTAGGTCCTAATATGTTTTTATTCGACATGTAAACGTATTTATTTTACAGAACTAGCAAAAGTAATCTGAGCAAAGAGTACATCAAATATTTAAAAGTTTTTTGATGCAGTAAAGAATCAATAGAATTTTTAATTGTATTTACACCGCGATTGTCTAGTTATTATTATTATTTTTTTTTTTTTATCACACGAGCAATCCAGTTTCTGAGAATGAAGAACTAGGGGTTATACGAAATTTTACTTTGAAACTGAAGTCATTATGAGTTTCTTAAAAAGCATAATCAAAGTAGAATATGTTGATAATTCCATGGGTTTTGTTTAGTCTGGTAAGATTCAGCATGAAAAATTTCCACATTTCTCATACATTTATGACGCACGAATATGAATTATACTAAAGCAGGAGCTGCAATGTCAGTATTGTTTTTTATATTTTAATTTTCAAACATTATTCAGTTGATATTATTAATTCAAAAAGTTTTTCTGAGGATTACAAGTGTATTTCAAGTAAAGTTAGTTCAGCCTATTTGTTATTCCAGCAGTAGAGCAAGGTGTAGTATTTGTCTGAAGGCAGTTAATTACTTTTGTTGCAATTATACTTTTAATTAGTATTTATATGGCTGAAATTTGGAATGGTATATATTTTTAATTCATTAACATTAAAAATCGACTTAGATCTTTCTCATTTTAAGTAATTTTTACGGCTCTTTTACTATTAATATATTTTTCTACTGCATATTGATTTTCCTATTTTTAAAATGAAGATGAATATCACACCTAGTTATGATCATTATTACTGATTATTACCATCCATAGTAATGACTATTAATGTTTTTAGGTTCAATTAACTATTTCCAATCAATATTTTCAACATTTAGTGCTATGCTTGGTAGCTGCAACATCTGTTAATCGAAAAATCGTAACTAAGGGACATGGTAACTTAGTAACAATACGTGACATAGTAACTGAGTAACAGTAAGTGACATAGTAACTGAGTAATAATAAGTGACATAGTACTGCAGTACTATGTCCAGTACCATTACTGCAGTAAATTTGCCGAGAAGATAACAATCATGAAGGACAGCTCAGCGTTCCTATAACGAGCACACACAATTGACGTTTATGGCTTCCTGGCACACGTGGATGTCAGGCATGTCTCTGTTGATGTCTTCTAAAACGGATTTGCCATGAGAACATAATTCATAAGAAAACATTAATGAGCAACATTACAAAATTAACTTCAGATAATCACATAGTAGTTATATAATTTTTTTTTGTCTTCGCATATTAATTCTAATCTGTTAAAAATCTGTTGACTCTCCGTAAATTTGGCTATATAGATATAGATATTATATAATTAATTTCTAAATAATAAGAAACGATCTAAAACGATAATGTTTTTCAATTCTCGAAATAATTTTTTAATGTATAATTTCTAAAATTAGTTGGGAAACATGTCACAAATATGTTTTTCTCCCCATATATTCAAACTAAAGTAAGTGGAATTTTGATGGGTCATTTTATTTTTATGAAAATTTCAAAACTTTTTTAAAAAATCTATATATTGCGATGAATAATCTACACAATTGCAGGCCAGAAAATCTTCGTTATTTTATTATTTCCTTATATAGGCGTCTATATTTAATTTTCATTATATTAACCAATTTCTACTATATAGGGAAGTTATTATAAATATAATAAATTAAATAGTGAACAGTACAACTTCTCATTAAATATAAAACCTATATTTTTATATTTTTCAAAACCACATTTTTACCGACGTTTCGAAGTATTCCTTCGTCTTCAGGTTATAAGTTTTCTACAATACAACATAAGATTTTGACAAAGTAAATTATATTGATGGCAGGACATTTGGGGAGTTAATAATGTAAATTAAAGATAATTGAACTATCTTTAATATAGTAACCTATAGATTTTATTGTTTTAAGTTATAAATATTTGGTTTGGATTAATTGTATGTTGTATTGTAGAAAACCTATAACCTGAAGACGAAGGAATACTTCGAAACGTCGGTAAAAATGTGGTTTTGAAAAATATAAAAATATAGGTTTCATATTTAATGGGAAGTTGTAATGTTCACTATTTAATTTATTATAATTAATTTTTATTTTTGGTATATATGCCTTATACATATATATGCCTTATACTTATATATGCCTTATACGTCTTGATTGTAAACCAGTTATGCTAGTAGTTACACTAATACTGCTATATATAAACTGGTAGATAGTAGTTTTTAAAATAATAAGCTGTTAGTAAAAAAAAATGACTAGTGAAGAAAACATTAAAATAAAAATGTTCTATTTTGTATCAAAAACGTTGTAATGAAACTTCTAGATATATTTCATCATAAAAATTACTTTCGTATTATATAAGATTGGCCAAAGTAATTGAAATAGCATTATATAAATTGTAATATAAAGAATAGTATTTGGGTTAATTATTACTTCATTTTTTGCCAGACGAAAGGGACACTACCCGTCCTTACGGCCACTGAGTGGCATTCTTTAAAGAAAAACGTTTTACTGTAAGCTTGCAGCAATAATTGTAACCAGACACGCAAAGTTGTTCCTCAGGCTTGGACTGGTCAGTTTTTCCTTAAAGGATTCCCGAAGCCATTTAGTGAGGTAATTTTAAAAATACACACAAATATGATAAGCAAGGTTCACGCAACATTATCATGAATTTTAAAAATATTAAAATAATTTTGAAATTGGAGTTGTTTTTATGTTAACTTTATTTTTTATTCGAACAGCTTTTCGATCATGAAATATGCTTGTATATATTTCGGAGTTCCAGTTAAAATTTCCCGGAGATGAAAAAAATATTACGTTATGCAACTTTATTAAGATTTAAAAAAAAAAAAAATATTTCTTTTCTACGAGGTTCTTAGACATAAATCCTCGAGTAGATGAACAGATATAAAACTGTGGGACAATTGCCGAACAATCGGGGGAGGAAGAGGACAAGATTATGGAGCTGATTGGACAATCAATAGCTCTATTTCATTCACTCAATCAGATTGCCCGCTGCTTTTATTACTACAGACCATTTCTAATTCGGTGATGAGTGGTCAATTAAATTATTATAGGAACATGATGATTTAAATTTTGTGAATTACATAATTCAAAATCTCAGTTTAGATAACATTTTAACAAAACGTAGGTTCGTGTGAATTGTACATAGGTATAACTATAATTATATAGGTATATCACAGGCACATACTTGCTTTAAATACGGAATTCCAGTTTGGAACAACACATACGCGCTCAGCCCATTTTGGGAGACTTGGTTTTTCGGACTCAGGGTACCTTAAAATGTGCATCTCCGTTGAACATTGGAATCCGAAATTTTTCACGATCGCAATACTTTCCCTTACTATATATCTCATATATAGGCAAGTGAAAGTAAAAATACAGATTTTCAGTATACAAGATAAATCTATCAATTTATATTATTTTTACTAAAATGTTCAGAAATACAGAAGTATGATTCCTCCTAAATTTAAAAAAACAATCATACTATTATTTAAAAAAAGAATCTTAGATAGTAATAGATTGTCTGGAGTGCGAAAGGTATTATCTCCAGTAAAAATAGAATCGGAAAAGCTGCATTGACGCACGAAGAATAAATTTCATCACCATAATATTAATCTGAGACGATCATTAACAATAATCATAAAAATTCTATACTGACCTCAAATTCGAAATACGTGTAGGGTGAGCACGTGAATGATTGCGTGCTGATCTTAGCTAAGGTCAGGGTAGTTGAAACATAGCTTAATTAAACGAAAATTTGAAATTATATGAGAACAGAGCGCAACATTAAGGGACAAATAAAAGCTAAGTTGTAATTTTGAACAATAGAAATTGTGGACTAAAGTTCAGGTTCAAAGTAATAAAGTTCGTTATAATCTAAAATTATAAGTTTGTTTTTCGAATGAAAAACAATGTTGGATAATCGTATTTATATTGCTACGCAATGAGTTTACATATGTTTTTTTTTCATTGTCCCTTATAGTAGTAAATGATTAAATACTCATAAGGGACTCTACTAGTCAAGGGACTCTACAGAATCTACTAGATTCAAATCTTCTTTTTGATGATTTTGGCATATTATTTTCAAAAATAGACCTTTGTAATCGACCAAGAAATTTTTTTTTAATCCCCCTCAAAATTTGAAGTTTTATGTTTCAAGATACGTAGATTCTAAATATCGAATAAAAAAAATCCGTCCGTCAAACATTTTTCATAGTTTATCAAAAGATGATGAAATTCCCTACAAAAAAAAAATATATATATATATATATCATTTAAATCGGATCAGTATTAGCTGCGATTTAGGTTCTTGGTATTTCCTTTTTTTTCTCACTGAAGTACACATCCAATATTTTCCTCTGTACCATTTGACCCTCTGATTATATGTCCTAATCATCTCAGCCGACACAGTTTCTTCTCAGCACTCCCAGTTCGGCACTATCACCGCGATCATCTTGGGACAAGTTCCTGATTTCTGCTCCTTAGGTGCCTACTACTTTTCTGAACTTGGTTGATATCTTTTATAAAATATTTTGCACGTATTCCTTTCCCGAAACACTCCAAATGCTTATTTGAAAGATAATCTAATTATCTAAACTTTAAACCAAAGCAATACGGAAAGTCCTGTGAATAGACAGACCAGATATTTTTGAAATACTACTATTGGAAATAATAAACAATTGTGTAATAATTTGCAGCGTTTTCCTTTTACTTTCTAAGGAACTTATGAAGTTAAGATAAATTCTATGTAATTTTGTTTTTGTTCATTAAATAATTAAAGTGATGGGGCTCACTAATGTTTTGTGACAAATTAAACTAACACTAATCTTAAACTAAATTCATTATTTGATTTTATGATCACTGCACTGAGTTCTGCCACCGTTACGGGAATGGAGTTGGTGTTAATGCATGAAACAGGAGGTTTGTAAGGCACTTCAGTGATTCCAAGAATTTAATATGCCTCCACTTGGTGAATTCGGGACTGTTGGAAGTTCTAGAAAGAAGTGGAGGTATGGTGGCTTTTCCTTCATCAGCGACGTTGTTCGGACCATCTTCCTTAACATGGTGTCTTGGAAGCGCTGTTGATGACGCAGCTAAGGTGGTCAAACAGCGGAGCACTATAAAGAAGTTCTGGCCGTATATTGTAAATGGTCAGTAAATGGGATAGAGCAGGCGACGTAAGAAGATGATGTAGACGGTAGGACTTTCTCTTAGACCTTCGCGTGTTTTCTAGTAGACGTTTTGAAGTGCCTCTCCAGTTTCATACTCAGGTATACTAAGGAGTTGGTGGGAGGGATGGCTGAGTTAGCCAATCAGAGAGTCTTAGGCAGTCTCGATGTCTTGCCGCGTTGGTGCGCGAACACCACGCTGTAGGATTTTGCCGGATTTGTCTGGATATTGAGAGTATACTGGTGTTGAATAATCTAAGGGCACGTGTTTTCAGCCTGTCGTAGTGATCGTGTCAGGTAGAGACTGCTACTGTAGATAGCTATGTCGTCTGCTTAGGCCGCGACCGTTGCTTTTCTGTAATTCTTGCCGACTACATCTGCAGTCTAGATCAAGAAAAGGACAGACGAAAGAACTGTCCCTTGTGGAACGCTGCATGTCAGCGGAATAGTGCGGAAATTGTCAACCTGTGCCGAGAGACTCCTGGTTTTGAGGAAAGAGACAATGACGCTGCAGAGCTGTTATGGGCATTCGCAATCCATGAGCTTGCGAGACACAGAATCAAATGCCTTTGTACAGTCTACAATGATCAATGATGTTGCCATATTCTTGTTGAAATTGCATTTCACCTCAGTCTGCAACTTTACCGAGTGGTTTTCGATGCTGAAATAGGGTTGAAATACTGTCTGTTTAAACGGGATGACTGAATGTTCCCCATAAAAGTCTCTGAAAAAATTAAGTATTATTTTCTCGTGTAGACTTTTGCAAGATGTGTCAACAGAATAATGGGCCTGTAGTGGCCTGCCTGTTCTCCGGTCTTGCTCGGCTTTAGGAGTGGATAAAATATTGCACGCTTTCATTTATGCTTTCAGTAAGGTGGACGATTCCTTTTCGAGAGAGTTACTTTCAGAGAATTGTCTGCACTCCATCATAGCCACAGGCCCGGTTCCCTTAGGCTCTTCTCTTGAATTTGAGCTTATTTGAGCATATAAGCATGTAATTCTTCTCGCTGGCCACATCTGGGATTGGGAGATGTGCCTCCTGTCCGCACTTCTTGCCGATAGTGCTCCGCATGTAGCTCGGCTTGTTCTAGTCTAAAGTCTACTTGAACACATTTATATCTATATACAATACTTACATTCTGCCCAAGGGAACACCGAACCAAGATTTACCCTCCAAATATGTGGGGGGAGCAAAGCAGTTCTCCGGGAGATCCCAACGCTTCTCTTCCAGTCGCGTCACTGGTATTGAAAGCCACTGGAAACTGGGAGCCACTTGAGCCGCAGACGCTCAGGCCTTGAGTAGAGAAGCTGACCATTGCCAGAACTCCAATAATATATTTACAAAATGTCTTGGGGCCACTGCCGCTTCAACCTTCGAGAAGGGTTATAGGGATGGTTAGAGCTAGATAGGAATTGTGCTAAAGGATTAGGATGGAGTGTGAGGTTCTTGTGAAAGTTGGAGAATTAGTATGGAATAAGGTCAAGGACATATGGGATATTGAGGTCGTGATATTTGGTCTTGTTTGAAACATAATATGGAGCATTGACTATTGTTCGAAGGACTTTAGACTGAAAAGAGATTCCAAATAGATTGAAGAATGGTCTTGTAGATTAACATTATTAATAGATCTTGGTCATGTAGATTGATATTATTTATTGTCAATTGAAAGATGAGAGGTTCTATTCAGTAGTCTGTGTAATTGGTCATATCATCGGTTAAGGTATTGTCTTTTAAGCCTAGTATGTGGGATTCATATTAATCTTTTGTCCAAAAGGAAGCCCAGATACCAAACTGTGTCTGAAAACGGAAGTGGTATGGAGTTAATATGTATTGGTATGAATTAAAGATCAGAACTTCAGTTTTACTACGGTTGTAATAACGTTGAATTTGGATAAAATTCTGAGGAGTTATGAAAGCTCAGTAAACGGCGGACATCCACACGAAAATAATAAAAAGAAAAGAAAAAAATTCTATTTTTTGATTTCCACGAAAATTCTTATTTAAGGGTTTTGAAATCCAAGCAGAGCAAAGGAAAAAACAATAATATAAAACACTGTTGAAATTATATAAAATAACTTTTTCTTTTTTCGGCTCATAGGAAGCATTGAGAAAACCAAAAGCATTGAGAAAAAATCAGATATATGTCTAATATTTTTCGACCTAATATCACCAAAAACAATTACAGTTAAATCGGTGATGCCGCGTTCGTATCCTCCCGTCGTGACTAAAACTAATGAAAGAGCACAATGCACTTCTGATACCTTTCGTTTCGACGTCAGCTTTCAGGGTTAGGTTAGGAGTTACAATCGCATGTGGACGCATGTGATTTTTTTGTTCTACATTACAAAGAGATATTTTTGAATTGTGCAACCCCTTGCGTAAGATCGTCATAAGATTACAGAATCTGACATTGCATAAGGTGTAGTAATAGCATCGTTGAAATAATGTCGTGGGATATCTTCATATACTATTAAGGCCATAAATCGGTCTTCAACTTAGTTACTTTTACGGAATTACTGAGCACTTATTAAACGATTTAAAAATCAGAGTTCTATTCTTGAACTTTTGTATTAAAAAATAAGATCTCTTTACTTTGTTTAACGCCTCCTTGATAAGTTTTTAAGAAAGAATAATTACTGACTATAAAATAAGAGAGGTACATTGTTTCTTTAAGTTTATAATATCATTCTCTTATTTTATTTTATAGTCAGTAATTTCTTTCTTAAAAACTTATCAAGGAGGCGTTAAACAAAGTAAAGAGGTCTAATTTTTTAATTCAAAAGTTCAAGAATAGAACTCTGATTTTTAAATCGTTTAATATGTGCTCAGTACATTATTTAAGCGATTTTAATACAAGTTCATTATTTATTATTATAATTTTTTTAGAATTTTCCTCCTATTTGTTTAATCTTCTAAAACCAACAAAGTAAGTAATTATTTGGCAATTAAAAGTTAATATCCGAGCGATTTTCGCATGAAATTGAATTCGAAATTCTGAGACAAAACTAAATTAAATAAATGTAAAAACTTGATAGTCTTGAGGGTACCACGTGGAAGCGAAAGAGCATAAGATATACTGATAACAAATATTATATCGACAAATTAAATTTCTGGCAACAGTTAAAATATTATTTGCCTACAGGAACCGTTTTAAACTTCTAAACTCTTGTCTCAGTCATGCAGATAAAGCGGGTTAACATAACTAATTTTTTTTGTGTGTTAAAAAGTGTTAAAATATGCAGACAGATGAATATGGATCAGGTGTATGGTAATAAGGCTACGGAACCAATGAGCCTACTCCTTGCCGTTGGCTCTTTATTCATCTCATTCGCGCCTGTTCAACAATTGGTACGCATACTATTGTTACGAAGGTAACCCGTTTTAAAACTCAGGTAACGAATCGTTAGACATTATTTTATAATAAACGAACCTCAAAATCTTGTTTGGCAAGCGTTTAAGTCCAGCTTAACAGTTCTTACAATTTATTCCCATGAAATGTTTTAGTTTATCGATTTAGTTTATTTTCATCAGCGCAGGAAGTTGATCATGAGTGTTACGTTACCTATCACATATGCATTTATGCGAATCCATAATTACTACTGGGTCTTAAATCTACGATTTACATAAATATTATCGTTTTACGCATCCTTTCCAGGATTTGGCAACGTTCTCAAGGAAGTGGACACCGTTGCGTGCTTGCTAACGTACGCTAATGCTTTTATATTATAATGACAGTCCACTTTTAAGAACATACCCTCCTCCCTATTCTGATTTTTCCCAAGAGGGAAATGACAATAGTCTTTGTAGAATACTGCTTCCACAGCAACTTCTTACCTGCTAACATTAATTTTATTTTTATATTAAGGTTCGTTTTAGGCACCAAGGTATTTTTAGGAAGCGTCTTCCTGTAATGAACTAACTCTCTTCAAATCAATACTTGGCTAAAAAGTGGGTGGTGATTAAATGTTCTTTTGGGATAAAACTGATAGGACTTGTCCGGCTGGGAACTTTGATTTGAAATACACTACCTAGGCCAACCCAACACTAAAAAAATTAGTGTAAGAGTTAGCCTTAGATAAATCAGTCAGTTGTGCCATATCTCTCAAGAATAATATAATTCATCTACTCAGACACATTTAAATCCCTAGGACCTTTATTTATTTATTTTTTGAATATATGAAGAAAAAGTGAAAATCATTAAAAATGTGCATTTTATATGAATATGCAGCAACTATGAGCGGCCTTCCGAAGATTTTGTAAAATGGCCAAGAGACGTCTTGGAATTCAACTAATTTGTTTATTTGTAATTGTTTATTTGTTTATTTGGTTGTTTTTTAAACCAAAGTTTCTAAACGAAAAAAAAACTTTTAAAAACATTAAACTTTAAATAAGTTACTATTGGAATTTGCTAGTAAAAATGACGAAATTCCCATTTTTAATATGTAAATTTTTCCATCTTCCTCACTCATACATCATCCGCTTTTTGGGCACATCGTCAGTAGAATAAAAGATATAGACTTATAAGTAGACAAAAAAGTCTCCTGAGTTTTTAGTATAGAAGTTCCTCGCCAGAAAACAAATTTCTATGGGATAGTATGATGTAAATTGTATGATTAACCCTTTTATGGATAGGCATTAAGTTATTAATACACCTTTAAGAAAAATACATGAATATCTTACAGCAGACAATATTTATTCATTAATATAGGATTTTTATTGTTTATTGAATGAATCCGTACAAATTACGTTTGTCAATAAATGAAAAAATCAAATCTGGTTCAGATATATTGACCAGATATATACGAGTACTTACTGTAGGGTGCTGATCCATTCGACACTATTAAAAAGGGCAGTAAGTATGTAATTATTTTTAAAAAATCCGTAAGCAGCAGAAGTCCGTCACTAAAGTCTTATTTTCACTAAAATAAAAAATACTAAAAAAAAGGAGGAGTGAGAAAAACGCTGAGACCCACAAAAGACTGTTCCCTAACATAACGAATTTTACCAATACTTTTATTATATTGTTCTGCCTCTTCGCTGCCTTCGATACAGAAAACTCTTCATACCGAATTTCAGCTCATTTGAACCCAACGGGGGCAGCAGGAGTTGAAACAGCCACATCTTTGTTAGTACTGGTCCAATTTCGATGAAACTTCTTTTCTTTTATAGGTAATTTAATTTCCTTAGTTTAATTATTAGAGGTGCGCAAATATTTGAAAAAATCGAAAAACTCGGAGGGGTGGGGAAACCAAGTTGAGACCCCCCAAAGATACATCCCTGACACAAACTCAATTCAAATACAAATTTTCAACTCTATAAACTAATTTGGTGGAGCTGTAGAGATGAGAAAAACTTTAAAACGCGGAAATTACAGGAAAACGTACCGAAATTTTGACTGGAATTTACCTATTCTTTAATGGTCTCGTTCTGCCTGGAAGAAAGTCCCACATACCGAATTTCAGCTCATTTGGCTCAAAGGAGACCGCTGGAGGTGTTCAAATATAGCGGGGAAAAAAATATATTGATCAAACTATGTAGATTATATTCATTAAAATGTTGTGAGTCGTCTCTATTTCATATTTTTATTTTGTTTTGTATTTATTTTTTTTATGTTTCAAGATTCTAACGACCTAAAATAAAACTAGTTAAATAATAAAACGAGAGACTTCAATATCTCCACTTTAATTTCTGCAATAAAACTGATAAATTTAAGCAGATAAAGAGAAAATGTTATCAGTTTAAACTAAAGGAATAAAATCACAATTTGAAAGAAGAAGAAGAGAGATGGGGCGGGAGAGATAAAAGAGCAATAATCATTCAATGAAGCCACTCAACAGCAGATCAAAGAACTCATATAACGGGCAATATACTTCAATCCAACAAAATGGATTATAACCTTTATTTTAATTATTATCAATTATTAATTAAATCATTAGGGCCTAGCAATTGTTTTAGAGAGACTAAGCAAGTTTATTAAGCTATGTTAGATGAACATTGAATTATCTTTGACAGCAACCCTCAATGGATTAACATTCTGTGGCATTGCACACCTCTAAAAGATGATTACAACAAAACCTAACAAACAAGTCAATTAGAAATGAGGGGGTGAAAAGCGATGGGGTAGAAGTGATCTTTTTTTTTTGAAGTGCGTTTTTGAATGGTTGAGGTACAAAACATATTTTTCAAAAGTAGTATTGCTCACAATTCAAGGGATATCGATTTAAGCCAGGAGACGATAATAAGTATGACACAAACTTAAACACTTTAGATTTTATCAAAATGGCTTCTCGCCGCCTCAAATGAGTTTAAAGTGTTCGATTAGGCTTTTCGTGTAACTACGTTTAACAAAGATAATGTTTGTTACATATATATACATCCATAAGTTTGTTAATATAAATTCTACTCTTCACTGTATTTTTACTTTCCTTTTTCTATTGTATATGTAGTATTTCTTTTCTTTTTATTATTTGATTTATTCTTATCTCTCTTGTACATTTTCGTTTTTTTTTAATGATCAGCTGGTTTTACTATAACCTTTACCAGATGTTGTCATGTAACCTCCATATTCCTTCAGTGTATGTATGGATGTCGGGGTTGTGTGCTGTCACTGGTCGGTGTCTTATCGGTCTGCGGATGTGAAATGTGCAGAATATTTTCTTAATATATATGTTTGTTGGTTTTTTTCTCTCCTTCTGTCCTGACGATGTTTAAATTGGCGAAAAATGGGTTAGTTGTTTTCCGTTATTTTAGTTGTTCCCTAGACTTCGTGTGTGGAACTTTCAATTAATATCATATTATTTTATGCTTCTTTTTGAGTTTTTGCTCTTCTATATTAAAAACTATGTTATTTAATAAACTTAGTAAGCTTTGATACCTCGGCAACATGAAACAATCCGACACTAAAAAAACAAAACACAGTACCATAAAAAAATGAGTTGGGTCACGTTGCTTCTAGAGCGATGATTTAATAATGGTTTTAATAAAGGGAAGTTAAACGTAAAAAAAAATAATTAAAAAAATGAAAACTTTGTTATACTACAATTGAATGTCAAAGGTGAGAAGTAAGTAACAATCCTTTTAAAAAGTTATTTTTAAGATATCTAAATGTGGGCAATCTACGCAGTATCACAAGTTTTAAATAACAGTAAAAAAAGGTGTGTTTTTTTTTTCATTCATCTTTAATATCTGTATCCGTAATAATGAAAAGTCTAAGGAGCACTGAAGATTCGATGCCAACACCACCAATCGGTAGCTAAAGACCTACCTTCACCGAACTCCATAAAATCTTCAACAATCATGATCTTTTTATAAATCATCCACGATTCACACCCGTGATGGACAGTAGGATGTATAAAGGTCATGCAAATATAGGAATTGTTTTCACAGTTTAAGTATTTATTAAAAATATATAAATGAAAAGGTAACTCTCTGGAGGTAGGTTTTATATAGTGTTATGACAGGCATATTTGCCTGTAATCAAATTAATGATTATTGGCAGAGAAAAGTATTATTGAAGCTATGCTATTTAAGTTGTTACCTTCATAATGGTCTAAGGGGCCGAAACGTTGAAAGTGTAAATTATAATAAATAAATCAGTTGAGATTAAATGGATCGTTGAAGTTTTATTATTGAAGAATATCAAATCTCAAATAAAAATATGAATATATATATATATATATATATATATATATATATATATATATATATATATATATATATATATATATATATATATATATACAAATTCTTTATCTATTTTCTCAGCCGTGATCATTTCTTATGATAATATTTAAATCGATATGCAACCAATAGAGCGTGTATCGCACATAACATATTGTCACAAAAAATCTGATTCCGAATTAAAATAGTTTGAAATTTCAAAATTTTAACTTAAAGATTTTGAATGATACAAATCTTATAGAAATTTTAAAGAAAAGGGCAAGTTTTTTTTAACAATTTGATCGATTATTTTTTTTTAAATAAATTAAAAATAATGAATGATGATCAGATTTGAAGGAGCATATAACTAACAAGAACCAAGGTTATTTAAAAAAAAAAAAATGCCTTCCGTTCCGTACGCTTTGAATAAATCACTAAACTATTAGAAATACTTTTGGAAGCTCTGTTGAGAGACGCATGTATCACTAAATACAACTAAAACTGTTATTATTAAAGTATCAGGAAGTGTTACAAAAATACCAATATCAATGATGCTCGGTAAAATCACCAATAAGTTACTAAAACACAGATTTAAAAATAAAATCACAGATCTTTTTAATACATACATTCAGGAAGACAGCAATATCATTAATAAAGACAGCAATATCATACCTGAAACATACAAAAATAAATTAACTAAGTTAATGTCGACTACATTCTAACAAAAAATATTTAGATACTTTCAACTCTAATTAGATAAATCGTTTCTGGGAGATATGGATCATAAATGACCAATTAAAATTATAATTTATTACGAAATTCATTAATGTCATAATAGGCATTTACTATTAATACTTAAATTATCCCTCATTTAATTTAATGTATTATATATAGTTAATTTAACACAATCCCTTGAAGTATATATATATATATATATATATATATATATATATATATATATATATATATATATATATATATATATACTTCAAGGGATTGTGTTAAAATATATATATATACTTCAAGGGATTGTGTTAAATTAACTATATATAATACATTAAATTAAATGAGGGATAATTTAAGTATTAATAGTAAATGCCTATTATGACATTAATGAATTTCGTAATAAATTATAATTTTAATTGGTCATTTATGATCCATATCTCCCAGAAACGATTTATCTAATTAGAGTTGAAAGTATCTAAATATTTTTTGAAAATATTTGTTGAAAGTATCTAAATATATATATATATATATATATATATATATATATATATATATATATATATATATATATATATATATATATATACTTCAAGGGATTGTGTTAAATTAACTATATATAATACATTAAATTACAAGAGGGATAATTTATAAATTTATAAGGTATAATCTATAAGGGATAATCTCTCCTATTATGGGACAAATAATACAGCGGGTCCCTTCTCACCAAATATTTCATGTGTTTTATTTTGGTCAATAATGTTAATAAATTGATTAATGTTTCATGAAAACAAAACTTACTAGTACATTATAATAATAAGAGTTTATTGTTTTATACAAAAAAATCCAATTTTTTTTTTTATATTAGTTGATAATGGCAGCATAGTTTAATAATAATTACTTAAGTAAAGTGTTCATATAATTAAATACTAGCAGAGCTTGAACTAATTTTTTGAATTTAAAACAATAATAATTCACATTAACTCTCATCTTGTCTGCTTTTATAGGAAATTTTGAGTAATAGAGTCAAAATTCAACGATTTTGTTAAATAAGACTTAATCTCTTTCTTTAATAGAATTAAACCACAAACATACATGGATACTAAACCACTTATTTACCGAGTCTTCAGGTATACAACTCCCGAAATGAACGAAAAAGAAAATAAAGTTTGTATTTTAAGTAATATTTTCGGTAATTTTTAACAATAATTTTTTTATCCAATATTCATGCTTATTCATAAAACTTATCCCCAATTTGGCGATTATAGACATTTAGATTATTACTTGCCTTCTTATCAAATCTTACCTTCCGAAAAAATTTAAATTCCGTCGAAAAACAATTCTGCCTAAGCCTCTGCCAACACATTTTTACTACTTTTTTTATTACCTTTCATATCGGAATGAAATTTGTTCAATCTTTTGCCTTTTACAATTAAGTTCTCGGACGAAATCTCCTAAGGACGTTTTCTTGTATTTTTCAAAAGTTCTATTAGCTTCACTGTTTATGGCATACACTCCTAAATTCCATTGAAGACATAACATGGATTATAGGATTACATAACTACTTAAATTTATTGGAGTTAGCATAAAAACATTGTAAAGCATTTACTTGAAATAACTGGGTTATACATAATACAAATAACTGAGTACTTCTTTGTGACACAATCAGAGACCACAACAAATAGGTTCGCCTGAAGGGATCTATCTAGTGCCTTTTGTGCGCCATAAATTCCTTCCTTTAGTTTCACGAAGAAAGTAGATAAATCAAACTGATATTTCCATTCACTTTTCCCCCTACCATTAATGTCATTTTCTTTGTACACTGGAATTCAGGGTCATACGCAACACTTCAAATCTAAAGATTTTCCACTAACCACAACAAGCGAAACAGTGCGATCTAAAAGTTATTTCCGCTTTTTTGTAAAATTTGAAAATTTTACAGCTTATCTCTGACGTAGATACAGATATATGATGTCCAAAGGTCGACTAAGTTGAAGTGTTTGTTTAAAAAGAATAAGTATTTAAGTGATTATCTAATGAATGGTGTGAACACTCTGAATTATGGGAATTATTGTATGATGAAGCCTATTTGGAACATAATAATAAATTCGATTTCGTTATTTTTAGTCCAACATCAGGTTGAATAAAAACAAATTAGGGGGTATTGAGGTGGGAGGGGAGAATATGCAAAGCTCGCAGTCACGAGGGACTTTTACCCCAAGCCCAAAGAAAAATATTTTTCCCTTAAATTAATATACTGCTCCTGAACCTGTCCCCTTTTTTCCTTTACCGCATATAAATGCTTCAGTATTTTTTTTATTATTTTTTTTTGTGGAGAATACAGCGAATAATAACATTTATTATTATGTAAAATAACAAAACAACTTAATCAAATAGATAAATGTCGCGATATACAATCGATTTGAATAAAATTATAGCGGCTATATTTAATTCCTTATTATTTTTATGTATTCAAGCAAAAAAAAAACAGAGTGCTGAAAGGAATAATAACACGTTTGTCATTCCTACTACATGGTAACTACTGTTTAGCACCAAGTTGCGAACATCGATTTTTAGTATAATAAGAAAGCAATGATTAACAGACGGTTAAGCTATTTATGAACCACTAATTTTACATTCAATATAAAAGATTATCTAATCTGAAATCTATGTTTGTCATTAAGGAGATGTAATATTTTTATTGTGTATATATTCATAGCACCATATTATTTTATATAACTTGCAAGCATATATTCCCTATACATATACACACACACACACACACATATATATATATATATATATATATATATATATATATATATATATATATATATATATATATATATGTATGTATGTATGTATAAAAAGATGTTGCTTCCTACTGTCTACACGTTTATCAAGAGTATTTTGGTTTAGGTCAACAAGAATCTAGTCAGGTCAGTAAACAAGAAATAAGTTATGGAGTTTATCAAACGTTAATATAACAGATAAGTGTTTCTTATCAACATTAGGGCACTGAGGTAAAGATAAAAATGATATATCTAGTTCTGATTGTGTAATTCGAATTTAGGCGCATTAGATAAAGTAGTATAGACTTTGATAACAGTGTTATTATATATTATAATAATATCGTTACTATTTTTTTGTATAATGTTTTCTAAACAAAAAAAAATTTATGAAACTCATTACCTTAACCAATTCGGACCTACGAAGGAGAAGGCGAGGTACTGCAAAAGCTGCACACATTCCCAAAATCCAAACTATACAGTTAAAAATACATACAACGATTCTAAACGCACCGTGGTACATATAAAATTACACAAGACATAAACATTTTTAAGCATAATTCGTTCAACAATATATAAACATTAAATAGAACTTCTGCTTCTATTATATTATATATTATATATTATATATATTATATTATAAAAATATTCATTCTACAACCTATTTCAAAAAAACTATAATTATATTTATATTAATTAAACTGTAAATTAAATTGTAAATTGACCGCGATTTCAAATGATATCGTTTAGGGTTCAGTTTGGAAATAAACGACTCCTAAAAAAAATTGGGCCATCATGTAAGAAAACTATGCTCTTATAAAACAACAAAAGGTACAACAGATAGTAGATGATTTAATTTAATTTTGAGTAAATAAAAGTTGCCGAATAGCGAAAATTCATTAATAACAAAATACTTGACAAATCATTGTCAAAGTTAGAGAACATAATTTAATTTAATAATTTAATAATTAGGCAGAAAAAAAGAAGATGAAATTTGCCTTTTGTTCTATAGTCAATAGCCCTTCAGTTAAGTGTGGCTGTCGCTGTTGAGCAAACTCATAACATATAATTTACAACTCGAGATGTGTGAGACAGAGTTTTATCAACCTCTTCAATGATCTACGAGCCGGTAGTTGTAACCTAATAGATTAGATAAGTAACCTGTCGTCTCAAATTCCATTCCTTATAACTGGAACGATGAAGACATTAGTTTTTATCGTGTTTCGTGAGCAGTGAACCCTCACTTTTTTATTAAGCCACTATAATATAAAAAATAAGAGTAAAAACAATTATTGCCAATCAAAGTATTGATGACTTTCAATCTTCTATGAATAGCGAACCTATTTCATAAACTCAAGGTTGAAATGGATAATTACATTTCTGTAGGATATTGTTAGGTAACGGTTCAATTTAACTGTTAAATTGTTATTCCCAAGGCCTAGAATTCAAAAATTACAGTTATGGTTGGGTTAAAAAACAACAAAAAAGTATGTAAAAATATTATCAATAACTGTTACTGGTGGGAAAATAAGTTTTAACATAAAAATAAAGAACATTTTGATTAATTATTTTTAAGATCGAATTAAAATATATTAAACTCCTTATATGCATTTAATTAAATGCTCATAAATTTTGAAATTTTTGGTTTAAAAAACATTTATTATTACGATTAATTAGAAGAAATGCTAATTATTTAATATTGTTTTTATTTATTTGTAATTTTTTTTCGAGAAATCAAATATATTTTACTACTTTTAGATCTTGCCTTTTCTGAAAAGATAATGTGAAGTATCTTAGGATCTATGTTTAATAATAGAAAAAATGAACAATTAAAAAATTATAAAAATAAAACGTCCAAGTCTTGATTTATGAATTTATGTATTTACATAAATAATAAAAATCATATCTACTCTTTAGGATATTGAGACATTATAGAGTAGTTATAGAATCATAACATAAGGCAAAAATATTAACATTTGTAACTGAAAATTTGTTTGGACGACAAAAAAATTTGAAGGATTTAATTTACATTGACACCCAAGACTGCTTTATAAACTTCATAAATTTCTTTTCCCTACAAAATTCTCCATTATCCGTTTCTACCTCATTGGAGAATCTTCCTAGTCATAACGTTTCTTTTTCACTTCTTTTTTTTGCTCAGTCTGTTGGTTGTACCCTAGGTACTATCCTCTACAACAGGGATGTCAAACTCAATTAATGCCGCTGGCCGCATCACATTTACAAATTTTCTTAAAATGATATTTTAAAGTAAGGATTCAGGAATATGGACAGGATATTAAAAAATATTATGTAATTAAGTAAATTTAGGGTATAATGGATGACTCTTTTTTTCACTTTATTTTAGAATGTTGTGGGCCGCAAAAAATTATCTCCAGGCCCGGGTGTTTGACACCCCTACTCTGCACCGTTTAGAGATTTGATATCCCAGCCCATCCTAATACGTCCATCGCCAAGAATGGCCTCGTGTGTACCAGTGAATATTGATCCATTGCATCCAAAAATCTTCATTTGCACACCATAAACTGAAGGGATGAAAATTGCACAAAATTCGGAGTATTACAATATGAACCATTAATTTATCATCAACTTTCGTCTTAAAAATATGGCTTAGTTTAATTGACAATGCTGATAGCATCACCGCTAACAAGAATGTTATTGAATTTTATCTTGATTTGCGAGTAATCTCACTTAAGCATGTGGCGACTCCTCGGACTTCATCTACTTCAACATTTCCAAGAAAAGCGTGCTATTTTCTTTTTCTTTAAAAAATCACCTTCATCTGGTCTCCTTAGAACGGGGAATTGAGCTTTTATAAATAAGTCAATATAGTGACTACACAAAATCATCAAATTCTTCTCGAATATAATCCCAAAATCATTTTCATAGCTGTTAATATACTTAATATGAAATTATCCATAAAGATCGAGACATCCCGAAAATTTTAGAGACATCCACGAATGCCTTGGTAAATACGTACATTCGTAGTTTCAATCTATTCCCGATGGCTCCCAAAGGTACCTAAAATGAATGCGGCCCTTGGACTTTTGACATAGAACAGTCATTTTAGAGTTAGGGATATAGTCTTTCCCCACAAATCAGTTTAGAATAACGAGTTTCATAAAAATATGTAGCTGGAGCCGTTTTCGAGAAAGTTGTAAAAAAGTGTAAAATAATGACATTAAGTCTTACTTTCGGTAATCAGAGGCATATATTTACCTATTTTCATATATAGGTAAGTGAAAGAAAAATTTAATACTTTAAAATTTTATTTAAAAAAAATCATTAATCATTTATGATAAACTACATAAAAAATATTTGAAGAGTCAAAGAAAGAAAATACAAATTAAGGTATAAATGCTTTTGCTCTATCATCAAAACTGTGTGGAGGAAATTTAGAGTGATAGTTAACCTCGAAATTCTGTTCTGTATACATATAAAAGAAGAGGAAGTTCGAAAATTGTTAAAACTATTACATCTAGATAAGCAAATCCTTTGTAACACTTCAATTTATTCTCCTGTCGCGAAAATATAACTAAGACTTAATCTGAATGCGCATAAATAAATCTGACAGTAACCATCGCTCCAGAGCATCACACCATTCCCAGACAAATCTAATGCTAAATCATATGTAACTCCCAGACAAATGAAATCATATGTAAGTTTTCTTTTTATTATTCAATCCAATCGATTTTTTTTTTTTTTTTTTTTTTTTTTTTTTACACGAAACGGCCTTATAGAACACGCGAATATCATTTCTTCCTAACTCTCCCCCCTCATATAGAAGCCCTTTAAAAGAGTCTTTGTATTTATTTTATTTTTATATCCTTCATACATGTAAATATTTAATATTTTTACAAATTTATCTTTATTTTTATTCGAGTTTAACTTTCACATACCTATGTATGAAATATATAGTAAGGGAAAGTATTATGATCGTGAAAAATTTTGAATTCGGGTTTTCAACGGAAATTCACGTTTATGGTCCCTTGAGTCCAAATAACCAAGTCTCACAAAATGGTCTGTGCTTGTGTGTGTGTGTTTGTTTGTGTGATTTTTTTTTATTTTATTTTTTTTATTTATTTATTTTTTTTTATACGATGGTGGGTTGAAATCTTCAAAAGACACGGATAGGCCCGTACCTATCCGCGTGTGGGATTTCTACCCACTAAAACCACCTCCGTACACCTCTTTCCCACCCTCCAAGGGACCACCGTTAGGCATTACTTCATGGAGGGTGATTGGCTGTGTGCCGCCTCATTGTTTTAGACCTTCTCTTCCTTCCTGAGCTTCTTGATGACCTCTGCCGCTAGGCGCTGGCCTGCTATCCAACACTCCTATGAAAGCAGCATCAAGCTGACGATGCTGTCTACTGTGGGTCCTGAGCCACAGATTCCTAGAAATTCACCCCTCTCTTCTTGAAAGCGGGGACAGCTAAAGAATACATGTTCTACAGTCTGATCTGTTGTTGGGCACCTTGGACATACAGTAGTATTGTCCAGCTTGAACCGCATTTTGTAGGCTCTGAAGCAGCCATGTCCTGTGAGCATCTGTGTTAGGTAGTAATCTATTTCCCCATGTTTTCTATCCAGCCAACGTTGAATTTGAGGTATCAGCCTATGGGTCCACCTCCATTTTAATGTCGTATCCCAGCTACGTTGCAATCTCTCGGCCGTCTGCTTCCTTTCCTCGGTATTGGAGATGCGATCAACTCTCTTATATGAGCGTTGCCTCTCTTCTGCGACCAGCTCTATCGGCGGCATCCTGGCCACCGCACATGCAGCTTCGTAGGAAACTGTGCGGAACGCGCTGATCACTCTGAGAACACTCCGGCGGTAGACAGATACCATTGGTCTCCTGTAGGCCAGTGTGTCCAAGGCCCCCTCCATATCGCGGCTGCGTAGAGCAGAGTAGATGAGACCAAACTTGCTACCAATAGTCTCCGACTACTTCTGGGTCCGCCTACATTGGGCATCAGTCGGGCCAACGCTGTGCTCACTCTAACCGCTTTATCGCATGCTTGTTGGATATGCTCCTTGAACCGCAGCCTCTCATCCATAATAACCCCAAGATACCTCAGGGAAGACTGGGACCTAATTTCTTGTCTGCCCACTCTCAAGGTTATTTCTTCCTTCCTTTTGCGACTACTAATAAGAAGGCCTCTGTTATTAGCAGTCTGCCAGCTGGAGCCCCACCGATGCCAGCCGTGCCCCACCGATTTGTATGTGTTTGTGTGTGTGTGAGTGTATGTATGTATGTGAACAACCTAGCTCAAAAACAAAAAGTTGTATGAAACTAATATTACATATTAGGATAGATATATGCCTGCGATGTTACCGTAACTTTTTCGCTGAAATCGACTAACCGATTTTGAAGAAACTTGCCTTAAGTTCTATTCCACTCAATGCCCTGTAACTTTTCATTTATGCAGTATATCACCGAAAAATTGGAGAGGAAAAAGTTATGACGAAAAGAAAATTTTACTTGCACATACCTCAAAACGTATGGATTTTATGATATATTATATGTATAAATATATAAAAGATAATTAAATTCTCTAAAAATACAAAAATGAATTATCTAATTCGGACCAGTATTAGCAAAGATACAGCGCATTGAACTAAACACTATATCTGAACTGCCTAGCTCAAAAACGAAAAGTTGTATGAAACTGAAATAACGAATTTAAGATAGGTACATGCCTGGGATGTTATTGAAACTTTTCTGCTGAAATCGACTCACTGGAAGTGCCACTTTATACTATAAATTTTACAGTTTTTTACAATCTTCTCGAAAACGCCTTTAACGATTTGTATGAAATTTGCCCAAAATCTTCTTCTCAAAGCTCTGTAAATTTTCATTTATGTAATACATCGCCGAGAAAATGAAGGGAAATAAATTATGAGGAAAAGAATGTTTTATTTGCGCACAACTCAAAAAGTATTGATTTTATGATACATTATATAAAAGGTAATTAAATTTTCTAAAAATCCCAAAAAGAATTATCTAAATCGGACCAGAATTATCAATGTTACAG
The DNA here is from genome assembly GCA_948150685.1 of Rhaphigaster nebulosa. Lineage (NCBI taxonomy): Eukaryota > Metazoa > Arthropoda > Insecta > Hemiptera > Pentatomidae > Rhaphigaster > Rhaphigaster nebulosa. The sequence goes on from OX411306.1 coordinate 134,152,553, forward strand.
CGTATTTAACTACAACAGTGTGTTACTCTAAACTCAAAAACAAAAATTTGTATGAAACTGAAATTACTTATTAATTACTTAAGATAGTATATGCCTGGTATATTATGGCAATATTTTCGCCAAAATCAATTAACCAGAAGTGACACATAATACCAAGAATTTTACACAATTTTATAATTTTCTTGAAAAAAGGCCTTTACAATTTTGATTAAACTCATTATAACAATGTTCAATTAAATCCTCTTTAATACCATCGAGGTCCTTTCCTCATTGAATTCCTGACTGGCCTTATATGCCGAATTTTCAAAATGGCTTCCTCTAAAGTACCTTTAATCTTGTTTATTTGGAATAATTAACCATTTCTTATTATTAGCAGTAATAGAAAATGGACAAATATAAAGTATGAAAAAATTTGATGATTAACTAAAGGAGAAAAAAGGGAAAATATTTTCCCGGTTTGAAAAAACATTTCCGGAAATAAGAGTAGTAATAAAGATGTATAGTATACCGTTGGAAAGCCAAAGATTTTAGAAAAATAATATGCAACAAATGAAGTCATGATGTGAAAAAGCATAAACTTTGTTATAGTTGATAAATTCTACTTTTATATTATTTGATGGAAATTAAATGTTTCCATAAGAAACTAAACGGAATTTCAATAGAAATCAAATGAAAACAATTAAAATTTATGTTTTTATACAAACCAAAGTATATATAGGTATATAGTGCACAGAACTATATAATACTAATTGTTTAAAAAAATATTTTATTGTACTTTATGAGAAAAGATATAATGAAATGCATGCAGCTGAAAATATTTCAAATGGTGTTAATGTGAATTCCTTGAAATTATTTTTAAAAATGGATACCTAATTATGCTAGAATGGTAAGTGAAAGTTGTATGATTTTTTTTTTCATTTTAGTGTTGCTATTGTGCAACTTTACAACTTCTATTGTGACGCCAGCATTTGAAAATTTACAATAAATGAGTGAATATACGTTGGGGGTTCGCACATGCCTTATGCACAATCTGCGTAGCCCCAAGGTGTATTTTTGACTAAATCTAAATGTGCATCAAAAGAACTAGTTAAGGATGTGGAAGGTTTAGGTCCTGACCGAAAATAGCATCCTGAGTGATGAACTTCATAATGGGCCGTGAAACGAGTGAACTTGAATATTAAGATGCGCATTTGGCAAGGTGCGTTTAAAAAAAAAAAAATCACAATTAGTTCACTTTAATTAACCAATTTACCGTAGTCATCACATTATTTGGGTTTTGGCACTCATCTATAAGATTCCAACCTGTTTTAGCACTGAATGATCTAATGAATTTTCAAGGAAGCAATTAGATTAATGAATATCATTGCACTGCGAAAACTAATTCAATAAACTGAATATGTTAATTAGCACAATTATTAAAATTTATTAAAAATTCTAAAATGTTATATGTTTGTTATTTCGGAATTAAAAAAAAAATATCTCCGAGACCTTTAGTCCGATTTTTTTTCTGAAGTATAGGATCAGATATTGTCATATAATAGCGGTCTATTAGAGGTATCATATGCCCATTTCTCGGCCATTTATGAATATACAGAAAAATTATAATTTAAAAGATAGTGGAAAAATATAAATTTCATAAATCAAATTTTATTTTGATATTTTAAATTAAAGGACAGATTATATTACTCGTGTATATATATATATATATTAAAGGACAGATTATATTACTCGTGTATATATACATATATATATATATATATATATATATATATATATATATATATATATATATATATATATATGTGTGTGTGTGTGTGTTCATCTGTATGAATACACAAGGCTGTTTATTAAAAACCATGCAGAGATATATTTTTACCAATATTTATTATAACATAGTGCCTATGAGATTATTGAACCAGATATTAAGTCTCAAGAACAGCGTAAAATGAATAAGATTGGAATGAAATCCACCAAAAAAAAAAAAATGTTTTCTTGAGGGGATCCTCGATTTTTTACTATATATATATATATATATATATATATATATATATATATATATATATATATATATATATATATACAGAGAGAGAGAGAGAGAGAGAGAGAGAGAGAGAGAGAGAGAGAGAGAGAATGAGAGAGAGATAGTGAGAGTGTGTGTATAAAAACAATGTATAAATATATTAAAAGCTAAAAAATCCGCCTCTTCCAGGAAAACAAACAGAGGATTTATAAATATTCTTAAACCCTATTTCATTATAAGCGTTTTATGAGACTTGTTTGCAATGGACCATGGACTACGTACTAATTTAAACTCTAACTGGTCAGCCCGTCAGCCGGTTCGAAATTCATCCTCCCATGCCAATTTCCAGAAATAGTCCTTGTAGACAGAACACTGGCCATTAAGGATACTGTAACACCCGACTGGGATGACAAATTCGGCATATCAAAGTTTCATACATCACATCGACGAAAATATACTGCAAATGTTCCAGATGGGTAGGCATTGCAACCAGGCAATTAGGAAATTTGAATTTCAAGGAAATATTTAACAAATACTTACATCCAATGTGTAGGTTATAGATCTTTCTAACCATGAGCTCTCTAAAACACGGGTTCTTAAACTGTGATCCATGAGCCTCTGGGGGTTTGCATAGAGCACATAACAGCCATAACCGGGGGTCCGCTAAATAATTTTTTCATACTAGCAATTTTGGCCAATACTTTTCCTTTTGTTCAAATAACTTATTTAATAAAATGCTAAAATCCTATCTAAGACTTTTTGTATAAGTTGTAAATCGACTAGTTATTAAGATAAATAAACAATAATTAAATAAATCGATGTGGAAGCGGACCACAGGACAAACTTTCCAAAATAAAGAGCCCGGCATTGCAGTTCTGGTTTTAAGAAAACAACTTGACCTATCTCATTAAAGAAAACATTATAGTAAGATCTATTTTGCCCAATATTTGACCAAGCAATTTTTGCAAGAGTGATACATCATGCAATGATTTTACCTTTTTTAATTCTTTTTACTACTATTTTTATCCATTTTATGTTTTTTTATTCCACAGACCAATAAAAATGTTCATCTACATAAATACTATAGCTAGGGATATATATATTTACCAATATTTATTATAAAATAGTGCCAATATGATTATTAATTCTGAAATTAAGTCTCAAGAACAACGCAAAATGATCCTGAAATTAAGTCTCAAGAACAACGTATAATGTCTAGGATTGGGATGAGGTCCACAAAAAAAAAAATGTTTTCTAGAAAGAGTCAACGTACCCCGTTTAAGTAAGTAATCCTTACATTAAAATATTTTTGACTTTGGTTAAATTTCCTATTGATTTTTTTTCTCTCCGTATTTTAATTTTTTTTTTTTTTTATTCACCGTATATCCTTGTAGTTCAACCACAAATATAAAAATCATTTTTCTAAAATAGGGGTTATTTTTCTTAAAATAAAACTGATATTAAAGGAACGTTGAATCGGTAGAATAATGAGAATTCCTTTCAAATAAAAATAACAAGAATTGTAAAATAACAAAGCTTTTGAATAAATAAATAGCATTTTAAATTAATTAAAAATAATTTTTTATTAAAGCTATACGGAACACTAAATTGTCAAATTTTTCATGTTGTTTTTAATTTATTTATTATTCATTTAATTGTCTATTTAATTATATATGTTTTTAAATCTTTAGTTGGCATAATTAATTGTAAGACTGGTATTATACATTTAATTGTATTTTTAATTATATATGTTTTTAAATCGTTCGTTGGCATAATTAGTTGTGAGACTGATGAAGATACAGTGGACCGAAACTTGTTACAACATAAATAAAAATTCATACAGGAAGACAAAATATTGATATTCTCATCAAAATGTTTCAATTTATAATTTATAAATAAATGAACTGATTGATAAAATCCATTAATAAACTATTAATGCACCTATGATAGTTTTTACAATTTTAATGTTTTCATCTGTAGGATGATTGATTAATCCAAATATAGGGAGGGATAATAATCAAACAAGTGATGCACGGACTCTTAAAATCTTTGGAGCTATTAATAAATTCTTTACATGAAAAATTAGATGAGTAACGAACAAAACATGGTTTTCAGCTATAACGAAGGGTCACAAAAAGTGGATATTAAACAAGAAGGATCATGAAACAAAAACCTAGAACAAGAAGGTGACATATCTTTCAGATCTTGCGGAAAAAGGTTGACCGGTGGGATTGGAAATGGACTGAAAGTTTTACGAGGAGAAAGGATATTAGATGGACCAGACATTTATGCAAAACATGTAAAGAAAACAGAGAACCCAAGGATATAATATAAGTAGAGATGAAGACATGGAAAAAAGTGTTACTGAGAAGAAAAGATTTAAAAATATTAATTAATTATATGAATAAATTATCCATTATTAAGTTTGGATACAATAATTTTAATTATAAATCTGCACTCAAAACCTCGACTAGAACGTAAAAATCGTATTTATCAGTTTAATTAATTAACCAGAAGCATATTTGCAAAATAAAATCTTATAAACACAAATCATTAGGGCTAAGAGAAGTAAAAATGCCCAGAGATAAAAAAAAAAAAAAGATCGCAATGGGGAGGTTAAAAGTAAAACGTAAAGTTCTTTTTTGGTCTCTTGAAAAGCAGGTATATTTACATTCGTTAGTTAAACGTGGTGGGGAAGATATGTAATATCAGAGACCGAGGTGTCCGAGAGTGATAAGGTCTCACCTTAACAGACTCGAGTCTACTGCGGCGCCTATTCGAATCCGGCATGGGCGGGTTGAAATTTATTTTGTGGCGGACCCACAGAATAAATTTCGATCTTCACACTCTAGTTAGAATAGATTGGTAACCTAGAGGGATAACCCGTCCAGTTGGCTTTAATAGGAGTAGAAAAGGAAGTTAAACATCAATACAAAAATAAATATATATATATATATATATATATATGCACTTAATATCAATAATAATAATGTTAATAAAAAGGTTAGACTTTAGTATCGTAGTTTGATGTCGATACCATTTACAATGCTGTTCCCCGAACCTGATCAAAATCCAAATCTGCTGGAGCAGCCTAATACAAATCCTTCCACCTATGTCTTGGTATTCATCTCGGACGTCTACTCTAAGGTATAACGCTAATTAATTTTATAAAAGATCAAGACCAGCAACTTTACATGCCCAATCCAATCGTCCCGATGCAATAACTTCAACTAGCGTATGTAAATTAAGTAATACATTTATTTTTTTATAAATTTTAGCAAAGCAGTTTAAAAGTTCTGAAATATTATTATTATTATGCACGAGGAATTTCATTTAATGTATCATTTGTTTATTTAAAATTAATTGTCTAGGAATTAAGAATTAACTAGGAATAGTTGTAAGAAATTTTTTCCGACTCTTCTGAAAATTAGAGCTAACCGAACACCAGCCAATTAGCAGGTGGTGCATTATAGGAGAATTACCCATTGCCATCATTAATTTCTCAACGTAAACAGAAATATTCGACGGGTTCGCATGATATAATGCTATCCTGATAAGCCAGAGGTTCCTGAATTATGTAGCGACGTCGATACCGTGATACTATATCGAAGCAACCCATGTTGAAACAGGCGTCAACTGATTGATCGGTAAACGGGGCGGGCATTGTCTCAAATCATGTAATTTGATCATTGTACAAGCAAATGTTTGAGATCAGGATATGATTAGATATATATATTTTTTTTTCAGTGGGTGAGGCCAAATACATTTTAGTATTTCATTTATTTATTTCATGATTATTAGTTAAATATGTTACGTATCATAGCTGCTATATGCATATATATATATATATATATATATATATATATATATATATATATATATATATATATATATATATATATAAGGTAGTGAACACTCTAAGGGAAATTGAATTTTCACCAAACCTCTTGACAGAAGCTTGCCGCATATACATTTTTAATTTATATATTATAAGATACTACACCACATATTTCTAATTAAGAAAAAATATAGGGTTGACGAAAAAACTGCGATATCTCTGTTGGTAGTTCTCCAATTGAAGCAGCTCTTGTAGAATTATCAACAGATATTTTGCAGTTTTCCAAACCTTCCATTGCATTCCGCTTAAAGCATTTTCTGGAGGCATGCATATATTATATATATTATATCCTACCTAGTAGAATAAAGTGGCCAGTGCCTGCTATAGTAAAAAAATAAATAAAAAAATGTGAGATTGCAGTGTTTATTTTGCAACTGAATATTCTTAATGAAATAATAATATAAATCTAAAACTCAACTAAAATAAAATATTCATAGTGATAATAATAATAAAATATCAAATTATTAAATATCAAAATATTCAACAAAATAATAATACTTTTATTTATTTGGTTCTGGTTTTTAGGCGCCGTGTACGACAACATAAGCTAGAGGTCCCTTGTTCTTGAATGATGTTAGATAAGTCTATGTAGATTATTTTTCTTGGCATCCATTTAACATCTTTTATTTAATTATTTGAATTGTAAAATTAAAAATAAAAAAGTTTCCAAGCAATTCTGTTCTCCTGAATGTATAAAAAAAAAGAAAGAAGAATATAAAGAGAAGTTCATCAGTTAATAATCTAATATACCCACATATATATCCTTTGGATAAATTAAATCTGTATCACAGATACAAAGGTACAAACGGAATTTTTAGTTCTTCACTTATTCAAAAATAATTTGCTTATAATTGTTAAATAATAATTCTTAATAACGTACAAGCTTCAACGGAAACTGTTCTGTTATTAATAATAGCTTGCCGAAGAATTCCATTGTATGAAAATAGCTTAACCATCTTGATAATGTTCTTGCTCACCTTTACGATGGATAAGATACAAAACGGATAGAAAGGCAAAAATAGATTTTTTTTTTTCACAAAGCTAACTGTCTTCAAAGCTAACTTTGTTCAGACCTTGACACCCTATCTTTTAATGTAAGCATATATTAGTTTTTGTATTATATTTTTAGATTCCTTGTACTCGAGTATTGTAATAAATTTATTAATATTGAATAATTTTTAAATATGTGACTCCTCTTTGTGATCGTTGGTAAGGAATATAAATAGTCACTGAAACCGCATTTTCTTCCAATGGGGAGTTTCATGCTGCAGAATAGATCATAGGAAACAATTTATCAGGTAGAAACAGTTTGTCAAACAATATTACACTTGCTCGACAACTTAAACATAGATGTGAATCCTAGAAAGACAAAAGGCATTGAATGTTTGCACCAAAAAATATTTTTTAAATTTTTGAATGACCTTCCATTTTTGAATTTTTTTTAATAGGTATTCTAAGCGTAATTGTTTACCATTTAGTGCTAGAACAAGGCGTAAAACAATAACTTTTTTTTCATTTTTTGTAAAAAAAAAAAAAAAAAAAAAGAAGAAAAATAAATTGATTACGCATATACTTTGGTTCGTTTGAAATAAAATGACGCTTGCTGACTTACGTTTATATATATATATATATATATATATATATATATATATATATATATATATATATGTATGTATAATTCATAATATAACTTTATATTAGCCTGGCAAGTTTCTGAAACCTAAGAAGTACTAATAGAAAATAGTAGAAAAATATTTTTATAATAGCGTATTAAAAATACGCCCATCAAACTTATATATGAAATATAAAGCGTCTACCTCTGATAAAAACTAAATAACGGATATAGAATGGTAGGTTTATTCAATAGAAACGACTAAAGAGGCCGAAACTGGGTGAAGGTTGACAAAGCAAACACCAGAGAAAGAAATTTAACAAAAATAACAAGGGAAGAAACAAATGAAAATCCCAGTTTAACTAATCACTTGCCACTAAATGGATTCAGAAGGGAAATTGCTTTCTGCTGTGCTCAATAACAAATCTAGGGCTCAATGGACACATATAACCAAGGAAGCGGACCTAAATGGCTTTTATACTAATAGTTTCTGATTAGTCGTTTTTAATGAATTAAAAAGAAAACTGGTTAATATATCAGCAACTGCAAGCAGTTATGCTCTAAATAATAAATAGCTTCGTTATTTAAAATTATATATAACCATTATCTTAATAATCTGAAGTTGTTGTAATCTGCTTAACAAGCATATTAATATATAATTGAAAATAGTATATATATATATATATATATATATATATATATATATATATATATATATATATATATATATATATATATATATATATATATATGAAACGTAAAACTTTTAGTAAATAATTATTAATTAAAATTTAATTTATATTATATTTTTGTATAAATATACTATGCGCATATAAATTACAGAGTATGGCATTAGAAGCTATTTAAGTAAATTTGAATCATAGAAAAGTCGCTTCAAAATATATATATTGTAGAAGAAAAAAAGGCCCATAATATTTCTGATGACATCAATATGATTATACTAAACTAAAAAAACTCCATTTACCGACATATACCTTTCAAAGATCGATTGACACGTGAATACTCTTTACCTACGCTTCCATAATAAACTATCAACAAATACTTAAATATAAGCAGAGATCTAAAAAAGAGAGATTAAAAAAGATATTCTTAATAAATTAATAAGATATAATATAATTAATATAAATAATTGTTTATTCTGAACCTGCCATGCTATCGTGTTGTTATAGATTCGTAAATTGTAATAATTTTATCTAAGTTAGTTATCAATACATATGTGAAAACGGAAAAAACAAAAAAAATAATAATAAAACAAACCAATTTATATTTATTTGACTAAAAATGAATGGAAAAAAAGTTTAATTCGCAAATTTGGTAATGAACAACTGAATATTGTCCACTTCTGACTAGACCAAGAAAAAATTGTTCATCCCTGAAATTTATATTATATTACAAACTATTAATTTTTAACGCTGTATATTTTTCGCATTATTTGAAGATTATTTACTCATTATTTGAAGATTATTTACTCAAGGTGATATTGAAGAGAAGATCCTTTAATTATTTTATTTTATTTTAAATAAAATAGTGTGTTAATAAAATAGAGTTTTACTCACCCTCCCTCCCTCTCCCGATCTTCAGGAAATTTTACTACAATACATCAATATATTTATTATATTATTATAATGATTGAAATCATTATGAACATAATAAGGGACATAATTTAAAGATTTAATTAGATATATAAATATGCATCACATAATATTTTGGTGATTAAGGAGGTTGTTAATAAATGTAGTGATGTATTGTAGGAAACCATGTATATAGGTAGAACCACGAAACCTTGATTGGACTATATTATGATTATTTTATATAATAACACAATTAACATAAGATCTCCTCACTATAACCTATATAATTAATGTTTAAAGTTATCAAGAGAAAAAATCGGTATACGATGCTTTTCAAAAATTCAGTCTCAATTAACATTTCTTTTTCACTAAAAAAAGAAAGCAGGATTACAAAATTCGAAAAATAATTTTACAAAAGTGCATTATAAAATAGGAATTTTACTTAAACTTAATAAGAGGGAGATATGATGACAAAATTCAATAACAATTTTAATCTATTAGATCCTTAATTCGACAGTTGCTATATTTTTTGTTGCTATTTCAATCCTGTTTTTTAAAAATTAATTATTGAAAAGGATGACTCACTCTTTTTTACAATTATTACTTTTTATTTTTTTTACATACTCGTCTATATCCCTATGAGGCTAACCAATTCTAGTCAGTATCAAACTGGTAGAATTAATATATGATAAGTTTTTTTATAACCGATCAATTTTACACCTGTTCCAGATTAATTGTGAAAATTAGCAACTTTAACGACAACAGTAAATTTATGACAATTTTATGTCATATTCTAAAATATGAAATCAAAACTGCAATAATTTTTATTTGTATTTGTTAGACTGAGAAATAATGCACAGATTTCATAATAAAGTGTATTTGTTGCATTTTACATGTCATATTCAGTGATTGATTCCTATGATAAATATAGGTGGAAAGAGTATGTGCAGACAAATCAAGTTCTTCGGTTTTATAACGTTTCGTCTGACGATGGTAAGAGTTAATGTGATGGGAATGTCCAAAGTCACTTTAATCGTGACACTTTCCATATTCTACAACCCACTTTAATAGCGAATGGATAATGAACACGAGGCCGAGAGTTAAATTGCCTATGGCGTAATCCAACAGTCAAATTTAGGCGTGATAATTTCAGAACAATTGCATGATTGTTTGATAGCAATGCTTGATGAAAAAACGAGGGGGAAAAGGCAATTTGAAACTTCATTCTTGTAATGGTTGAATGAGAGAAGCCAAGAAGATTATATTCGGATGATTTTGATATGCTGTAAAGGTCCTGACTTGAATAATTAAGATTAAATCCTGCAGTTATTTAAAAAAACAACAGTTAAAAAATAGCCATACGATCATTTTGAAAATATAAGGTTCAGTAATGCCTTGACAAAGACAAGACCACTTGTAACATGAAGTGAAATCTTGACTCTCAGGAACCTTGAACTTAGTTTTACAGACTCGGCCGTTTAATTCAGCTTTTGTATTTCCCGCATCATAGCCTGTAGGAACTTGAACTTTCCTATCAGTGTTTGCCAAAATAAAGTGGACCCAACGAGTTTTTATAATGTATTTCTTTTCCGAAGTGAACTATAAAGTTTTTAGTTCAGAAAGTCCGTTTTCGAATGCTCTAGAGAAATATTATACGTATTTTACAATAATATTCATAACATTATTATGGCATAATATGGTAATAAATATCGGAATTTAAACCATTAAAACTTAGGTGTATGCATATATTTCACCAGGACAAACAAAAAATGATTTTTAAACCGAAACACTTTTCTTTTTTTTTAAAGAAATCAATTAGAAAAGCTCGGCAGTACGGTGTAACGAGATTTTTGATTGACCGAAACAAGCAACGGTGTCCCGAACAGACCAAAGACAGAATATTTGCTGTTTCATATTCAAAAGGCTGGGAGCGGACAAACAGAAGCGGAGTGCTATTCCCAGAAAAGAAGAGAGGTAGCAATTTAGCAACGGCTCATCTGAATAAATAACAATGTTTGGAGCGGCTACGGCAAAGTCACAGGATGAATCAAATATTACTTCGTTACAGTTATCACCTCTCACGTCGTTACATGACCAGTCCGAGGGGCACTTCGTCCTCAATACGAATTCTATTTAACTTTATCTTTTGGAAGCATGTTTCAAGAACCTAAGCTTTCTGCTGATTAATTCTAATGTGATGATGATAAAGCATTGTTATTTTTGACTGTGGAAAAACGAATATAATCAGAATAATAAATGAAATTTGTGCCTTGAGATGAAACCAACCAGACATTATAAGAAAAATGCCCCAGTAGTAATAAATTGTCAATATTTTATCGCAGGTTACCAAGCTTGGGAAACGGATTCAGTGAAATATTTTTTTAATATTGCAACATAGGTGTTATATTATTTCTAGTTCAATAAGCTTACATAACTTATTATATGCATACATAAATTATCAGTATTAGTAAGTATGTGTTTTTCTATTAAAAATATGGTAAAAGAATATTAGTACTATATGGTTATAATTATTCGTGAAAGCTTTGTAAATAGTTGTTAGTAGACGTTTCGAAAAAACACTTTAAAAAATTAAGATAAATATAAATTGAATATTTTACGATGCTTTTCGAAATTTAAAACCAAATATTGCTCAGATTTCGAAAAATAAATAATAATTATTCAAGTTGATTAGATTTTCAGCCTGAGTACATTACTAGAGACAAAATATGAACCGATAGGATAAGGTACCCGAAATCCGTCCTGTTTTTGTTGAACTTGAGAACGCTATTCTGGCGCATCAAGGAAAGACATTATTTATTTTATCATTCCATTCGAAGAGTAGAGTATTAGTTTAATGTTAAAACTGTCCGAGACTCTTACCCATTAACGTAGGGAAAGCTACCATTGTTTTCATAGATCGAATCCTAAATTCATTCCTCTCAGGTTTTTTCAACTCGATTATAATTATTATTACGTCACGCCGCTACAATCATATTATTACAACGGCTTGACCTCCTCCAAGCGCTTTCTCCAATCGTCGGTCTCGATGCCGACGCCATACAGTTTCTGATTCGGATGTTGGTCACATCCCATACCACACCATCTGACCACCTCAGCTTTGGTCTACCTTTCCTCCTTGCTCCGTGAATTGGCTGTGTGAGCAATATTTTTCGAATTTCATCATTCGCCATCCTGGCGATATTCTCTAAAAATCTTAACCGCCTCATCTTTATTGCTTTCACAATACCAGCTTCTCCAAAAACGTTGTAGAGCTGAAGAAACCTCCAAAAATACGGCGAAGAACTTTTCTTTCAAAAATGAAGTACGCCCTATAACGAAGTATGGGGCTCACCAAGGTTTTATAGAAGTAGAGCTTGGTCTGAATTGGATATATCTGCTGCTTGCTCAACCCCAAGGTAGCATTGGTTGGCTGAGATGATCTTCCTTCAAATCTTACTATCGGAGTTATTATCCTGGGTGATCACAGATCCCAAGGAAGTAAACTCCGAAGCTTTTTTAAAGTGATGAGGCCCTATAGTTACTGTCTCATCTGGCTTAGGAGGCTCTTCTGTTACCATGTACTTGGTTTTGGGCTCATTAACTTCTAGTGAAGCAGCGAGAGTGCCAGAAAACCCTCAGTTACAGCCTGAAGGAAGCGTCTCATAACTTCTTTATCATTCGCGTTGGCTAACAATTTAACAAGTATATATGTTTCCTTGGACTTTCTCTTCTCCGCGTAAATCCCGATTATAAGGATTCTGAATTTTGTTATCCATTGTTTATGTTACTTTTCCCCAATTTATTTTCAATTAAAAAGTTAATTATAATCTATAATGAATTATCATAGTTTTTTACTAAAATAATCAATAACTTAATTTTTTAAGCATTTTAATGTAAACACATTTCGTTTTGGAGAGTTATTTGCGTTTATTTAAATGCCTCTACCTTCAAATAAGTAGTAAATTGTGAATTTAATTGGGGACGAAAACAGGACAACTCTTTCAATATCATATTAAGGTAAGTATTGTTTTTGTTTACTCAGAGAAAGTAACGAATCCAATAACCATACTAACATTTGTTTGAGTAGAACAGAGTTGCTTTTATTAATTTGTTGGAAATTTTAAACATTACTTCAATATTTGTAATTTCGAGTTTAGTTTAGGAGGGAGGGAGGAGACGATATTTGGATACCTTCCCTTATATTTCGAAGATTTATAAAATTTTATTCTTATCAAAGAGCCAATTTTATTATAAAATTATAAAACTGTGTTTTATTTAATATTTATTATCCTGCACTGCAATTTTTAAAGATTAAAGTAGAAACTAAATAAACCCATGAAAAAAATCGGAGACCAATTGGAACTTCCGAAAGGTATCGAAACGAACGATTCAGTATTTTCTTAGAATCAAAATAAAATGTTTGTTATTGGATCGAATAAAATTTAAGCGTTTATTTTTTATAAGTTCTACTATTTTTTTTTTAATTAGTTGTATGATGAAGAGGAGCGATCATTGAAAATTCAATCATTGCTTTTCTGAAAATATTCAATAAGATAGTTCGTTAAAAATATCATTACTCTTAAAGCTACTGCGTGAAAGCCATAATCTATTTTGAGTGTGAGTGTAGTATAAAAAGCTACTTTCTAATTACTATCATTGTTTTATTTTTTTAAGAATTGATTATAATCAATTCCTTAAATATAATTCATTCCAGAGTATTTATTAAATCTAATGAATAATAATTATCATTCATTATGCCAGAAGTCAATACTGATTCATCGGTAAGAGAACAGAGACTCAATTACTGCGTGGTTGATAGAATTGTGTGACGCCATATAAATATATACGCGACATTTACACGATCTGTGTATACATAAATCTCTAGAAATGATAAATAAAAATCCAAACTAAACCTTTATACTCCAGACGCATAACTATTTCCTATGTTTGCTCCTTGAGATAAAGAAGGTAAATATAGGGTTCAGCCAGCACTTCAACCAACCTATCTTCCATCTAAAGCAACAAACTTCTTGAATTTATTACTTTCTTGACGGTACGATTTCATCGTAAGTGCTGATTTTTATTAATTAGGAAAAAGAGATCATTTATGTTTTTTTTTCAATTTAAAAATTGATATATAAAACTTTCTGAAAAGTTTCGACCTTTTTTTTTATTACAATCAAAAATTGATTTAACATATTTCACAATATATATTCCAATATGTTATATATAGTCGATCCGCCATATATCGAACATGAAGATTTCTTAAAAAAATTAGATTCTTAAAAAATTATAAAAAAATATATGGAAATTTCGACAAATAGAAAGATTGCAATTTTCAGGCTAAAAAATAATTACAGATATTCTTTAGGGTTAAAAAAGTATCAAAGGCAAATTTTTAGGATTAATGATGCATCAAAGGATATTTTTTATCATTAAAGAAAAAAAAACTGAACGATCAATTACACTTCTTTGAAAAGTTGTACAAATTACATCAGTGATTGCAAATTTTTTATAAATGCACACATATAAGGACATGTGTTAAAAGTTCGCTTTATTAATTTAAAATTTATTTATTTTTGCTTTGGCCGTAATAGCGTCTGTCCTTTTGTGTACAATTCATCGCTGAAGTCATGAAGGCAAAGTTAAACTGATTGTGAGTTTAAAATGAAAATTTCTTTCTATCCACACAACTATGGATACCATGATATCTTCTTCTGAAGCAAGATTTTTCCAGTATTTTCATTGCTTTACAAGACATTGGAACATGTATTGTTTTTTTATTTAATTATTACTCCTTTTTTTGTACTTCAGCTGTGTCCTTTTAATAACAATTACATTTTATTTATTTTTTCCCTTCAGATTCATTGCCCAGTTAGTAAAATACACTACGTAAAAACGCAACATTTTATTAACACATTACATACTAAAACTTAGCAGATAAAAACAGGCTAAAATAGTTCTTCATTATAAGGAAAAAAATAAGAAATAGAAAAAGAAATTTCTGTGTGAGAAGGAACCATTAAATTGTTTTTAAAAATATTGTATTTGTACAAATAAAGAAATATTGCACCATTTTCCGACTGTGAATCTAAATAAAAAAATATTATTATATATATGCCTTAGTGTAAGAATAAATAGAGAAAAATGTATAATTAAACTTTGATAATGACCAAAAACCTGTTGTAAAAATCAAATTACTAAAGATATGCAATTTCTATCAATTTATTTTATAACCCGGAAAACTTCAGGCATTTATAAGAAATTATTTTCTTTAATTATAATACAAATATATTTATTTATTTTCCATACTATCTAAATTTTAATTTATATATAAGGAAGTAGTCTGTATTCATATGTATATATATTGGAAGTAGATTAATCTATGCTGCCAACAGGAGACTGGATTACTATTGATTAATCATAGATATCCCACCAATCCAACCATGTCATCAACCCTCAATGCTCTGGCACCTCCGGTAACGAGATTCAACCAGATTATTCAAGTTCTAGAAGAAATTGTTTTTCCTTGGGAACCTTTATATAAGCATATTAAGAAATGAGTGAATGAGAAGTCATGAATCCAATACATGACTAAAAATCAAACTGAATATTTTTTTTTAAATAGACATCCGATGTCTCTTGCAAAGACGTCAAGAAGAAATGTGAACAGCCAATAAAGACGATTATCTTTTTATCTTTTATGATGAATTAAAATAGCTGTCATAAGCAGTCAATGGCGTAGAAGTTTCTTAATCAAGTAAATGATAAACTTATAGGGGCAGATAAAAATAAATAAATATACAACTGCCTGACGTCATGCTTTGAGTTCTAGCATCCTGCAGAATCTTGTTCAATCAAGAAATGGACCAAGCAGTCTATTTGGCAAGAAAAGGAGTACCTAAGATATCACATTAGAAGCCCTTGTGCACCAGCGGAGAAAACTGGGAAAAAAGCTGAGAAAGAAAATAATCCAAAAAATAGAGTGGAACCATTGTTGACCATTTTGGCACCTGTGGGTCGAGATGGGAAGAAATTATATTGTGCAACTTCGGATTGGACACTACCAATCAACATATGAGTAACTTGTAAGGGGTCTCGAAAACATTTAAATATTTGAAAATTCATGAAGAGAACTCAATTCAAATTCATCATTATAATGGTATGTTCTCTTTAAGAATTTCGTGAATATAAAGACGATTTCTCGGCGCCAATGTCCAATTAGGGTGGATTCAAAAATACAATAACAAAAAAAAATTAAATAAAATGAAAAAGTATGTTCATGTTCTCATGTGGAATGCTTTTTGAAAAGAATTATAGCTGCTCCGTCCAACTCATCCCACCCCTACGCAATGGAATGGGATGATTTACACTAAATAATTGTTAATAGACCGATAACAAACATTTTTAGCAAGTTTCATTTTTCTCAGCAAATTAGTTCTAAAGTTCTCACGCACCCTTCCCCCACCATCCAAAAATGAGATTTATTAAATCATAAAGAATTGCTGTTAAGTGTATAAACAAACGTGAATACCATATAGCGTAAAAATCAATTCAGTATTTCAAATAACCCCTCCAAAAAAGAGGACTGATTTACACATAAAAAAATTGTTAGCAGGCCGATTAACATGTGTACCTACCTACAAAGGTTTATCAAAGCCAACCAAGTTTCTCTAACCTAGTTAATCAATCGATGGTCACAAATATTGTTTAATTCTGGAAAAGAGATATGGTAAACAAAAAAAAAAACCTTCATCAGAGATAAGTATGTCAGAATTTAAATAAGGAACTGTAATACGTAAAGATAAATTTAATACAGTATTAATCTCGAAAGTAATGTCAAGCTATATTTCAAATTGTGCCACCTAAATCTACAGTCAACTAATCTCGGCTGCACAATATTCAGAACTCCATTGATCCATTACCTTTAGCGAAATATATTGTTCCGTAAAGATGGTGCTTGACCAGGGCGGAAATGAGAACGAACAGAGGAAGCTGGAACACCTTTCTATCCTGTCAATCCACTTCCGACTCGTGGGTTCACGATCTATCACACTCTGATAATGGCTGTGCACTTATAGTATTTCGCATTTTATATATAATTGTATAGGTCAACGTATCGGATTTCATCGTTATATTTTGTAAATAGACAGCACATGTACTGCACTCCTTGAATAATATATTAGTCTATTTTATACAGGCAATTACATCTATAGGAAGAGAGAGTATTTATTGCGATATAAAAAAAAAATTAACGCAAATAAAACAAATCAATACTCATTTCTAAAACAACCTCTCATTTTTACATCTTTGACGTTAACACCTACCCAACTAATCCTGAACATAGGAGCACGTAAAAAAGTTTCTATCGAATATTATATTAGATGAGGATCATCCTCATGAGCTTATCAAATTCTCATCTTTTGACTTTGAGGTTATTTTTACATGCCTCTAATTATTACGGAGTTGAATCCAATTTTTGTGAATATTATTAATAAGTGCATCTATCATTAGTAAATAGTGAATGGCCAAAATATTTATTTTTAAAGTAAATTGTGGTTAAAATGACTAGGTCATCTAGAACTTATGTGAAAACGAGAGCTCAAGTATGTTACCACTATTATTTCGGGCAATATTCGTTTTATAAAGTCGTAATCATGAACACCTCTGAGCTTGGACGATGCAATATCTCATAATAAAGCAGTTTTACCCTAGAATTCAGAGCAGTTGTGTCAAACTGAACCTACAACAGAAATCATAGTGTTTATATACTTAAGCACTCGTTTTCACCATACCCTGGAGACATAAGTTCTTGATGACCTCCAAACAATTGCAAATGTTCAAAAATTTTAATACCATTAATTTCTTAAAAATAGCACCCTTTTGCTTTGTGATTTCTACCTTCAATTTGAGCTAGGTTTTTTTTTTCCATCCATGTATACCAATGTGGAATGTACATACTTGAGATTTTTAATTTTAAAATTTACTTCAAATTTTAATATTTTGACCATTCACTATTTACTGATGATTGGTGTACTCACCATTAATGTATAAGAAAATTTTAGTCAACTCCATTATAATTAGAGATATATAAAAACAACCTCAAAGTCAAAATATGCGAATTTGACAAGTTTCATGAGAATGACCCAAGAACAATAATTAAATTTTTCTCGAGCCCCAAGAATGAATAAAAATATGTAAAAGTATATAATATAATAAATAAGTAAAAATATAATGTCATATATATTTATTTTGTTTTGAGGGCTTGATCAAATTCCCTGGTAATTTTATAAAGTTCTATAAAATTTATACAAATTTCATAACAACATATTATAAACAACTCGAGAATTGAGAAAGATCTGCTATAATTTTCAAAATAAACTGCATTCACTGTTCAAAAATTTAGATAGGAATAACTTCTTACTGAATTGATTAGGTGTAAAATACATTGTTTGTTTTATTAATAACTTTTGTTTTTATTATGAACTAAAAATATTTTTATCAACTGTTAATAGGTAGAGTTGTATTAAAATTAATTGTGTTTTTTTTCAGATTGTGAAAAACATTTTTGGATCGATTTTGAAAATGGCCAAGAATATTTATGTTCGATTCATCAAACGAAAATAAATATACGTGATAATTTTACATATCGCACCTCTCGTAGAGAATGAAGGTACAATACCTTACGTAGGGTATTAGAATGTTCAATGAGTTTTAATTTAATGAGTTTTCAGTTATATCTTTATTCTATGACAGGTACCTTATGTTTTATTCAACATAAAAAAAAAAATTCTTCATCTAATATAATATAACTAATCATTTATTTCCCTAAAAAAATTCCTCCCCCCTCCCCCAAAAAAATATATATACACATAAAGTTTCCTATTGTATTAAATATAACGTAGTTATTATATTATTTTATGAGCATCGAAGTTTAAAGTACAGAGAAAACGAAAAAGAGCTTAGAAAGGGGGAATCACCCTTTAACAAAGCGTTCACTAGTTTCTCAAAGGGACAGCGTTCAATGGGTATCTACCATTGAAAACTTTGAACCTTACCCTGCATCCCCGGAAGTACTTTCTCGTGAAAAAACACGTTCCTGAAGGTAAGATCTTTAAGGTTTATTTTTTAAGTTTGCATCAAATATGCTATTATTTTATCTTTTTCTAATGGACGACCTAGTAATTCGTAGACAATGATTTTTTTTCCAAGTAAAATATAAATGGATTATCACCTGTTGAAACCAAATCATAATTCCTTGACTGTTAAAATAATAATGGGATACCTGACAAAAGAAAAGGGAATTTCTACTTTTGGAGAGAGAAATGCTGTATTAACAGCAATGCTGCCGAAATACACAACAATTCAATAATTCAATAAAAATAATAATAATAACTAGAACCAAAAAGTATTAAAATAGCGTTTTATCTGATGTCTCTCTACTTGCTAATATAGTCCGTTCCGATTTAATACCTAGCATGGATCTACCTACCGAACCCTGTATCAGTGTTAAAACCGACTATTTTTGAAATAAGGACCTCTCGAAGGACCTCTATCCTCTCCAAAGTTTGTATCAGTTTTAGAGTGTTACAATGTATGTATAAATTTTATCCTCCGCCTCCCCTCTTTCCCTACCCACCCTACCTTACGCGATTCCTAATATGACATTGAGAGTGTGACATTCGTTAATTTTTTTTATATAACTACTAATATCAATTATCACCATATTTAGATCCTGAAAATGACTGGATTTGTGAAAGTTTGAAATAAATCTGAGGGACATAAGTAAGTTGAAATCTTTCATAAAAAAAATCGTTTCTATTTGAAGTTTAACTCCCAATTTATGTATTATATATTTATCAGAAGATAATAATTTGAAGATTCCGAAACCAAACTTTGAGTCTCTCACATAACAGTAACTAATTAAACAGTAATGTTTCGCTAATTCAAACATTATCAGGGATGAGAAATACAAAATCATAACTAAGACAGTATATACCACCTTAACTGCCAAAAACGGAGAAAAAAATAAAGAAAGTACATCATAAACCATTCAACAAAGATGGAAGGAAAAGGGAGAAGCTAAAGCCGGAGCAATACGATGCGACGAATACCTCCGAATGTTCGGGAATATAATTTGACCCATAGAGTGGTCGGATATCGAACGAGGAGCTCCGAATGCCAACCGAAGAAAATCCGTCTTGAGCCGGTACTACACGATCCACGAACACCTCTGAACTGTCGGCGAATAAAGTTCGACGCATCGTGTGGCCGTACCATATGCCAAGTGTAGAACATTCGTGTTCGGACATGTTCTTACAGTTGTCACTCTTTTGAACCAAGCAAAAGGATTTTTCAAGAATCCAATATTCGGCGAACAAGCCTGCTGGCCTGTTTTTCGCGGTTATTTATTTAAGTACTTTTTAATCACTTAATTTTATTTATTGTTATATTTGTAAATAAATTAATCAAGCCAACTCTAATTTAATTTGAAATCATATTAATCATGCTAAATTTAAAATAATACTAATTTGATTTATTTAGAAAAAATTGGCTCATTTTCATCAACAATTTATAAAACTATACGTGGATTATTGCTAATTTTATATTTTGTGCAAAAGAATAACATTTTGGTTTTTATTGTTGTCCCAAGTAATTATATTGCAAAACGAAATAAAGTTAACGCAAAATAAAATTTTCCAAAAAATGAATGATTTATCAGAAGATAAATACACTTACAAAAAAGTAAAAATAAGCCATGAAATTTAACTAGCTAATACAATTAATAAATACGTACAGAAATTATAAAAAAAATGGAATAAGCTGCCAATAAATATATCGAATCCAAATTACAAACATAGACTATGAAATAATTATTAGTTTTGATAAACAAAATCTTGTTAAAAAATGTGCCAATTGAAGAATGCAAAAAAATAATAAAAGATACTGGATCATTATTAAAGATCATACACAAATTAAAAATAAACTTGTATTTATTGAGGAGATAAAATTATGGGCCATGAATAATTATTTGAATGGTATTTGTACAGTTATAGTATTTGTGGTATTTAGTAATAAATTGAATGGTGATTTTTTTAAACAATTACATGGATCAGCTCTGGGAGGAAAATTATCATTATAGTCAAGGGGATGGAGTTTAAATGAAAAAACAGCAGAGAAAATTGAAAAACTGGACAAAAACCAATGATAAGTCACTAATGATAAGTCACAACAAATAAGTCTCTAAATAAATAGATGATTGATTTATTGATTATAAAAAATAAAAATAATAACATAGGGTTGTCAAATTTACTAAATAATATGTATGCAATAATTAGATTCACAACTTAATTACCCACAAATAAGGTTATAATATATTTGAATAAAGTGATGTCCCTTTTGACAATAATAAAACAACTACAAAATGGACCAAAGATCAAACTAGATATCAAGTGATACAGCGAAAAATCTAATAACAAAGCAATAAGTTTAACATATAAATGTTAGATGAAATATATAAAGTTACCACATTTTGATTAAATTTTTTTATCCATACAGACTAATAAATGATTCATGGTTTACGACAATAAATAAATGGGAAATTTCGATTAATAACAAATATATACAAAATGAAAAAAAAAAAATGGTAAAAGAACAGGCATAAAAATAAATCTCGTCGTCGTTTTTAAATAAAAGGTTGTTTGGGAATTTATAATAATAATAAATTAAATAAATGTATAGCAAATATTAAGGATAATAAATAAATTAGTAAGATACACAATGTGATTTATAAAATTCATAGGAAAAAATGCACAAACAAATTTTATGTAGGAGGAACATCACAAAACCTAAAAACAAGAATGAATGAAACATATAAATATTTAAAAAAAATAAAAAAAAGCTTCATTTATTTCAACGAAATTTTTTCTAATAAATTATTTATTTGTATAATCGCATATTTCTATATAATAGAAATATATATATGTATAAGTGTATATATATATATATATATATATATATATATATATATATATATATATAGAGAGAGAGAGAGAGAGAGAGAGAGAGAGAGAGGGAGAGAGAAAGAGAGGGAGAGAGGCATATAATTTTAAGCTAAATTCAAGCCAATTTCACATTTCCAGGAAAATTTAATCCAGTGGTTTTTGGTAACTCAGAAACCCATAATTTATATATGAGAAAATCGAAGTGGCCGATAAAATAAATTGGGAATCGAAAGCCTGCCCCAAAGAGGCAAGCATCTAACAGCTTATATTAATTAAATCTCAAGTTACCAGGACCCCTGTAATAGAGCTTACAATTATGTAAAGGCGGCTATACTGCAGCCAGCTGAGAAGCCATTCACTCCATTGATTAGACATTAGGCTCCCTTTGCTACCAATTTCCCACAGTTTGGCTACTCTTCAAGTCATCTCCATCTTGTTTATATCATTTGCCTTTTATTTTCTTATTCGATTCCGGGTTATTTAAAATTGAATAATCTATTACTTGTATCCTGGATTATAAGTGACGCGTGATTAGACTCTTCAAGCCTATGCAGTCGCGCGCGTAAAACATATATTTTAAAATTAACAGCCTCCTATGTATCGGTGTTTTAAAGATGCACAGTGGGTGAATAGAGTGGTTTGTAACAAATACACTTCTCTTCAAAAATATCGTCATGTTTAATTAATCGCATTTTTCGAATTGCTTACTTTTATCAATTTACCAGAGCATAGTAGCAAAATAAAGTCTTAGAAACACAAATCTAGGGCTTAGAGAAGCAAAAATGCCGAGAGAATTAGCACTTAGGAAATTAAAACGAAAAACATCTTTTTTGGTCTCTTGAAAAGTAGCTATTCATAATGATTAGTTATACATGACGGTTATACATGATCTCATTTTTAGACCTTTGTCGAATCAGTGAAGTTTTTAAAATCAGTTTTCTCTTGAGTTATAGAAATTTGAGATTACTACAAAAATTGAATGGATTTTAAAAAAGTTTTCACGTCTAAATTATTTATATTAAAGCTTTTAGATGAAATAGTAGCTAATACATATTTATTAAACCTTTGTGATATTAAAATAGGGAATAGCTCTACCTTACTTATAGCAGCAGAAGTCATTTATTTTGGTAATAATAAACAGCTTTATAAAAGCGATAAATAAAACATTTTTCTACAGTAAAAAATATATTAATATTTCCAGAAAGATACTTAACAGCATTTTAATAAGTTTAGTTCCTAAAAGTATTTTCAAGTGTTACTTTTTTAAGTAATTGGAGGCATGCATATACTTACATATATAACGTACATATACATATATGTGTGTGTGTGTGTTAGAGTGTCTGTGTGTAAGCATTATTAAAATAATTAAGTGATATAAAATCTGACTACGAAATATAGTGTTAACTTCATTTGCAAATTCCTTTTAGACCTTTATCAATATACAGGTTCATAAAAAATCGTGGAAAAAGCCAAATAATGATAATATGCCATTTAGCAATATTTTTTTTAGTACTACCTCTCAGTTCATCTTGCCATGCCATAATTAGCCGAAAGGTAGGTAAAAATAAATAAAAATACCGTGCTATAATTAATGTTCACTTAATTAATGCACAAGAGGTCTATGACTTGGAGAATGCATGTATCATTTTTTATTTTAGAATTCTAATAAAAATGAAGCTTCCGTAAGAAAGATGTATTTAATGATAACAGTCACGCAGCTCCAGAAGCCTCAATCAATCATAATCTTCCTCGTCCATTACTTGCTACTGACAAGGACATATTCTACATGTTCCACTGAAATTGAGATTTTCAAAACAAGACCCTCATTTTAAAAATTAATTATATGGAGAGAGTATACTAATATTTGCTTAGTTTCTAATATTTTCACACATTTCTTCATTAAATCTTTGGTAATTTATTTAAAATAACACTCGAATACATCAAAATTGAATTTTTCAATTATTCAATCATGATCAAATTGCGTTTAAAAGAAAAACTTAAAACGATTCCAAATGAAAATAATTCTTGATCTGGCATATATTGTTAAAATATAAATGGCTGACGGAGTTATCAAACATTCCGAGTTACTTATCCGAGTTACTTATCTGTATAATTTTTTTGTCCGATATCAAAAATTAGTTCAAACGTCCAGTCGATTAAGAAATCATTGAACAAATCTGATAACACTTATGGCATCTCGAGTGAAAACAGTTTCAAGTCATAAAATTCATTGTCATATTATATTGAAGTTTGAAAATTTAAACAAGCTGAAAATAAGTTGTATACTTCTCGCAGAAGGAACTAAAGCTTCAAAATAAGCAGTTTTTAACACAATACTCAATAAATGCTAGGTAGTTATAATTAGCTTTTATAAGCATAATTTTAAATTAATTTTTATTGGATATATATATATATATATATATATATATATATATATATATATATATATATATATATATATATATATATATTATTTTAGGATAACAATGAGATTATAGGCAAGTGCTACTGACATGAGTTGACTTTAATATTCCCTCTTATTGAAACAGTTTTTAAATTTTCTTTTAACAACTTCAAAAGCGATAATTTTAATAGAGTATTAAAATGGAACGATGTGAACTTCATGAAATGTTACATTTGTTATTACAGAGTGTGATAATTTGATATAATTATTTTATGTAGTTAACTAAGAAATTTTATATCTAAAAATACATAAAATTAAACTTGTTTCGTTTTAAATCAATAAAAAACCCATCAAAATACCAATAAAAACTTTTTATTGAGCGTTTATAGAAATGTAGATGATTAATTGCCATTTTTTAATATCCCCTTCCCCTCTCCCCCCCCCAAAAAAAAGTTCTGCGTATGCTCCTCGTGTTGGTTGTAAATTTAAAAACTATGAACAGTAGAGCATTGCCAGAAGGTGAACATTGTGGAGAGCAAACAGCTTATTATACAGTACCAACTAGTTAAGTAACGCCCTAATGCAGGGCACTTAGCTCTTCAAACATCTACTGATAAAATTAAATTGCGCCAAAGGGAAATTCTCCAAATATTTGAACGTTGTTGAAAACTAAATCGAAAGTCATTATTTCATTTTCATAATGATATGCTTATTGATATTTTCATACGTATGCATACATAATTTTGAGACTCAGAATTTAAAATTAGGCAGTATATGCAGTGACTCCCTAGGTATAAGCCATATTAATTAATATGATATGAACTGGTAAATATAATATGAACCTTGAATTATTGTCAAATGAGAAGTTATAATAAAGATCACTTAAATGAATATTATAAACAATTTGCAAAAGATGGGTTATCAGCACTAATGTATATCAGAATCAAAAGGAATTTAATTTCTGCTGTAAAAATTAAAAATGAAAAGATGCCTTTTATACATTATGAAATGATAATGACAGGTAATTACTGCTTGATGGAACATAGAATAGTTATAACATTTAATTATATGACACGCTGAGCCAACTGGTAAACGTACTAGGGGTAGACCGAAACGTAGGAGGGAGGATTGTGTTAAGAGTAATCTAATGAATTTGGGTTTGGATGGTAGTCGGTGGACCGAGGTTTGTAGATTGGTGGTATCGGCATCGAACCTTCGGGTTCGCTAAGCCTTTTATTATATATATGTATGTATATATATATATATATATATATATATATATATATATATATATATAGAGAGAGAGAGAGAGAGAGAGAGAGAGAGAGTTTAATAGGCGTACAAGGAAATTTAACAATATAACAACCATATAACATATTATATTTTGCTTTATCGACAACCCCTGTTTCATAATAAAATAAAAAAGTACAAGTACAAGTTAGCCTATGATTTACTATGCCTATGGCTAACACTGTAAAATGTTACGATACTATAACATTTAAAATAATTATATTAAAAATAATAATTTTTTTTATTTTTTATTACCAGCATAAATGCACCACGGCCTATTAAGGTCAATTGTGCGCCTACAGTAAATTTAAAATAAAATGAATAAAATTTAATAATTGTATTCAATGCTTTTAATTAAATCTGGTTTTAATTTAATAATTTATCGAAAGACGACCTCTAATCTTTAAAAACAAATCTTCCCACTAGTGTTTTTACCACTTATACTTGTACTTTTGTACTTTAATATGAAATAGAACCCTGATGTGTCCACCCAAACGACTTTCCTTACCGCTTACGATGCAAAGTCTAATCCAAAATTGTCTGCGGCATCTTTTGCAAATTTTGGTCAGATAAGGATTTTTTTAACGTACATCTTAGCAGATTATTTCATTATCATACAAATTAACACCTGGAATATTCAGGAGGGTGCATAGTTTTCAAGTTATTTAAAAACTAAAAAAAATTAAACGGGTTTCATGGGAACATGACGGAATACTTTATAAACGTGACTAGAAAGTTCACTAGAATATATCTTTGCTAATAAGGTTCAGATTTCGATGGGATTTTTTTGTTTTGAAGGGAATTAATCTCCTTAGGTTAAATTTTATGAGACTTTGACGCAGTCTTGGGCGATGAACCCGACCGATTCGGACTGCCAGACCTGCAAATCTTTATTCAGGGTAGTCAGAGTTTTAAAATGAGCCCTGATTCAAAAATTGATCTATTGAGTTATATTCAATGCAATTTTGGGCGATTTAGACTGGCGCCATTTTGTATTCTGATCGATCTGAGGTGCCAGACGAACATATTCTCGCTAAGCACCCAGACTATACCAATATAGATATCTGGTTAATTTAGATCGTTCGGGTTAAATCGACATGCTGTCCCAGTCTAATACTCGTTTGGACCGTTATGAGGCCACAATGGGGGCCAGATTTGGTACACTAGCATCAGGAGACACAATCTTAAAAAAAAGAAAAATATGCAAAAAAAAATCCGTTTAAGAGATTATCAGACAGACATTTGTCCAAAAAATGCGCTTTTCAGACTCAGGGGGTATTGATCCGTTGAAAACTGCACAACGGAAATTTCATCCGATTATAATATTTACCTTCCGTATCTATTTGGCGAGGAAAGCAAAAAAAAAAAATCAAAAAAAAAAAATAATGAAAATAGATGTAGCATTCTTTCTCTCTTAAATGAGCTTATTGGGGGTACGAAAAATCTTCCCGATCTGATAATTCAATAAAACGCCAGTAAGAAAAATTTGATCAGTAAAATATTATGAGACAGCTGTGGTCCGAAATATCTAGGCAAAGATAAAGAAGGACCCAAGGAGGAATAAAAATAAAAGAAACCCAAGAGCACAATGCCAAGACTTCGTCCACCGATATCAGTTGCCTGTCATGTTTCACGTCCTCTCATCTAAATATACTCTCCAACGGTAAGGGCCTGCATTGGATTAATGAATACTCTTAGTAGTTTCAATCTCAGTTAATTTATGTTTTATTAAAATTGTATATATTATAAGTATATCACAAATTTATGTTCATAAAGACATGATAATTATACATGCGGTTGTATTACAATCCATGGCCAACAGAATTTAAAATAAAAGGTATCAACCCATCACCTTGTAGCAATGTCAAGGCTTATGCCACAACATATCTGGCAGCCCTAAAACTAATAACTTTAGCCTCGATTTAAATACTGTGAAAATACCTGTATATTAAACTCACTATTAAAATCACTATTAAAAATTCGCAATAGATCAACCATGTTTTAATAAGTAATAATAAAAAGTAATACAAAACAAAAAATCATTAAAACAGCAAAATAATATATATATATATATATATATATATATATATATATATATATATATATATATATATATATATATATATATATATATATATATATATATTACGTATTAAAAACAATAACAAAGTATATTTATAAATTATCCTAAGTGAAATCATTATAATGATGTTTTTTATGAGTAGGGAAAAAATCCAAACCTCTCTCCGACTGTAGGCAAAAATTAAATAAAAGATTATTACTTTAAAAATACAATAAATAAAACAAGAATTTCACTTTTCATTTAAGGTGGTTCCAAATCCATCTAAAATAGCATTTCTCAATCCAAGTACTATCTTAATATAAATTGAAAATAACCAAAATTCCTAAGACAGACACAGTACCACTCTTGCAGCACCAATCTTGGACTTACAAACCATAGAAGGATGGCCTGAGCCCTCAAATTAAAATGGAAAGAAAGACCCGTAACAAAACATTCAAACAACTTCCTTTCCAGAATTGAAACTGAGAATGAAACGATTACATACTTATAATTAGTTAAACTCAAATGGATACACTCCTCACAGACATCCGCTATTGCCAAAAAGTCCAACTTACAAAAACTTTTAATTTTCCAATCAAGAATATTAGGACAAGAAAACCTTCGTACGCGACTAAGGAAGTTCTACACACTTACTTACACCTACCAACAGTAAATGAATATATAAGAGCTCTTTACTAACGATTTCATAACATACATGAACATTCCAACCCTAAGATGGCTCCACATTAGTGGCCAATCGTTAGACAAACAGTTTGTCAAATATTTGTTATGTATGAAATTTGAAAGCACAAATAAGGCATCCACACACATGGCAAGCAGGTTGGTGAAAATTGTTTGTGAAAACATCTGGTTTAGTTATAGTAGGCTTTTCTGTAATGGATTCCGGCGAAGAACTATCTTTCGCTGCCTCCACAGTAGCATCCATGTCGATGTACTCCATATCTAGTGCTGAACGGAAAAAAATAATACTTTTTTAGCGCTTTAAAAAAAAAAGAATTACAAAACATTAATCTACACAAAACATCAACAGGGCTAAGTTATCGAGTTATGAACCATTGATGATTGCAATATCAACTATAAAGTAACAAAAATTTTTAAATCCATTATTTAGGTAAAAATGAGGAAACGTTGTGTAATTGGTTCGTCACGTGTGTAGATGGCACCCAAATATTAGGCAATAGCAAGATCATTTCCCTTCGATGTGCGAATGAAAACCGCTCAGAAAGGCCAACGCGAGCGCGCCAAAGAAAAAATTGGCCAGCACCTTTCACCAATACATTACGAATCGCAAGCTCAGATCCACACAAATGAATAAAAGTGGTTTATCGGTTATTTCTTATGAATTATTCCAAATAAAATTTGTATACGACTGTTAATAAACTATAATTTCAAATTACAGTTCATATAATAACAGGATAACCTCAACTAGTATGATTCTCATGGAGAGTGTGTTTAGATTAATAATTAACATTTCAAAATTAGGTATTCATAAAATAAGTTAATGCTGAGAAGGTACAAGAAACTACAATCGAAAAGGCTGGCATACTCGTACGAGATGCGAAAAGCTCTTACTAATAAAGGTTTTACAGCATTTGAGGAAGCCTTGAAAAAGTTCATACGTCCAATGAGGAACCGTTGCATCATAAAACAATGCAGTATTGCATCATGTACAAGTTCCACGATTAGAATTAGCAGTAATGACGAAATTCTGTTTCCTCAATTGCTCTGTATTTAATCGTAATTACCATAAAATTGTTTGATAATAACTATGGTAAATAAATAAATTTGATAAATAAATATGGTAATGGTTACATTTTCTAATAATATTTTGCGATTCGTACTGATCTAATAAATTTTATTTCATGAATGCGTAATAGTTTTATAGCACACGATTTTATTTTGCATTTGCGGATTGAAAAACTACAGCAGATTTGGAAATAGTCTCGATAAGTATTTGCTGATCCTCGTTCTTATGATGATGAATAAAGCACGAAAAGTTAGTAAAGTCGTTTAGCTTGTAATTCTCCTGAATGAGAACTTATTCACCTTGCAGAAGTCTCTACGTCGATACGTGTTCAGATAAAAACTATGGCTTGATATTTTTTCCAACATTTTAATACAGGATAAGTTTACAAGTAGGCATGAACTTTTTATAATAATCCGTTGATAAGTAATATTTCATACTTCATTAAAATTTATATAGAATGCTGGAACTTTTGGTATGTTGCTAGTATATTAATTAGATTTTTTTTCCTTTTAGCAGTTCCTAATTGTCTTATATGTTGAACATAAGATACATAAAAACAACAGGTTTCAGTTTTAGTCATAATATCAAAAAGTCGATCTATGAAAGAATTGAACTGTTTACTGTTCCAAGCATTTTTTGTTCAATTGTTCCTTTAGTTGCTAAACTTGACAGCAATCTTAACAGGCACGAAGATGAGCTGGCTGCTATTAATAAACAATTTGCTATATATGGCTTTTATTTTAATTTAGTTTTGTTCAGCTGTTAGAAAAATGACAGAAAGTAAAATAATTTACTTAAGTTTAATGATATTTTATATTCTTTAACAACCAAGTGTTTGAGAAAATATTAGTATAATAAAGCATATAAAAATTTCAATATTTTAATTATGGTTTCGTTATTAGTGATACGTATTTATAAAATCGAAGCAAGAATAGAGACCACTGGAGACGTGCCTGTTTGCCCAGCAGCATTTCCTCGTGATCGATCTATGTATGACACGGGTTCAGTTCCCGCCTTAGAAGTGTAGCTTTTGCTTCATTACAAAAATAAATAATAAATCTCGACCTTTTTACTCAAGCATTTAAAGGATCGAGACAAGAAGGAAAACTCAACCTTCATGCACCTAGGGAACAAAAACATCTTGGCATGTTGAAGCTTTAAACACAAGGTACATCAACAAATAAAAGAATAGAAGCAAAATGGATAAGAAGTATATCAGACTTCCTTAACTAATTTTTATTTTTATCACTTGCAAGAGAAATTTTTATTTTTTCCATTTGGCACACTGGGCCTGAAACAAGTGAATATAGAATATCAAAAATAACAAAAAATCGATCAATAAATTTTGAATACAGTTTTTATCCATTTTTGAATAGAATGAGAGCATAATTCAGGGACGGGGTCTATAAAGAAAAACATATCTGGCCAAAAGACAAAATAGTAAAAATATTAAAAAATAAATTGTAGTTAATTCATGTCATTCTGCAGATTTGAAACCGAGCTATGAAGATGAAATAGAGAGATACAAAGAAGGGTATTGTGATTTGAGCATTGTTACCACTCCCAAGGCACATACCGCGTTATTTCATGTTCCATATTTTTTTTAAAAAAAACAAGGTCTTGGGTTTAATAGTGAGCATATTGTGGAATCTGTACATGCTGATTTAAAAAAAAAAATCCCTTATACGTAATATAATATATGAAATAAATAGACTCCTAGGCGTCACCAGAATATGCCAATAGACTGCTTTGAACAGTACAAGAATATAATAGTAGACACTTCTGATTTAAAAAAAAAATCTGGTATTATTGTGTTTCTTTAAACTTTATATTTTTTAGAGAAAAAAAATACATACGAGAAACAAAAATACATATTTTCTGTTTAAAATATATAACAGGAATACTAATGAATAGTTAATTTGATTGCTTGGTATAAAAATACTTTCTAATAATTTAAATTTGAATATGTTCTAAATTTGGCATTATCGATTGCAAATCATTCAATGTCACACAGGAATCTAAAAAATTGATGTAGTTTTTGCTTGCAAAAATGCACAAAAAGCACAACAGAACATGAAATAATAACATGAAATATGACAGATGGTGATTACTTCCTTACTGGACGAAATCACCTTTTTACTTCCTTGTACGAAGTTAAGGAAGTATTGTAATCGCGAAAATTTTCTGTTTTCAGATGTCGACGGAAATATCCATTTTGACCATCCCTGAATCCATTTTGACTAGTTTCGTCATGGCGTCTGCACGTACCTGCATTCGTACGTACGTTCGTATCTCGCATAACTCAAAAACCGTTAGCCATAGAAAGTTGAAATCTTGTATTTAGGATTGCTGTAAAATCTAGTAGTGAACCTCCCTTTTTCGTCACCGCTTGATCACCGAAAGTTGTACTTTACTTGAAGGTCATAATTGATTTCCATCAAAAATTATATTAAAATTCTATGAAAAACTTCTCAAATTTAGTATTTACAACTTGTGTATTGATTTAAATAACATAATAGATTTTAGTCCAAATTGGAAATCCGGAAGCGGTACTTTACTTGAAGGTCAGAAATAAACTTTCATCAAAAATGATATTAAAATATAATGTAAAGCATCTCAAATTTGGTAAATAGGACTTTTATATCGATATAAATTTACTAGATTCATTCACTACTTATTCACGATATTTACTAGATTTTGGTTAAAATTCGTGAGTGTCGTTTTTGAGATACTGCAATCTTCGGAAACAAGTAACCAACTTGAGGATCACTTTTTGAGCCACCGATTCATAATTTAATAGGCGTACAAGGAAGTCATGTGTTGTCCACATCAGATATTTTATTTTATTTTTACAGAACTGTTTTATCAACGTTAATGGATTTATTACAGCTGTCATGCTTTAATGCGATTTTTTTTACAAATAATAATAATAGATTTAAAAAAAGAGTTTAAATATGGCAGGATTAAACTTTAACATGGTTTAGCCTCCGCATCCCTCCCATTCAGATAATTTAATTAATCCACTCATTCGTATATTTAATTATTTATTTCTGAGGAGGGAAGTTTATTCAATTCTAGAGAGAAAACCCAGACCAATAAAAATAAATTAAAGGTGATGAAACATGATCACAGCCATTCATTAACCAGCTCTTCCTTAATTGATATACTATTATATATCAGTATTAACTTAATAAGAACAAATGTAGGTAATATATTTTTAATTAATTAATCTAGGCTAATATTTTACAAGAATTTTAATCTGCATTTAAATTAATTTATTATTTTGTCAAATTAAGAGCTAACAATTATTTGTAAGATATAAATATTTAATAAGTGAAAATGAAAAAAAATACAATACTAAACTAGATTTCTCTCAAATCTATGAACTTCAGCATATTTTAGATATTATGTTGATTAATTTAATGAGCACGATAGAAATTTTTTTAAGATAAGTACTTATGTATTTAAATAAACAACTGTAATAGATAACCATTGCTACTTAAGCGTTTTGATAAATTCGTTATAAATAATTAATTACGTAGGTATTTACTATATAATTACTTTACTATAATTATTTAAGTAGTAAAGTCCATTTTAGCTCTATGGTTTATTTTCAATTACATTCCTTGCTTATGATTAGGAAAATCACTCATTTGGATTTCATAAGTATTTTTGTTTTTTTATTATTACCAAATATTTATTGGATGAATAAATATAGAACGTTTAAAAAACAAAATTTATTTTCATGATTTAGTGTACTTTGTTATTATTATTAATATTTTTTGGTGGATTTTTTCGCCAATTTTACAACACTTTCTAATCTCGAAAAAACCGTCAGCTTCTTCATTTGTACAATTAAGATATCAATAGATGAATTAAAAATCGTTCACTATATCTGTAATACAGTTAAAGGTTCACTGATTTAAGAAATTATGGAAAATAAAGATTTATGAATTGAGATTACAAAATAAAATCTTATTATACAAACAGAAATTTTCAATTAAGTGTTAAATGCAATAAACGAATAGTCATTCAATATTTTATACCTATTTTGACATTATTAACAATCTCCAGAGCCTTGGCATGCTTGTGTTTAAACTTTCTGTTTATATTGATGACAATCTAAGCCAGAACGCTTCAGTTCTGACATAGTTTTTTAAAACTTATCTTGGACTTGATTTTAATATCATATTTACACTTTTGGATGTTGTACCGATATTTTTTTTTTTTATTGAACATAAGAAATAAAATAATTAAAGAAAATATATATCGTTAATATATTTTCAATTCTTTTTATCATTATTAAATATCTGAGTAGGTATAATTAAAATAACAACAATCACCATGAGAGAATTGAATTATGAATGTATAAAAGGCTTCGCGAACCCGAAGGTTCGAAGCCGATAACACGAACAGTGTAAATGTGATATTAAAATTGAGTAAAAAATAAGTTTCAAAGAAATACGTTATGTCAGAACTGAAACATTTCGGCTTAAACTGCCATTAGTGAACAGAAGGTTTATGCGCAAGCCAATGGTGATTGTTAACAAAGTTAATTATAGCCATAAGAAATTGAATGAATATTTGCTCATTTTATTTGGCGGAAAAAAAAATAAAAAAAAAAAATATATATATATATATATATATATATATATATATATATATATATATATATATAAAGTTTCCATGCTCAAAGAAAGAAAAAAAAGTTATATATTCAATTTGTTTTTCTCAATATAAATTAAATATTTTCTGAAGTTTTACAATAAGAAATGAGATAATTCCAATTTATGCAGCACTAAGAGAAGCTATCTCAGTTTTCCTTTTATGGGCACATAAAATACTTCTCATTTAATTTTTAACTACTGAAAATATATGATAAGATATGAAATATATAAGATAAGATATGAAAAATTATGCATGGTTAAGTAAATCAAATAAACCATGAAAGTCAATTACTGTTTTGTTTTTTGTAATCCACACTATTCGAATTTAATAAACAAAACACACACATATATATCTTTAAACCCTAAGACATATTTTAATGAATGAAAGAACGTAATTCTTTCGGTTTTATTTGATTTATTTATTACATAAATAATCATTTCGCGCACACATAGCATGGGCAAATTGAAAAAAATAATCTTAATATACTGCTTCTCTTTATTTCACTAAGACAACACATTGTTGACGAAAATGGTATTTAGATGATAGTAAAAGTAAGTTAACTGACATATGTTAACATTTAACGTAAAGAATAGATCATGTCAAGGTTATTGTTGAGTTTGATTTAATTACACTAATTTTTTCGAAACACTGAATTTCCATCCATGTGTGAGAGATCCTTTTGAATGAAGAACAAAAGAAAAATATAGTAAGCAAATGTTATCAATGTAAAGAGAAAAATCAAAGATCACATTAAAAATAAATACATTTTATACCTACGGATTTTAAAAAAATGAAAAAAAAATCATTAATTGTTGCCAAAGCCATAAATGCATTGGCACAAACCCATTGAAAGTAGGAAAGTCAGAGAGGGTGGAAACGCCTAGAACCCTTAGCATCGACCACAAGCGGTCAAGGCACTTAAACAGGGCATCTTCTCTAATAAAATATATATGCATATTTTTTTTTTATTTTGGACTCCCTTAATGTTTTATCTCTACTCTATAAAAAAAACCTTTAAAAAAAATACAAGCAAACTTGTACCACGAAATCTATGCCTCCATAATTGTTAGCATATGAACCGGGTTGTTTTATCAGATAATAGCTAAGTAAACACAATATAATCCCATGTATTCATATAAAGAGGAAAGAGGTCAACGTACAATACGAACAATGCTAAAATTCTACCACTATATATGGCCGTATGTGCGAAAATATTTCAATCAGAAAGCTTATATTCTTTTCTTATTATACAAGCATTCGAAATTCTAATTTTAATAATTAAGCTATAAGAATAACAATCTAATCTTATGCAAGTTTATCAAAGCTTATCAATTTTCGTTTCCTTATGCCTTTTTAAATTGGTTAATAATTTTTGTTTATCTCCCTCTCATAGGGATATGTAAATATTAAAATTTCCAAATTAAGATTTTATTGTAAGTAAACGGGTTCGTTCAGCCATTTAGTCAGAAAAATCGAAAATAACTTCTCAACATTAAATAAATTTTTAAAAATACAATTCTATTTAAATCAATACAAATTGTTTGTTTCCAAGTGGTTAGAATGCAAACAAATAAAAAATAAGTAAAAATAATCTGTATTCGAATTTTTTTTTAATTTGTTAAATATTAGATTTCAATATATTCTAAGATTTTTTTTTTATTATTTACTTTTTTTGTTATGTTTAATATTGATATGACTAATAATTATTGATATTGAATTTTAAGTAATAATAATTAATATTGATATGACTATTTTAAAAGGAAATATGTATTTTTCAAAATGAAATGAATACAGTTACAATATTATTTACAAACAAAAAATATGGTAGTATTATAAAAAAAATAGTTTTAAAACTGACCTTATATGATTATGAATATTATTTGGTTAATTATCCCTAAAATATATCACATTCTCTTATGACCCACATTAATAATAAAACGTCTAAATAGGTTTTAAAAAAATTTCTATTTCAGATTGAAACGCGTAATTTCACAGTGCTGTAACGTTGTATTCAATATATATCCACACGAAAAACAAGATTAATTTTTATTCGAGATTTATCTTCAATGTAAAAAAAAAAATATTGTAAAAATTAAAAAATATTTTTTTAGCTTCGTTTTAGACTATATATATACTTCAAAATCGGTTCTGAGATTTATAACACAATATAAAATTATCTCCAAAAGTAGGTCAAAAATTCCAAAATATATTTTGTCAACATTGATAACGGGAAAAAAAACATTTGTTAGTCAAAGCATTGTTAATATAAAATGCACATACCATTTCCTATAGGGATGGGTAACTTCCTCCACCTGGTCTTCCTGCCTTTCTTGCCCATGACGACGGTGGCGCGGTGGCCTCTCGCCGGACACAAATACAACGCTGACGATCTGGAGGCTCGGGCAAGACTGAACGCCGGGATGAGCCGGCGCAGGCGCTACAACCTGTCGATACAAACTCCCTACCCTTCCTCCGTACTACCCCTATTTTACGGGTCCGTCTGTCCTCACCTCTTGCAATATTGCCACGCATTTTATTACTGATCAGAAAATTATCATCTGCCTGAGGAAAGGTGATGCTTGAGGGAGCCCCTACAACATCCTAAACACGCGGGAAAGGGGTGAACATACGTTGTTGTTTTTTCAATAAAAAACATACTGTCGGTCCTGTCTCATTCCTCATCTGTTTAGGAGTATTTTAAAAATTTTCAAAACAAAAATAGTCGATGGACATTTTTTTAGTTTCATAAAACGCTTAAAATAATGAAATAGATGCACTCTAAACAGATAGAAAATGTCAATCATTTAGCTTTCTAATTTTCGAAAAAAAAGGTACATAAGTAATAAAACACACGAGATTTGGGTATTGAAGTTTTTCTTTTGAATGTTGTTTCTCTATGATGTTTGGGTAAAGGGGTATAAATCACTTATTGCGACATTGGGCTAATGTTATATTTTGTTCTTTATAATGAACATTTTCAACTTATCCAGTTAATGAAACAGTGTTTACATGGAAAGTGGACAACGTTCAGTAGACTCATATTCTTTTTTCAAAGGTCAAGTTCATTATAAAGAACAAAATATAACATAAACCTCTTGTCCCAAAAAAATAACTTATACCTCTTTACCCACCACAGAACTGTCGAACTAATAATTGATTCTTGAAGCTTAGTCAGTCTGGGACAGCTGTTTAACTGAAATCAGTCTTAAAACCTTTCTCAAATGAAGATTCAGAGCTGTGTTAATCAGTGTGTATTTCCTCCTAAAACTCTCTAAATTTTCTTCTGAATCCACCAACTTTTCCATTAGCGTAACCAAAATTACCCCCTAGTATAAGATAAAATAAATTATTAGAAAAGTAAAAAATATCCCAGAGGGTGAATAAAACCCTAAATCTAGGAGGAAAGTCTCCAATCTGGCAACACTGGTATTAATAGTTTTTTTTCAAGACCTAACAGCTGAAAGTTATATTATGTTTTTAGTTGGTGAAACTTGTAAAAATTAAAAATGATTTTATAAAATAGGTAACTGATTTGATTTAAATAAATTATAATTTCGAATTTGGCTTCAAAAAATATTTTAAAAAGGTAATTACTGCTTTTGCATTTTTAAAAACGAAGCATAAAGTTATTCAAATAAAGATCTTTTAATTAAATCTGATGCTAATAAACTAAATATTAAAGTAAATATAATATAAGTATGAGTTTATTTATTTTTCCTAAAAAAAAAAATCACTTGCACAATGGTCTCACGAGCTCAATTTGACTTAAATTTATAGGGTTTTTTCAGACTCTTTCCATTTGGTACAGACTGAAAAATTTTAAATATAAAAAAAAAAAAATTGATTTTGAGCCATGGAGTCATCTTAACCCTCCGGTGGCCAAGGGACTATACATTTCTAATTTTTGAATTAACATTTGATAAAATCCTTTGACACTTGTCTTGTTCAAAGAATTTTAGTTTCAAAATTAGAATGGAATTTATAATTTCTAAATAGAATATTTAGAAGTAGAATCGAAATTATTCGTAGGACAATTAGGTGTAGATTTCCGAATATATACGAACTTTTTCCTCCCTCAAATAAACGTACCTGAGGTCCTATCGGAGCCCCCGTGATAACAAACGTGATGTTTTTTGTTT
Organism: Rhaphigaster nebulosa; assembly: GCA_948150685.1. Classification (NCBI taxonomy): domain Eukaryota; kingdom Metazoa; phylum Arthropoda; class Insecta; order Hemiptera; family Pentatomidae; genus Rhaphigaster; species Rhaphigaster nebulosa. The sequence goes on from OX411306.1 coordinate 134,191,010, forward strand.
TATTTATTAAACAAATAATTTATAATAAATTTAAAAAAAAATCTTTACATAAAAAAATGTTTCTCATATTTCTTACGAATGAATAGTTAGAAAAAAACATCACAAAAGTGTCTGGCCAATATTACATTAAACAATAAATTTTCAAAATTACAACATTATTATTTATAATTTAATTTTATATTACCATATAACTATCCATAACTATAATTAAATTATATATCACAAGAATCCATAAGTTGAAATAGCTAATTCATTTACCAAAATGTTTCTTATATGAAGGATTAAATTTTACTAAGCATCCACGCAAGTATTTACTTTTTTGTTTGATTTTTAGAGAAAAATGGTCTGTTTCATTTCCACAATAAACCTTTTGGTAAATTATATATTTCTTTGTTACAACCAATCTCTCTTTACTTACTAGTAGCTGAATTTAAGAAATATTGGATATTCGAATTAAAAATATGCAAAATATAATGAATAATTTTTATTAGTGTTCAAAATTAAAGAAGAAAAAAGATGATTCAGTTTGTATTAATTTTGTGGCCACAGGTAAAAATAAAACCCAGCTCATAGGTTAAATCCACTATCAGCATTCAAATGTACATGGAAGTACCAAGTTAGGTTGAAAGTGGAAAAATAGTTTAGGGTCCCAAAAGGACTTCCGTGGTACCTAGATCTTCGTAAAATGCATGGTGCTTGAAGGGTAAAAGTGATAATTAATTCTAAGTAGTAAGTTTAATATTCCAACAATGTCGACTGAAAACCAACAAAGTGGTAAAAAAAATACTAGTCTATTTTATTATACATAATGATTATATCTTAGTCTGGGATGATAACTGCTGAACCAACGGGTAAGTGTTGAGTAGGAGGAAATCTAGACGTGGATGGGAGAATTGGTTTAGGTCTGACCTTGTGAATTTGGCATATTACGGGGCTCTTTGTAAGAAAATATGTATGCTGAAATTGTTGGATGTAATCTGCATAGAACCTCTACGCTCATTGTCTTATTACTAGATTGTAACAAAAGTCATTGTGCATGAACACAACCCTTAATGCCAACTCTCATAATTATCCTATAAGAATGAGTCGACTTTACATTTTAAAACTCAAGTGCCATGTCAGAAGAGAAAATCGTTAATCGCGGTCTATTGAGACATTGCTGGAAAAAATATTTAAGCGCGAAGGCAGCCGCCGAAAACTTTTGTGCCGTAAAAGGTACCATAGAGCCGATTATCCATCGAAATACTGCCGCACAACCCAGATCAGGTCGCCCATTGGGCGTTGATGATGACGTTCTTCTTGAATGTGCGAACCAGGACCAACATGACAGCTACTCGCGATTTATCGGCCGTAATAGGGACTCAACGCTTTACTGTGAACAGCTAGACACAGCATAGTTTATGCAGTTTTGATTGTAAAGTACTCCGCTTTGTCAACAGGAACAAAGCCATTTTTCACACGACAATGCCCCTGCACGTCGTTCTTGTTGACCAAAGAAAACTTATCGGAACTGCTAGGAGTAAACGTTTTGCCTCATCCTGCTTATAGCCCAGATATTGCAAGATCAGGTTATGGTTTATTTAGATCAATGGCTCATTTTTTAAAAGGTCGGATCTTTGATAAGTACGAGGACGTAGAAATTTGATGTGAAGATTTCTTTGGGAAGGAGGGGTACCGGCATCGAATCCAATTACTGGCAGAAAGGTGGATATGAAAGTAGTTGAAAACAACGGGCTTTACATTGAAGAGTAGTATTCAATAATGCTTAAAATATGGAATCTGAAATAAAGCAATACTAATGCACAAGGCCTTTTGTAACTACATAAGAGGCTAATTCGATACGGTACTAGAATTATAGAGGAACTAAAATCCTTGGGAGTCCCGGTAATCTGTGTCTTCATAATTAGTAGTGTGCAATAAGTTAAAATGATTGATTGTCTTTTTTTAGATTATACAGCTTAAGTTTGAAACTATCTGGATTGTGCTAACTACTATGACCTGAATTTTTATATAAAACTACGAACTATTTAGAAACGTAGTGATTCAGAATACTAACCTCAACATAAATCAAATTATTAAAAAAAATGAAAAGTTTCCTCTAAATAAAAAATGTTACTTCGATTTATTTACAAGGCGATTTAAAAAGTAATAACACACTATAATATAATAAAATTCACAAAGCAAAGTGATTTTCACATTAAAGAGATAGTATTCGTGTTGATTAATGTTTTAAAATATGCCGCGCGGAACTCAACAAAAATGAAATTGAATAACAACGAATAATCGACTTTAGAAAAGCCAGGACGACACAAAGGCAAATAACTTGTGAGAGTGATTTGCCTTTGTGCCGTCCTGGCTTTTCTAAAGTCGATTATTCGTTGTTACTCAATTTCATTTTAGTTGAGTTCCGCGCGGCATATTTTATAACAATAATCAACACAAATACTCTGTCTTTACTGTGAAAAGGAGAACTGAATTGATATTTTATCATAAATAAAAAAGCAAATTGAAAATAAACATTGAGTATATTTTATGAGTTTAAATGGTATCACTCCATAGGCTGAATCGCTTCACAATCTGGTCAGAAAAAGCACCAGTGTTTGAGATTTCGCTCTCCAAAACCGACCGTTTCTCATTTTCTCATCATATTACAGATTATAATCAATAAATATATTTGAATTATTTTATTTTAAGTTATTTTCTAGTTTGAATGTATTTCTGTAATTCATGATACAACCCTGAAGATGATCCACACAATTGAGCCGACACCTAGGCTTAAAATAATAAAGAGCGAAAACTTATTGTTTATTTTTATTTTGTTTTTAAGTTACAGTAACTGATCCCCAAATTAATACATAATCCTTGTAAAAATAAAATAGACTTATTGAGTCCGGGTAGGTGTATATTGTTAAAATGACTGAATAACTGGGAAATTCTTAATAATAATATGGGTACGTGAATTTCGTTTAATAAGCTGAGTGTGCCACCAGAAAAAAAGTCTAAAAACAATTGAATTACACTAATGGTAACTTTTAACTTTTTCAAGGTTGCTTAGTTTTTGGTTCGAAATTATTTGGATTATGCTTGGTACTGTATCCTAAATTTTTATTTGGAGGAAATAAAAATCAAATCTCTTGAGAAAAATACGAAGTGGTTAAAAATGTTTCAGAATGGTTTAAAGTCAGTTCATAATTATATCCTCAGTATTAATAAATTAATAAAGAAATACGCTTTCTGCTAAATGAGATTATTTTTACATTTTTTTTTTATCTCCCTCCGAGAATTTTACAAGGCGATTTAAGACTTTTTTAAAATCCACTAAGTAAAGTACAATAACGGAAAGGGACTCTTCTTCGTCTATTTTTTTTACAAGGATATACATATTAGTTTGGGGATCAGTAACTGCAACATGAAAACAAAACAAAATAAAGAATAAGTTTTAGCTTTTCATCATTTTAAGTCTAGGTTTCGGCTCAATTATTTGGATCATCTTCAGGGCTAAATCATAAATAAGAGAATAACTAAAAATAAAATAATTCAAACATGTTGATGATAATCTATACTATGATGTGAAAGTTGATATTATGCCAATCTTCTTTGTGTAATAATATATTTTTTTAGCTATTTTTTCTACATTTTTCCTCAGTTTATATATACTTCTGTAATCAGTGTTGTAGCCGTGAAGATTAAGAAACGTTAGCTTTAAATAATAATTTTTAAAAAAATCAATACTTCAATCAATCCTTCCATAATTCTGCAATCATAAACTTACTCTATGAATTATACTTTCCGCTGTGGATTTAATTATACTTTACTCCTTGAATTATTGCATGCCTAAAATCACCTTGTAAATAGGTCGAAGAAAGGATTCTGAATTAGCAGAAACTTTTTTTTTAAATTAATTTATTTATGGTGATGTTAGTATTCTGAGCCTCTGCATTTCTGACCAGTTCGTAGTTTCATAAATAAATTCAGTGCATAATACTGAGCACAATTCAAATGGCTGTAAATTTAAACTATATAATCTAAAAACTAGTGTAATACTAATTACGAAAAATCGCACTACTAATTATGAATACACAGATTACCGAGACTCCCAAGGATTTTTCTTCTTATGGAATTTCCTAGTACCGTTTTGATTCAGTCTCTTAAGGATTATTTCTTACGATCATAATAAGACAACGAGTCTGACGAATATCAACAATTTCTGCCTGCACAGTCCCCCACATAAAGCACCGTCAAAATCCAAATCCACTAGGTCAGACCTAACTTTTGTATTCTTCAATTACCTAATTTAACGGTTTCATGTCTCTGACATTCTCAATGACGGAAAGACATTTTTTTTTTCTATAGGCTCATAAATAGATAATTAGTTATACTAAAAATAATCTAAAAATGTAGTAAATGGCACCTAAAATAGTATAAAAGTGACAATGAAAAATCACAAAAATCATATTTTAACTATTACATCACCCCCTCCTCCCCCTCTCAAAATGTATGATTTTCTTATCTACCAAAATAAGGTTTGTATTTTGTTTAATGCTTATGTAATAAAATAACAAGTGATGAAAAACAATTTTATTGACTAATGGAAATCATAATGCATTAATATGTATTTGGTGATTATAGACACAATATATGGTGATTACTTCCCTTATTTTTATAAAATTTTTGCGAATAGCGTAGGTTCTAAAACATGAACATCTATTTTAAAGCAAATTGCATAGTTTAAGATCCTTTACCGATGTCCCAAATTTGGTTTGAATTATTCAAAGGGTTCTTGATTTATGAGCGATTATTTAAATCTTTAAAAAAATTTGAAGGGTCATTTTTAGGGCAAAAAAAAAAATTTTTAGATTCGCTCGAAAATTTGAATATAAGGGTTTTTCACAGGGCTATACCCAAATCTCACGCTAGTTTTAAATAAAAAAAATCGGTTAATATACTTCACTCCGTAAAGAATACCGATATCATTACATATAAGCCAATGAATTCAGGTCGCTCTAAAGTTCAATTATTTTGTTTTAAAAAAATGGATAACCAACATTTACTATTTCTGGATCACCACTAATGTTTTATATTACACATAAATATGGCCTAAATGGTTCTTAACTATGTTCATATTATAATATAAAAACATTATTTGTGATCAAGAAATAGTAAATATTACGCTTTTATATCACCGTTATAAATATTATCGTTGACAAAAAAATTAAGAAAAAGCAATACTAAATATCAAAGAGACCACATTTTTAAGTGAAATAATAAAATTTTGGAGCGTTCTGGCAGGCCGATTGAGTTATGTATAATATAGATCAGTACCATGATAGGGTAAGCATATATTTTATTATTAAGATTGGCGTTCCTACGAGTTTTAGAACCAACTTTATCTGCAAAAAAAAAACTTCAATTTTGTTTTTATATAGAAATCACCTTTTTTTGCACAGGCCATCTATGATAATGCAATAGTTATTTATATGTATTGAAAGAAGATATTCTTTTTTTTCCCTCTCTTTTTAAGAAGTTCAAGAACGCCGTTATCGGGTAAACTGAAGAGGAGATACAGATCTATAGTATACAGATACAGATGAAGCATTTTCAGCATGTTTTATTTTTCTTCTGAGCTCCTAAGACCCTTTGGACGAAACGGAAGTTAACTTTTTTTCAATGCAGAATCACCCACAAAATTTTGATCAATATCGGAGATGGACACATCGTGCACTCCCCTTGTAAGTGTTTTCAGGTCATAATTTTGGTCAATATATACATATGTATTTTGGTTTTATTCAAGTAGGAGTACGCCAAACTCCTTGGCGTATGTAAATGCAGTTTTTCTAAATTTTAATTAAAGAAATTTTTAGATTTAGCTTATATTAGCTAACTTTTAATGTAAGTCAAAAGATTGAAAAAAACATTTTTTGTAGTATGCTGCTCTTTCGCAAATATTGAAAATGGTGCATCATTCTCGATAGCCCAAAAGTGCCCCTTCGAAAAACGTTTAATTAGACCATGGGATATAAATTTATTTAGCGACAGCAGATGTAAGAGGGGAGCATCTGGCGCTAAAATAAGCCGGAATAACAATAAAATACAGTTTCTTGACTCTCGTAGAACTCTGCTTTACTTCTGTCAGAGAGCGTGTTTACTCTCAAAATATAGTTGAAATACCATGTCGTCATCGTTTTTATCGTCTGCTCTTCGCCAGATATAAACAGAAATTTCTTTTTTTAGTACAGGTCGTCGGCATTTGAGTGTTGACAACAGGAAATGTAAACAATACTACAATTTCTTACCCGACACTTTCACAATACTGATTTCGGATTTTGGCTGTCATTAATTATCTCAATCATTAAGCTCAGTTGCGAAAATTGAAACCACATGACCACAGTAGTTCCATACTTTTTTTTTACATATTTAAAAAAAAATGCTCTATACCATATAAAATTTCCCGAAAATAGTATTGTAATTATATCTAATTACAATTGATATAATTGTATGGATATCTAATTACAATGGACTGATGATATAATCAAGAACATGATGGTACTGTCAGAAACAATAAGTTGTAGACCTTCATCATGACTATAAAAAACGAAATACGAGAATAAAAATGAGATGAATAACTACACCTACTAGAATTATATTGGAAATATGTAAAAGTAATACACTTTTCGCACAATCAGAATGAAAGTGGCACAAATCAAAAAATGTTTTTTGTTAGAACGAACATTAGACACAAGGTGTTTCTTTATTACATATTGTTGGTAGATCACCTATCGAGTTGATTGGTTTGGCCTCATATTTAAGGGATGGCTGCTCTTTAAGATGAAAGGGTTCCAAGTACTAAAATTTCTGACTTTAATTTTGAGATGCACCTCTTTCATTCTATATCAGCGATATACATGTGTGTAAAGGGTAAGGAAACGGAAGGGGTGTTAAACATGTAAAGGAAAAAAATGTATTATTAGCATCTAATAATATGAAGAGCTGAAAATTTAAACGTAAAAAGGAAAGAAGGATACAACAGACGAGAGATAAAAACTATTTAGGAAAAAAAAAAACGACTTCAAAACTGTTCACAAGAACCACTAAAGAGATAGAAATAATTGTTGTTACAAAACTAAATTATTAAGTAACCTTATTATCTATTCCAAGTCAACCTGAACAGCACAATAATTTAATAGTTTTGATGTCGGTGCCAAACCGCCAAGAGTGGATCATAATTCATCCATTTCAACTATTTAGTTGTTTTAAGTTCTTCTCTTCAAAATTTTCGAGTTGTGGAGCAGCTTGTTGATTTGGAACAGTTACTAAAGCTACTTAATAGTTTACTTTTGTAAGAAAAAATATTTCTATCTATTTGTAGTTCTTGCGTACTGTTTTGAAGTTGTTTTTTTTCTATAACGCTTTTATTTATTTTCTTTTAGTAGTTCGTGTGTACCGTTTCGATATATGTTATTTCTTTCACATTCCTCAGAATGATGGAAATCGGTTTAAGAATAGCGTAGTAATGAGTGGACATACATAGAACAAAAAGTCAAACTGATAACCTCGTTTTTCGAAATCGGTTATTAACAAAAAAAAGAAAATATATGAATGCAAAAGCCTACTGTGATAGGTCGTGATAGTTGGCAGTAGAATGGCGGTTATCAACGGACTTTTTCGTCTAGCGGAAGACTTCGGAAATGTTAAAGTATAATACAAGGAGAAAAAGAAAAAAATGAAACTAAGAAATATATATTCAATTACGTTGTTTTTTAAATATAAAAACCTAATGTATTCCAAATGTAGCAGTTTCCCAACCTATTCTATTCAGTCCCTCTTCTTCGATAGAGTGAACAGATCAAATACAGACAGCACTCACAAATCAAATAGTAGCCTGCTCTGGTTTGTGGCTTAGCTGAGTACAACTCCAAGAGTATAATTCTCAATACAGATGCTTTTTTCTTTTTAATCAAAATCTTTGGTTTCTCTTTCTGATGGTGTTAGGGACATTTATAAACTGGTGGAAAAGGCATAGAGAGGGTGACCGAGCACCAAATTACTGCGAACTGTGGTTTTCATGGTGAAGGAAAAGGATACCCATAGCTCGATAACCGCTCCCTTAGGGGCCAATTTGACCGAAATAAACCCGTCTAGATCCAAGAACCGGTTGGCCGTTTGAACTAGAGTCTACCTCTTCTTTGGAAGCAGACTAAACATGGACTAAACTTCTTAAATCATTACAATACAAAATATAGTAAACGGTTATGAAAAAAATATATAAAGTAAGATCTTATAGATAAGATAGAAAATGGTCTTCTAAGTTCGCAAAACTTTGGAAATTACGCTATGCCAGAAATTACACTTTGATACCAACTGACAAATAAAATTAATACTCATTACGATAGCACAAAAGATAAAATTTAATATTATTTATTAAATTTATAGGGAAAAAACTTATCATCGCTCTTTTACTAACATTTGGAACAGGAATAATAATTATGTAAAAAAAAAAAGATTATACATGGCTGTATGCTCCTATCTCTTTTGTGAATTTAATGATTTGGAAAGTAATTAAATAAATAAGAGATATCATTCTGGCGTGATTAAGAAGACCGACCAGCTTCAATGCTTAACTATTTACATAGATGGATGAAAACAAAGTTTATATAAAAATGTAAATGTATCAGTACAAATTAAGTTATACATTGAGCAACAACAAAAAAAAGTATTGAATAATAAATGAATCTGAAAACCAAAATTAAATTAAGGATGATAATATATTATTCGGGTTTTCAGTCAAATTGAGTTTACCATACTATATTAATTTTAAGTGAATATATGTATATAACGGATATGATTTAACAAAGGTTAAGTTTAGCCTTTATTAATCACACACATCGAGTTTTAGTCTTTATAAAAAGTCTACATTCCGGCCATGAACAATGTTAAAAAATAGAACAGAGAAATGTATACATAAGATATTTTATGAATAAATAAAATATCGTTCAATATTTTAGGAATTCCTATGAAATTAATCTATTAATCTAGATCTACTTTCAGTTTATTTAATGTTATCTTTATCTTTATATGGGTATTAGTTTCACCTTTTAAAGGATTTGGGTATGTAACGATATTTTGAGCGAATGGCTCCACCGATTTGTAAGTTTGATGGTTCAAATTTCTCAGTGATTTACCGTGGATGTTTTGAAACAATTTGAGCTAAAAATATTTGATTATATTTTTAGTATTATCGACTATTTGTGATATTTCAAACCATATCACGTGTGTAAGTTCATGATCAGATCATCGTCGTTTTTTTAAAAAGGCCTAAGCGGCAAAAATTCGAAATTTAGACTTCAATTTATTATATGACGTAAACACCACCTCTTCAAAACCGGTTGAGCCATTCCCTCAAAAATTGGTTACATACCCTCAAACGGACAGATCAAACACATTTAATACAATATTTTCCAAGATTTTTGTCAATCAAAATATTCATGGGATCTCGACGAGTTATTTGAACCATATAACGTCAGTTGAACCGTTCGCTAAGGAAACCGATACATATCCTGAAGCAGGCCGAAAAGCACCTAATATATTTTTCCGCATAGGAAAAAAAAAACACGCATGCCGAAATTCAGATCAATTGATCAAAAGGGGATCGTTGGAAGTGCCCAGATGTGGCGGGGGGATTTGTATATATCCGCGAAAAACCCAAAATCGTGTTCCAAGGATCATGAAACGAATATAAAATGCATCTTTTTCTCCCCTCCTCCTCTGCAATGCCGAACTCTATAATTTTCGGAGATAAACTACTAAAAATTCGAAGACGAATTAGAAAATAAATCAGCAATATATACTTATTCAATATTTTAACAATCAAAATTGATCTGATTATAATGAAATTATATCTCAGAAAACCTTTCATACCTTAAGACTTTTATTTAGAATTAATTCGTCAGTCACATTATAAGGCTATAGTATTAGAGCTATATTTAAACCATTCATACCATATACCCTTACGAAAAAAATAAATAGGAACAAAAGTAAATTAAAATAGCTTAAATAATATGTATAGATCACAAATAAAAATGAATAAATGGATAAATTAAATAACAGCAAAATATAATGCAAAAATATGTAAACAAATAAGATTAATAAAATTAAAGCTAAGCAAAAATAAAATTAAATCTAAACAAAAATAAAATAAATCATTTTGAACACATTCATTGCATACGAGTACATACAATACTTACATACATCCTGAAGAGCTCCAAACTTGTCCTTGCACAGGCTTTGTCTCCATCATATGAAGTGCAAAGCAGGACTCTAGGAGATCCCAGCGCTTCAGAAGACACTGGAATTGAAAGCCAGTGGGGCCTGAGAGAGGACGCGAGAATAATGAAATTATATACATATAAATTAGGAGCCTATCTCTTAATAGAAATATATAAAATAAAAAAAATGGAAAAATATGTTTTAACGTAAATATAAGGTAACCTGATGCTCTTAAACTCTTAAAAGCCCATTTGGGCATGCACCTCAATAACACATGATAAACTGAACGCACCAATCTTAAATATCTAAGAACTTTTCAACTACAGATGCTAAGATCAATTACAAAATCACTATATTAATTTTGCATTCCCCAACCGTTATTTTATTAGGAAATTCAATATATTCAACGGACAGATCACAAATTCGACCCTGCAGGGATAATCACTTCTGTGTAGGCTTGTCAATTTCAGGCCCAGAGACGACCTCATTGTCATTGCTTCCCTTCTACCAATTGCCCTTGCTCTGGCCCTAACAACATTTACAGACATTTTTTTTTTTTTAATTAGTTATAAATTCTCAGTTATCACAATCCTTATTTAATTCAAAGATTTTTGTATATTACATGACAGTATTTATATGTTTCTATTACATTTTTACTGTTTAGTACAAAAAAATATCCGTATATTCTAGATACCAGATAAAAGCGATGTTCATTCATTATAGTTAATTTTTTATCTACTTTATTTTTTAATGTACTAACATTTTCAAAAATTTTAACGTATCCTGCTGAGAACTTTAAAACAATAAGATAATTGTAATTCCAAATTTTTTAGTAAAAATTTGGAAATTTCAAATCTTTGTGTTTATGGGACAATGACAAGAATACAATATTTATTCAAAGATATATTTTTGAAATAAAATCTTCAAAATAAAAAGAATGCAGAATTTTCCATTATTTTGTGGAAATGACTGTTTCCCCCGTTGGAAGGATGTTGAAAAATTTCTAGTATTAGGACGAATGGACAAAAAACAGACCTTTTACTTTACTGCGGTACTTCCTATAACACTCTGAAACCTGTAAAGAAGACCGCATTGCCCCTTAAATTGTAATTAGCAAAGCAGATGGTAAACTTCATTAGTGTACCGTCTACGAGTTTTGAGATACCTCAGGCCGGAAGCAGCCTCAAGTGCATCCGCTTTTTTTGGCATCTACACAAAGCGATCCAATAGCAACTGTTTTTTTATTTCGGTAGGGTGTATTACAATAAATGATCTTTTTTTTAAACTAATTGAACGGTAATATGTACAATAAAAAAAATGAATAATTGAAAGTTTTACATTTGTAAAAATTCTCTTATTGCACATAGTTTGCATCAGGAGTAATTAATAAGAAAAAAAAAGTTACTAAGAAGGGGTGCCCAGATTTTATGTCACTGCCTACCAGTTCCACTTTTTAGATAATTGACTGGCTGTTCGTTAATTTCAAATGTGTTTCGCTTCTCTATGATAAATTCGTATTAATTAAATAAACTTATTAAATTCAAATTAATGTAAAAAAAAAAATTGATCCGTCGTCGTCCTTATTTCAAATTCAGTAACCCATAATTTTCTACTACAATATTAAGTGGATTTCCGTGAAACAGGTTGTTAGACTTTCGGAAAAGGGCGAAAATGTCGTTATTGAATCGAAAAAAATTATGACGCATTGCTAAGCAATGAGTTCCCAAATTTAAAAATAATGAGTTTGACTCTATAGATTTTAATGTCAGTTAGCTAGTTTTTGTTGTTCTGAAATCCAGAATATTATCGTTTAGTTAAATCTAAATCTTATAAAATTTAATTGAGTTAGGACTAAAATTAGTCGTACTGATCCATTCAAAATCCAAAGTCGCAAGAAGTAGCAGGAATTCCAAACACTATCAAAAACTAGACAGCCTTAATTTTAATTGTTGATAGGCAATTAAGAGTGATCTTGCGAGACATTTGCGAAAATGATTTGATGTTTCAGAAAACAATTATCTCATAAGACATCTTAATCTACCTTTTAATTTTGAATTTTATATGCCAACATTCTTTGTCTAAAGATAACGGTATGATTTTAAAATTTTCAGAATGTAATAAAATGTTCATTATTTTGCTATATTTTGGAGCGAAATGCACCAATTGAATTATTTTGTTGATGTTACGGCCAAGGATAGAGTATTGAGTTCGACATTAGAAAATCTCCATAGAGGATGTTCAAGTGTGTGATGCTACGGTAAAAGATGGTTTATATGCCAAAACAATACGTTGGCTCGATTCACTATGCGGCTTTCCACTAGAACCGTGGACGGCTTAATTATCCAACAAATAGGGAGCCCTTGATTTCAAAGTTAAATAATAATATGAAAATAATTAAAATATCTGTTTTTTTTTCTTTTTCGAATTATCTTTTGCACTGACAGAGGTACATTTAAAGTTTTTTTTTTTATAACTTTATTTTTTTATCCACATCTGTCACTCATATCGCGACAATAAGCGGATATGATATAAATAGTAGATAACTGAGAGAGGTCAGTACCCATTGGCACCTCCTCCTAAAGTGAGATTCTCATAATTTTACGCAAGGAGATCTCTTAGCCAACTCCTTTTCAGCCGTCTTCTGGTAAGTTCAGACATGTCCATTGTTGCCATATTTCATATAAGTGTGTTGTAATGTCCGTGGAGTTTGTCATGGAATCTTTTGTATGAGGTTTGAATATGCTCTTTAGGTATGTGTGCAATGTTTTGTTGCTGACGTACCAGGGTGAACGTGTTTTTTTTGGATGTGTCTTTTTTGCTGCATTGGTTTTAAAAGGTATGTATAAGTATTTAGTCGTTATCATACAAATCGTATGATTTGTAGTGACGATCGTTTATGAAGCATAGTGTAGTCTTAGTCTTCTGTTTAGGTTTGTACGTTTCTGTTTCACGTGTGGGCCTCAGGTCATCCTTCTGTCGAAAGTGAGTCCTAAGTAATGAACTCTGTTAGTATGTTGAATGAGTTCATTGTTTACATAAACTGTAGGACAGATGTCGTGTCTAAGAGTGAATGTGATGTGCTGAGATTTGTCGTTGTTGAGTTTTATTTTCCATTGTTTAAATAAAATAATCCTGTAATTGTATTAAGTAATGCTTCTCTGAGTTAACAGTGAAATCTGAGTTATGTCTGCGTGTCTAGTAAGAATAGCTGTGTCATCTGCCTATATTGCTTTTATTGTGTTTGGGCAAACTAGTATATCATATATGTATATAATGTACAGTAAAGGTGCAAGAATTGACCCCTGAGGCACTCCGGCCCTGATTGGATGTATAGAAGAGACCTCTGATTCTTGCCGTTCAGAAAAAAACCTGTCGGATAGAAAGGAAAGAAGTATGAGATAGTTAGCCGAAGGAAGAAAAGTTTTGAGTTTGAAGAGTCCATTGTGCCAGACTCTGTCAAATTCTTGAGCTACATCCAGAATACGCCAGTAGCATATAGTCTATTCTCTAGTGCGACTGAAATGTAGTCCTAGACTCTGTGCAGTTGGTGTATGACAGAGTGTAGAGAGCGAAATCCAAATTGATGTTCGGGTAGTAATTGTTTTTCAGTCAGTATGTCGAGTATACGTTTGTAAATTAGTTTTTCAAAAATTTTAGAACAAACTGGAAGCAAACAGATGAACTTAAATACCGACGTATGAAGATGGATTTTTACTATCTTTGCTAGGCTTTGGAATCATCACTATGTGGGAGTATTTCCACTCTTATGGAAATTTTGTTGTTCTGAGTATGGAGTTGTAGATCGTTGTTGGAAAGACTACGGCTTTTCTGGGCATCTGCTAGAGTAGATCAGCAGTGATCAGGTCATATACAGGGGCTTTCCTTTTGGGTAAGTTCTTGATCTCTAGAAGGACTTCAGACGGATTAAAAGCAGTTGGTGGTAGTGTTAAAGATAAAGGTGTATATAGCGTCTTCTGTACAGTTTTCATGTTCATGATCTGGGTAGTCAGTATGTGGTGTGAAAACTGTCAAAAGATGAATGGCAAAGAGTTCAGATTTTTCACTGTCGGACAAGGCCCAAGATCAATCTTCTTTCCGAAGTGGCGCTGACATCTCGCGATGCCTAAGCAATCTCTTTGTATGTCTCCACCAATTTCCATCGTCAGTATTGAGATTCTCCAAAAATATATCGTAGTTCGTCTATTTAAATTTTTGTATTTGTCTTTTTAGTTCATTATTTATTCGGTTATATGTATGTTTGTCAGATGGTAATCTATTAGCCTGCCATAACCTTACGAGCTCTTCTCTTGGCTCTGATCAGATCCCTTATATACTGAGGATACTGGGGCTGAGGTTATTTAGGTTGTTAAATAAAGTACTCGGAAGTAAGGATTCTAGATAAGTTATCAAAATTATGATGCAAAACATTATTTTCTATGAATACCAAACTATACATTTTTGACCTTTTAATTTTTGTTTGTTTTGAATTGCAATAAAATTCTTTAAATTGTTTCAAACTTAAGGTACTTGTTCATTGCGTATGTGATCACAACACCAACTTGAAGTTGTCTGTAAGTTTTTTCTTTACTGTGATTACTATTTTTTAGTAATCTAGACTATTTTTATTCATCATACATGGTGTTTTATCCAACTTATAATTGATGCATTCAATAATAATTACAAAACAAACCATTTATCCCGCATTGGACATGTATCAATAAATTGTTTAATTATTTATTGTCTATTTTAATTGGCAGGATTATTATTTTACAAACATTAAAATATGCACAATAATATTTAATATATCTATTCTTAATTCTGAAGGAAATATATATCTCTTTTATATGTTGTAGTGTTATCCAAATAATTATAATTGCAATTTTTATTGTTTAAAGAAGCTGAGACAGACAAGATAAGTTGGTTGAATCCTGGGACTAATGTGCATTTGGAGAACCTTAGAATGCCAACAGTACAAGCAACAAATACAGCAGAAGTTGGTAATTTAATTACACATACTATGGCTCGTTATTATTATTAATCTTTTCTTTCTTGGTATTGATGATGCCCAGGCAGATTCCCGATGTCAAGTTCGGTTTTATGTTGAAGTAGTCCATTAATATTCCACAGAAGGATAGACAAAGAACCTAGGGTTAAGCATTTTTGGGCCATAAACTGGACAGTAGGCCTGTATAACTTGTTGTTGTTGAACAAGACTGAAGAAGGGTTGGATAAGATTATTTAGACCATTTAATAAATTGAAGAATTTAGGAGAGACATTTTCAGCAGGGAATACCGGCTTAACAATGTCCTGCCTCTTACCCAATATACCTACATTTTGCCGGTGTCTTCCTTCTAATGTTGGCAAAGTGTGCGGTTGTAACTGCTGCTGCGGTGCGTTCACTGGTCCCGGAGGAGGCTGATGAGGCAGTGGAGGAAAATCTTGCGGTCCTAATGATACGGCTGATTGACTAGAGTATTTTCAGGGCCTGGCAACCCCTATAGTTCGCTGGGTGCGCTCCTTGGTAGTTCGTACAAGTGGCTGGTGTATCCCGGGTCGTCTGACGTGAAGCACTTTCGCGATTTTGGCTAAATCTCACACACTTAGGTTTGTGGTTGCAGTAGGTTTTTGTGTGGCCATACTGCTGGCATCGGATGCACTGAGGTATCATCTTCTTTTTGCGTGGTTCTTCGATCGAAACGCGCGTATGGTAAAGAAAATTAATACGAAATATTTCTTCATTAAATGTCTGTTTACTAATATCTACGAAGAACATCGGTAATGGTTGTTTGAATCTGGATATTGCGTTAGTGACATTCACCGCTTCACACCCCTTAATTTTTAGTTAATTTATAATAGTTGATTTTGGGGTTGAATGATGTAAATTTTTAATTACGACCCGTGGGCATTTGTCATCGGGTAACTGAAAGATATCAAAAGCAGCATCTTCTTTTCTTAAAAAGTTCACTATTGCACGATAAGAGTCAGAGGCTTTGGGATAAATGCAAACTTTTGTACCAGTTGCTTTACGAGTAAGTTTAAATGTTGATGACCCACTAACCTTTTCAAGAAATTCTGCATATTGAAAGTTGGCCGTTTACGCCGACTCGTATCTTCTCCTGTGAGTTCAGAGAGGCGTTTGCGACCTGTAACTTATTTCCAGACTCCCTCTTGAATCTGGAAATTATTAATTGTAGCTGTTTATAACCCACTCATGACTTCGACCTCAGCTGAAGTCGTTGTGGGTTCGTTCATATTTACTGTCCTAGAACTCACCTCGCAATCCTTCAAAGATTCGGTAAGCTACTTAATTCTTAAAGATTTACTTTTCACCACTCTAACACTATTTAAAACATGAAAAATAAAAAACTAAAAAACTTAACCTCTTATGAGATACTTTATCACTGCATCAAACATATCACATTTGAAGTTTAAAACCGTGTTTTGGAACAGCCACGGTAATTTTGCACTTTAAGATGAATAATTATTCCCAATTTATACTCGGTTCAGCATTAGATTCTTGTAAATGAGCCTCCGCTTTAACCATTAGGCTAAAATCTAGATAAATATGATGGCTGATTGACCAGTAATCTCCTTGCGACCCGATAATAACCTGTAAACTGGCTGTAAACTTTATGTGATGACCTGCCACTATTTATAAAACCTATGACTGAAACGAACCGTGCTATAGAATATCAATAGTGGAGGTGAGAACCTCTCTAGAATGGCGCCAAGGTAACAAATCTCATGAGTTGTGTCCATGAAACCGATTTTGAAATAAAGTCCCTAAAATATAAAAGATGTTATGAACTAAATAAAAACAGTATGGTAGATAGAGTAGATATTTAAATTATCATAATGTAAACCAAAAAGAATGAATTCATAGAATGAAATAGGATAATATTATTATTTCGATAATATTTGATATTGAAGAATATTATTAGATGATAATAGTTGATAACATTTGATGTATTATATAATATGAAATTATTAGCTGAGATTAAATCTCCAAAATAGTTAATATTAAGGCGAAAAAAAATTGTATTGACAAATAGGGTGTGAGTGGTACCAGTAAGTGATTAAGATAATGCAACATAAAAACATGTAACGTTATTAGAGTCTGAAGATTAATTTGAAGCTTTTTATTTGAAGTGATGGTCTGATTGTAATGACTTGTAATTTTTAGAGATTTTGTAATTTTATGGCTCTAGCGTGGGGCGGAGGAATGCCAAGTGATTTGGGAAATATGGAATACTCTCCATGTCCAAGGGACTCCATAAAACTATAAATTCGTCTGTAATGTTAAGTAACTTATTTAATTTTTCTATGATGCGGGGCCCTGAGCTATCTTCACCCACCCCCGGATCCATTCATGCATTTATCCAAAATTCTATTATATTTTTCTTTCCACAGTAATTTGTAAGATTCTTTTATGGATGAAAGCATTCGAATACAATCCTTGTAAAATGCCGACGACTCAACGATTCTCATCTTCATACCGGATCGATACTATTATCAATAGACTAAAAGAACAATTCAAGAATTCATCTAAGGCCCTGCGTCCACAGGAACCGTATTCGACCGAATAATATTCGAGCCGCATAGGAACTTTTGAGCCATCGTCGGCGAACGACCCCGAATATAGAGAAAACTTTGGAGCGCGCCCATTTGAAGCGGCGGGGCCGCACAATGGTTGAAAATCGAAAAAAAAAAAACTGTCAAGCCCCATCTATGAGTCACAGTATAACATTGATGAGCTAAATCAGACAAGCCGTTATTGAAATATAGGCGTGTCCATGGGAGTCCATAGGGGGAAGCCATGCCTCTCCCACCCAAAAATTATTGAAACTTATAAAAATAATTAAAACACAAGGGAAAAAATAAATATATGTTTAAGTAAAAAAGGTGTGAGACTATTTTTACTTATATGCAGATACTTAATTTTCAAATAAATTAATCTATGTACTTTTTATTAGTTTTTAGTTGATCGACATTAATCTGACGTAGTAACTTGACAATCGTGTGACAATTTTGTATCTCTTTTGTCTGTGATGTGATGTATACGAGACGAGACAAAGACAAAGATGAAAGATATTATACTACTTTGTTAAAAACTGTCGCACATTCTGGATCCTTCTGAGTGTCTGAATATATCTAAGCGCGTTTTAAAATATATTAAAGAACGTTAAAAATTAAAGAATATGTACAGAGAGTAGAAGCGTCATCAGCCAGAGAAGACAGGCGGCATCAGCTACCCCCACTCCTATAGGCTACAGGCTGTATCCGTATCCCAGTGTTTAATAATAATAATAATTTTGGTACTATTTTCAGTTATATTTTTTCTATGTCACACTACGATCAGCTGCATCAAAACTCATTTGACAAGAGGGAAAGGCAGACCACGCTTTAGATGGGAGGACGTCGTAATCCGGGACGCCCGAGAACTGTTAAATACCCACACCTGGCGAGCGACTGCTCAAGATATTGCCAGCTGGAGAAGGCTCATTGAGGCGGCCCAGGACCACACCGGTCTGTGAGACCAAGTGGTAGTTAAGATTAGGTCGAGGTGAAAATTCAAATTTTCCGTCATGGGTCACGTGACCAAATACTGGCTTCTGATTGGCTACCCAAAAAAATGCACCAGCTTTCCCATTTCTCCTCTATTCTCCTGTTCCAGTCATCTACTAGCTGAACATTCACCAGGGATAGTGCTTTTTGTTCATGCATTCAGCGGGTGTAACACTACCTTGGGTCCGTTTGACCATGGTAAAACCAAGTTGACTAAAACATTAAACGAAAAAGTTCAACTTGAAACAACTTATTACTGGTTGTAATTTACCTGAAACCAGACTCAAGTAAGGAGGCCGTAGTAAATGCTGGGGAAAAGTGTTTTGTAGCTTTGTATGGTGATGATTTATAACAGCCAGCTTGAATAGCCACTACCAGCAGCTGTTTAAAAATGTAGCTAACTCCAAAATTAATATTGCTCGCTTGCCCCCAACAAAGGATGCAGCACACCGCCATGCTTACAGAACTTACCAGCAAGCTGAAAAGTGGTTGGCAGTTGAAAAAAATCCTACATACTGTGGGTGGAAGCTCGATGATCAGAGGCTTATCCTTATCACTATCACTCTGAATCATGCTCCTCAGATCTTACTGTGGATGATTTCCTGGAAGTACAAAAACGTTGCAACTGTCGGAAAGCTGGTCTACAATGCTCAGTCTTCTGACGATCCTTCGCGGGCAAATTATTTCAGAACGTTCCAGCTCTTCATCTAGAGGATTCTGATGATGAGGAAGACATTGAACGAAGGGCAAGACGAACTTGCACATACTGTTCGATTTGAGAATTCCTCCAATGAACTTGTTGTTCCTTGCTGGAATTAATGAAATTAGAACAAGAACTTGTTAAGATTAATGAAATTACAATAAATTTTCTTTTATATTTGTATATACTACTTCTATAAGTTGTATTTTCTTTTTTTAATAAACTGAAATTGCAGTTATTACTAAATAGGTTTTCGGGAGCTGCTTTCATTGATTAATCCAAAATTCCATTTTTCAAGGTTTCGGTTATGTACTAATTTTGAGAAAATCATTGAGCCTGTAGTTACCAGTTAAAGCTGAAATTAAAGCCAAATTTATATTCAAATGACTTTTCTCATGGTATGAGTATTTTCGATGAGATTTGTCAAATTTAGAGACCTAAAGATAAAGATTTTTCATATGTGGGAAAAGTATTCAATCTTTGCACACCAATATCTCAGGAACTACAAACCCTACATAATTGGTCTAAAATTGTGGCGAATTTCATTTGGTTTAATAAAAGTAACCTTAATGTTTTATTTCTGCCGCAAACTTTGGGAAATACTGGTCAGAAACTGAAAATAGTGCCAAAATGTCGGTGTTTCTTTGGTTGCTAAGCAGCTCGCACAGGTATTTCGAAGTAGAAAATTTGTACTGGCTTAGGTCCTAACATTATAAAAACAATTAGAATTACTTGGCCTTTTCCTTCCGTGCGGTCTCGTGAGTCCTCCTGGTGCTATTCTCTGGGTCCACCCAAAGGAGATGTTCGAACTATCTTAGTTTGTGTTCCTCTAGAATGGTCTCAGCCGGTTTAACGTCGAGATTAGTCCGTATGGTAGCATTCCGTATCCTATCTCTATGGCTTGTATCTAACTCCTGTGTTTTGAGGTGAAGGTCCACGATTCCGAGGAGTAAGATAGGATAGGAAGGAAGGTTAATTAATAGACGGCCAGTTTGATCTGCTTTGTCAGCTCTCTTCTTCTTTGGAAACCCCGTCTGACTATATTGAGCATTTTCCCTGTCGCTTCAATTCTTTGCACCATCTCATCTTCAATGTAATTGAGAAAACGGATGAGAAAATTCCAGCAAGGACACAAAAACTTGCACCCCACCAAATTTTCCTTGTTAGCCTTCGCTGACGACCTCGTCTTACTAGCTGCCGATGACCGAGACCTCCAACATAAGATAAATGTACTCCAAGAGGAATTATCGTCAATAAAAATGAAAGTTAATCAGGAGAAGACTAAATGCATGAGAGTGAGAAAGAAATCCCGAAGAATTATGAGGGTACTGAGAGCTGGAGGACAGAGATTAGAGGAGATAAAGAGTTGAAATTATATTGTGTGGAATTCTGCTCTAAAAAGCCGCAACTCACTCAAATTTGCATCCGTTAATCAAAAGTAATTCTTGAATAAAGGCGAACGTATGTAAATTAGCTATATATTACATACATCAGCTGTATTTTTCTATGACCGGCCCCCTCCTAAATAATTTCTGTGTACGTCCTTGGGGATGTCAAGGAAAGTACATTTGCGCATGTGTAAGCGAAATTAATGAATGGAATTTGATAAAGTTGATATGTGAAGACCGTGGTACCAAAATGCACAATCACTGAAAAATTCATCAATTTCACGGATTAACAGTAGTTGGTGTTATGCCTATCATATGGATTTGATAGCTTCCGTAATAAGGAAACAAATGACAATAGTAATTCTGTTTTCAAAATCCAATTGTGCAACCTGACGCAGTCGGAGGCACAAACAATAAAAAAATGCAATAAAATATTATTGAATTTTTGTTTGTACTTATTCGGGATATTATATTTTTCTCAAAATATTTGATGTGGACAACACATGACTTCCTTGTACGCCTATTAAACTATAATTAGGTGGCTCAAAAAGTGATCCTGCATTTGGTTAATAGTTCCCAAATATTGCAGTATCTCAAAAACTACACTCGGTGTCGCGAAATCCATTGGCATTCACACACATACTCTTGTTTCTTCTTAGTTGAGATCTCATTCCGTTATTTTATGTTGTTTTCTATCAGTAGGTAACTATTTTCCAAGAGATTTCTTCGTGTTATGTGACAACATCGGAACTGTCAATATCATCAGATAAAGCATTGAAAATCGACAGTTTCGACATTTTAAGCGGAAAAACCCACTTAACTCGTATCTTATTCTGCTGCTGCAGACTTGTTCATCTCACAAATGGGGAGGAAAACCAGTATTTTAAACTCAATTTTAACACTTAAAACAAGTGATAAAAATATTTCATTAGAGTGGAAACAAAATCGCGTTTGTAACCATTATCGAGCCATATGATTTCGGTGTTTAATTTTAATATAATGTTTATTAAAGATTCATATTAATGTTATGTTATGTTATGCAATTTAATAAAATACCACTTTCGACTCTTCAATTTCAAACCAAATCTATTATATTACTTACATTGATATAGAAGTCTAATTTACCAAATTTGAGATGTTTTACATTATATTTTAATATAATTTTTGATGAAAGTCTAATATGACCTTCAAGTATAGTACCACTATCGGCTTACCAATTTTAACCAAGATTTATAATGTCACTTGTATTAGTATATGACCCTTAAATAACAAATTTGAGATTTTTTTCATTATATTTTAATATACTTTTTGATGAAAATCAATGGCCTTCAAGTAAAGTGCCACTTCCGGTAATCATGCAGCAACCAAAAAGGGAGGTTCACAACTAGGTTTTACAATAATACTAAATACAAAATTTTAACTTTCTATATTTTTGAGTTATGCGAGATACGTACGTACAGTACGAGTACGGACGTACGTACAGACGTCACGACGAAACTAGTACAAATGGGTTCAGTGATGGTCAAAATGGATATCTCCGTTGAAATCTGAAAACCGAAAATTTTCGCGATTACAATACTCCCTTTACAACAGCAAGGAAGTAAAAAGATTCAATAAATGCTGAAAATTTGTTTTTCTAAATTGTGTGTTTTATTATTGAGCATACCTTTTTCTCCCAAAATCCAATATGGCGACGTCAATTGACTCAATGATCAAAATGAATCTTTTACATATCAATAAACATTTTTCTAGGGCAGGAGTAAACAAAAAAAGTACTTGGGCGATTTGAAATTTTTCAGTGGTCTCTTCATCTTCGAATTAAACAAGTTTCACTGTACTGCATATTCTTATTATATTAAAAATTATTTATCATTTTCGTCGAATTCAGTATGATAGATAAAGTATGTAGATTGTTTAAAAGGCTTCTTGGGACAAAATCATGAACGTTGTAAATAACAGCATGCTTTTGGTTATTAAATTAACATATATTCGACAGAGGCTCTGCCAACCAAACATCCACGGGGTTTTAAAGAAGTAGAATTACTTTTAGTGCAAGTTATTATAATAGCAATCTCGTGAATGAAGATCCAGTCATACCATACAAATTATATTGTCGTGAACGGTGAAGTCATCAACTGAGC
The DNA here is from genome assembly GCA_948150685.1 of Rhaphigaster nebulosa. Taxonomy (NCBI): domain Eukaryota; kingdom Metazoa; phylum Arthropoda; class Insecta; order Hemiptera; family Pentatomidae; genus Rhaphigaster; species Rhaphigaster nebulosa. The sequence continues at coordinate 134,214,068 of OX411306.1, forward strand.
ACTCAATACTGGACAACTTAAGTTAAAATATTTGATAAGAAACCAAATAAAGGCTTACAACTTTTTTTAACTGTCTTGAAAACATTTTATTATTTTAAAGATGTTTACAGAAAGTTTCATTAAGCCAAAGTAACTTTTTTAATAAAAACATATGTTAATTATCTTTTACACTTCAAGTTAAATATAAATCGCTTAAACGTATCTTCAACACTTCACTCGCGAACTGTACACCCGCCTTAGTTCCAAATCGGTGGTATTCTAAGGTAGTCCTGTTCGGTTTAGTATGTATGATAGACCGTGCGGTTTCAACGAGCGTTCTGTTCTCCCTTTCAGAACAAATATTTTGCTCGGGAGTATAGGGCATTGTAAGTCTTTGTTTAGTGACTTAATCTTTAAGGATGTCTCGTACTTCCTTACTATCAAACTCCCCGACGTTGTCACTCAACAGTTCCTTCAAAACATGGCCCGTAACTTGTGCCTGATGGATGAACTGTTTTAACTTTTCTAGAACTTGCGATTTTTGCTTCATGAAGTAGGCTTGGCGACACGTAGTGAAATCGTCTTTGATTACCTCAAAATATCTATTTCCTGAAATAGAATTATCGAAAGGTCTGGAGACATCTGCATGTATAAGTTAAGTCCTGGGGAGTCGATGGAGTTTCCCAACTATACAGAGATTCTCTAATTCAGCCTTAATCGCCAACGTGCCAAAAATCTTTTCCATAACGTACTTATATTTTGATAACCAAATCGTTCATGATATATCTGTAGTAAATTTTGTTGCGGCACCATATCTACTAAATTTTCTATAGTGACACACATCCTTGCACAAAGCCTGTAATTTTTTTTTCTCATTCCCAATAATTTCTGTTGTCCTTTTATTCCGAAAAAACATAGATCTGGTTTTTCGGATTTCTATCTTAAGCAGCTAAGACAGAAATCGAATTCTTACAATTTTTTGGCACTAACCAAACATAATGTAATATAATTTTTTCCCATTTGTCTTGAACTTCGGTATTTGCAGTTTTGTGTAACAGAGAACATCCCAAAAGGTAACCTTCCTGAATGTCAGGTGGTTGGTTACACCGTTATACACAAACCAACTGTCTTTATATGAGATTTGGCCATTTATTGTAGAAGCTGGCATAATGGACATGTTAACACCAATAGCTGAATTACCAGAACTATTACTATTGTCTTTAGGAGGCTTCCTATCAGCCAATCACTTAGGACAATTCCGTACAATGTGTCCAATCTCGCTGTAATAGTGACAAAGAAATAGCTTTTGCCTCTGACGCTTACTTACTGTGGACTCCTTTCGAGAGTCTTTCTTTGCATTAGCTTAGATGAGGAAAGGAATGCTTCCTCAAGGAATGAAGCTGGGTTGCTAAATTTTCAATATTTCTCTCTGTTTTGTTCATCAACAGCCAACTGGATCTAAATGCAAACTATCCAGGATGAAATGTGCCTAATATTTTGCAAACTAATAATAGTTCAGGTGGATTACATGTGCAGGTGTTAATCTGGTTTAGCTGCTTACAATTAAATACCACCTATTCTTTAACTTTGATATTTTAGTCCCAATATCGTCACTATCTGATTTATTATAATTAAAAAACTCCATGCAACAATCATAGACTTTATCTTCATCAGGTATATCAAATAATCTGTGTAATTCTAACCATACTTCGCGAGATGTTGTGTAACGCATTACTTTTTCCAAAGTATCTTCAGACAGTAAAAGTAATAGAGTAATAAGCAGACAGTAAAAAAAAAGAGTAGTCAGTAAAAGTAATGCATTACTGTTAGCTTAAACATTTTCAAATTACTATAATTCACAGCTATCTTTTCTGGAGACACTCCAAGATTGTCGGTTTCAATAAGGTTTCTTCAACAACCTCCATACCTCCCTCTATACTCTGCAGGATAATAATTATCTTCTATTTCCATGATCAACAATTCGGCTTCCCTTCTTGGTGAGCTATTTTAATTTTCAGTCCTTTCATCTCACTCTGAATTATTTTTGGTTCCTCTTACTGTTAGGAAAACAGTTTGCCTGGGTCCATAACCAGTTAAAATATTTGACAAGAAACAAAATTAAAGTTTACAACCCTTTTAACTGTCTTGAAAACATTTTATTATTTTTAACAATGTTTACAGAAAGTTTTATTAAGTCAAAGTAACTTTTTTTAATAAAACCATGTGTTAATTATCTTTTAAACTTTAAGCTAAATACAAACCATTTAAACGTATCTTCAACACTTTACTCGCTAACTTAATTTCCACCTTAATTCCAAATCGAAAAATTCATTATGCTATCTCTAACGTCACATTTTTTTCTGTTTAATGGTGCCAATTCCTGCTTTCTAGCATTTATAGAAGCGCGGCTATGAGCATTTAAAAATGACACCACAAGCGTCTTAACATTTTTCTGAGAAACCTAATTCAAAGATAAAAGTACTGTAGCAGCAACTTATTTCTTATTTATTAAAAGTTTTTGTCGCTTCTAATTTGAACCTAAAAAATCATTTGAGATCAGAGTTTAGGGAAGGAAGTTGCGTACAGACAGACACAAGAAAAATAATATATATGCACATGTATAATTTTAATATCTCAGCGAGGATTAAACCTAAAATCACTTGAAATTATATGTTTATTAATTATAATTTATTTAACAACATTTTCGCGATCGTATTTGATTCATATAATAAATCAGTGTTAAAGCAAATAAAACAAGTCTGATGAGAGGCTTATCGGTAGCTACGACCCAGGTCTGAGAAGAAACGTTAAGACCAAGGCAAAGATAGAGGCTGGGTTGGCCGGCGCACGGGATCCCTATTAATGTCCCTGTCAATCTCCTCGCCCAACATCAGACCAGATATCTTGAGGCTCACTGACTCCATGCCAACATCGTCTCTATAACATAACGCAACACCAACGCATTGTCTGTGGATCCTTTCAAAATCATATCTTGGCACATTTTAAAACCTATGTTGCAAGGTGTTATGTTTTAAATTTAAACGCAACCCAAATTTGTCAGAATATTAAATTTTAGTTTATAAGTGTAAAAATTAGCTTTCAATCAATCATTTAACTCAATTTATTAAATAAAAATATGTTCCTAAGTCCTATCTCAACAACATACTTGCCATCCTTAGTAATGGTTCATCTTACTCTGATTTAATTTTAATTTTAAATACTATTTTGTATTCAAACAATTTCATTAAAATTTCCTTAAAATACCATGGTATGGGGTACCATCTCGATGGATGTTTATCCAAGTAGGCACTTCAATATTTATATCATTCTCACAGAAGTGGAAACTTTTTAAGTGTTGAAAAATTAATTAATGCTTCATCATGAAATTAATTTCGAGAAAACTTTCATTCCCCTGTCAGTTTCTTCATTTTCCTGCCATTTTCGATCCACATTAACACGAGAATGAACTGCTGAGGGATTGAATTTTTAAGTTTTTTTTTCAAAAACTGTTTGAAGAAAGAAATTACTAGGGGTTTCCTAATTAGCAAAACTTAAACAGCGCCATACATGCATTAAAAATAGAATAAATAAGTTAAGAAAAGATTTAAAACTGTAGGTTGCGGGGGAATGAACACCAATAAACATAACCATTACAATTTTTAGGATCATCTCCTTTGGGAAGTTCGGTTTGGAGAATCAACTATTTAGATGATAAGAGAGGAATCCAGTTTTTTGATCATGGGTTTTTCATTACTTTCCCGCCGAAGCAAATTGGTGGGGATGTTGATTCGAAACGAAGAAAAATGGGACAGTTTAGAAACTAGTTTTTCAGTTCTCGCATCATTTTTCACAAAGAATTTGACAAAATTGTGAATCATTGAAAACACAGTTGACAAATTAAATCTGATATAGGGAGTATCTGTATAGAGAACCATTATGGTTAACCAACTCAGAGCAGACATAACAGAGGAATGAATCTGGATCATTTCGTGGGTATGTTTTAGTACATGTACGTATATAATTTTATAAATACGTATATAATTTTAAAAAAATTAAACTGTGGAATAGTTTTTGCAAGAAATCTAATTAAGTGGTATTTATCTCTCAGAGTCCTGAGATATTCCAAATTGAAATAAACATAACGGGGTACAAATGTGTCCACCTTTGTGAAAATGACCCATTTCATACCATTCGCTATTTTTCTATTACCTTTTTTTATCATTTACTTTATTAAAAATCGACCCACTAATTTTCTCATAGTTTATAGACTTTAGTTTCATACTTTTGAGAAAAAATAAATAAAACATGTCCTGAGACTATTTTTACAGGAAAAATAAAAAAATGAACACAATACTGAGGAGAAATAAGTTGAATTGAAGTCCAATATTTGGCGATTACATAGGATTATATAGTAAATAAAAGCAATAACAGATAAAATAGTGTGAAGACAAAGGCCGATAGGACCACAAATGATAACAAATATCTGATAACAAAGCGACCGGCAGGCCGATCAAACGTAATTGTATCCAATCGGATATCTCACACTAACATCACATAACGACAGGGGATAATGCACACCCCTAAGCTACATTGGTCAGTTATCTCGGATTATATGCTTTCTGGGATAAAGTTATATTACCATCCTGGAAAAATATTTCTTAAAACTTTTCACTTTATGTTTCATAGAATTGTCGAAAATATATAACGGAGGAATGCATCGATTTAGTAACAGTTTACTCAAAACGTTCCAACAAGTGTGATATCCTCATCTGGCTTCAGTGGCAATGATTTAAAACTAAAATACGCCATGCATATTCTCATTTATAAAGCAATTTTCCATGCATTCTCAGCTGTTAATAATAATCCTTATCTACTCCCATACATCATGTTTGTTTTTTCCTCATCCCTCCTTTTAGTAAGTAGCAAAATCCACAATAAGGTGTTCAAGGCAAGGTCCTTAAATTTTTGTCTCTTATATCAGGGCAATAAAGCGGTGAAGAAAAGAGTAACTCAGTAAAGAAACAACCATACTCAGGCTGCATCATATTCACGCTTTTTGTCCGAAAAAAAGATGTATTTTATTACGATTTTTTCTTCTTCCTCTATTATTGGCTTTACAGACCTTTTACCGTCTTAACCAGTCTGTCAATTTATTAAAACATATTTTGTCATTTATAACATCGACGGATTGTGCAACCTTTTTTTATTTTTACTATGGTTAACTTACTAATTGCGTTGACTGTTTCCGAGCGGTTATCTTCCAGGCATTAAAGGGATTTTCCATTGCCACTGCATGACATATAAATATGATAATCCAGTACCAGTGACTGTTCTCCAACTGTTCTCCAACTTGAGTTCAACATATCATATACTGGTATCGGCATGTAGATGACATTATATGTCATCTGGTACGAAAAGACAAATAAATATTTTTTTAAAGGAAATAAACGAAATTCACCCCTCGATTAAATTCACAGTAGACAAAAATCATGAATTTGGAATTTACCGGAAACCCACGCACACGGACAATGAACCTATAAACAATGAAACTAGGAGACCGTTAGCACATAAACTCGCAGCCTTTAATAGCATGATTTACCATCTTTTGAACGTACTATTAAATGAAAAGAACTATAATAAAGAAATTGAAATAATATATTCCATAAAAAAAATAACGGGTACAATAAAACCACTATCAAGATATTTAAAAAAAACAAATATAAAAAAAGACAAGTAATGATATCTATTCACCAACCTTCGAAGATAGGCACATCCCGAAACATTATGTTTTGATTCTATTTTACGGCCCTATATCCACCAAAATCGGAAATGAATTGAAAAACTAGGATTAAACCCTGCATTTAAAATAGATAAAATTCTATCCTCATATTTCTCTTCTCCTAAAAATAAAATAAGCCCTTTCCAAAAAAGCGGAGTGTACGAACTAAATTGTAATGATTGTTTATACACGGGAAAAACTAGAAGATCGGTAAATCAGAGATTAAAGGAACATATATGTGCATATATTAATAAGATAGAGAATTCCAACTTTGCAATTCATTTAAATGAAAAAAATCATGAATTCATCAAAGACTCAAGGGTTAAATTAATACTCTCTTGAATACTTTAGCAGATACCGGAATAAATTGGGTTATTGTTTAAAAATAAAATAAAAAAACTAATTCCAAATATCTTTGTAAATAAGTAACTTTCACTTTTTTTTTTTTTGTATTTTTACATTGATAAGTTAACTAACAATTACTAGGCACTGACTGGAGCACTACCAGGAACTGAATTCCTCGGAAAATTTATGACTGTGAAGCAACAAATCTCTCTTGTTGGCAAAACACCAAGTAACGTTTTACTAGTAAATATTAGTTATTTATAATTGCAAACTATATTTAAAAAAAATCATTTACCTTTGTCTTAAAGAAGGATAACTATATTTTTTAAAAGCTTGATAAATTGGAGTGGATGGTGAGGATTCTTTTTTATAGACATTTTTTTAGTCCTTTTTTTGGGTTATTAAATCACGAATCTAGGATGTCAATTTTCAAATTTAATTACACATTTCTTAGCTTAGTACAGGTAATAAGGGTATAGATATAAATTTTTTTTTTAGTAGAGGAAAAATAGGGGAGCTGGCGCATAGTTGTGCGCGCCCACGTGACCTATGGCGGGAAATTTGAATTTAAATTTTCATCTCAACCTAACCTTAACTGCCACGTGGTCTAGCCTCGACCTAACCTTAACTACCACGTAGTATCACCTCGACCTAAGCTTAACTATCGGGGCACGCCCCTTTTTAATCACGTGATCATTAGACCCCGTCCCTTTTACCCTTACCCCTTTCCAACCAGCCAATAATGACTCACCCTGATTACCCCCATCCTAAGCCGCCATTTTGTTTACAATTTCGTGGTCAGCATCCACGCTTAATCACCAGGTTTATTCCCTCCACCAATTGAAGGAGATATACCCACTTTATAACATGTAACCTTCCCAACGGTTATATAATCTAAACCTATACGATGAAGGGTTGGGTACCCACTTTATACTCTGTAACCTTCCCAAAGGTTACATAGCCTATACATTGTTTTCGGTTTTATGAAACCGTCTCGATGTTTACATAACTTTCACAATATTTAACTTTGCCTACATGTAAACAGGTTGGATCATGTATAAGCAAGTTGGATGATGTCCAGATGAAATACAAATATGGACTTTGAACTATTTATCTCTAAAACATAAATAAATAGTAGGACTTATTAATCTTTGAGCTCTTAATTCCCAACCTTTCTTATCTGACTTAAACATAAAGAAAACAACTTTTCAATTTTTTACGTATCTTTAATACTTTGATCTGTTTATCCCTCAAACATAAATAAATAGAGGAGTCCCTTAATCCTAAAACAGGTTTTGACTTTGAACTTTTTATCTCTAAAACATAAATAAATAGTAGAGCCCCTTATTCCTTTAACAGCTTTTGGACTTTGATGTGTTAATCCTCTATCTTTACATATCTCGCTTAAACATAAACAAAACACCTTTTCAATGTTTTACGTATTTTTAATCTCTGATAGTATAAATAATGGTCATAAAAGGATTAACATTTAATTCTTTATGTTCCTATCGAACTTTTAATCTTTAAAATATATCGACAAATCGAAACGAATGTATCACGCTGGACAATTGATTTAATTATAATCAACAAACCTGGCTCGTAATTGCACTCATATCAGTCCTTGCGATGTCTTCGAGTCCTTTCGGTTACTCTCGGATGTCATCGGAGCCGTACGAGACTATTCGCTATCATCAAGGTAGCGGGTAGTGGGTGACACTCGCTCTTCTTCGTTTGTACTCGGACCCCACTTCGATCTTCTTATCTCTATTTATCACATGTTTATAACACTAACACAATTCCTAAAATATATCGACGAATCGAAACGAGTGTGTCATGCTGGCCAAAGAGGTTATACCTTTTCATAGCTTTGAAATATTTTCAAAGTACACGAGTCAGTATTAATAACTACGAACATGCTGCAGTCAATTTTAATTGATGATTATTAATTAATCATTGATTCATACTCGAACTGTAAATTCCTATAACTAATTTTTAATTATCACCAATAGTAGGGCTTCTTAATCTTTGAATAGCTTATGGACTTGTTGTTTTGAATAGCTTACGGAATTGTTAATTCTGAAAAAGTTTAACTTTCATACGTAAACAAAACAACTTTTTAATCTTCTATGTATTTTTAATCTCTGATTGTATAATCAATGGACTTACAAATTTATAAATATATCGATAAATCGAAAGGACAGTATCACGCTGGCCAAAGAGGTTATAACTTTTCATAGCTTTGAAATATTTTCAAATTACACGAGTCGGATTAATGAACACGTTAGTCACGTGATTCAGTCACGTGAACCATGGCGCCTTCTGGCCTATGATCCGCCCTCATATTTTAGTCACATGATCATGGCACCTCCATCGCTCCGCGTTCCATCACTCCACATCGTTCCATTACTCCACCGCTCCACGCTCCGTCGTAACATCACTCTACTTGGGCACGTGACGATAGTGCATACGCCACCATTTTGTTTTTCTGTAACTTGAGAAACCTAAGATTTGGTCGATTATCATTTTCGACCTTGTCGATTCCCCCACCACTAATTTTTTTTTCGCTGAAATATAAACAAAAAATAGCTTACGCAATATTAAAATTTTACACAACTGGAACTATTAATCATCTATCTTTATTCATCTCATTGAAACATAAACAAAACAACTTTTTAATCTTAAACTAGTTCTCAATGTTTATATTTTATGCAATTTTCCCAATTTTACCTTTATCTACCTATTTCTTTTTTTTTTTTTTTTTTAAATTCTATTTTTATATTTAATTTTCTATTCTCAATGTTTATGCATTTCTGTCCGCTAGAGCGCAGCACCTTACTCCACTTGGAGATTTCTCTGGCTACTTTACATGATCTTCTCAATACTTAACGCTTCTCCATACTCACTTCATAATTCAAATTGTTTGTTTTATTTCATAAAATGATAACTTTTTATTAGATATTTCTATATCGTATCCGGGTCAACATGTCTTGTTTTGTATAGGGGACTGTCAATATTGGAATGTTTGCCATCATCGGATGATAGATAATATTAACAGTAACTAATACGAGCAAAATGTCAATATTAGAATGTTTGCCATCATCGTATGATAGATAATGTTAACAATAACTAATATGAGCAAAATCGGCAGTTGGAGCACAATTCTTACCATACTTCCTCTCCCCTCCCCTCATCGAAGTTTGTTTATCACTTAATCAACAATCAGTTCAATCAATTTTAACGAGTCCATCTTGCTTTTGCACACTATCTTTCTGTTGGACAGAACATTTGTGGACTTCACCAGAATGAGAACCATTGTTAAGAGGTGTTTCATAGCACTCTAGGATTTTAAAATGAGTAGCTGATAGAGTGAAAATGAGGTAGTTAGAGCACAATGCTGATCACACTTTCTATGAAGAATAGCATCAGCTCTCGTCTACGAGACATTTTTCCCAGTTCCTTTCGCCTTGCCGAGGTGTGTTTATTGGTAAACATAGCAATCACAGACTAGATTTTATTTGTTTTTATTAGATTGATATTTATTTTTTATTAATAGGCGGAATCTGGACGTCATTAAGACTCCAATATCTTTTGGTAATCAACTCCAATCAATCCAAAATATTAAATATTTCCTCGAAAAGACAGAAATTTAACAGAAGGCATCCTCACTTCATAATTCAAATTGTTTGATTTCTTTCATGAATTGATAACTATTTATTAGATATTTCTACTTCGTCTCCGGTACGAAAATGCACTTCCTCTACAAAACTGACATTTTCAACCCAATTTATCACTTTTGTAGTGGAAGTGCTGCAACATATCGATGATTATTAAAACTATCAACACAACTCCATGCGAATCTGCTGACCTCTATTGTCTGTTTTAAGAGCTATTATTCAGCTTTCATGTCAAACGAGGCGGTGCAGATAAGTATGGTTTGAGGTAGTGATGGCGGCTTAGGGTGGGGGTAATCAGGGTGAATCAATATGATTGGCTGGTTGGAGAGGAGTAAGGGTAAAAGGGGCGTGGCCCAATAGTTAAGGTTAGATCGAGGTGATACCCCGTGGTAGTTAAGGTTAGGTCGAGGCTAGACCACGTCGCAGTTAAGGTTAGGTCGAGATGAAAATTCAAATTCAAATTTCCCGCCATAGGTTAAGTGACTGGTCACGTGGGCGTGCACAACCGTGCGCCAGCTCCCTTGTTTTTCCTCTACTAAAAAAAAATCTATATCTATACTCTTATTACCTGTACTAAGCTAAGAAAAAAAATAGAAAAAATTTGAAAATAGACATCCTAGATTCGTGATTTATTTAAATGGTGTCCTTCTTTATCTCTGTTGTCAGTTTTTATGAATTTAAAACGTTACAGGGTGTTCTTTGTGTTACCATATTCTGGAATGATGTGTATAATTTGTAATTTATATTGTGTACTTGTTTCTTGCTGTGCATTTTAATGTGTGGTATGACTTAGTGGACATTAAATGATTTTGCAGATGTGCTGCTACATATACTCGTAGTTTTCCATCATCTTACCTTATCAGTTGCTTAACGTATAAATGTGAAAAGCACTTTTTCTTTCGTTTTCAAGTCATCTGCTTTATCAAGGTTAATGCTCCTCAGACTCCAGGTAGCGTATTAGGAAGTTGGTACATTCTGATCCTGAAAAAAAAAACCTGCTCCTCTCATCTGTTGCTTTCAGCAAACCTCGGTACGTCCTCGGAACTTCTAAGCGGCCAGCACACATGGGAACATAAATTTGCTAACAACTCTACCATGTGTGTAGAGCTCACGAAAAACGGTTCGTAAGTTTTTCCAATGTTTGTACAGAGTGTAGAGAGCCACGAACCGAACTTCCGTTGTTTCCAAACCGATGTTCCCATGTGTATAGGCCGCTTTAGAGGTGTCCGATGATTTCTTAATACTTTTGCGTATCATTGTGTCTTATGACGTATCATTGTGAGGAGTGCGGAGGGTAGAAAGGTCTCGGTAACAAATATTGGCAATTTTGAACTATTTCTCTAGTTTCAGCAAACAAGGCTTCAAGAATATGAATTAGCTTGGTCACCTTTTGTTGATTCAAGCTTCTCTTTATGCAATAAGAAACAAAACATTTTCCGCAGGCTCATAGCCTTATAGGTTTGCAACCAATTTCTTAAAATTTTCTTTTACGTTACTAATTACTATTTCACCAACTTTCATGTCATGTGCCTAGACGGTAAATAAATTATTTCAAGTAGAATAATAAATAATGAAAAATTAAAATATCCTTCCGAACTAATCGCTGATTTGCTATACGTCGTAACTCGAAAGTCATGATTTTTGAATTTTACACAGTGACAATTGCAATGATGTGAACTTTTTAAATATTTTATTTGTTACTTTATGATAAGGAATCTCTGTCAACCTACGTATATATTAATTTAGTCTCCTTCATACACAGTAGGGGCAAAATAGTCATATGATTGAATAGGAATTATCCTGTGGATGTGTACAAACAAAAGCCATCGAAATCTGGCCATTATTCAAACATGTTTTCCATGGACTGTAGCGCCAAAACGACACTAACAATTTTGATGAAATTTGCAAATAGTCTTCTCCTTAAAGCCCTTGAACTATCCATACATGTAGTACATCCCCTAGAAAAAAAAGAAGCAAGGGTTATAACGGAAAGGATTTTTTCGCTGATTACATACTTCACTTCCTATCGAACAGAATAATTCTGAGATTTTGGGTCTATGAATGTATGTAATTAAAGCATTTTTTTATGTGTTTTTCTTTTTTAAAAACTAATTTGACTTTCTCAAATTGTATTTAACTAATAGTATATGGTTAAATTGGTATCAAATTATTGTTAGTATTACTCTACGTTGCGTGAATATAAAAAGTAGTGAACTACTTTCCTGTTTATATTTTCCTTCTTTTTTTTTTACCTCCCACCTTCTTAGAAGGGAGATATTCCTTTCCATTCCTCCAATTTGTGCTAAAAATCACAAATCAAGATTTTCACGTTTGAAGGTCCGTACTAACCCCTTTTATGTTTTTTTATAATTTTGTGAGTGTTTATGTGTGTGTATGTGTATGTTTGTTCGTATCTTTAGTGTATGTCAATAGATGAACATCGCGACGCTGAGTAACGTTATAGTTTTATAGATATAAAAGAAAGGCATGCGGTGTCCACATCAGATATTTTCTTTAAAAATGAAACATTATTCCATGCTTGGATTTGAAAACTTGTTACAAGTGTATTTATTGAAACATTTAAGTATTTTAGGCAATTATTCTATTTATCTATTATGAAAACAGATTGATTTTTTCAATATCTTGAAGACAATTTGTTTCCGCCTTTTTTTAACACTGTAAGAAGGTTTGCAGGAGAGAACCCCAGAGGAGGAGGGGGTGACCTCCTTCTAGCTATCTATGCTTCTGCAAGCAATAAATGTCTGTAAGAATTCCACATCGCGCGGCCAAAGATCTTCATGATCAATAATGGCCACAGAAAAAAAACGCCTGCAAAGCACAGAAGAGACGTCAAGCAGGTTGCGTGTATGAAGAGTGGGTGTGAATGTCAGTGTGCAAACAGTACGTAGACGAATTGCTGAAATGAACCTGCACTCCAGTTTGTCGGCCACAGGTCCTCTCCTCACCACTGCTCACCGAGCAGCTCACCTTCGTTTTGACCAAAATCATGCCCGCAGGACTGCAACTGATTGCAACTGCAACTGCCTTTGTTCTATCCTCATCTTCTTCGCTACACTCTAACTCGAGCATTTCAACCATTCAGGTAATCTGGACTCATATAAAACATAATAGAAGCCCAATCAACAGCAGTCCAGGGGTCATGGTTTTGACCAACTTCCATCCAACGGAGGTGAGCTGTGGTTAGGAGAGAACTTGCGGCAGGCATCCTGGAGTGCAGGTCCATTTCAGCGATTCATCTGTCTACTTTTTGTGCACTCACATCCACACCACGAGCAACACGCAACCGGCCTTTAACTTCTCTTCTGAGGTCTGGTAGCGGTTTCGGAGAGTCTGAATCACAACGAAGAGGTCATTGGCTTGGTCTGTAACTCTTGGCCGACCTGACCCTGGCCTCCTGTTGTAGCTGCCTGTCTCCCGGTACCTCTGGGCCTCTTTCCGAACCGTTGTTTTCCGTAGCCAGAGGCCTCTGGCCGCGTATATCTGGTTTCTCCCGTCCTCGACTAATGCGATGACTCCAGCGATTACCTTAGCTCCATCCAACACCATTTTGAAAAAGTAAAAACACCAACAAGCTGATTAAAAAACAAAAAAAATAATACAGGTAAGTGTGAACAACCGAACGATTCTTATGTAAACATTATTAATCTGGCTTATATATATGAGATGGTTCAAACCCAACAATATTTCTTTAATCTGTATTTTTTAATAAAAATTCAAAGTGCGCCCGTTTTTTTTTTTGTCTTTATTGGTATATAAGCATTGAGCTGATCTAAAAAGCGTTTTTCAGTACCCACAACCATCATGACAAATCTCATTAATTTTCTGCCCGGAGTATACTGTTGTTTCTGATAGGAAGCTCATCTTTATGCATTAACGTGTCTTATCTGGAATAGAAGTATAAATACGTTACATTACAATATTAAAACAAAATGAACATTGGTAATACCCTAGGAATGAGTATTACGAATATTCAGTGTGTTTTAATGAGAAGGTATTCAAAAGTAGAAAAAAACAATGTAAATATGATTTTCCAAATATTTCTGATGTTGAGTTGTACCTTTATTCTAAGATGGGTGCGACATGTTGAAGAAAATTCTAAGGAAAGCAACTGATATAATAGATATTGATGTGCCAAACGACGGCATACTAATTCAATCAGAAAAAAATCGGGCGTCAAGTCCTAAAATTGAATTAAAAGATTCGCGCCGCTGTAAATGAGTAAGTAAGTAACTTCAGACTTTTATGGACAAGTCTCATAAATCTGGCAAATATGCCTTTTGTATGCGGTGTTAGCTGATTAGTTGTTTTTGATTATAACCTTTCTCTTCCTTGCATTTTACCCCTTTTCCTTCAGTATGTATGTAATGTCTTGGAGTAATGTTCTGTCTCCAGTTGATATGTATTTTTAGACGGATATGTGTGAGATATGCTGTATCTTTTCTGTACTTATGTGATATTATTTTAGCTGTGGTAATGATGCCTGAATAGACGAAACGTTAGTGGGTTTTTCCGTTATTTTAAAGACTCCAGGCTTCCTAAGAGGAATCTTCCATTTATATCCCAAAAATTAAGTATTTTATTTCTCTTGTTGAGTTTTTGCTTTTCTATGTTAATAATAATTTGTTTTAAAATATTTGAAGTGGAATACAACCGTCTTAGCTATTTACAACTTAAGGTCTTCGAAGGAAAAAGTTAGTTTTTTGAACTAAGAATTGGTTAGTTCAATGCGAAAAGAAACTAGTACAAACTTTTCTGTTTGATACAATCCATTTAAACCTTTAACTTAGGATGAATGTATAACTTTTCATGAATCATGAATGTATAGTTTTCAATAAAACAAATTTATAGAAGTGGCAAATAATTTATCAATCTATAATTAGATTGATCCTTCTATACCATCATGCGGATGTCAACTGCTCATAATATTTGTTTGCAATAGACTGTCAATCTTATAATTAACAGTTTTTTCCAAATTATGTGCAACATGCATAGCCTCAAATATCTTTCCCTAAAACCACTCTTACATGCTCAATATCGAATTTCGTCAATATAGTGACCATTTGAATGTATATTGTAACAATATTAACACATTTGATATATATATATATATACCTACCACATCAAATAATATTGCTTCAATAATATTGATTGTGTAAGGCGGGCTTAAGAGCCATGTCTCTGTTTATGAATCACTCAAACCTTATTAAATCCAAAAATATTTTAGAGACTCTAGACTTCATTTGTAGAATCTTCCATTTATGCACTTTCAATTACAGAGTCTACGGAAGAAAGAAAAGAGTCACCTCTAATGGATTTCGAGAAAATCAAGTTTTAAAGTTTGGAGGTCCCACTATCTCCAGTCTATGGGCATTCCTCAAACGCATCCAGCAAACCGACCATCTACATTTCCAGCTCTTTATTTTTACCATCTTATTCTACAAAATTATATGAACTTTGGTGCATTCAACTCCATTTCAGAAAAAATGAGACACTCCCCCTTTCTTCCTTGGGCTATTTAATTATGCTTAACAATAATATTATTCCAGTTGGAATTTTCTGCTAATTCTGGGCGGTCGGATTTACAGGACATCACACAGTGCCTTAGCAATCTAGCGGGACAAAAGCCAATATAAATTAAATAATTGTATCTTTGGGCCATAATTATTTTTACGTAGTCGGAATACTGCGGTTCTTTTTGGTCATGTCGACAAAGCCAGGTTTGAAATTTCAATTTCTTGATCCAACCAATTATTATGCTTCCGCTATATGTTGGCAAAGCTACAATTGTACTGAATCCAGTTACGCTTTTAAGCTTTAAAAAACAAATGCAAGCGTTGAATCAAATCTTCTCATAGACATTTACGAGGATTCTTATCCTTTAAATCACATATTTCGCAAGTAAAATGAACAAAACATTATAATTGCCAATGACGCAATTGAATTTCGTAAATATTTACAAATCTAGGTTTTGAAGCCATATTTTTGGAAAAATCTAAACTTAAAGGTATGAAATTTAATAGCTCTTTACTCTGACAATCAAACTGATGTATTACCAGTTATAAAGAATTACAGTAATTAAGCATCAACTCTTTGTTTATATTAGTTTATTTGCTTTTAACACGGTTAATACGATTATTTCTAATATCTCTGAACCCTAGCCTCACTTTATTATAATAGAATTAAATTTTATACCAAATATTTTCTATCAATTTTTTTCCTTTTGATCCGCTAGATTGTGACCGACATCTCACCATAGGTCTGTTAGGCATCCTTAGTTTAATCATCTATGGGATTGCTCCAAGTTAATGGCACTGTTCCCATCTCTATTTTAAAGTGCTTCGGCTGTCTCATCTAGCAACCTCCCTTTCTACAATGTCCCTCTCTTTCTTTATAATGCTGGAAATTGTTAATTAACAAATAGTAATCTTCTCCGAGTATAAATAATTAACCGAGTATAATTCAATTAACACAGGCATTTCCATCTCGCTGAATATGTACAGATTTCAAGGGTTGCAAAACGTAACGATTTTCATCGAAGGCATTTAGTTATTTATTTTCATGAATTTTAAAGTAGCTGCGCAATATCAAAGGGCTCTCTAAAATTCACATCGAGGAAGGGGAAAAAATATCCCTTTGGTCCAATCCTATCATTAATTAAGCGGTTATTTTATATTATTTAGGGCGGTTACTTATAAGCTAATTTGCACATAAATAAGTAGTACTTGAAACCTAAAATATTATTTCTGGAAATGAGGACAATTCTATCAAAAGTCAGCCCAATGTGCCGGCTCCTCCATGGTGCACCAATCCGCTACCTCTATAGAAGTACTCTTGGTATAGGTGGCTTACAAGGAATAAAAGGTTACGTTACGAGGAATATGTAGTAGACTCCTTAATTTCTTCATGAACTTCATATCATGTTTATCGACTAAAACTATGTTGGCTATTTCGCGATATGTCACTTGCTATAAAATGATACTTCAATTAGAACTTGAATGAATAAACAGTGAGAGGCTGAGGAAAATAAGTAAAAATAGTAGAATGAAACCATAAGCAAGTTTTTATACATTCTGATCAGCACACGTACTTTTAATATGTACTATTAATCGAAATTATTGAAATATATGCAACATTCGCAGGGATCGTCGCAGCTATTGGCAACCAGAAAAGTATTGCGACGCTTATTTAATTTTTTGGTAACTTACTATAACTTTTCTGTTGTACCACAAGAATTCACATTTAAGTCGTTAACAGTGATTTTTTAAAATATTTTTAAATGAAAGATATTGCGTAATACTCAACTGGAACTGGGAAACGGTCTCGTTCTCTCCATCACGCCTAGTTAAACCTATAGCAACCCCTCTTCTCCTCTTTGCGTGACATAATACCTAGATTGCTCCTGTCAATGAAAAAAATAAATATGTTCTTAACAATAAATTCAAATCGATTGCCCAGGTTGGAATAATATGGAGATGTGGTATATTGTCATGCCAGACACGAACTATGTTTGGCGTAAACTACTGGAATACATTATTCTTGTATAAATAATGAGGACGTTTAGAAAATTTTAGTAGCAGGGAACCACTTTTCCTCTAGCACTCCCAGTAATTCGTCAAAAACCATTCAAGTCCTATGAGCCCTATGAGGGGCTTCAAATATATCGAATGGAAATTTATTAATTGATAACTCCCCTCTCCATTGTTACAATATAATAGAGACACTTACGAAGTATAACAACATTAATTAAATAAAACATCTAATAAAGAAATGGGTTGAAAACAAAGCTGATTTAGTAATAAAAATTAATATTTTTCATTGGTATCATTAGGATAGAATTTTAGCTTTGAATTTCAAAATAAAGACAGAGAAATAATTAATTTAATAGTAATTATTTAATTTATCATTTCCCTGTCTTTATAGGTTTGGAAGATATATTTGATAATATGTATGCAAGAGAAAACTATATTGATGCAAAAGAAATAAAATCTGTTCTTTATTAAATAATATATTTCAAATAAGAACAAAATAAATGTTTGGAAGGTTAAAGGATTTTTGTTTTATACAACTTAAAATTTATAGGTAGTCAATATAATGAAAGCCTATCAAGATCGAACTTAAAGCCCCTATTGCTTTATTTATAAATAAGACAATTTATGTCATCATTATTGATTTGCATTTTTTTTTAATCTGAATTTATTTATTTATTATTTTTTTTTAATCCCTAACTAAGCTTAAGAGCACATTTAAAAAAAAAAAAATAATAAGTAAAGTTATTTACAATACTAATGATTTCCACAATAAAGATCACTCGCCTAACTATTTAAAGCAACGAAGATAGGGTTATTTCACAAATTGTAATTTATCAATGTCTTGCGTACCTCTTCACTTATTAATCGATTAATTCCCAAATATTTACCCAATAATTTAGAAATAGAATAGTTTAATGACAAATGTTAATAAATAAGTTAATAAATTTCCTGTTTTTATTTGAATATTTTTTTTAAGTTCCTAGGTTGAATATATGCCAACCACTCCACAAACACAGAGAATGTGGTGCTCACAAATTGGCTGTGGAATGTCGTGATATATACAGCCCCTACGGGGACAGCTTCCTGCTAACGCAATGCCGTCATGCTTTGCGGGTTGACTGATTACAGATATTAGGCGCACATGTACATCGCAACGAATTTGTGTACTACGGTATACGATACTCATTTAATTCATGATTGTAGCTGTGCACGTATAAAATATATTATAAAAATATATCCAATGTATTGAAGCAATTACAAAGTATGTTATATAAAAAAAAGTATAACCGGAAAGCTTTTATTAATTAACAAATGTGAACATTTAATTTAGACGTCCTTTATTTTATTGCCTATAACTTTCTTCTACACCATTTTAGTTTTAAACGTTTCGGGACATTGCCCCATCTTCGAGAAAATAATCCACAATATACGAATCCACTATAAACATTTACATCAGAATTATATCATAATATATAAAATTTCAATCGTTATACTTTACTCTACATTCTACTGTTAGCAATATTCATCTTCCTAGGTTGAAATTAAACTTAATACTTACAAATGACTGCTATTTTGTCCATTCATAATCTATAATAATGTTGTTTTGTCATTTAAAAAATATTTTACATAGAATAAATTAAAATGAAATTTAATAAAGGCATATCACTGTTGCATTGACCTTAATACTTCTGAATTAATCCTAATCTGATCAACTATTCACATGTATTCCCTCCCCTTAGCATACTTCTATTATTATTAATATTTATTTGCAATTACAGCACTTACTAATGATTTAATTAATGCATATTATTTAGGTAATAATCTCCTAAGCTGTATAACGACAGGACGCAGGTTCCATAGGCCGTTGCCCGTTTTTTACAAATAGAGGCTATCCCATCTATACATACAATACAGATAAGGGGGGGGGAGAGGTCAGAGAGTCACTTGTTTTCACTCCCTTCTCCAGTCCAAACATTCCTGATTCCTAGCGATTTAGGAACACAATAATCTTGTATTAAGCTCCTAAGTTGATTTCATAGTCTTCAGAAGGTTTATAAGGATGTTCTTTGCCTTCAAGGACTCCGAAATTTCTTTTCGGGACACCGAATCGCACGCTGCCTTCAGTTACAAGAATGCCAGCAAGATTTTCCTGCCACTGTCCCAAGACCTCTCTATCACATTCCTCAAGCTGAAGATCTGATCCTGAGTTTGCCTGTTGGGTCTAAATGCACTTTGCTCCACCGGTGATTTTAACCGGATCTCTATAATAAACATATATACTTTATAAAGCAGAGGAGACAGGCAAACAGGTCTGTAATTGGAGCAGTCACTTTGACTCCCTTTCTTGTGGATGGGGATTACAACGTTGTATTCCCATTCCTGAGGAATTCTTTCGTCGTTCCAGACTTCTTGGAAAAAGTTCTGTAGGGCTCCTAGCAACTCTGGTGCTCCATATTTAAGAAATTCTGGGACTATGCTATCTCGTCCTGCTGCTTTTCCTGTCTTAATTTTCACTAAAGCCTTCTCAACCTCCTCCTCCTCAATCGGGTCATTTCCTTGATCCTCCGCCCTGGGTCCCATCACCCCATCAGGACGATCTCTTCCGGACTATCCTCGAACTGTCTTAAATAATATCTACACCAGACTTCCAGTACCTCTTTCTCCTCTGACACCACCTCTCCTCTCTCATTCTTTATGTTTCTTATTTGCTTTAACTTTCTACTTCTGAGAGTCTTGATTTTTCGCCAGAAGAGTCTGATATCCTCTTTATGGTCACTATCCAGAGATCGGCCAAATTCGTCGCATGCTTTCCTCTTAGCTTCCTTCACAGCCATCTTCACCCTGTTCCTTGTAGTTGCTCGCTCCGAATTCTCTTCATACAGAACATTATCCAGATGTTCTTCTCCTGAGCGTTTCCTTTTGGCTGATATTTTCTTCACGCACACACTTTAGTCACGGACTCCAATTTAGCAGCTTTCAGGTCCAGCCATATGTCATCAAGGGCTTTATCAAATTTTAGCTCTTGCAGCCAATTCTTTCTCTCTTTTTAGGATATCATGCAGCTGATTGATTTCAGTTCTTTCACCGGCTTTAGGGCGAGGCTTCTTCGCAGAAGGGATTCTGGTAAACGCTCAAAAGCATTTGGTCACTCCCCATTTCAGCCTCTCTTATGATCTTAACATCTGTTATGTAGCTTCTTATTTCATTGGTTTGTAGAAAGTAGTCGATCACGCAAATTGTTTCTTCGTAGTTGCTGAGAAGATTATCTTATGGACTAGTTTGTGAGTATAAAATGAATTGCCAATGACAAGATCATTGTCAATAAAGAATTCCAGTAGGCACCCTCTGTTATTATTTAGCGTTATCTCTCCGCCATGGAGACACATGCATCCATGGGCTCTTCTGTGGTCCCTTTCAGTCCTCGCATTAAGATCTCCCATGACTATAACATTCCTACTTCTACTTTTTTCAATTATACGGATGAGGTCGCTGTAGAATTTTTAAACTTCCATCATGTATGATTCCTCAGTTCGCACATATACATGGACCAGTGCAACTTCATTTCTCACCGGGAGAATTACATTGTTGGATATTATATTAAAGTTGACCGGTTCCCAACCCTGAACTTTCTGGAAAAGATCATCCCTAAAAATCACTCCAGCTCCCTCCTTTGCTCGGTTACCAGGTGGAACTGCTGAACAGAGCAGGATAAATCCTTTGTCAAGCTGAATTTCTCCAGAGTATTTCTTTCTGATTTCCCATACCCCTAGGATACCAATTATGTAGGTTTCCATCTCCTCCACAATCTCCACCACTCCCTGGCCGTAGAGAAAGCGTACATTCCTGGTACCAAATCTGATATCCTTCAACATGCCACGTCGTTTTCATACAGACTGTTCATATCCGAGGCCATTCATTGAATTACTTTGAATCGGTTCTAATTCCTTAAGGGTGATTGGCATAGTAAATGCAGTTACCTCAGGACAATTGGTCGTGGCTATACTCCCACTACTAGCATTGGTCTTCCTAGGAGAGGTGATCCTGAGGTATGTACTGTAATTGCCCTTAGTGTCGGTATTTATGTATAGTGCACTGTTCTATTGTGTGTAAGTGTGCTGTGTATTGAACTAAGGAGACCGGGGTATCGTTAATCCCTCCCTAGTAGAGCACATCTACTAGCCCTTGCGTGGAATATTTTTTCTTGCAAGTATTTTATAGGATCAGTGTCAAAACGATAATAAATTTGTCTAAACGGAATATAGTTCTCCAAACGACAGTAAGTTTCACTTTTTCAGTTAATAAACTTTTAATAAAATTAATTTTTATTTAAAAATATATTGTAATAAACGTTAACTGAATAGTTTGTGTAGTGAGCTTGCTTCTACAAACATGAATGGCACCTACCAATCTAAGAATGCAAGCTTTTTATTATAAAGAAAGTAGAATAGTATGATGCAGCATACTACTAAAAATTGATTATAACTAAACAGTTTTAAATTTATTAATTAAATTGTAACTAATTGTAAGTAATTAATGTAGTAATGAGTCAACTCATGACCTCAATTTCTTGTGTCTGAATAATATAACAAACTAGCAATATCCTCTAATTTTGTGGAGATCCATTTTTTTCAATTGTTAGCTGATACGGGTGCGAAATTAAATGGATCGGTCGCTGAGGATTTGGCGTTGATTGGTGGGAATAAAGTGATTTGGTTTGGGAGAGTAATATATAAAGGAGGGTAGCCAATAAGTTATCATTGATGACTTGAGCCCTAGAAGAGCAATAAAGGATAATCGAAACCGAGTCAGACCATTTGATTTAAATAGGGTTTAATCACAAATGTAGGTTTTATCTGAACCAAGTGATTAGTGTTTTATTTAATCCCTAAGAATTGTAAAAATGAAATATAATCAGGTATAACTGGAATAATGTTTCCTTTCGTTCTCTCGAGATCTAACAGATTCACTATTACAATCTCTTTGAGAGCTACGTAAAAAAAAAATGATGCAAAGATCAATCACCTAGGCACCCGATTAGTATCCAATCCTCCGATAGCGGTTACATCGAAACTCCAATACATACACTTTACTAAACTACAAATGGACGCAACACAAATATAAGGGAGAGCTTGAATCGCCAATCTTAAAAAAACTATTAGATTTTCAGTTAAAAATACAAAGGTTAATGCCAAAATAATCTTCTTAGATATAGGAATTTTTCGAATTTATGGCAAACTTATGAAAATAAAAAAATATTCAGGACATTGCCACGACCAACATTCTAATATATATATATATATATATATATATATATATATATATATATATATATATATATATATATATATATATATATATATATATATTAATTTCATGCCAGGAGCATCGTAAATCTCTACGTGCTCAAATATAATTTTTGTTGAACGTCTGATATGACCTTCAAGTAAAGTACTATATGGTGAAGGTAGTGGCAGTGTTAGGTTTGGTTACTTAAAAATGAAACCTTAGTATGTGAGTGTTTTCATCATCTTATTCATATGTGTTTGATTGTAAAAACTAATATTGTTTTAGTAGTTAATATTGTAAAGGTTGCCTGTAAATAAATAATATTACGAAGTTTAAAATCTGTGCTTACATTTCTCGAGGTACCTAATTACTTTATTGGTTACTACTGATGGGCAACGACGAAGAAAAAATTGATTCAGCCGGAATAGAAGGTAAATTACAAATTGCACGTGTAGCCCCTAGAATCCCACCATTCTGGAAACCAGATCCTAGGATCTGGTTCATCCAACTTGAAGCACAATTTCGAACTTCGGGTATATCAGCTGACCAACCTAAATTTGACACGGTATTGGGTGCCGTAGACACTGAAATTCTATCTCAAATTTCAGATTTAATAATAGATCTTCCTCCAGAAAATGAATATGATACTATGAAAGGTAACTTCAGTAGCGTATTCGCGGATAGTGAAACACTGAAAATTGAAAAATTGTTGACTGATTTAGAAATCGGAGATAGAAAACCATCTCAACTCCTTACTGAAATGAAACACCTTGCTAAGGACAAGGTAAAAGATGAATTCCTAAAAACATTATGGCTGCAACGATTACCTAGTGGCATGCGGGCCATCATTTCAGTCAGCAACGAACTTTATCCAATTTAGCTAAAATGGCAGACACCATGTGGGATCTCCGTCCTGCCCCTGCCTTTCGACTAGCCCCAGTTTCTCAAATGTCAGAGCTAAATGAAATAAATTTAGTCGCCTATTCATACATGACAAGGAGAACCTAATTTTCATTAACTCATTAACCTATACATAACCTAATTTTACGCATATTGGACAAGGTATTCTTTCCGAGTTCATTGTTTTCCTTGTTGTATTATTTCTGCATATTTGTGGTGGATGGAAACGATTTTTATAACCTACTGCTTCGAATATTCTGCACGGTTTTCTTTCTGAATTATTTGATTTTCTATTTACAATATCCATTTGACCAACCCTGAATCCATTTTGACTAGTTTCGTCGTGGCGTCTGTACGCACGTACGTTCGTACGTTCGTATCTCGCATAACTCAAAAACGATTAGCCTTAGAAAGTTAAAGTTTTGTGTTTAGGATTGTTGTAAAATCTAGTTGTGAACCTCCCTTTTTGGATACTGCTTGATCACCGGAAGTGGTACTTTACTTGAAGGTCATTCCTTTCCTTTTCTTTTTGATTTCCATCAAAAATTATATTAAAATACTATCCAAAACTTCTCAAATTTAGTATTTATACTGTTAATAATTTATTAAATTATTTATTAATAATTTATACTATTAATAATTTATATATTGACTTAAATAGCATACTACATTTTGGTCTAAATTGGAAAACCGGAAGCGGTACTTTACTTGAAGGTCATAACAAGCTTACATCAAAAATTATATTTAAACTAGTATACCCGAGCGAGAACTCTCGCATTAGATATCTTTTAATCTCTAATTCCAAGTATAAGCGATATTAGGTAAACATATTTATTCGTATAAACAATATAATATTATCAAGAAAGTTTATTAAACACACACACATTTGGTGAAGCTAAGTAGTTTGTAATGACTATGTTGAAGTTACAGTTCATACTTAATAAATAATTAGCTTACCCCACTGGACAATATCTCTTCAATTTAGCAGTTAGGCAATTAGATTCAGCTATATCATTTTCTATGTGTAGTATTCATATTTAACAGTGCCCTTTAGGGTTGGACATGGGAAACAAAATATAATTTCTCACTCATTAAAATTGTTTGTAAATAGACTCAAATTGATATAAAGTTGCCATGACAACGGCACGTACACAAGATGGCATGAGGCCCGTGCGGATCTATATCTTGCGTTATCTCAAAAGCGGTAAGTTTTTAAGCTCTAAAACGCTGGACCAAAACGCTCCATAGGAGCGTATATGATCATCAAGATCAAGCCCGCGTCAAAATCTTTAAAACCCAACTTATCCCGTCTCGATCCGCCGACTCTCAGTCGTCAAAGTTTTGAAACCTTCCAGTTTTTTCATCACTTTTATTTAAGCCCTTGTAAGATTTTAAGAAACAAAATTGGAATTCGTCACATCTCCGTGAAATTCTCTTTCTTTTGATACCTCACTCGTCAAAATTTATCGCTCCTGAGAGACGGAAAAGGGATCTATACTACCGATTTTTTTTTGCAATTCGAGTTTAAATGGAATAGCAATTCTTCTATAACCACCTACCTTCGTGATGGATTTACAACTGTTTAACACAGCTTTGCTTGCCAGTAGTTCCTTATGTTGATCCAAACTCTTTAGTTCATCAGGTATCAAAAACCAAACTATTTTGTCCAAAGATAAGACAATTAATTGGTATTCATTTCCACCTTTCTTTACTAAATGGATGTGCATTTTCCTTCGTGGATCTATATTATAGAAGGTATGCAATTCGTAATACTGCGATTTAGAAAGAATGCGACCGTAAACGTTTGCTAAAACAAAATATACGATTCTTTTACTTCCTAAATCACTATAATATGTTTTACTAACAAGTTTGCTGATTAGTCTAACCTTCATTTCTAACAAAAGCCAATAAACAGCTGTTCAATGTCATTTAAAAGTAAACGATTTGAATTAAAAATTAATCTTGTTAATTATTAATTTACATATATATTTACATATAATTTACATATTTTAATTTACATATATATAAATATATATCTATATATATATATATATATATATATATATATATATATATATATATATATATATCTGACATTTAAACACCTTTCCGTAGATCTCCAGCTTTCCAACATTCCATATATATATATATATATATATATATATACCCAATACACAGAGTGTATAGCATAAGTTAAACTAAAACTAGCATAACTAAAACTCAAGGGACTGATTATCTACCTAACGAGCAACGAACAAGTTCATATAAACCATGGCCTGGTTTCTCCTGGTCTTCCCTTCTATCTTCCTAAGAAACTTCATTTCGGCGGCCTGGAGCATTGATCTATGCTTTCTTGTTAGAGTTCACGACTCCGAGGAGTATCTCAAGATCGATAGAAAAGTAGACTTGTAGACAGCTATCTTTGACTTTTTTTCACCTCGCGGCGGTTTAAGAAGCTTCCTTTCACGGCTATGAGCATATCCGGTCTCGTGCAGGTGAATGAATGAAAATAAACGAATGAATGAATGAATGCAAATAAACGAATGAATGAATGAATGCAAATAAATGAATGAATGAAAATAAATGAATGAATGAAAATAAATAACTGAAGATTTTAGCATTGCTTACAAACTAGTGAATAAATTAAGAAAAGGTTAAATAATAAAATGTAATTGTAATAATTGCAGACGTTTAAATCATAATTAAATATATATTTATACCTATTTACACTAACAAACAATAGAAATAACATTAATTAAACTATAGATAGTTAAAATGAACATACATATATTTATATAACTTTAGTACTTACTTAAAGAAGATTGATAGTTAATGAGGTGGAGAAATAATTGATGCTTGAAGGAGTTTAAGGATGAGGATTTGCAAATAAAGTCGGGTAAGGAATTTCAAAATGAAGTAGCGCGAAAGATGAAGGATCTTTTTAAGAAGGCAGCTCTATGAAAGAGTATTTAGAAGTTTGTAGGTTGGGATCTGGTGTTTAAAGAGTGTACATAGGAACACGGGTTGAACAAATTAAGGATATAAAGAGGCTTTTTGGTTTTGAAGGTTCAGAAAAGATAGATACCTAGGAAGTATTACCATCGGAAAACAGAGTGAGGCCTCTTTAATGCGGCATACCAACTGGTGACATCGGAGCGCCTGGGATAGAAGATGAATCTAATGAAGCAATTCATTACCGGGTGAGATCTTTGAAACATGTAACTTACTCTATTATTTCGCCGTTAATTCTAATCATTGTCATGGCTTCTTTTCGATCCTCATTACCTTTGCTTTTGCCAGGTTGATACTCATGTTTATATACTTCAGTAACCTACTCTAATATTATGCAGAAGATCTTTATCGTGGTCTGCTAACACAATCAGATCATCGGCGAACGCCTGTAATGATAGGTTTAATTGTCTCAAATTGAAATGTTCTAGGTGTAACTTTTTGAACATCTCTTTACACTTTTTGATGGCTGAGTCTAGGACCAAAATAAACAGTAGTGGGCTAAGAGGTGTTAAAGGTGAATCTTTCTACACTTGTATTCTTCTTATATAGGCTTTCCACCGCTATTTGTTCTGTGTCGACATATTTTTCTCTTAAGGCCTTCTTCATTTCCTCTATAATTTCATACTCCTTTCCGTTTAAACCTCGCACATTCCAAGTAGCCACACGTAAAATCCTTTTTCCTCCCCAAGTCTAACTCCTTAAAATCTGTCCAGCTTTATTCTTACTTTACTTTTGATAATTTAAATTTCGGATGGGCAGGGAATCGGCCTGCCTCATCCTAGTTCAGTCGGGGAGCTGCTCTCGTAAGGAAAACTGAATATTCCCTTTAATTTCTGCCCTAGGATCGAGAGATGTATTATGCTGTACACTGAGGGGAGACATCCCTAACGTGTATACTGTTCGTACCTTTGTCTGTATGTTGTGAGTAGGTGCGTGCTTGCGTGCCTGTTGATCTGCACTGTGAGTGTTAGTGTACTGTTCTGATGCTTGTGCATGGTGTATTACGCTCATAAGGAACCTTTATGAAAGATTTAAGTTTAAAATAGAGCATTCTACCTTTGAGAAATTGAACAACATTAAGTGAACAAAGGTTGAAAAGAATTTGGAAACGTTTTCATGATTTATGTAAATATCCAATAATCACTTCTGTCATTTCCTCACTGATTCTTTGTTTACTCTTAAAGTCTGCCCATAAACTGTTCTTGATGCGTCGTGGTTCCTCGATATTGAGAAATGAAGATGGATTTAAACGAGTGAAATATTAAATGTGTTTATGGTTGGTTCCTTATCGTTAATCCAAGAAGCTTAACAATGTTATAAGCAAATAAAATTATTTTTAAAAATACGTCGACTGTTATTGGGGTTTGGTGGAATCCCACCAATTTGATCTACATCTATCTCCGACTAATCAGTCGGAGATAGATGTAGATCAAATGTTGACAAAAAAAGAGGAATGAATCTGTAGTTTTTATCTACTTTTTTATTATTATCATTTTTTATTATAAATTTTTGATATTTATTTAAATTTATTTTCTCTTGTATTTAGCTATAAATTAAGCATTTTTAAAATACTTAATAACATTTTAGTTTAAAGTTAAATCAAATTTTAATAACGCTTAAAACATATACAATTAATTTAAATAAAATTCATGTAAAGGAAAGATGAAAATTTTTTTTTTATATATTTCGATTGTTGAAGTTTAAAACTGACGAGTATATTCACAGATATCCTTTAAATTTTATCTGAAAGTTTAACGGACGCTTCCATATCAAGAATTAATTTTACTAATGGAACTCCACCAATATTTCAACTTCGTTTCATGAACTTAGCTTATGTAATATAAAAAATATTGATAAATTTTCGTATTATGTTAATTCCATTTAAAAATCGTTTATTTACCTTCAGTTTGTTAAACTTATTTCTATGGACTTCGACAGCTTTGACGATTCTGTCTTTGAGATAGTATTTTTGGATTTTACAGTTGTCTGTCTGGCCTCGTAGATTATTTTTATCGAGAAAACATTAGGCCTAGGCATGTTGGCAAGGGATGTCAAATGTGGACAGGTGTCGACTGGTTCGATGCCCTTTAGTAAAAATTAATAGAGTCCATCTATGGAACGGCACAATGAGGTATTATTTCGAAGGAATGACCTTCTGTAAAAATACATTTTGAAAACTCCGAGCTTTAATCAAATAAAAGAAGATCATAAAATTAGTGGACAAGCATAAGCCATACTCACTGTATTTTATTTAAATGCATTACAAATAAATTATTCTGACCATGTCTATTTAATTGTCAGAGAGAAAAAAAATGTATGCATTCAGTATGCCTTTCAAAATATTTTGGTTTAAAAATAAATGTATAACGATTAATCCACGTACAGTCATGGAAATAATTTCGTTATATTAGTAACTTAACTTTAATTCCACAGATTGACACAAATGCAAACACTTAGATCCACCATGAACATACATCAGACATCTGGACGACTTCACAAGCGGTGGCCAAGAGATTTACAAAAGGCTCATTTACATTTTTCACTTTTGATGTTCATCTTGAAAGAACCATCTAAAGTGATTAGTGTAGATTGGCTTTCATTTTTATTTCATCCAAGGTGCATTTCAAAGATGAATAATGAAAGCAGTTGACTTCTACCTACTTTTTATTTAGAATTGTTCCAGGAATTGAAATTGAGTTCTAGGCTTCTACGAACCTAGTGTCTTTTTTTTTATAAACGGAGTAGCTTTTTTGAGCGAATATCCAAAATGATTCTTGTTTATTCTTAAATGATTTCTATAAGATGATGTGGGGTGACTGCGTGCTGGGGGTATGTGCATAATCGTCTCCTTCAATCCAAATACTGAACTTGTAAGAACTTCTCTTTTGGGATCATGAAGTTTAAAAACTGTTGTATCACAAATCAGCCTCGAGAGCTCGCTAAGATAAAGTATAACAAATTGTAAACATATTAATTTCAGCCTCCTTAAAAAGTTAAATTCTTCAATTTCATTTGTACAACTGTATCGGTGTTTATCCACCACTAAGCATTATTTTGTTTTTAAATGTTTGCGGAAAACGGAACCTTAAGAAGTTCTTCAAAATACTTGATGATTTATATTTCTTCATAACAGCTTTCTAGTTTATAAGTGTTAGTCTCCAGTTGCTTCTGCATAATGAGTCCTCCAGATACCTTGTATGGACTTTTCCCTTAAGGCTGTGGCGAGAACTACTAAATTGAATCATCAAATTGGATGTGATTGAAACATTTCCTTGAATGTAATATTTAAACATAATTTTCTAAGGAATATTAAAAAAAAAAAGGAAGAAAATCTAGCTTCAAAAATAAAGATTGTAAAGTACGTAAAGTCGAACTTCGTAAAATATAGTAAGCACTTACCTCACATTACCTTACTCCTCTGAATTTTCCTCTGCCCATTCTTCTGACAGCCTTGACAATCTCCTCAAGTTTTCCTCCTTGAAACCTTTGGGTTCACCCACCAACGTCTTTGAGCACGGCCATTTGTCGATATGCTATTATATTATATATTATATAATATCGATATATTATATTTATATTCAGTGCTCGTGAAATTAAATCAATGCTCGCGCATATAATTCTTATATTCCATCTCGTAGAAGACATTTTCACAACACAATTCACACATCAATGAAACACGAAATGATGAACATTGTCGTGAAATCACAGAAAAAGGTGAAAATATAGAGTAGATTCACTCTAGATGGTTCATTTTGGATGTAAACTAAAAGTGATGCAGCGTACATGAGTCTTAAGTTAAGTGCAATCGGGATATTAGGCCAACTTTGCAGATAGTAAAATAGTTTTCTTTTTAAATATGTAATAAATAAATAACTTATTTTTTAAAATATATGTATAATTAGAACAATTCGTCTTTTTCTTTCCCTTTAATTTTAATTGTTTCGAAAAAAAAAAATGCCATTACAAACCAAGCCGACTGTTGTGCAAGCAAGAAGGTGATTTGGCCAAGACCACGCTCAACCGGCAGGTTTTTCTCCTAATTAAGGGTACCCACTTTCTAGAGACTGGGTAAGCACCGGGAGAGTCTCCCGACCCCACAGGGTCAATCCACAGCTGATAACAGAATAAATTATGTTCCACAGCAGGTCTCGAACCCAGGACGGAAAGAATGGCAACATAGTGCGTTACCACTGAGCTACTCCGCTCCCTCGTTTCTATTTTTCAATAAACCATCGTTGATTAATAAAATTATTTTTTTTTTAAATTAATTGATTAATTAAAATTTAAAAAAAGTCTAAAATAAAAATTAGAAAAATACTTGGATATTTACTCGTCTGTTTAAATATAGACATAAATTTAAATTTTAATATCCAAGATTTAAATTTCCTGATTGTTGTAACAATAAGAACAAAGTAAACTCATTAAACCTTTCTGTCGCGAAAATCAAAAACCATAATTAAATAGAAAAATAATAAAGTTCTAACAATAAAGTAAGTGGATCAATCCCTCTAATAATAATTAAAACTCCTGTCTCTTGAAAACTAGACCGTCTTTGTATCGATCTGACGAGCGGCCCATATTATTTTCGGGAAAGAATAGGTCTTGATCACGAGACGGAAGAGCCACTAAGGCTAGGTCGTCGTGAGGGGTCCTCAGGCACATTATACTATTTTCAATATAACAGCAATAGTAGATCCTTTATTCAAAACTATTTTTTTTTTTTAAATTATGATCATATCTTGGTGATGTAAAAAATGAAAAAGAAAAACAAGTGGATAGTCCCTTCGGGTAACGGGATATCACTTTATTTTATTTTTATTACTAATATTACATATATATTTATTTATAAATAATGAAAATGTATGTCTTTTGGAAAGGGTATTAAAAAAGTATATGAGACCATAAAGAATAAACCCCAATATACTCTTGCCTTTGTATCTAACACGTACTATGTTAAAAAAAAAAATATTGTAGTTTACCCGGGAGCAAATTAACAAGCCCATTCATTGTTTTTCGATGAAAGGAAATTCAAAAAATTAATTCGGATGTTAGATGGATGATTGAAGGCAGAAGATTAAAGCCTTACAACCCAAAAAAATTGAAAGGGTCTAATTGGCATTGACAGTAGTCATAATGTCCTGGTTTGGAGACATTTATCGTTTATCCTAGTGCTGTGTGAGCTATATTGTTGAATGGCGCAGACAAATATCTATAATATGGAATGGGTAAAACGTATAGTTTTTTATTAATAATTCAACTCTGGTACTAACTATTAGAGAATGTTTTGTTTTTTTAATCAGAAACCATCTCGGTTATGCACACAACTGACTAAAGTTTCATCGCAATTGGATGAATATTTTAGGAACCCATCGAGTACAGACATATATGTACATTAATTTTTATATACTCGTATATAGATGATAAATTAACTGATGGATATGATAACAAACAACATTACGCATTAATTTTTACAGATGATCAAATTAAAAACTCCTTCTATCTAATTAACAACAAAAATTCAAAATGGAAAAGGTATTCACATAGTAACAGTTGTGATAATAACTTGTTAGTTTGTTCTCAGTTATTGGTTTTCAATACAAACTGAAAATGGGCCAAATTATTCGAATTGAAAGATAATTTCGCCAAAATGAGTCGTAACTAAAAAAAATAAGTTCTACTTGCAAAGATGAATTCCTCAATTTTTCCAGAAATGATTTATCGATAAATTGGAAGAACGTTGAGATTGTCTCACTCGACCATGGAATATATAATTAAAAACTTAAAATCGGATCAGTAGACAACATGAAACACAAGCAGAAAACGTTTTATCACACAAAAAAATATATCTGATGTGGACAACACATGACTTCCTTATACGCCTATTAAACTATAAATCGCTCAAAAAGTGATCCTGAATTTGGTTACTAGTTTTCGAAGATTGCAGTATCTCAAAAACGACACTCCGCGTCGCGAAGTAATAAAAATCTTTAATAGGATTGGAAACCAAATTGCGTTTGTAACCTTTATTACCGAAACATATGATTTATGAATTTAATTTAAATATAATGTTTGATGTAAGCTTTTTTATTTTTGTTTAACCTTCAAGTAAAGTACCATTTTCGGCTCACCAATTTTAAGCAAAATATAGCAAATACATTCATATCGATATGAATTATATTTTAATATAATTTTTGATGAAAGTCTAATATCACCTTCAAGTAAAGTACCGCTTCTGGTTTTCCAATTTAGACCAAAATCTAGTATGTTATTTATACCAATATATAAGTTATAAACACCAAATTTGAGAAGTTTGGCAAAGTATCTTAATATAATTTTTGATGGAAATCAATTTTGACCTTCAAGTAAAGTACCATTTCCGGTGATTAAATAGTGACCAAAAAGGGAGGTTCACAACTAGATTTTACAACAATCCTAAATACAAAATTTCAACTTTCTACAGCTAACCGTTTTTGAGTTATGCGAGATACGAACGTGCGTGCGAACGTACGTACGTACAGACGGCACGACGAAACTATTCAAAATGGATTCAGGGATGGTCAAAATGGATATTTCCGTTGAAATCTGAAAACCGAAAATTTTCGCGATTACAATACTTCAAGAAAGTAAAAACAGCCAAAAATAAAATAAATACTTAAAATAAGTGCTCATGAACTTGAAGAATACATCGTATCAACAATGTGGTAGACTAACTCTGAGAAATTGACTGCATTAAGTTGGCTACAAAAGAAAAAAAATTGTAGTCAAAGGAAAAACTTTGAGGATCAATTCATTTGTGGTCGCTGTTATTTCACAGAAGTTCGTTGGCACTTTGTGGATTGATCTATTTTCATTATTCCATTCCCAATATTCAACAATTGTTTTGAAAATCACTCACTGGATACACCATGTTGCAGTTATACTCGCATGTTGGTTTTCAATCTCAATTTCTATACGTGACGGCATAAAATTATCCTGTTATAAAAAAAAAAAAAATTCGCCAGTTCAAGAGATAATCTTAGCACAGACATACACACTGACAGGCCAATGGCCAAAAATGCGTTTTTTGGATTTATCTACAACGGCCAATAAATCGATTCTCATACCTGATTGAAAAAAAAAAGAGAATCAATATTTGGATTAGTGATCCAATATCGCGAAATTTATGAATATCGTAATAAATGACGAAATAAGAACAAACATGGCATAGGTGATGCTAAGAAAATCATTTTTAATCAATAGTTTCTTCGTAGCCAACAATTCATCAATTTTATCATGATGGGTTACAACATAATTTTGTTTCAAATTTAAAATCTGAATGAACAGCTTTGAAAGTAAAATTGTTTCAACCCTCACTACTGATTGATCAAATCCAGGCGATTTTTCTCCTATGAGCTAAGCCTAGAACGTAGCCCTCCCAACCGGTTTTGCCTTAGTAATTAATTAATAATTGTAAAGTCTATTTTATTAAAATACAATTTGGGAAGAGCTGTACAAAACTCGAGTCCATCCCCACATTCGCTTCAGAAACATGAATAATGAACCCCATTTGTACTCAAAGGTGCAGGAGGTTGAAATGGATTTCTGGAGAAGGTACCACCGTGTCACCAGGCTGGATAGAATTACCATAGGAATGAAGTAATTTGACAGAGGATGGATGTGGGTGCATCAGTAAATGAAAGGATCTGGACACGCTGCCTATGATAGTACAGACATGTGAAAAGAATGCCGGACGAATATTGGCCTTAACGAGTCCTGGATTGTTGGAACG
Source organism: Rhaphigaster nebulosa (assembly GCA_948150685.1). Lineage (NCBI taxonomy): Eukaryota > Metazoa > Arthropoda > Insecta > Hemiptera > Pentatomidae > Rhaphigaster > Rhaphigaster nebulosa. Next base: position 134,248,361 of record OX411306.1, read on the forward strand.
CCTGCAGAGGATGCGGACGGCCCAGAAATAGATGGATGGAAGGAATCCAGGAGGAAATGGCTGGCCGGGATCTGTAGGAGGATGATTGGCTGCATAGAAACGTTTGGAGCGCTGCGCTGTTGAGGCAACCCTTGTTGGAACGCCTAGAGTAAGTGAATTCATAAAATAAAACACGATTCGATCAATATTAATATTAGGGAAAATGGATAGTTTAATTTGTTAATGAAGAATACGAAAGTAAAGTCACGGCAAAGGCACAAATGTATTTACAGGAAGATCTAGCTGAGAAATAGAACCAATTATGAGTTTCAACTAATAAATCGCCGTCTCACCCGTCACACAACACAATCACAAACATAAACAAATCACCAACTAACTCAGTTAGAGATGGAATATGGATATTTCAAATCAATATAATAAAAAACTTGCGAGCGTTTGTGGGTGTCTGTAATCATCATAACTTCATATACAAATAAGGAAGTTCATTACACAACCATTTCAGTTATATGAAATTGTTGTTGTATTAACATAACGCTACATTGTGAATAAAATCGAAATTTAAGGAGCAAAAACTGTTAAAACGAGAATATAAATTGTCTTTTATACAAAATGATTGTCTTTTTGACCCTGTTTCTTCAAATATCTGCAAAAATGAGACTGCACAACGTTTTATAGGTCATTATATTAAAGGTTATTATATATTATAGCAAATGAATTATCATAAAACATACAGGTTATAACTATCTGTATTTTCATTGTATTTAATTATTTTTATGCAGCTATAATTGCAGAAATTTATTTCCAGGTTATATTTTATTGAAACTAAGGAGAATAAATAAGTAAATATTATGTTTTGTATGTTTCTCGGTGATTAAACCGTTCTTGGGACCGACCCCTTCACTTGTATTAGGGAATGCAATACCGTTAAAAATTTTCGATACCGGTATTTCGGTATTTTCGCTTTTAGAACCGGTAATACCGGTAAAATACCGGTATTAGTATTATATTAAAAAATGTAAACAAAATTAAAATTTACTTATTATAGGTTATGTTATTATTTAGGGGTAATACAAATATATGTCAAACACAACTAAACAACAAAACATTTATTTTTAAGAATAATTTAACAAAATTAAATCCAACTTTTTTAATATATATTACATTAATTCGTACAAGTGATTATTATTTTTGATGCAAATTGAAATATGATTTCAAAAAACATATATGATCCAACGTACCGTCGTCTAACCTCGATCTTATTTTTGTGATTATATGTTGAGCAGCCGAAAAGGCTCCTTCTGACTCCACACTTGTTGGTGGTATTGTTAACAAGTAGTCATAAGCAAGCTTTAGATGCACCCAATAATTCCATGCTCTTCAAAAAATTGTAATTCTTTTTTAAGTTTATGTTCTATTTCTAATCTTTTGTTTTGTTTCTTTGGGTTTGGAACATTCGTCATTGCTTTGTTAATCACATTCTCTAATTTGTTTTTTAATGAAACAGTTGCAGTATTAATAGCGGAGAGAGACGTAACTGGTGTATCGACCCTACCTTAACCACCACGTGGTTTCACCTCGACCTAATCTTAACTATTAGGCCACGCCCCTTTTTAGTCATGTGACCGTTAGGCCCCGCCCCTTTTACTCTTATCCCTCTCCAACCAGCCAATCATATTGCTTCATCCTGATTACCCCCACCCTAAGCCGCCAGTTTGTTTACAATGACGTGGTCAGCATCCACGCTTAACCACCAGGTTTATCCCCTGCACCAATTGAAGGGTCAGTTATCCACTATATAGCCTGTAACCTCCCCAACCGTTATATAATCATAACCTATACGATGAACGGTCAGGTATCCACTTTATAGTCTGTAACCTTCCCAACGGTTATATAATCATAACCTATACGACGAAGGGTCAGGTAACCACTTTATAGTATGTAACCTCCCCAACGGTTATATAATCATAACCTATACGACGAAGGGTCAGGTACCCACTTTATAGTCTGTAACCTTTCCAAAGTTTACATAACCTTTACATTGTTTTCGTGTTTGTGCAACCTTCTCAATGTTTACATAACCTTTACAATATTTAACTTTACCAACATGTAAAACAGGTTGGATCATGTATAGACAAGTTGGATGATGCCTAGATGAAATACAAATATGGACTTTGAACTGTTTATCTCTAAAACAAAAATAAATAGTAGGGCTTCTTAATCCTATAACAATTGTTGGACTTTGAACTGTTTATCTCTAACATATAAATAAATAGTAGAGTTGCTTAATCCTATAACTGCTTTTGGACTTTGCACTCTTAATCTCCAACCATTCTTATCTCGCTGAAACATAAACAAAACAACTTTTCAATGTACGTATTTTTAATAGTTGATAGTATAAATAATAGTCTTAAAAGGATTAACTTGTCAATGTTCTACGTATTTTTATTCTCCGATAGTTTAATAATTGTCTTAAAAGGATTAACTTTTAATCCATTAAGTTCTATCGAGCTTTTAATCTCTAAAATATATTAACAAATCGAAACGGTGGTATCACGCTGGCCAAAGAGGTTGCACCTTTTAGTTAATCCTTCCGCTAAAAAGTAAACAAATTTAGCTGTCGCAATAATGCTCTATCTCTTAATCCTTCCTTTAAAAGTAAACAATGGACTTTGAACTGTTAATCCTCTATCATTACTCATCTCGCTGAAACATAAACAAAACAACTTTTTAATCTTATATGTATTTTTATTCTCTAGTATAAACTATTGAAACGCCATAAAAGAATTAAATATTAAATCCTTAAAGTTTTTTTATCATTTACAAACAATGATAAAGAGCCTTTTAATCATTGTTTGTAAAAAAAAAATAAAAAAAAACCACGTTATACCATATTAACTTTTCAAACTGAAAGATTGAATGATCATGTAAAAGATGCAAGCAACTTTGGTCATTGTAATATTTCCAACGTCAAATTGTATTTAAATTGTAAAGCTTATCCATATGATGATTTGAATATAGATATTTCATCTAATCGGTTCGCCCTGCTCTACCATATGCACGCTTCATTTCAAAATTCCTATTATGGCGCACAAATGCAACCTCTGTCTTCTTTACAAAACTTTAAAGAAAAAGCACCTTTAATCGTAATAGATTGTTCGAAACAATCTGAATATATAAAAAGTGGACCAGTAGATGTAAGATTAGAATTCGAATCAAAAAATATATTTCCGTCGAATACTACAGCATATTGTCTAATTATACATGATAGACTCGTAGAATATAACCCTCTAATTGTTACGGTTCGGCGAATGGTATAAAATGAGGTGAATCCTTTGCTCAGTGTTCAGTATGGTTTCGGCTAGTGTAGTGATTGTAGACTTCCAGTGCTTTGTCGATAGCCTCGGAGGTTATATTATTAAAGAGTTGTCTCTTTTTGATCAAGCTTTCAAGTCGTCAAGACATTGGATTTTTAAACCACCGAAGCAATATACACAAACTGATAAAAGTAGAAGAACAAACTATTGGCTAGAAAATTATTATCATAAAATTAATTGGGAATATGGAGAAGTTGAATATGAAATTATTGAAGATATTTTCAACTTTATTGATTGCAATTATAAATTTGTTTTTGTTAAGGGTCGAGATAAGAAACTATTTCTATCACAAAATTTGTACAATTGTTCTATAGTCAACTTGGAAGATTTTGGTTGTCCGAAAATTGATTCACTCATCTTAGATGAGCAAGGCAGCCATTGCATCATGCATATTTTTTCTCAAGAGAAATGCACGCAGTATCGGACAAAGGCTTAAGAAGCATGGATAAAAAATAATTGGTTTAAATTCTATTCACCTTGAATGGAATGGGTCACTGGCGTGGTTTAAACACCCGTAAACCCTAAATGGAATGGGTCACTGGCAAGGTTTAATCACCTGTAAACCCTTAATGTAAGTTACTGGCGAGGTCTAAAAACCCGCAAACTTGATTGTGTGAGTGAATGAAAGGTGAATAGATCTCCAATTAGTTCAACAGAATTGTTCCAAAGCTTTTGTTTCTCTTTTAATTGCACGAAAATACCACAACAAAAAATCTAAATTTTTATTAAATATTTTTTTATCTTTACCTGTATCGAAAATATTTAATAAAAATTTAGATTTTTTGTTGTTGTTGTATTTTCGTGCAATTAAAAGAGAAACAACAGCATTGGAACAATTCTGTTGAACTAATTAGAGATCTATTCACCTCTCATTCACTCACACAATCAAGTTTGCAGGTTTTTAGACCTCGCCAGTGACTTACATTAAGGGTTTATAGGTGATAAAACCTTGCCAGTGACCCATACTTTTTCTCTCTGCAGACGCACTTTTATATACTTTTTTAAAGTCCAACCCCATTGATGTATGGTGACTGAATGAGTCATTTCATGAAAGAAATCAGACAATTTGAATTATGAAGCGAGTATGGAGAAGGGTTAATATGAATATTTCTAAATGATTAGTATATTTCTGGAAGAATCATGAATAAAGATTTGATAAACAGCAGTAAATATCTGACCAGTCAACGTTTCGCCAATTCGGGCATCATTAGGAATGAAAAAAAACAAAAAAAAACATAGTATCATACAAATGGGGACCAAATTACACATTACACATTACACATTACAAATGGGGACCATCTTACACCAACATTCTCAAATAATATCAACTACAGATAATAAATCATCCCAAAACAGTTTTATATACAAATATTTGCTAATAAAATGTTTTATTTTATTTCCAAAATCATTAAAATTTACTAAAATCAATAAAGTAACAGGCAAAAATCAATTATAAAAACAAAAAATAATATCTAAAATTGGTTAAAATATACTAAAAAATATAAAGCTATGTTAAAAATTAGAGATCGAAGTCTAAGCAGTAAAAGACCTACTCAAAGGATATTATCAATAATGTAAAAGAAAATGATGGATTCGGTCAAACATAAAGCATAATATTATTGCCGGAGTGTATTTTGCCATTAGAAGCCGATAAGAAATGACTAAAATCAATAAAAACCGCTAAAATTACTAAAAACCACTAAAATTATGGGACTTTTACAAGGGGTACGCAGACGAGAGACCTCTACGTGCTGAGTAAAATGAATGATTGGAACCGTAGGAGAAGTCCAGGTGAGAAGAGGAGATTTTTTCAATTTTTTCCTAGTGATTCTGGATGATCATATGAGGCCGGAGGAGTTCGGTTATTCTCGAATCGGGAGCATCCTAAGGCAGATTAGGGAGATCGAGGTGGGGACCCGAGGAAAAACGAGGACGAACGAGCGTCACCGAGGACAATGATCGGGGCCCGGCCGCTCTGCTCCGAGGGTATCCGAGAGTAGCCGAAAGGAGCCGATGATATCGCAAGGTCTGATACGAGTTCAATTAGGAACCAGGGTAGTTAATTATAATTAAATCAAGTTCAGAAAAGGGGAAAAACAATTTAGGAAAGGCAAAAAATCAGTTGAGAAGACTATATTTACATAAAATTTAAATATTGGAAAGGTTAAAGAAAACGTAAACAAATAGGTGGGTAAACGTAAACATTGGGAAGGTTGCATAAATCATAGACATTGAGAACATTATGTAAACCAGCGAGGAAAATCCCCTACTGGAGTAAGGTGCTGCGCCCTAGCGGACAGAAAATGTATAAACATTGAGGAGGTTATAGAAAATTTAAAAAAGAAATAGATAGGTAAAGGTAAACATTTGGAAAAATTGCATAAAATGTAAACATTGAGAACTGAAAAAGTTACAAAACTTTAGCTAATAATAATGACGTCATCTATCCAGATATTATGAAATGATTAAAAGGCTCTTTATCATTGTTTGTAAATGATAAAAAAACTTTAAGGATTTAATATTTAATTCTTTTACGGCGTTTTAATAGTTTATATTAGAGAATAAAAATACATATAAGATTAAAAAGTTGTTTTGTTTATGTTTCAGCGAGATGAGTAATGATAGAGGATTAACAGTTCAAAGTCCATTGTTTACTTTTAAAGGAAGGATTAAGAGATAGAGCATTACTGTGACAGCTAAATTTGTTTACTTTTTAGCGGAAGGATTAACTAAAAGGTGCAACCTCTTTGGCCAGCGTGATACCATCGTTTCGATTTGTTAATATATTTTAGAGATTAAAAGTTCGATAGGAACTTAATGGATTAAAAGTTAATCCTTTAAAGACAATTATTTAACTATCGGAGAATAAAAATACGTAGAACATTGACAAGTTAATCCTTTTAAGACTATTATTTATACTATCAGCTATTAAAAATACGTAGTACATTGAAAAGTTGTTTTGTTTATGTTTCAGCGAGATAAGAATGGTTGGAGATTAAGAGTGCAAAGTCCAAAAGCAGTTATAGGATTAAGCAACTCTACTATTTATTTATATGTTAGATATAAACAGTTCAAAGTCCAACAGTTGTTATAGGATTAAGAAGCCCTACTATTTATTACTTTCCCTTACCTATATATGAAGTATATATTAAGGGGAAGTATTGCGATCGTGAAAATTTTCGAATTCGAGTTTTCAACGGAAATACATGTTTTAAGGTCCCCTGAGTCCAAATGATCAAGTCTCGCAAAATGGTCTGTGTGTCTGTGTGTCCGTGTGTCTGTGTGTCTGTGTGTCCGTGTGTCTGTGTGTCTGTGTGTCCGTGTGTCTGTGTGTCTGTGTGTCCGTGTGTCTGTGTGTCTGTGTGTATGTGTGTATGTGATCAGTCTAGCTCAAAAACGGAAAGCTGTACGATACTGAAATTACATATTTAAGGTAAGCACATGCATGTGATGTTACAGCAACATTTTCGTCAAAATCGACTAACCGGAAGTGCCACTTTATATAATCGATTTTACACATTTTTACAATTTTCTCGAAAGCGGCTCTAACGATTTTGATTAAACTTGCCTAAATTATTCTTCATAAAGACCTTTAACTTTTCATATACATGGTACATCTCCGAGGAATTGCAGGGAAAAAAGTTATGATGAAAAGAATATTTTATTTACGCATAACTTCAAAAGCGTGCAATTTATGGTAAATTATCTATAGACTTGTATGAAAGATAATTAAATTATCTAAAAAAAAAATAAATGAATCATCAAAATCGGACCAATAATAGCAAAGATACAGCGCATCGGACTAACCGGAAATGGTAATTATATCATGGATATTACAATTGTTTACAATATTCTCGAAAACGGCTCCAACGATTTTGATGAAACTTGCCTAAATTATTCTTCATAAAGACCTTTAACTTTTCATATATATGGTACATCACCGAGGAATTGCAGGGAAAAAAGTATTTTATGATGAAAAGAATATTTTATTTACGCATAACTTCAAAAGCGTGCAATTTATGGTAAATCAGCTATAGACTTGTATGAAAGATAATTAAATTATTTAAAAAACAATAAAAGAATCATCAAAATCGGACCAATAATAGCAAAGATGCAGCGCATCGGACTAACCAGATATAGCTATTATATCATGGATTTTACACTTTTTTACAATGGAGGGAGTTATTATTGACCGGATATTTATATTTAAAGGGAGAAGTTGATCGGGGGTGCGGTCAAAGAAATAGACTACTATAAGTGGGAACTTATATAATTGTGCCTACGTTTCGGCCTAAATTTTAGGCCATCTTCAGGGCTAAAAGGAAAACAAAATAACAACAATGAAAAAAGAGAAAGAGGCAGTACCAGTAACAATAAAAATGATAAATGATAAAAAACAGAAAATACAAGTAAGATAAAAAAGTATTAAGAATAAAAAGAAAAAGATAACACTAAATTACATAATACAAAAGATAATTGAAAAAATAAAATAAAATAAAATAAATGAAATAACAATGAAAAAATTAAAAATTAAAAAAATTGCGATATTTACACAGGGAATAGTGAAATATATGAAATCTATTAATTAAAAAGACAAATAATATGAAGGTTTGGTAATGTGTAAAGCATACATGCATAGCAAAGCATAAAGCATAAATGCATACAGTATATAAAAGCATACAGAGATAGTTGTAAGTTATGCAAAAGATGACTATGATGTTAAAGAAGTTGACATTGTTGTAATTGATACACTTGATAACACTATATATAATGATGATGATATAACTATGATGATACACTATGATATAATTGATAACACTTTTTTACATTTTTCTCAAAAACGGCTCTAACGATTTTGATGAATCTTGCCATAATTATTCTTTATAAAGGCCTTTATTTTTTCATTTATGTAGTAAATCACCGAGAAAATGCAGGAAAAAAATTTATGAAGAAAAGAATATTTTATTTTCGCATGGCTTAAAAAGTATGCAATTTATAGTAAATTATGTACAGAATGATATGAAAGGTTATTAAAGTATCTAAAAAAAAATCATCAAAATCGGACCAGTATTAGCAAAGATACAGTGCATTTTATGAGGAGCATAAAATAGATGGATAACCGAGCGCATCCGAAAGCAGATAGATGCGACCGAACCTCATCCCACCAATCCGCCAATCTGTTCTAAACAATTCGCTGTGTAACAAAGTAATTTAAGAATACAAAAACGGAAATTAACTTAATAATTTCTACTTTCACATTATTTAATGGAAAGAAAATGTTTCCATAGAAACTAAACCAGCAACTTTAAAAATATATTTGCAACTTGACAAAGTTAAAATATAGTTAAGTTATAATAAAGTTAACCATGGAATGATTCAGCCTAGACTTAACCATTAATTGTTTTAACATAAATCTCTTATCTGTACTAATTGGTGTTGATGGTTCCTCAGCATCTCTCCCTTGGGTTCCCCTGCATCTTATTATCTTCAGTCATGGAGCCAGAGCGCATGGTCAGAGTTCAGAGCTGCAGTCTTGTATCAGCCGAGATCAGTCTAGCAGTCCTTCTTTTCACCCCTTTGCTTCTCCTCCCCTTTCTCTCTTGTTCTGCCTAAGAGGGGGTCGAAAACGTTGTTCTTTGGCCGACTAGTTTCATAGAGGGAGGAAATTCTGGGATTTCATCGGATGGCTCCACCCCTTGTCCTGACAGCCGGTATCTGCGAACCATTATCCAACTAGTATAATTTAATCATACCGTTTCCAGGCGGTCTCCACTTTTTCCTCGAGGTCAGCCGAGGCCTAAGAGGAACAGTTCTTAAAATTGATTAGGTATTCCAGCTTTTGGCTTCTCGGTAGGGTTTTTAAATTAACTTATCTCTTATGTGGTGACATCTGTCATCGCCTGTCAGTTACCCTTCTTTCTACCTGCTCGTTCCTTATTTCTTTTGTTCGCACCTGGTCTGTTTAAATTATATAACGATAATATTGTCCAATATCAATACATATTAGAGTTTTACCATAACTGACGAACTATCTGTCGATATACAAACAATATCATTTGTTAAGTTGAGATCAAAATCTTGTAATTGTATTTTCAAAATCTCCAAACATTTTTCCGTTGGCACTTTTCCATGTAAACGGGCTAGTCCAATATTCCGTATATATCCTCCAGTAGAATGTACGTTTATGTTTAAATACCTCCGATTGCGAACCGAAGTCCATTCGTCGAATGTTAAGCTTAATCGGTTGCCTTTCGATTTTAAATTAGACATTTTTTTAATAACTTCTATTCTTATCTTCTTGCTATATTCAGTGATCATAGATTTTATTGTTGCAGCTGATTCTCCGAAGAGCAGAAAATTCTAAATGTTAGTCCATCACGGGCAACCATACAAGCCAGAATTTCACATAACTGTTCCTTCTTTTGATTTTGAAAATAATAATTTAAAGTTTTTGGTAGCTTTTGACTAGACATTATCTGCTGCTACGTCGCGTTTAGTTTTTAAATTTATGGTATGTCGGGTTTTCAAGTGGGTGTGAAGGCCACTTGTGGATCCTCCCTGACATTTGATTTCTACATTTTGCTACTTTCCCTTGATTAGCAACTAAATAATAATGCCAAACCGAATTAACGTCGCTCCCTTTTTTGTGTTCTTGAAATATATTGGATTCCGAATTCATACTTTTGATTCTAAAACAATTATTTTAATTAATAATTTAAAAAAAGTAAATCTAAGTTATTAAGGAACCATAAAATAAGTTTTATTAATAGGAAATTTATTTATCTGCAGCATATTTAATAGTGCTGACGTTTATGTGTATAATATTTAATGGATATTATACATAAATTTACAATCAAAATTAACACTAATATCGTTCACCAATTTTTGAGAACAAAACGCAATTGCAAAATGTTGCAAATCGAGCAACATATTAGTTGCTCAATTTACAAGACAAATGTTTATTTAATCTTATCTAGGATACACATATTTCATGGTTATTAAACTCTAGGAACACCAAATTTACTTACATATATTAATTATTGCACAAGTACAAAACTAACAACTTTCACTCTCAATTTGTGTCTACGTACTGAAAAAACACTTCGCACTGAACTAACAGCCTTTGGCTACAGTAGATGGGATCTCATTTGATTCTAAGTAAATGGGGGAATCCCCGAATCAAGCTTCCGTGTAACGTGTATTCTGGCGGACATCAGTAACAGTAACATCAGTAACACGCTAATTATAGCGTGTAACCGACCTGGAGGTTCGACATCCTTCCTCATTCCACATTTCTCAACTTTTCCAACCTCAAACCTCACTAGAATCCAACCAAAGTCCTTCGCAACTCAACTCTCAAAGCTAATTTATTCAGGAACAATAAACTTTTTACTTCACCTCTGTATGATATATATAGGCAGGTAATGTATAGCCATTGTAAACAGTTTGAATCCGAGTTTTCAAAGGAAATACACGCTTTAAGGTCTCCTGAATCCAAATAACCAAGTCTCGCAAATTGGTCTGTTTTTGTGTGTGTGTGTGTGTGTTATATTAATGTACAATTAAATGGCCTTTAATTTGTAGGTCACAGAAAAAAATAATGGTTTTTACACCATTTGAAGCAGTGATCTTGAACCTTTAGAAATTCAGTTTTTAATATATATAGTTTTTTAATAAAAATAATACAAGAACAATATTGTTTTTAGGAAGAAAACTTTTTTCTAGACAAATGCTTACATTTAGTAGCTGAAGTATTTTTTAACCCATGATTTAGATAGACGCCCATGAATTAGATAGAGGGAGCTCCATTGTATTTCTTTGTATTGCTAAAAATGTATGTATTTATAAGCAACAATATGGCCGTTACAGACTATGTTCCAATACCGAAAATACCGTTATTTTTAAGGTGAATACCGGTATTAATACCGGCGAAAATTTGGACGGTATCCCATTTTTCGGTATACAGGTATACCGGTATTGCATATAGGTAAGACAGGTATACATGTCTTGTATTATTGTATATACAACGTTTAAAACTTTTATTGACGCATGCAACGAAGATAGACAAATTTTACTGACAAATGCAACGTGGACAATTCTTATTAACGAAGAAAGACTAATTTTACTGAAGCGCTCAACGAAGATCGGCATTTTTTACTGACGCATGCAACGAAGATAGACAAATTTTACTGACGTATGCCACGAAGATAGACAAATTCATAATTTCGGATATAAGATAGACTTTTTAGCACATAAAAATTTGACTTAATACAGCATTTAAGATTACAATATTTAAATTGGCCTGGAGTAGAATATGGCATATTTAATGCTTTAACATGGTTGTGCTTAAATTTATTAGAAAGATAGCTTTGGGTTTTAATCAGTATTTTATGTGTCATTACATTATGTGTCCACATTACAATTCATATTCTTTTTTTATGTATTTTTTTACTGGTTAAATATAGATTTTTTATTTTATTTAAAAGCATTCATAATATTACTGTTGTATAGTTAACCAATCATTTATAACTTATAATAATTCGGAAATTAAGAAATATGCTTATGCGTGCAGTCATGGTGTACGCACTTTATTCAATATGAATTTTTTATATACGGGTCAGATCTAAGGCAAAGATGAAACATGCATAGAAAATGTTTGTGTGTGTAAATCATAAATAATGAATATTTTTTCAAATCCAACTAACCTCCTTTCTATAAATCGAGTTGGACCATCCATCAATCTATCAACGGCATCATTCATAATGACACAATTATTTATTCCTTGAGGGAATTCATATTGTAATTATATTTTAATGGAAGATACATTTAATATGGATGGGGACCTAGAGCTAGATCAAGACCGAGCCCACCCTAGTAATGAAAAGGTTATTTGCTGCCTTTTCCTAGCTGATCGATTCCCTGCTAGGAAGGGACACCGCTGGCTGGATCCACGTAGGCTTTTTCACGGCCAACCTTATACCTAGTCGTTTCTACCCCACAAATATATTATATATTCCTTAAAATATAATATCATACATTATCTATCATTACATTATTTGTTTTTTTTATGCATTCTTTCATTACTTTTATTGGTTCAAATAGCTGTTCTTGAAGAGGTAATCTTTAAAGAAAAATGATGTACAATAGAAATGAAATCACAATGGAAGCAAAGAAGTAAATAAGAAAAAAGATGAGCAGTGCTTTATTTTCAAGACATGTTATCCTAATACATAAGCTTAATCTAGTATATTTTATAATATATAACATAATTTATACAATACAATATTAATAAAATATAAATTATTTTTAGTAAAGAGCAAACTGATCATGAAAAAATATATTAGTTATAAGACCAAAGAGTCCAGAATTTTGATTGACAGAAAGTCCTCCCCAGTATAAAATGAGGGGAGGAGGTGGGCACTCTCATCACCCACAGTTTCCTACTGGAACAAATAGACTTCTGTCTATTACTTGTTATCACACTAATCGATTTCTAATTGAAGCATAGGTAATAAGTCAAAAAACTAATGAAGTTTACTGTTTACAAATACTAATTGCCATTTGAAATAAATGATTTTGTTAATTAGTGTCGTATTTTTTAGTCAATTATAATTTCATTCAAATCTCTGACTTCTTTTTTATTGTTATAGAAAAGTAAATTTTACCTACATATTTCAGGTAACGACTGCTAGAGATTGAATTCAAATTCATTTGCAAATAGTTTTGACATTCGAATAATCTTATATTCTGTAAACGCGCAATTGCGACAAAAATGGATCGAAATTTTAAATATTTGATTTCTATGGCACTGTGAATATTTTGTCGCACATTTTACAGTCTTTAATAACATCAAACAGGATTGGACAGCCTCCTGGATTTTTAATTTATATCAGATTTTTCGGTTAATGCTGTGCAACATCGGAAATTGCCATTATATACTTCGCATTTAATTGCTTTTTGGAGTTTTCCAAGAATATGTCCTGAAATGGTTATATCAGCTTTTCACTAAAACGCTACAGAAGTTAAAAGTAAAAAATATTCCACAATTCAGTTATGTTGAAAACTATGGCTCTATTTCTGACAAATTTACAATGTTGTCGTTCGAAAAAAAAAAAATCGAAGAGAAGTAAAATTGGGAATTAAACAGTTCCCAAAGTATTAAAACCCGAATTGAATGCACCTAAATCCGTCCTGCAAACTTTTGGCGTCGAAATGTTAATTTTTTCCTATCAACTTATTTTATCCCCAAATATAAGTACCAAAAAGTTGATTTTGTCCAGGGGCATGACATTGATAGTCTTTGTCCCACATTGAATCAATTCCTTAAGAACTACCATTTTCCTTAAAGCGTGGCAGAATCGGCAAGCGCTGGGATTACCACATCGTCCTTTGCGATGTAAGGCAATATTGCTCGTTTTAACCCTTGTTTACAATTAAACGATTATAGAATTACCAGAAAATAACAAAAAGACAATAAAAATCGGATTTAGGCGGAAAAAACACACAAATCGCATCTAATGCTAGCGCTGCCCGTACTTGATGAGTGCCCATCTATCGCTCTGAAGCCATCTCTGTGTTATGCTTTACTCATTGAATATGACATTTTTTTTTTTTTGCTATTTACTATTGTATTTTATTTTCTATCTTTAAATTATATTACCTTATCTTTTTTCTTATTTATTTTTTATTTTTACCTCTTTATTGTATTCTGTATTTTATATTTCTCTTATTCAGTCAATCCTTCATAATTTTATTTTATATTAAAAAATTTTCAAATGGTAAAATTTTACAAACTCGCACACTCTTTAGAGCATAAATAGGTACTGTAATATTATAAATAAATCAATAAAAGAAAATAAAATCCATAATCCATCATTGTCATCATATATGGAAGATTTTAGGAGTTTCAGTTAAGGTGTGAGGTGCTATAGCTTTTCATCATAATTTTTTTTTTAGATAATGATATTTTTTTTGGTAATACTTAGTAGAGAATAAATCCATCGGAAGTGGTCCAAAATAAATTAGTTAGATTGCTTGACCATTTTTAATTTTTATTATATTTCGTCTGTTGATTCTTCCTTGTTTTTAGAGATAAAAACAGTTGGGGAATTTTTTTTCTTCGGCCGTTTAAAAATGGAAGCCCATTTTCTTCGTTTCTACTGGCCAATTTCAGTAATTGGCGTTTTCGTCGATAGTTCAAAACTTATATGACTTAAAAATATCAAACAAAGACCATTTAAAAGGTAATGCTTTAAGCTAAAAAAACTTATTCTTAGTATATTTAATGTATTCCTATTCCTAATATTTCAAAAATTGACCTGAAGTTTAACGCTCAAATTTTAAAAAAATCCGTTTTTAAACATTTGTTTCTATGAAAAGGAATTCTATAAACAACTTACCTCTTTGTGTGGTGGGTAGGTCCCTAATAGCTGGTCAACCAGAATAAATATCAATCTTACTAAATGTATTCCTATTTTTTTATGATTTTTTAAAATTTGTAATTTTTCAATTTTTTCAAAATTTTTGAGAAGGCTGTGAAGCTGACTTTGCAGGTCTGATCCTGACTCCTTGTCCTAGCCTGAACTGGAAAGACAACAGTTGTGTAATTATAGTGTCCGACGAACCATTATTACTAAATGATGTGTATACTTAAATAAATATATGTATTTAACTTTAAAATGTGTTTAACTTTCAAATAAATAATGTATTTTATTATATTGCTTTCTTCATTATAAAAATATTTTGTTATTTCTTTTCGTTAAAAAAAAAGTTAAACAAGAGTGCCTCATTTAGAAAAAAAAAATACATGAATTCTCTAGGATTGGATATGTCCAATGGGTCGATAATGGCACATCAAAAATTTGTATGTTACACTATTCAAAGATTTTTGAAATTATTTTTTCATTTATAAATAAATTATTTTGAGTTACAAAAAACAACAAGATTAAAAAATTTCGGAAAAAAATAGTGGGCACAAATGGGTTAAGACTTAACGTTTGCATACCATGTTTTCTTCCGTTACCGAACTTTAACCCAGCAAATAAACAAGTAAAGCTTTTATGAACCATTACCCTCTTTTAAAACACTGTAAATTTTGTGAGTTCCAAATTTTAACTTCAGTCCTATATTGAAGCATAAATTTTGAAAAAATTGAGAAATTACAAATTTTAAAAAATCATGGAAAGCAAAGATACATTAAGTAGGATTGGTATTTATTCTTGATGACTTACTGTTAGTAACCTAAAAACCATTCAAAGAGATTAATTGTTTATAGCACTCCTTCTGATAGAAAAAATTGTTTGAAAACGGAAATTGTTTAAATTTGAGCGCTAAAGTTCAGGTCAATTTTTGAAATTTTAGGAGTAGGAATACATTAAACGTATTTAGAGTACGTTTTTTATCTTAAAGAATTACCTTTTAAATGGTATTTGTTTGATATTTTTAAGTCATATAAGTTTTGATCTATCCTCGAAACCACCACTTACTATAATTGGCTAGAAGAACCGAAGAAAAATGGCTGCCATTTTTAAACAGCAGAAGAAAAAAAAATTCTCTAACTGTTTTTATCTCTAGAAACAGATCTTGAAAGAATCAACAGACGAAATATTTAAAAAATGAAAAATGATCAACCAGCCACCATTGGACCACTTCTTATGGATTCACTCTGGAGGAATTCTAATTGGATGTCAATAAAGTCGACGAACTTCAATAACCGTTACTTGCTCTTTTATTTTTCTTTGGGCTAATATCAGAATTGAAACGTATGGTGTTAGTTTCTTAGTTTAAATTATAAAGTTAAAATTAGCTTCTTGATATTTTTGAGATACAAAGGCAACCACACTCTTCAACATGATCTTGGAAAAAGCTGTGCCTGTCATTAGGACAGACCCGGGAGGCACAATCTATAACCACCTTGCACAGCATCTGGCATATGCAGACGATGTGGAAATCGTGGTTATATCTCTTCCAGCACTAGCAGCGGAGAGGGGCTGTGTATAACCGAAAAGAAGATTGCTTACATGAAGAGCCACCCTTTGGAGAATAATGAGACCATAAGTATCGGCCCCCATAATTTCCCAGTATGCAAAGAGTTCAAGTACCTAAACTCCTTGGTGACAGACAATAACATCGTTAGGGCTGAAATTGCCGCCAGAATAGCCTCGGGGAACAGATGCTACTTTGCCCTTCAGCGAGTACTTGAATTTCGTAGTATGCCAAGGAACGCACAAAAAGTGATGTACAAGACCATGTTACGCCCCAGTGCAACTTACGGTAGCGAAAAATGGACGATAACGACCGAACATGAAAGAATGCTGGGAGTCTGGGAGAGGAAGATACTGCGCAAGATATTTGGACCTTTATGTGAAAGAGTCTGGAGAGCCAGGTACAACCGGGAGCTAACCACACTATATGGTGAGGCTGACATTGTCAGCTTCATCAAGGCGTCCCGAATAAGATGGCTTGGCCATGTGGAAAGAATGCGGGAAGAAAGGGTGCCAAGGAAAATGATGTATGGACAACCTGGAGGAGAAAGAAGGAGAGGCAGGCCACAGTTGGATAGATGGCGTGGATGCGGAGCTGAGACGACTTGGTGTCATGTGGCGGAGAGCTGCCGCAGTTGATCGAGAAGAGTGGCGAAGAATCGTAGAGGAGGCCCAGGTCCTACATCGCACACTAGCGCCAAGAAAGAAAGAAGAAGAAGAATATTTTTGGGATTTTATTATTTTTGAAATATTACGATTAGCATAAAATTGTTTTAAATTGGAGTGGATTTGGTTGGCCGTAGATATATTTAAAGAAGAAGTTGGTTAGGGGCATGCGGCTAAAGACTAACACATTAATACGCAAGACTTATATTTTTTTGTCAACGTTTCGGCCTAAGTTTTAGGTCATCATCAGGACTAAAATAAAATAACAACATTAAAAACGACAGATGCAATACCAATAATAGTAAAAAATGATAAAAATAGATTAAAAAAATATAATATATTATTGAATGCTTGATAATATAAGCCTCACAGTTTTTGAATATCTTAAACAAACGCTGATCAAACATTCTAAATGTACTAATTCTCTTTTTCCTTAAACTTTACAATTTTATAGTATCAAAATATCTGAACTGAATTAAAAAAAAAATTCGTAAAATATCCGAAATAGATTAACTGTTTATTATATATTCAGAAAGGAATTGGAAACAAAGTTAATCCTATTTAATCTTAGATCTCAAGATTACGATTGGGATTGAATTATAATAAAGTAATTTAGTTATTAAAATTTCAAATTGCATGTAACTCCGTATTAATCCTGAGATTATTTTGACATCAGATAAGATCGGATTATGTAATAAAGCCATTTAATGATGTCACTCAGTCGGAATTCTTCTTGTTTATTAACGTTTGATTGGCATTTGTTATTTGTACCGCAATAAATCCACACAATATTTTTTTTATTATTCAGACAATTTTCTAGTGTTTTAACTTTGAAATATCGATAAGCTAATTGAAGAAATTGGTAAAATTAGTAAAATTTAAAAAATAAGATAAAAATTCATCAGTCAAATGGTAGAATATTGTAACAATGATAACAAAACTAATCATTTTTTCTACGCCTGTAATTTTCGTAGTCTGTAATATATATAAATGAGTTAATATTAAAAAAATTGTGAATACCTGCTAATCTGGGTGTACGGTTCCTTTTCTTTTGTGTATCCCTCAACCTTAAGAGCCAATATTTTTAATATCTGGTTGGAGTACGGAGATACGAACAACATTTATATAAATATAGTGTGCCAGTTTTCATTAGAAAACATAACGGAATCTCCAAATTGATAATGAAACGCGATTTAGCGAAAATTATGGCTGATATTTTTAAAAAAAATTATGTTCTGAGTCGCAACATTACCGGCTTAGAAAGTTATTGCTGGTTAATTCTGAAGATTGTACACTTTCTTATTTTATATATATTTTTACTTCCCCTTATCTATATGCGAAGTATATAGTAAGGGGGAATATTGCGATCGTGAATATTTTCGAATTCGAATTTTCAACGGAAATACAGGTTCCCTGAGTCCAAATGACCAAGTCTCCCCAAATGGTCTGTGTGTCTGTGAATCTGTGTGTATGTGAACAGCCTAGCTCAAAAACGAAATGTTTTACGATACTGAAATTACATATTTAAGGTAGGTACATGCATGTGACGTTACAGCAACATTTTCGTCAAAATCAACTAACCGAAAGTGCCACTTTCTTTATATAATCGATTTTACACTTTTTTTACAATTTTCTCGAAAACGGCTCTAACGAAACTTGCCTAAATTATTCTTCATAAGGCCTTTAACTTTTTATATATGTAGTACATCACCGAGGAAATGTAGGGAAAAAAGTTATGATAAAAAAAATATTTAATTTGCGCATAATTTAAAAATCATGCATATTATGGTAAATTATGAATGGAATTGTATGAAAGATGATTAAATTATTTAAAAAACAAAAAAATAATGATCAAAATCGGACCAGTAATAGCAAAGATACAGTGCATTAGACTAACCGGAAATGGTTATTATATCATGTATATTATTATTTTTTCGTAAATGGCAGTAACGATTTCGATAAAACTTGCCTGATCTCTTCTTCTTTTTATGTATGCAGTATACCAACGAGAAAACGCAGGGAAAAAGTTATGATGAAATGAATATTTTATTTGCGTATAACTTGAAAAGCATGCATTTTATAGTAAATTAGATATAAACTTGTATGAAAGGTGATTAAACTCTCTAAAATACAAATGATCGAATTAGGACCGAAATTAGCAAAAATACAGAGTATCTTGTGAGGACTATAAGACCCAAGATGGATAACCGAGCGTATCCGAAAGGAGACGGATGCGATCGAACTTCCTCCCACCAATCCGCCTATCTGTTGTCCAAAAACGCTCTGTAATAATGTAATGTAAGAATACAAAAGCGTATATATTATATATATATATATATATATATATATATATATATATATATATATATATATAATAGTAATTAGATAATGAATAAATTAAATAATGGTGCCTCCTGGTTCAGTCAATATTAACATAAATCAGTTTCTTTTTCGGACAAAGAAATACAAGGTCGGGCGCTAAATTAAGTAAATGTCGTTTCTGGAACCCCCACCTGCCCTAGAAAAGCAATTTGCCAGAAACATAGCAATATATATATTATATGAATTTTAAATATAATATTTCTTATATACAATTTGTCAACATAATCCTACTTCATTTTTGTATTATACCTTTATTTTTATAATAAATTTTATTTAATTAATCTAATTTTTATATTATTTCAGCGCCCTAAGTGTAGTTGACTTTTATTTATTAATTTAATTTGGTGTTTTTGTTTTGCTGTTTAGAAATACTAACCCAAATTTCTGAGGCATTGAGTAATCGATGATGAGTTCAAAGTTATAACCGGTCAGATCACATTTAATCTTCATTCTCAATTTTGGCTCATCACTTGAGAGTCTAGTAATTCTATTTTTGAATTTCATATCTAGACACCATTGGTGAAGTGAATAAAACATAGCATGTGCACATTCCTAAAAAAACTGAGCAAATACTCCCATCAGATGTGAATATGCCATATCCAAATATGGGTTAATTATAATTAATAACTTTTGATTCCGATTACCTGCTCACCTTTCTAAGGTAATAAAACAGAGAACGTGCTCAACAAGGTGAGTAATAACTGAATCAAATGCTGAGTCTGGGAAAGAGCTGATCGGAATTTTACTGAGTTCCTACTCACATAGTGGAGCACGTTCTCAGTGTTAATCACTTAGAAAGGTGAGCAGGTACTCCTAATCAAATATTTGGAACACCTGCTTCATACTCATAGCAAGTATTCCATTATGTAACTTCACTTTATTCACATCTGCTCAGTTTTTTCAGGAATGAGCATGTGCTATGTTTTATTCACTTCACCTAAAAAAATTAATTAAAATAGAAATAGTTTCGCTTTAAAAATTCTCTAGATGAATACTCTTGAGTAATTTCGATAATCTGATAGCAAATACAAATAAGAGATTAATTGGTTGGTGTACCAGTGAAGCCATTTTCTTGGTAAGATTATTTCAAAATCCAGGATCACAGTGTACATCTCAGTAATAATCCTTTGGGCGATTCATTATAATTATAAATGTTTTCTCAGATCAATATAGAAGTAATTGATTTTTTTTTTCCTTTTTCAAAAAACGAAATCTTCTCAGTTTGTCTCTTTGCAATTAAAAACATTTATTACATAAATTTCAGGAAGAAATTGGTTTGTTTAGCTAGTTCAAGTTATAGAAGATCCAGGCGAGGACATACAGATTGAGAAGGGATAACTGAGTGATGGCCAAAGAGTGGACCGAAAATAAATGAACTGGGCGGTACCCAAACAAAAAAAAACCTTATGATGTCGGCCTCTCCATTATCGTGATAGCACCAAAACCAAAAATTAAATATTATACTTCGCGATCTAAGCTAAGAATTAGCACGTGTATTAGAAGTTTTCTGAAAAATTGAAATTTCTAAAAGAATGGTTGTAGTTTCGACCACTTTGTGATTAAAAAAATAACTGAAAGTTCGCACAAAAGTATATTATTATATCGTCTTCCTATGTTGAAGGTAATTTTCCGTTGTATCACTTAGATGCATAACTTAACGTATGACGTTATTTTGATTTTTCGCCTATGATTCCTAAAGGTTACATTCAATCAAAAAAGCAATAGTATAATTAATTAACGAAAATTAAATTCTGAATGGACAGTGTACCACAATATAATAATTCGGTTGGTTGTTGTGATCGAAAACCACGGTCCAACAACGATCATTTTTTCCAAATTTGTCAAAAGTTGTTACAGAGTGCTATATATGAGTCTGTAGCTTGGAAATGAGTACTCTAAGAGAAAAACTCATGAGTTATAGAACATGAAATTCTGCGTCAACTGAGTATCAAAATTTTAAATTCGGTCAAGAACACCTCTCGAAATTGGCATTCTCCCGATCTCCGACGATTGGTGTATTAGCCCAGTAGAGATATCATTTTGGGTTGAAAAATGTGAAGAAATTTTGGGTTTCAGGTATGATGTATTTATTACCCCCTTCGTGAAAAATCCAAGTTTTCGATATATTCCTTCTTGTCCGTTTTATGTTATCTTAAAAAAATTCTTTTTTCAGTTATTCCTCAGTAGCTCGCTTTCAGTTTATTTAAGGTAAAAATGTGACATTTCCAATTTCAAAGAACATTAAAATAATTGCAAGTTTTGTATGGAATTTTTTTAAAATTCTGAATAGCTTCTGAGATGCTTGGCCGTCAATATGTCCAAATAAACACAAAAGATTAAATTTGGTGTTGCCTAAACAACTATTTTTTTTTTTTGTGCAATTTAGTGAAAAATGCTTAATGGTCAATCTTGTACAGAATTAAAATTTCATATTTTTCCTTGATTGCACTGGAAGCGAGTTTAAGAGAAGTAACCGAAAAAATGTTTTCCTTATCGGTTTTTCAAGATGGCAAACAACGCACAAGATGGAAGTGTTCGAAATATTAGATTTTTATAAGAGGTATACGTAAAATATACCTGAAAATCAAAATTACTCCACCTTTTGCAATTCAAAATGATATCTCAACTGGGGTGAGTAGAGAAATATTTACAAACATGTTTTTTAGTATTATATTTATCTTGTCTCAAAGTTCACTGATTCACACAGCCAAGTATCGTTTTGGTCGCTCTTCCACATCCTTACTAGCATATTCTTGTTAATTTGAAAGGGACATGTAGGGGACAAAAAATACTGTGGATCGATACAAATGCAAATTTTGGGAGATTACCAATTTGGAGAGGTGGACGCAGAATTTGATACTTTACAACTTTCATCTTATGAATTTTTCTCCTGGAGTACTCATTTCCAAAATACAGACTCATTTAAAGTACTCAGTCTCAGTTTTTGTAAAAGTTAAAAAAAAAAATTGTCTTTTCTTGTAACATATTTTTCGATCATACCAGTTAACTGAATTTTTATGTTTCGGTACTCAATAGTTTATTCTTCTTTAATTTATAATACTATAACTTTTTCTAATACTAAGGGCGTAGAGAGGTGGCGGCCCCCAATTGTACCGCAGATATCCACTATCTCCACTATCTCCAGGTTGGGGGAACAGTACACTGACCAAGGTCACTCACAGTACACACCCTAGGATCACCTCTCCTAGGTAGCCGCCCCGGATGGTGGAGAGCGTCAGTGCGCTCTGAGGCAGCCCCTCTACCTGACTCGGGGCAATGGGCTGTTAAACCATCTTCCCTAAACACACCTTATTAAGAGCTCACGAGGAGGCCAGGACCCAGTAATGGGTTGTCGCACCGATTGATTGGTTGATAACTTTTTCAACTGAATCAAATCTTAAGAAACACTGACGACAATCCCACAAAAATTTCAATAAAGAATATTTTGGCTGCCAAAGTTCTCTTTAGGTCACCCATGTCAGAATTTTGTTTTTTTAAATGTTTATATACATATAAGAAAGATGAAAAAACTTAGAAAGCAATCCCTGCGAAAAAAGCTGAAGCTATCAGCGACGGAAGCTATCTGTTTACTTAAAACTTCATTGATACAATCACTTGTTTCTTCCTTGAACAATTTTATTTTAACGAAATCTCTTATTTTATTCCAACCAAGCGTATTCCTGGAATCAATAATAACACTTAAGTAATGCATCGTGAAATTTCTAAAAAAAATATGTTTGGTTAATGAAAAAAACAAAAAACATTGACATTTTTTTGGTAAAAAAACAATATTTTATGAAATAGCTCAAATTTGGTATTGTCAGTTGATCACCGAATCTGAAGTTTCAAATATACTTAATTGAAAGATCGATGAACTTTTAAGGTAATATTTAGAAACAAAAAAATAATTCATTTTAACAAAATAATTTTTAATTTAAAATTAAAACTTTTAAAGCTAATATTTTTCTAGATTAACACCGGTATAGAAAAGACCGGTTCAGGCAAAGAGCTTAGGAGTCGCCTTCTGGTTATGCTCCGCCCAAAAGAGTAGATATGAAATGGGGGAGCTTACACGCTTTTTTGAGCAGCTAATCAGAAACCAGCTTTTGATCACGTGACGAATCCCGTAACCATGGCGGGAAATTTGAATTTAAGCCTTGACCTAAGCTTGACTGCCACTATGGCCACACCTCGACCTTACCTAAATTATTAGGCTATGTCCCTTTTTATTCCTAACTCTCTAACCAGTCAATCACAGTGCTTCTTCACCCCTCGTGTGACCACACCCACCCTGAGCGGCCAGTTCGTTTTTCTACCGTTTGAGAGACTTACGGTTTTGTAGAGGATGAGTGCACCGGCCGCCGTTTGTTTTACTGTAACTTGAGAGACTTGTGATTTGTATCGGCTGAGGGTGCCCGGACCCCATTTTATTTTATCAACGACTTGAGTGACTTGAGGTTTTGTAGGGGCTGGGTGTGCTCGGCCGCGATTTTAGAACTTCTTAATACTTTCGCTGAAAAGTAAACAAAAACAGCTGTCACAATAATCCCCTATCTTTTTATCGTTGAATGTAAATAATAGACTTTGAACTTTTAATCTTGAGAAAAATAAGCATCGATATAGGGCCTCTTAATCCATTTATAATATCCTAGGTATTATATGTTTGTAGCAGTATTAAAATGTAGGTAATAAAAGAAAATACAACTTTAGAATATAAAAAGATTTATTCCATCATAATATTAGATACAAGAAATAAAATATTTATTATGCTTCGTTAAATTGTTGATGGAATATTTTCTTTTGAGATTCGTAGTCCTTTCATTTGTTGATGAAACATTTTTCTTCGAGATTCATAGCCTGCAAATAAAAAAAAAATGTAAATTTACGGCTTATGGAAATATTTACCTTTGTACCTTTAAGAAAATTGTTTACCTTAAAGAAACTTTTTAATAAATGAAACATCATATTTATAACACTAAAGAAATTATGTCATCACTATTGTTAAAAGCCTCATAAAAATGTCTTGGGTCGTGAGACCCACTTCAAAAACGCTCCGGTGGATGCCTGGCCCTTCAGCGAGCTGGAGGATAAACATCATGAAGGTTATGTAAATAAAAATGGCTGCTAAGAGAATTTATGATGTAGAAAGACCCCATTGATTGCACTTCAATTTGTAAAGGTAAAAATTATATAGAATATAAATATTGGGAGTTGGTCAGCGAGTCCGTCGACTTTGCCGGTTAGAATTACCAGTTGCGTAGTAAGATGTAAGTGATCGATAACCACTGACAGCCGAGCAGTGACAATCTTATTTTGATCACATTCTCTGTCTAAAAAATAAAACCTAGGAATAGCTAGCCAATCCTTTCAATCTTATTGGAGAATACTGGGTATGGTGTAGCAAAATGGTGTTTTCAACGACAATATATTTTTTTTTTCGAATGGAGGATACAAACTTAGATTTGACGATATGACAGTCTAATAACATTACCAGGTGTTATTTGTTACAACCTTTCTTCTGTCAACTGCTCTACACATCCGGACGCCGTGGGGCACTGCTCTGACGATAGAAACAGCTAGGACTATATATGGGGGACATCTATTTTTAATGTATGAACTTTAGGGCCCTGGCAATGTAGCTCCATTGGCTAGAATGGAAGCTAGCACCCTCTAGGACCTTTCCTATTCCTATATATAGTACCAAATCCCATTAATAGCATTCTCAGCATAGATTTCTCCTCCTCGAACATCTTAGTATCTTAACCACGATAATTATATTTACACTAGGTTTATAAGAAGTGAATTCTCCTCTATATTTGGAATACACTTCCTCACGGATGAGGCATAGATATTTAGTACACTAATAACCAAACATCAGGAAGCACATTAAATTCATCTTTTATTTTTTCTCTGTTGTGATCCATTTACTATAGAGACCCGTGAGTGTCCCTCGTTCTCCTCAACTACTCAAGTGAGTTTTTGATGAAGCTTTAAGAACATGATTCAGATTAGAATCGTAAAGAATGTAAAGCTTTGATAAAACTCTTCCTTGGAAATATTTTAGGCAACTTAAACACTATTTTGTAACACTTATTTGAGTAAACTGAAACCGATTTTAGTTTTACTTGTTTGGTATCTAGATTAAAGCTAACATTTTAGCCTCTTTTTACTTGTACGAAGTAAAAGAAGTACTGTAATCGCGAAAATTTTCGTTTTTCAGATTTCAACGGAAATATCCATTTTGACCATCCCTGAATTCATTTTGACAAGTTTCGTTTGACGAAACTAGATGTCATTAAAACTTCTAAGTTCACTATAAAAACTGTATTGGTAAACTTTTGGTTAGCGCTCAATAATCCTTGCTACTTTTGTCTCATTTTGAAGCTGAAGGAAGAATTTCTTTCTTCTAAATAAACTTTTCTAGTTTGTAAACTTCGTTTATTAGATTATTTTGTATTTTAGGAGGTTAATAACCTTAAAACCTATCTTTATTGTCATGATGCTTGATTATTTTTGTGGAACTATTGTTAGTTACTATCTATTTGCCATATTTTTTATTGAAACTAAAAATTTCCTTTTTGGTCTCTACATGATTACCGGAAGTGGTACTTTACTGGTCATTTTTGATTTTCATCAAAAATTATATTAAAATATGATGCAAAACTTCTCAAATTAGGTATATAAGACTAAAATATTAATATAAATAATATAGTAGATTTTGGTAAACATTGGCAGACCGGAAGTGGTACTTTACTTGAAGGTCAACTTAGACTTTCATCAAAAATTATATTAAATTATAATGTAAAGCATCTCAAATTTACTTTTATATAGGACTTTTATATCAATACGAATGTGTTTAATAGATTTTGGTTAAAATTGGTGAGCCGAAAAGGGTACTTTACTTGAAGGCCATAATAAACTTGCATCAAAAACTATATTAAAATTGAATACAGAAATCATATGGTTCGGTGAAAAGGCTACAAACGCGATTTTGTTTCCACTCCAATTAAACATTTTTATTACTTGTTTTTAGTGTTAAAATTGAGTGTAAAATACTGGTTTTCCTTCCCTTTGTGAGATGAATAAATCTGCATTATTATATTATACAAATATCATTATGTTATACAAATATTATTAGTATATACTAATATTATTAAATATACAAAGATAGGACCAAATCATCGATGGAACCAACTAGTCACTCAAAACTTTGGAAGCTTTTTCGTGACATTCTTAAATATATCTTGGAACAGTCCCTTCCTAAACTCCAGCAATAATCTACCATCATGTGCTTGCCCATCTTCTTTGATAGCGGTCCTTCGTTATTTTAGTATCATGATAAAATCTTTCACCTTGCTCCTTACTGCTGTCTTCAAAATTTTCAAGCAAACAGTCCAGCTGGCTGTGTAAATAATGCACCTTAATACTCATGTTGCACCCAAGCGATTTGAAATTTTTAAGCATATTGTTTATCACTTCGAAATGGTTTTCTGCTTTTCGTTGGCCCAGAAAATTTCCGACAACTGCAACAAATGAAGTCCAGGATTTTCGCTTAGCCTCATTCATGGAATTTACGAAGGCTTGGTCCTGAATGAATTTTCTTATTTCTGGGCCGTTAATTATTCCTGCTTTAATTTCCTCCTTACTCAAATAAGGCATTTTTCTCCTATAAATGCAAAACATGATTCGTCCTGAACAAGAGCCTTTACAAACTGCTTCATAAGGCCCAGCTTGATATTCAGTGAAGGAAAGATGATTTTCTATCGTTCAACTAAGGGTTCGTTAATAATTTTATTTTCTCCAACGACCATGTCTGCTCTCTTATGCCACCATGTCTACCTCAGTTTGTGTTTTGTATCTGCTATTTCAGAGGCACAAGAAACAATGATATTTGGTTTGGCCACTTTGCAGTCCCAGGAGAAAGTTTACTATTTTTAAGTCCACACAAATAACCCATTGATGTTCACGATACCTTATCTTCTCCAAGACTAAAGCCATGATGCTATATGTTTCTTTCATTTTCGTTGAGTGAGCAATTGCTATTGAACCAAGTTTGTTCCCATAGTGAAGAACAACGCATTTCAAGCTTCGCTTTGGGCTATCAATAAATAGGCGCCAATCGTCTGGAAAATATTCAGGCTCATTTTTTTCAGGACTTCTCTAATATCGTTAAAAAATTCAAGATTTTCTTTTTGAGAGAAGAATAGCAGCAGACTTTTTTTCTCTTGTACGGTAAAAAGTAATTTTGGTTCCTTGTTTCAGTAAATTTTTGTCGTTCAACCTGGAAGCCAGTAATTCAGAAGCTTCTTATGGACAGCTTAAGATCTCTGATCAGGTTATTTAACTCATCATGGTTGAAACAAAGAGGAATTGTTGACATCCCCTTCATTAGTATCAGAAGAATGATTATAGGGACAACGTGACTTGAGTCAAGCAGGCGGTTTTACTTCCTTTTTCACACCTATCTCAAAAAGTAGTGCTGATAGAAAAAAACTGATTTTATATCTAGATTTAGCGTCCCAAATATAGTTAAAATCAGTTCCAAAATCCTAGGCACCAACATTTTTTTTTCTCTTGGAGGCCTGTGTGGTAGTAAACAATTTAAAATAATGTAATCGTTTCGTAAATAATAATAGCAAAGGATTCCCACTAACGAGCAATAGCGGTAAGTTTGAGGAGAGGGGATGAGATCTTGACTGAGGGTGCATGCAACATTTTTTTATTTTATAATTTTTTTTGTTGAGTTGTCACCCAACGCCTTCCTCTAAACTTTCAGCCAAACTTATTTCTCATGGGCCAGATTTAGTATTTAAATCGATATTGAAAACAGAATTATATATGTTTGTGTTTATTTTTAAAATGACAAATTGTTTTTGTCCAAAACATTTTAGTTTCCCGTAACTATAAAACTTTATTCCAACAAGATTCGCAAGGTACTACTTAATTAAAATTAATAATGTTTAAATAGCCTAAAATCTATGTAACATTTTTTTTTTTTTTTTGCGTGTATCTACTCCGAACGTCTTCCTCTTAACTCCCTGCTCAAATCATTTTTCGGAATCAGTTAGCATAATAACATTTTTAACGATACGTAATTTGGGACTCTATATATTTGTTTTAATTTGTATAATTACTGGAATTACTGATTATAAATTTTTAATAGCACATGAAGCTGGGATTATTAAAATAAGAAAATACACAACACAAGTTCTATTAAGAACAATACATTTTTGAAAACCTGTCTTTATTTGTTTATTCGGCGAAGGTACAATGTTTTCTAAAATAATCTAAATTTTTACTATTTACTTCTCGATTAATTACATACCTCATTTTTTTTTTTTTTTTGGTTTGCATTAATCAAGGAATTCAAAGTAAATGTAAGACCCTTTTAGCCAAAATGGTATTTGCTTAATAGCCGTAAATCTTGAGCTTTTACTAGAATTTTACGAGGGTTTAGCTTGTAATCTAGGTCTTGGTGCATGTATATATATAACTTAAGGTCTTCTCGGCACAAAAGACAAAAAAAAGGAAAAGGGTTAGAACAAACACTCTCGAGAACTGATTAAACACTGACTTTATTTGCCTTCTAAGCCTCTAGATATAGCATTACTATTGTTTACATTTGTACGTTTAGGACGTTTAGGACATTTGTACCGTTATATTATGCCTCGTACCTTAACTCCTCCCGCCAGTTTTTGAACATTCTTTTCATAAACTTACATAAATCATACCTTTTACTCCAAAAAAAAAAAACAGTATACATAAAAATGTCTTACATCTATACAGTCTAAAACTTATCTAATATGCCAGCTAATTTAACTAGCCCTAAAAATAATATATACAAAAATACATCAATAAAAGTAAAGAAAAAATAAAATACTGATAATACTACTAATAATAAATTTAAAAAATACATCTTCTGCACTTAACCTAAACTCTAAACCTGTTCCTAGAAAAGAGGACTTTATCTTTGAGGTTAGTGGACCTCCCCCACTGGAATTTTTAATTGTTCAATATGGACTGTCCTTTGTTTTCGTGGCTCAGCCACGCTTCGAATCGTGACCAAATTGTGTTCTCTTATTACCGTCACCCGGAACGGCCCTTCGTATCGCAAAGGTTCTTTTGTTCGATTAGACCCTATCCGTCGGTATACAATGGTCCCGATGCGAAGATCGTCCATCCTATCCCTGAGCCCTACATTCTCCCGGGCGACCCTCCTACGTTTCTCGCTGACTATACGCCCGTGTGCCTTTTCCCATATTTTTGCGAGGCCCATTCGGTTTATCCATAGCTGCTTTGGGATGCTCTCATCTACCACCGAACCGGCGTCATCTCTCCGTCGGTCTCGTAGTCCAAAGAGGGCCTCGTAAAGTGGTTGCATGCTGCAATTGCTCTGGGCATTGCCTCGTCCGCGTCTAGGCCCTTATCGACGTGGAATACCCGTAGGTGATCGCCCAATGTGCTGTGGAGTCTCTCTATACTACCCCTGCTTTTAGGGTGGCCCGGAGTGTTCCAATGGCATTTGATTCCTAACGCTTTTGTTTCCGTGCGTATCTGGGCATTATCAAATTCCCGCTCCCTCCCCCCCCGTCCGATGCTATTCTCTCTGGTGCATAAATCTGGAACCAGAGACGAAGAGCCCCGATAACCGCATCCGCCGTACGCTCCTGCACCCGATGCGCCATGGCCGTTTTACTAAAAACGTCCACTATTGTCACCCATTTAAAGCCCCGCCATGTGAAGGTGTCGATTTGTAACTCGCAAAGTGGTACGGTCGGCGTTATTGTTTCCTCTTGGCGACTTATAGGTGTTGGTCATACTTCGTATGATGGCATATCTCGCATTCCCCGATTACCCTCTCAATAGTCCGCCGCATACCCTGCCAGAAATATCGGCGCTTCAGGGCCGCCAAGGTTTCATTCATTCCCCTATGATTTGTCTTACCCTGGTGGTGGGCGATCGTTACCTCCGTCTGCCGTGCCGAATCCCGAACGTTTTCCACCATCAGCGTACACCTAATAAATGTCCTATCCGCGCCGATTTTTTTCGTCCGCCATAAATACCAAATTTTCTCCCATACCGTGGCATTTCCCACGTAAAGGTAGTAAGTCCCTCCCGGTCTCGATACATCTTTTAAGGCTCTGCACATTTGTTGTTCTGGTACCCCCGGAGTCGACCAGATGGTGACAATTTCACAACGTCCCAGCGCCGAATAATCCATTTTTATTATTCCGGACGTCCTCGTTTTCCAAATTATTTGCCGCGGTTTATTGTTAATTATTTCCTCTTTTTCTTCCAACTCTGTTGACCGTTCCTCTATTTGTTTAGTAAAAAACTGTTTACTGTTGCATCAATATATCATTAATGATGTCCTATTTAAACTTTTATTTAAAATATTTACCAAAAATAAGGCTAGATAAATGTATTCATTTTTAATAATTTGTTTAAATATTTCAAGAAGAAAAAAAAAGGGATAAATGTTAAGTTTGACTTAAATATAAAGAATATTAAAAAGAGGTTAGATCGAACTCCTATATATAATTATTGTTTCTATAGAATGTTTAAGTGTTATATATCCTTATAAAAAATGTATGCATTATTATTATTTCTATTATAAACAAATTTATAATTTGATGTGTTTTAAAATATAGTAATGAGTTTTTATTTGTAATTAGAGTTTAGTGTAATTAAATCATTAATGTGTTAGTTAAAAATAATTATGTTAAAGAATTGTACATAACATATTCTCATAAAATAAAACTTGGAATAAGCTATGATGTATAGTGGATTTATTAATTTATAACTTACATGTTTTTGGATATTACATGTCTAATATTAGAAGTTTCAAGTTGGTTTAAATGTATAAATTATTTCTCATATATATTTAATTATCTTTTAATTCTACCATTTACTTATTGCAATTACGTTTTATAAGAGTCCCTTTAGGTAAATAGAAAATGTAAATAATTTTTAAGTATTAGTCAGATAAGTTTTTAATACAAAGAATTCTCATTCCGAATGAACCTACTATATCCTGCATAATTTGATCCAAGAACTACTTCCTACCTACTTACTTAATACTTTTAAAAACAAAAAACAAAAAAAAAGCTCAAGATAATTCGCTTTTTTTTTTCATAAAGGAGGAAGGAGTTAACAAATGCCATTGACCCAGGAAATATTTGTTGTTATGTTTACAATGTTACTGTAATAATGTTTACAACCCAGGAAGTCACCGTTGTCCTTCCTCGTTGTCAGCATTAAAACAAGTTCTATTTCCTTGATCATCCCTTCTGTTATTGTATGTATAAAAGCCTATCTGAAAAGGACAGACAAAGCAGTAGCTATAGTAGTAACAGTAGCATAAGCAGTAGCAGTAGCAATAGCAATGTAGTAGCCAGTATCTAGAATGTAATATTAGAATAAGTATTAGAATGTAAGATAGAATGAAAGGTAGAATAAGGTAATGTGAGACACTCTCACTATGTTTAGTATTAAGTCTAGTATATAATATCTTTAGAGTCTATCTGTCACTCAGTAGCCTCATTATGTATATGTATATCATGTAACTTGTAAACTGTTTAATAAAGTTTTTTTTAAAGCTTACACTCATCGACTTTGTTAACTCTACGTTTCTCGCTGACTATACGCCCGTGTGCCTTTTCCCATATTTTTGCGAGGCCCATTCGGTTTATCCGTAGCTGCTTTGCGATGCTCTCCTCTACCACCGAATCGGCGTCATCTCTCCGTCGGTCTCGTTGTCCAAAGGGGGCCTCGAATGGAGCAAACCCCGTCGCCATGTGGATCGAGTGGTTGTATGCTTCTATTGCTTTGGGTATTGCCTCGTCCAATGTTTGAATTGGTTCGCATTTCCTGAACTTCTTCATACTCCAACTACTGGTAATGGGGAAACTAGTCCGACAGTGGGCCTTCTGGTTCTTTTTGCCAACCTGTGACGGCTACGATTATAGCCCAATCAAATTGTCGAAAAAATTAGCTTTATCTTGATAAAGGTGGGATAGAAGATTTTATTGTTTTAACTTGTTTATATGAGTGATAAGATAGGAGTAACAAAATTTACCCACCAAATTTATCATGGTTAAATTTTTCTGGCCACACCCAATTTATCATGGTTAAATTTTTTGTGGCCAAAACACCGCGAAATTTTCAACAAATTTCAATTTTTTTCTTATAACTCCTTAACGACGCGTTCTAGCTGAAAAGACTACTATAAAAGTTAAAAAGCATTAACTTTTCTACGATTTTCACTGATTAAATGTTTTTTCAAACGGAATACGTATCGAGGTATAGGTCTTCAAAGTTTAGATTTTTTTCAAATTTTGAATACTGCACGTTTTTCCTTAGTAACTTTCATCTTTCAAGATTTCAGTATGAATAACTAAACAATAGAAGTTCTACCGTTTGTGAGATGTTCATTTCATACTAAATAACACAATTCTCGTTGTATAAAAAATATATTTTATAAAGATTTATGCTGCAGTTTAATTGTAGATTTATCTTGCAAAAAGCGGGATAGAAGGGTTTATCTTTTTAACTTGTTGATATGGATAACCATCAAACTAGATGGTGAAAACACGTTTTTCCCTCAAAATTTATCAAGGCTAATTTTTCTGTAGCCTAGAAACAACGAAATGTTCTTTTTTTTTTCTAAATAATAATATATTAGTCCTTCAGGGTCCCAGCGATTAGCTATCTATATGTTATTTAAAATAGCATAGAAATTGCCAAAAATCTTGGTGCTTGAAATTTTTTCAAGATCATATCAGTGACAGTACAAATATTCAAAAAATAAGAAATTTCTCCTGTTTCATAAAAAATACAAAAACGAAAAAAATAGGAGTAAATGTAATAAGATAAAATATTAGCATCTGAGTACAATAATTTGATTGTTATTCAAAATTTCAAATCATTAATTGCATTTTTTTACGAAACAGGAGAAATTTCTTATATTTTGACGATCTGCACTGTTCCTGATATGATCTAGATAAAAGTTATTTTTAGTATTAATAATTTATAGTGTACTATTGATATTTCAAAACAAACAAAAATTAAAAAATCAAATATATATGGTAAGATATTCGTAGAAAATAATGTTTAGCATCGTAATTTTGATGTTTTCCAGTACTTCCTTTAACAAAGAAAAAACATCATCTTGCCCTTCTCCTTTGGAATTTTATATTCTATTCTGTCAGTCAGTATGCTGGTTCCGTTGTGCGTATTAGTTTAAATTAACTACGTTTTAATTTTTTAATAATATAAATCAAAATGCACATTTAGCACATGTAGCATCATTTAGTTTCATGTTAAACAGTTGGTATTCAACAGGGAGAGTTTTTTCCTCGAAAAAACATTTTTTGCTATTTGTGCAATAAAAATGTTTACTTGTATGAACTATTTTTGGAATTTTATCCACTAATTTGAATTCTGAATATAACAATAGTTTATTGTGTACTGTATGATTGCATGTGAATGCATTCTGGAATTTTTCTTCAGCACCTTTTGCCGAACTTGTTCAAATCTAATCTAGGCATTTCAATGAAATACATAGGTACTTTATTTTGCATTGGTTGTATCTTGGTATTCCCTCATTTAATCTTATAAAATCTCCAGTTGCGAAACAGCATGAAGCTGAAAAAATGTATTTCACAATTATTTTAATTTTTAAGAATTCTGTGTTAAAATTTGTTTCTCAAATTGCCTATGTTTTTCTTATTGACATTATAAATTATAAATTATTATAATTGTGAAATGATAAATTGTTAATCGTAGTAGTAATTATAGCCTTTTGTTGATTTTTTGCATGTTTCTGAGATTTGTCGTGCATATTCATTCAGGTTTCACTGCATATTATTGCAGGTTTTATTGCATATTTGAGGATTTTTACTGCATATTTGAGGACTTTTTACTACATACTATGGCATACTACATTATATGGCATATTTTAACCTTTTTTGCTGCATATAAATCCGGTCTTTACTCATTACGAACTTGCCTCAGGTGAAGCTAATAGTTAAAGTACCTACCTTAAAAGGTAACTAACAAGTCCAGGCGGGATAGAGAAAATATATTCATTTTTGAAATAAATTTCCAATGGTCTTTATCTGCATAATATTTTAGGAGAAAAAAAATAGAAACAAATTTCGTATGTTTTAGATAAAATCGGTAAGAAGTAATCTGGTGAAAAAGATTCATTAACGTGGAGAAAAGTTTTTTATTGTTCACGTTTAAGATACGAACAATTGTTTTTTTAAGAAAAAAATTTTGCTTTATAGCGTTTAAAGAGTCGGAAAAAATGAGTTTCAAACAATTGAAGTCGGTCAACATCTTTTGGCAAAAAAAATTAAAAATCGCGAAATAAGCCCATTTTTGTATATTTTATAACTGAACTTTATTCACTACTGCCATGTTTAGACAACAGACTGCTGCCTACGGAGGACCCTTACTCAACCGGGTCTCAAACCAGTATGCAGTGCAGTGCTGACACCAAAAGAACCTGCTTCTGTGCCTGCAGACCACTAAAGTGAGTCTCCCTCCTCCAATAGTAATCTGTCCGCCTATCTCTCAGAGGGACCTGAAGACCTTCCTCCATGAGGTAGGCATCACGAAATTTACAATGAATTCCTCAGTGAGGAAGCTCAAGCTCTACCTCACTACAAGAACCTTGGAAGAGCCACCAGATTGCTGCAGAAAGACAAGGCAGTCCAACACCACACATATGCTCAACATGGTACCAAGAGGTCGAAGAAATTCGTCCTCTACCGCTACGACGTGGACGTTTAAATTTGTCCAATATTAGCTGAGCTGAAGGAAGGTCTCGAAGGAGGAAACGGCTTTAGGATAACAAGACGGAAGATGAAGAGGGACTCAAGCGGTTGCCTGCGCCCAACCGCAGGCATTCAGGTCATAACAGATCACTAGGTTCGGCTGGAGGACCTAAAGAAGTTATATTCGGTGTGCCAAGTGAGGTTCTGCGCAGCCCTCTTCAAGGAAACTCGTGGCCCTGTACAGTGTCGCCTTTGTCAAGGATTCGGCCATACAGCGCAGTACTGTGTACTGTGGCAGGATCAGTCACTGCGCGTGGTGTGGTGACCACCATCTGCTTCTGAAATACCCGAAAAAAAAAGTCAGCCCCCGAAGTGTCACAGTCGGTAAAAACTATTAGAACCGGAGGGAGAAGACTAAAGCGGCTCCTACTACAGCTGTCCTTTCAAGAAAGCAGAGTAGGTTAGTCCAGCAGGGCACATCCAACGCGTCTCTCATTGGCGGAGCACCGGCAGTCCGCAGAAAATCACAGAAGTGCCCATCTCCAGGCTGATACACACCAACATGCCCATCCCTACCACTAGCCCGTGCTACCTCGCGAAGTAGTCAGGTCTACTGTAACGAGAAGACAGCAGATGGCCATGATGACCAACCTGGTTCAGCTAGTGACGCTAATCCTGAAGGACAGGCGACATGACTGAGCATCAGGTCATGAACATCAGAGGCCTCATACAAAAGAAGGCTGAGATTGAGCTCTTGCAATGCTCGACACTCCGCTTGGCTGTGTGGTAGTATTAATCCACTGTGTACTTACCACTAAGACCAGGAAGGCCGTCTTCCACCCGGGGTTTGGAAACCTTCCAACACGACCAGGCAACCTTAGTTTGAAAGCTGGGCACATCCTCGCTTTTATTGGCCAGAGAAACATCTTTAAGCACGCGCGTGACTATAACTTCGAATGGTTGAAATCTAACCCTTTCAGTATATACTTCCTTACGGGTTTGGTGCCTCTTGGTGCATATGAATGAAAATCGATATCATCCGACTGGAGGCTGAGGTTGACAACACATCATCGTAGGGGACCTAAACGCTAAACATCACACTTGGAACTGCACAAAGCCAAATGCACTAGGTACTCACCTCACTAAAACAAAATACACAGTCATACACCCCAACGCCTACACATACAGACATCACTCAAATCCAGCGTACACATCTACACTAGATCTGTTACTCACACAACAATCACACAGATTCACAGATTGCACAACAATAGAATTCAGTGACAACGACCACATCCCCGTTATCTATCACCTCGGCCGTGACACAACAAGAATCCCACCAACAGAACACAAATACAACTTTATACAGGCAGACTGGAAACTATACAAGAACACCTCATACACCACTATACATCGCACCTCTCACAAACACTCAAGACATAAACAATGCCATAAACACCCTCCAAAACATCATACGCGATGCCGCATACACCTCGATACCCACGTTTAACCCCACTCCCATTCACCTACGCCAGCCACCTAAACACATACTCGCACTAATTAAACAGAGAAACAACATAAAAAACTGCTGGTATAGGACTAAAGACCCAACATACAGGCCTATCATAAACAGTCTCACCAGACAAATCACCTCTCTAATGTCTCAGTGGAAAACATCCCTTTGGCACGATCAATTACGCCGGACCCATTACGACCCCAAAAACTTCTGGAAACTAGTCAGAAGCCATAACACCAAATCAAAATCGGTGAGAATACAATGAGCTTCTCACTCCCGCAGATCAGGCTACCATACTTGCTGACTACTACCTCCCTTCCTGCCAGATGGCAGGGCCGAAAGGGACCACTCAACCCGGTCAACACCATACTTTAATCCGCTTCTAAAGCACCCCCACTCCCAATATCCTATCCCATCGCCCCGTCCTGCCTACTTCCTAGTCCCACCCCAGCACCACGCTCTTATATCTATCCTTTGTAAATATAACCATGTAAATATTGTAAATATTATCACTATTAATCTTGTATATAGTTTTTAGTAGTAGGTATTTTTATTTAACAAACAACTAGAAGAGGACCCTCACCTCTAAATAATGAGAAAATTCCCTGACTGGGAAATATCATTCCAATTGTAAATAGTCATCAGACCTTCAAATACCAACAGGTAGTAAAAGGTAAAGTACATCAAGTTTATAATTTATCTAATTATTTGTTTTATTAATATTCTTTTTTGTTTGAGAGATTGGAAAAAAAAAAAAAAAAAAAAAACCGATGACATCGGTGGACAAATCACAATCGGAGCCGGTTTGTACGGCTTTTGATTGGTTGGTGGGATGGCTAGGGTGGGGGTAGCTGGTGTTGGTGTATCTGTTTTGGAGGTGGATGGGCCGCTAAGTGCGGCAAAGCTATTGGAGATAGCTGTAACTGGTCTGTCATTTGTGGGTCGGGGCACAAACGTCAGTTTTTTCTTCACCATGGTGAAGTCTTCGCTGTCTTAATATATTAATATATTAATACTGACGGAATATATTTCCGTTTTAGCTTGAGTTTGTTCAGTGGGGGCCTGTCTGAAGTAGATAAAGTTGAAGCAACTTCATCTTGAGCCATTAGTGTAGGATGGGGCTGTATCATTTTACAAAATAATATAAAAACTAAAACTAAAATAAATCTAACACTTTCACTTATTAAATTATTTTATTTATTTATTTTTTTTTTTTTCTGGATCCCTCAAACAAAAGAAAAAACATAAAATTAGTAACATTATAACATCATGCAAGTAAAAACTATCATTCAGAATACATACATTACCTTATTCTACCTGTGAGTATTTGAAGGTGGGTCAATTATATATATACCTGTGATCAACTTTTCCTATTAGGATTTCTCTAATGAATCGAAGGTGAAGGGCCTCCTCGTGACTCGTAGTAGTGCAAAAACATAAAACCTGAATAATAATAATAATAATAAAAATAGGTGGTGGATAGAAGAGGATGGGAGGTGGGACGGAGGATTGTGGGAGTTGGGATAGGTGGGGGAAGGGGAGGGGGAGAAGACTATTTAAGTGGGTTGTTGGATGATGTTGATAGGATTGATTGGGCCCTTACGACCCTGCCATCTGACAGGAAGGGGAGATGGAGTGATGGCTCGGAAGAGTGGGTTGAAGGAAGCGGGGAGGTTGTCAAAGAATTTGACGTGTCGCCTTGTGATGTGTTGTATAGTATCCAATTGTTGTTCTTTATGTATGAGTTTCATGTTTCGTCTTTCGAGTGACGTACGTTTTGTGATCTTCTGTAGCACGCTGTTTTGAAATGTTTGGAGGAACTTCAGGGCTGTGGGGTACAGATGATGAAGGAGGGGTGCACCGTGTAGTAGTGTGGGTCTGAGTATGGCCTTGTATATTAGGATTTTGAGTCTGAGTGACAGCCCTGGTGAGTAGATTAGGTGTTTGAGTTGGTGTGCTGTGGCTCTAGCTATATGTGTTCTGTGTTTTATGTGAGCTGTGAATGATAAATGTGTTTCGAGTTTCATACCGAGGTATGTGAGGTGTCTTATGTTCTGTATTGTTTGTCCGTTTAGTTTAGGTTGTTTAGTGAGTGTTTTCTTGTAAGAGAATACATTGGCGTCAGTTTTTTGTGTGTTGATGTGTATGTTTATGTTTTGTAGTTGTTCTGTAATCAGTTGGGCTAGAGTTTGGGCCTTGCGCATAGCGTGGTCTGCATTCATGCTTGCTGTGTATATAGCAATATCATCAGCATATGCAGCGACTTGAACATCGTCAATCTTTTGCCCTACTATATGGGCTGTATATTTGTTGAATAGGACAGGCGCAAGGACCGAGCTCTATGGGACACCGCAGGTGACTGGGCGGGGGGCTGAGATATCAGAATTGACACGTACAGAGAAAGTCCGGCCACTAATATAGGATCCAATAATGTCGACCAGTTGGTCCGGGAAGTGGTGAAGCCTGAGTTTATCAATTAGGGTGGAGTGGGATACAGAGTCAAAAGCCTGCGTGCAATCTAAAGAGATCATTGCCGTGCCCAGGTTTCGATGAAGGTTATTGGCTGCATCATACTATAGTTTGGCTACATGGTGATAGCAGCTAAGGCCGCGGGTAAACCCGGTTTGTTCCGGGGGGATGATATCATGTGATTCACAGTGTTTACGGATATGGATAAGAATAAGTTTCTCATATATTTTTGAGATATGGTTAAGGAGGCTGATGGGCCGGTATTTTTCCGGTTCCGCTCCTCGTTTTCGGGGTTTGAGGAGCGGAAAGACGATAGCATGTTTCCACTCGGTGGAATAGTATCTGAGGCGTGAGCACGAGTTGAAGATGTTGAGGAGAAACATATGGGCTTTTCTGGGGAGTTATTTGAGTAGGACATAAGAGATATTTTCCTCTCCTGTTGACTTGTTCCCCTCGTTTTTCTCATGGTTGCAGTCACTTCTTTATATGTGGAAAAGATGCTGTTATGTGCAATATCAGTCAGTGGGATATGATATGTTGTGACTGTACGTGCTTTGTCACGTTCTACATAGTAATCGGCAAGTATGTTGGCCTGATCTGCGGGAGTGAGAAGCTCATCGCCACGCTGTATTTTCACCGATTTGGATTTGGTGTTATGGCTTCTGACTAATTTCCAGAAGTTTTTGGGATAGCTGTGGGTACGACGGAGTTGTTCATGCCATAAGGATGTTTTCCACTGTGACATTAGGGACGTGATTTGTCTAGTGAGACTGTTTATGATTGGTCTGTATGTGGGGTCTTTGGTCCAGTTTTTAATGTTGTTTCGTTGTTTGATGAGTGTAAGTATTTCTGCTGGTGGTTTGCGCAGGAGTATAGGAGTGGGGACGAATGTGGGTATAGCGGTAGTGGCCGCCTCATTAATGATGTTTTGTAGGGTGCTTATGGCAGTGTCTATGTCTTTATAAAAATATATACACACATATATCCGGGCATAGGAGTGATGACCCTACCCCGTGTACCTTAATTGTGAATCGCGTTGTGGTTTTCCAGGACATAAAATAGCCGCCCGGAGGTTTGGTCCATGGACGGTCTGTCTCGGGAAAAGAAATATAGGTCCTCTTGCGCCTGCAACCAGACTCCCAACAGCCATAATCCGTGGATCTAGATCGATTTGTCACTGTCCTTGAACCCGAGTGAGACGGTGGGACACTGCCGAATTGGTCTTTGATCCTTGATGCATAAATATTTTTGATATTAAATAAAAATTTCATCATAACTCTGACGGGGCTCACTTCTGTTTGCAAAAGTAACTTATAATTACGCCTTAATTCTAACTTAATTAATTTTATCTAGTAGATGCTACAGCATCTTGCCATCATTTCGGAGCTGGTGGAGGTACAATTCTATCAAATAGCGGATTGCCGACATGAGTTAACGAATCGAAAAACTTGACATGGCGTCGCGTTCGGAATTGCTTCACTGTCGGTATTTGTAGAGTGCTATGAACGGTAGCAGCTTTTTGTCTCTAAAGGGAAGTATGCTTGTATATTCTTCTAATTACCCCGAGAGGAAGTAGGCATACAGGTCGGTAGTGTTCTGGTTGGTCTCCATTTTTCGCTGGTTTTAGCAAAGGAATGAGGATAGCATGTTTCCATACGTCTGGATAATACCTCAAACGAAGACAGGAGTTGTATAAATTTGTCAAGTGAATGATACCTTTCTTAGGTAATTGTTTTAACAAGATTGTTTGAATCCCATCATTCACTGGCGCTCTATTACCCTTTGATTTGCGGAGTATCCTTTTTAGTTTTTGGGGAGATATAAAGTTCTCCTGCCGAGGTAATTCCTTATGCAGTATTTCGTGTGTTGTTTGGCTGCTATAGCCCTTTGCATATTAATCAGCCAGTATGGCAGCCTGCTTATCGGTATGCATAATGTTGCCCCCATCATTAATTCTCACTGAATTTGATTGTTTCGTGGTTGTGCGTATGAGTCTCCAAAATTTTCGGTAATCACCGTGGGTCGCATTTAGTTTATTTTGCCATATTGTTGATTTCCAATTTTTCATAAGATTACGAATTTGAGTAGTTATTGCGTTAACAGTGCGCTTGACATCAGAATTTTCAGTACGATACCATTTGTTTTTCCACTTGTTTCGTAGTGCTATTAGTTGTAGAATGTGATCGGGAGGTGGTTGCAAGGAAGGAGGGAGTGGTGCATATTTCGGGATAGCGGAGTTCGCAGCGGTTACTAATATATTTGAGAAATCAAATATGTAAGAGTCTACTTCTTCCTTTGTGGTCAGTGTTGGGACACAATTAAGCTGGGTTTGAACTATGTTTCGGTAAATATCCCAATTCGCCATGCGATAACTGTAATTTGTCGGCTTCGGCTTCGCAATTTTACCCATTAAATCATAAAGTACAGGGCGATGGTCCGAAGAAATAAAATCGAGAGCTTCGCATCCAGTAATTTTGTGGGGTTGTCGAGTGAGAAGAAGATCAATAGTTGAAGTCATGGAAGGATTAGCTGAATGCCTGAAAGTGTGAGTTGAAGGGTGTGAATCACAGTAAAGGGCATTTTGAGAATGAATTGGCCCGCCTTATTGTCTTTGGTATTGTGCCATTTGGAATGACGTGCATTTAAATCTCCAATAACCCAATGGTTGGATTTTTTGCTGCAGTCAATCATTATTCGATTGAATTTTATTAGCGAGCTGCGAGGACGCTCAACACACCTCATAACACCTCAATTTCCTCTTTTCGTTTTAAAAATCCATTGGTATTGAAATTTATTATGCTATGTTGATTATGCATGCCTGTTAGGTAAGAGTGAAATTACTGTTTGAATAAGCTTTGTTATTTGATTTGTTATATTGTTCATAAAGTTAGTGAGCGTTCTGGTGAACTGATCAATCCAAGGTGGAGGAGCCCGATCCACGTGCGATAATGTCTTAGCATAGGTGCGTTCAGAAGAAGGCACTGGAGAGCTCTGTGGAACATCAGTTGCAATTATAGCAGACTTGCTTCATCCTTGGGCGTTCTTGTTGACAGCGTCTTTCTTCTTGTTGTTGAGCTGAGTTAACATCTGTTGTCTTTTTAGGCATTGGCGGAATGAGGCTAATGCTGTTCCTCACAGTTCGTATATCTTACCTTATTAATCTGCCGCTGGCATTCTTTGACATCGTGCGACCCTGAGCATCGAACGCAGGCTTGTACCCGATAGCAGTGGTTCTTAGTGTGACCCAGTTGTTGACATCGGTAGCACTGTGGGATTCCTTTCTGTTTCTTGTATGGGACTACTTTAAACATAACTTTATTTATATCCCTAATGGCCCTAATATCTTCAATTTTCGTATCAGCTGTGGTGGTGACGAGAACAGGAGGTATTTCATGTTTTGTTCCAGTATGGTCTGTTTTTTGCATCCTTCGTATATCTAAGATGCCATTTACTAGCTTCAGGCCCTCCCTGATTTCAGATATGTCCATATCCATATCCAAATTAAGAAGTATACATTTAAGGTATGGTTTAGTAACACCACGAGGAGCATAAGTATGAAATTGACTGCTACAGTCAATAAGAATAGTTTTAACTTTGCTGTGGATTTCAGCAGTATCAGCGAATATTTTGACGTTGTCTCTGGATTTCTGTATACAGTATTCTGTTATATGGTTTATTGCCATCAAACTTCGGATGACAGAAAGTTTTGTATTGGCATTAAGAACTATGAGAGGCGGTCTTTTAGGCAGTAAAATTGAATCGTTTTTTGATTCCTCGTTTGGTTAGAGGGCAGCAAAAGAGTTGGAGACAGTGATTTTTTCTGATGATGAAACAATTGGTTTTGAGGTTTTCTTTGGGAACCTATATCCATCGCTATCCTGGCCCTTTTTCCTTTTGTCAGATTTTTTCTCAATGTCCATATTTGCAGCCACATGTATTGTGGGATGGTGAAAGGAAGAGGCCATATTCCTGGACCTGCAAAGTGAGACGATCTTGGTCTCTGGGAGCTCACCCAGCCTCAGATCGGAAGTCCGATCCATTATAGGTGGGCTCTCGCTCGCCATAGACACAGTGGTTCAGTTTAACCACGCCAAAAATTGTCTCCAAAACATTATCAGTTTAGTCGCTATTAACTTTTCGGGAAGAGCAATAGCTAAATAAAACTTTAGTTATTCGATCTTCAATACATTGTACATACATTCAATACAATATATTGTTACAGAG
The DNA here is from genome assembly GCA_948150685.1 of Rhaphigaster nebulosa. NCBI lineage: Eukaryota > Metazoa > Arthropoda > Insecta > Hemiptera > Pentatomidae > Rhaphigaster > Rhaphigaster nebulosa. Next base: position 134,291,757 of record OX411306.1, read on the forward strand.
CCTTTTATTAACAACAAGGTTGACGACTTGGTGGGAGGGGATACGGTCGCAGTCGTCAGTTTCCGGAAGCGCTCGGTTTTCCCTCTAAGGTCTAGTAGTCCTTAAGACATACGCTGTATCTTTTCTAATACAGGCCCGATTTAAATAATTGTTTTTTTGTTTTTTTTAAGAAATTTAAATGCCTTTCATATCATTTCATACAAAATTTACCTTAAAATGCTCACTTTTTGAGTTATGCGCAAATAAAATTTTCTTTTCGCTATAACTTGTTCCCCTGCATTTTCTCGTTGATATACTACATATATGAAAAGTTAAAGGTCTTTAAGAAGACATTAGGCAAGTTTCATCAAAATCGTTAGAGCCCTTTACGAGAAAATGGTAAAAAATTGTAAAATCCATGGTATAATTACCACTTCCGGTTAGTCCGATGCGCTGTATCTCGGCTTTTACTGGTCCGATTTTGATGATTATTTTTTTGTTTTTTAGATAATTTAATTACCTTTGATACACGTTTATACATAATTTACCATAAAATGCATTCGTTTTAGGTTATATGCAAATGAAATATTCTTTTCATTATAACTTTTTTCCCTGCATTTCCTTTGTGATGTTCTACATATATGAAAAGTTAAAGGCCTTTATGGAAAATAATTTAGACAAGTTTCATCAAAATCCTTAGAGCCGTTTTCGAAAAAATGGTAAAAAAAAAGTGTAAAATTGATTGTATAAAGTGGCACTTCCGGTTAGTCGATTTTGACGAAAAAGTTGCTGTAGCATCACATGCATATGCCTATCTTAAATACGTAATTTCAGTATCGTACTACTTTTCGTTTTTGAGCTAGACTGTTCACATACACAGAGACACACAGACCATTTTGCGAGACTTGGCTATTTGGACTCACGGGAACTTAAAACGTATATTTCCGTTGAAAACTCGAATTCGAAAATTTTCACGATCGCAATACTTTCCCTTTCTATAAATTTCGTATATAGGTAAGGGAAATTAAAAACACTAAATAAGGCATTTCCCAATAAACTTATTTTAGAAAACATAGTAAAATCTGGTCACACAAGACCCAATCTCTTGTAACCTCCTTAGAGCCCACCAATGTTGCCCTTTTCCACGAATACCTGGTATCCTATCTGCATGAAAATTGTCTCCTGAGTGTCCTCATTGCTGACGATGAGTATATGACAGATATGATGATGAGATATTTGGAGAGACTCGAACCCATTACCCTAGGTTTTTGCAGTTTGTGGAGTAAAAACATAATAGTTAAATAATTGACGCTTATCGGCGAATCAGTTGTAATTAACCTGGGGAGAGTATTTGTCTAGTGTTTAGAATGTGAAATAGGTACACTAAGGCATTGCAGAGGTCCGAGTAGAGGGGTTGGGACGCCTTGAGTTTTATCCAGCTCCCTTATGAAAAATTAGGAGATGGATGAATATCAATAATGCCAAGAGAGGGCGTTGGATACTTAAAAAAAATATATACATAAAAAAAAATTTATTAACATTTCTTCGATTTCGTTCTCCATCATGTCTTTTCTCTTAGTATATATATTAATGCTCTTCCACCCTTTCTACTGTATCAATCAATAACGAAATCTGAAACAAACATACAACTTTTACTAGTAATATATAAAATATTGAAGTTATTGTACATTGGTAGGCATCACATTTGTCGGAGAGTACGTACAATAATACATAAATAAAATATGTATGGTCTTTTGCTTCTCAGATTTTCGATAATGCGAAAAACATTTTTCAATCCGAAACTATTAAACTTATTTCACAAGCTCCTTGGTGTGTTAGCAGCTCTACGTTACATACATTCATATGCCTACTATGTATACAAACGACTCAATACAAATGACTTCATCATAAATTACTTGGACATAGCACAGTAATTGCTCATTAATAGAAACAATACCTACTACATAGATGTCTGCGAACACATAAAGGATTTTTAGAAATAAATCATATATGCCATATCTTAGTATGGCTTTAAATATATACATAACAGAATTCCATGACAAGTAGAGAATCCAGGATGAAATTTTGGGGGCGGCTAATACCTGTGATATGGGGATGAAATACCTCAAGCAACAGGAAAATTGTTGATGTTCACTGATTAAAACTGTGTTTTTTACACCATTTGAAGCAGTGAACTTGAAACATTAGAAATTAAGTTTTTAAGCTTTTTTTTCTACTATAATCACAGGATCATTAATATGTTTACTGATTTAATGTGAAATGTGATTATATAAATAAATAAGGCTGAAAATATTTCACAATAAGTTCTTTTATTTGAATGGAATTTAAGCCATCCTCTGAAAACCCCTTATTTAGTTTATTTACAGCACATCAAACTATATAAATATATTTTAAAAACCATATACTACTTCAAAAAATATGTTAAAGCTCATAACAATGCAATACATTAAGTCGAATCTGGACCAAGTCCAATTATGCAAGGTAGTCACTAAAAAATAATAAATATAACAAAAACAACAATAAACAAAATTAAGGTTAGGATCAAATTTCCTTGTAATTTAATATGCAAATTTATTTATTATGTTATTAGGGAACCACCTCTGTCATCATAGCTAATTAAAAAAAAACCAAAAATACTATCAATAAATTTATAAATCTACAATAGACATATTCATTTTAATAAATTAAAATTTCAATTTAGTGATTATGTTTGCATATATATTATTTAAACCATTGGTGTCAGATTTAAAGTTGCAGACTCTATTTCAATTTTTTGTTATGTATATTGACTCTAGTATTTTTGTTTTATAACTATTATTTTCCGTTGCTATTATTCTTGTACTATTTAAATCAAAATTATGTTTGTTTTCAAGGCTATTTGTGGATAGGCCAGTAGCTTTGTTATACTTATTGATTTTGGAATTGTAATTACTTTTTTGTTGGCCAATTCTATTTTTCAAATTTTGTTTTGTTTTTCCAATATAAAAGGTATGTGTATCATTATCACTATTGCCATTAATGTTTCTACAATTTATACGTACAATTTTATATATTTATTCGTTTTATCTTCTTTTTACTTCCATGTAAACAGTAAAGAAAGCATTGTAATCGCGAAAATTTTCGGTTTTCAGATTTCAACGAAAATATCCATATGACTATCCCTGAATCTATTTTGATTAGTTTCGTCGTGACGTCCATATGTAAGTTCGTACGTTCGTTGGTTTGTTCGTACGTAACGCATAACACAAAAAAGGTTAGTCATAGAAAGTCAAAATTTTTTTATTATTTTATTTAGGATTATTGATAAATCTAGTTGTAAAGCTCCCGTTTTGGTCTCTACATGATTGCCGGAAGTGGCACTTTACTTGAAGGTTATATTAGACTTTCATCAAAAATTATATTAAAATATAATGTAAAACATCTCAAATTTGGTAAATAAAACTTTTATATCAATATAAATAATATAATAGATTTTGGTTGAAATTGATGAGTCGAAAGGGGTACTTTATTTGAAGGTCATAATAAACTGACATCAAATGTTATATTAACATTTAATGCAGAGCTCATGCTTATGGTTATAGTTTATAAGGTTCGGTGACAACCGCGTTTTTTTCCCACTCTAATTAAACAATTTAATTACTTGTTTTAAGTGTTAAAATTTATTGTAAAATACTTTTTTCTCCTCATTTGTCGTTGATAGTCGTGAAGGGCGATAGTCGTGATAGTTGCACAGAGGAAAACTTACCTTTATAGTTCAAAAACGACATGTCCCGTAGATTTTATTCTCAAAGACCAAATCATTATCCTTGAAATATATGTAATTATGTACTCAACAGAAAAAGTGAGGGAGCTATACTGGTCTAATTGGCAGACGTTTTTTATCTTTGAACATCTAGTAAATGAAACTACGGTTTTATATCCAATACTTATAGTTAATAAATTCCAAAGAAATGTCAACTGTAAAAGTAATTCGAAATGCGCATGCTCGATTAAAAATTTAATTCAAAAAAGGGAATCAGAACCTTCGAAAACCTAATAACGACGCTTAAATCATAGAAAACTCCAACAGTAAAACCGAAATGCGCATGCAGGATCTAAAGTCCAATTAAAGAAATGTAATCAGAACCCTCGAAAGCCTAATAAATGATCCCTGTATCATAGAAAACTTCAACATTAATGGATATATGCAGTGGAGTAAGGTGCTGCACCTTAGCGGACCGAAAATGTATAAATATTGAGAAGTTTATAGACAATTTCAAAAAAGTAATAGGTAGGTAAATGTAAAAATTGGGAAAAATTGTATAAAATGTAAACATTGAGAACTGAAAAAAGGTACAAAAAATTGGCTAATAATAATGACGTCATCTATCCAGATATTATGAAAGGATTAAAAGGCTCTATATTATTGTTTGTAAATCATAAAGAAACTTTAAGGATTTAATAGTTAATCCTTTTACAGCGTTTTAATAGTTTATACTATGAGAGATTTAAAAATACATATAAGATTAAAAATTTGTTTTGTTTATGTTTCAGCGAGATAAGTATAGATACAGAGCATTATGGTGAAAGCTAAATTAGTTTACTTTTTAGCGGAAGGATTAACAAGTCCAATATCATTCTTTACGTTTTGGTATTAACAGCTCAAAGTCCAAAAGCTGTTATAGGATTAAGGAGCCCTACTATTTATTTATGTTGTAGAGATTAACAGTTCAAAGTCCATTGTTTACTTTCAGCAAAAGAATGAAGAGATATAGGATTTTTCAAGTGCGACATTATCTATCCTGACATCATGAAAGAATTAAAAGACCAAAGCCCATGTTTACATTTCATCTGGACATCATCCAACGTGCTTATACATGATCCAACCTATTTACATTCAGTTAAAGCTAAATATTGCAAAGGTTATGTAAACATTTGAAAGAACTGAATCACAAGACGTGTATATTAATACCGACTCCTGTAATTTGAAAATATTTCAAGGCTAAAAAAAGGTGTAACCTCTTTGGCCAGCCGTTTCAATTTATCGTTATATTTGTAAATTTGTAAGTCCATTGATTATACAATCAGAGATTAAAAATACATAGAATATTAAAAATTTGTTTTTTTACATATAAAAGTTAAACTTTTTAGAGATTAACAGTTCAAAGTCCGCAAGCTATTCAAAGATTATGTAGGTAAAGTTAAATATTGTAAAGGTTATAAATATTGTAAAGATTGAGAAGGTTGCACAAAAACGAAAACAATGTAAAGGTTATGTACCTTTAAACTCCTCTTCATTGTTAGTTATAGCTTAAAATGTAATCGCATTATTTTTATAGGTAATCTAAGGTTGAATAATTTTCGTTTTAAACTTGTTTTCATAAAATTCATATTTCCTAAAAAAAGAACATCCACTTACAGCAGGTTTCAACTTTTATATAGTTTTAACTGAAATACAGAAACTAAAGTTTAACTATCAGGCTAGGGTACATTAGGAATGTTTAAATATCAATATTTTTGTCCGATATACTTTTTCCATACATCAATATTAAAATTTGAGTATCGAAAACCGGTATTTATTAAACAAAAAAAATAAAGAAAGAAACTTATATAAAATAAATAAAAAAATTCAACAACGACGGCGTGTTTGATAAACAAAGAACCATAAAATCTTGTTTGGTGTTTTCGGGTTACTATCTATAGTAGCTGTGTTCTAGGAATGGGATGTTGAAAGCATAATATCGATATTGATAATGGTTGACAATATCGATATCTTGATAATATCGATATAAAAATGTCGATGTTTAAAAATATCGTTAATATTTTATAAAATTAAAAAAAAAAAGTGTATCTAATTGGAGAAAGATTGGGAGGTACCTGTTTCTTGATATTAAAATCCTTCAGAAAATGAACTTAAGAAAAACAATACCTTAATTATATTGGCACAGAATTATCGATTTTTTTTCAATTAATCGTTAATTCTTTTATCGAATAAAAAAAAAAAAACCTAAAAGAATCAGAAGGAATCTGATATATAACCTGCTTCTTATTATTTAAATCCTGCTGTAAAAGAACATTACAAAAACAATCGATTTTTTTTTCTACTTCTGGATCGCCAGTGAATCTAACTTCGATTCTAAACCACACAATTCTATATCATATCAAAAGATCATTAAATTGGAAATTGTGTCTATGCAACTCTATCTACTTGGTGACTGGAATAACACGACCCTACCCCATAAAGATTCTGTACTCCTTGTCTTGTCCCTGATGTTGAGTATTTTTTCTTATCAGGATGTCCAATATAAATCGGCTCAAATGCTTCTCATGGCGAAATGGATGATCTAATCAAAAAATGCCAGATGCAGGTCTACTTTTATAGCTTTGTCGACCGCTATTGCTTTTTAACTTTAAATGCGGACGACGCGCAGCGAAAAATTGGGTTTGCAGATTACACCCATCTTTTAATACGCTCAGTTACAGTCACTAAAAAGTTATGAAAGACCCTTACAAATCGCATTTCAATATCTTTTACAATAAATTGAAGGACTTACACCATTATAAAAGCTTGTATTCTTAGTACCATTATTATTTTTTAGGCACCAACAGGCATCTTTTATGATAGTTCTTTTATAATATTTAATCTTATAAATAAACTATCATATCTTTTAACATAGATAGTTTATGATTTTTTTTTTTTTTTTATGTAAACCGTATATGGATATTTTTACACTTAACAATTATATGCTATTGAAGTCAAAGCTTCTATTGTTAAATTAATGAACAATTTTAATTCATAATCTTTCATATCTTTTTACTTACTATAAATTAGCGTTTTAAAAATAGATTGTATCTACAAACCCCAAGTTTTCGCCGAGTATCATTCGAGGGTATCGCGTCAAAGTTTAAAAACAGTAGACGGTTGATAAAGCTATAGAAGTAAACCTACGACATTTTCTTCTGGTTCTTTTATTAGTCCATCCGTTTTGCCGTGAGAAGCATTTGAGCCATTTTATAATGTATATTGAGCCATTTTATAGTATGGAACTTGACTAATGTTCGAAAGACTTAAAGCTGAAAGGATTGGATGCGTTTGATTTTGTAAAAAACAAATATTAATTATAACCTGTATTTGATTCCAAAATCGTAGTTAGCATGATAGTAGTGGTTGCCGAAGGTCTGTTCAGTCCCCCCGATGAAGTACCAGGAATGGATCCCGTTATCGCTCCTATAAAACTCATGTGTGGCTCTGCCTCCGAGAGTAAGTGATGTATGTTGTCCATTTCCTTTCTTCCAATCATGCTGGAAGGATTCCCAGATATCGATTTTGGTTCTGTCATCTTCATATAACGTATCAGCGTATTTTTGGGTTAAACGGCCATATTTGTTTGTACCATATATATTACTTCCACCATCTAAATAAAATTTTGGAGCCCTTTTTGCCCTCACCTAGAAAAGTAGATAGATAATTAGAACTTTCCACATATGTTCAGACTTGTGGCGGATTAATCAAAACATATATACATGAATATAGAGCCGTCAAAAATTACATGAGGGATAAAGTAGACTTTTGGTAAGTTCTTTTTATGTTCTAAAGCTGTAGTCAAACAAGAGATACTCGAAATAGCTGCTAGGATAGCAAGAAGAGCAAATTCGAGCGTTTTCATATCTGAAATTAATTTATATTGATTAGTGACATAATTAAATAATCTCTAGATTAGCATAAATTGAATGACATAAATAATGTTCATTGTTTCATTAAAACACAAGTTGTCCTAGCCTTAATGGCTTTATCACCACAAATTACAATGGTTAGCATAATTTAACAAATCTCAAATTCATAATCAGTTTTTCAACTTGATTTAATTTGAATCAAATCTTTTAGTTGTGATTCGAAATTTATTTCCTACAATAATTAAGAAAATTCAGACATATCTACCAGTTTGCAAATGTTCCATCAATTTTCTAATTTTTAAAATATATTAGTTGACAAACAGACTAACATTTTTTTTTTGAATGATCAATATGTAAAATTCTCCAAAAAATTAATTAATTTAGAACACAAAATTAGTTTAGATTTGGGATGCTAAGTTTCTATTTTTTATGAACATTTTTGCAGCCAGTGACAGGCACATTAACATTGTATGTTTTTCAGAAATTATCAGCGTTCTGAGAAGGACTTTGCTAAATATTTGGAAAACAGAGGAAACCCTTGAGGAAAATACTCAGCTGTGTTTGATAATGTGCTATTAAATATTGCAGAGCACATTTCCTATAACGAATACATAATTAAAATTTTCCAAGAAAATAAAATTGTTTTAAGTAAGTATAACGAAAGCATTAGATTAAGCATTGCCGAACTTTAAAAATATTACTAAAATCGGAAGGATCTTGATTGAGCACTGAATTAAAATTCATTCTATCCAACGTATATCGTGTATATGATAGGAGAAGCATTGGTCGCCCTACTAAGTGCTTTCAAGATTCTTCATTGTGGTTCAAGAGACGAAAAATAACACCAGTATTACAAAGTGTCTTATTTTACGAATCAATTTTTGCTACAGTTTTTATGCAGTGAAAAAAGAAGTCCTGCTAAGGTTATTCGCCAAATTTCAGACGATGAAAAGGCCAAAGAAATTAAAAACGCGTTAAAAAGAAAACATCTTTATATGAAGCTTTAGCTCTTTTTATTGACGGGCGTTTCACCAAGCATTCTTATCCAATTTTCAATGGGGGGGAAAACCTCTTGAAACCAACATATAAATCAATAATGAAATCGGAATAAGCCTGTTATCCGGATAGCACATCAAGATTACTGAAATTTGGGCAGAAGTGACTCTACAAGCTTTAGATGTATTAAATTTCTAAACTTTACAGAAAAAGAATGTTTTTAATCACCCAGCAGGGACTTCTGCAGTACCATCTATTGAACATTTATCATTACATTTAAAATGGAAATGTGATGTAAGTTTCGGGAATTCATCTTGTATGCAAAGGTTTTCCTGTAAAGAAGAAACAGAATCATTTTTGTTTATAATTTGCATTGTATCACTAGAGTTAACTTGTAGCAACGGCAAAATTCAAAACCTTCTTCGAGAAGGTTTTGGAAGCTAATAAAGGTAATCTTCAAGCAAGAAGCTAAAGATCTGATTACAGAAAGCGTTGAGAACGTCAAAAAGCAAATAGAAAATATCTACCGCTAAATATTTCGTATATAATAATATTTATATATACGTATATATATTTTATTATATTATTAGTTTATTTTATATATTAAACGTTATATTTATTAGTTTATATTAAATATATACGTTTCTGTGCCGAGGTTATCATTATTTATTATTTTAAATTAGCGATGATGGATGAAAAAATCTTTGGTGCCATAAACGGCAAACTCCAAAACTCATGGATAAAATGTCACTGTGACAATAACGCATATGAATATGGGTTATCTTCACTCCATGCGTACATACGTTGTTTTTTTCGATGCTTCCGAATTGAATCGAATGGCAAGTAAGAAGTCTAGATCACAAATTAATATATGAAAATTAAAAAAATAGATTTAGATCAAAAAGCAGCTTGCTTTATTAAGAGTTGATCCAATATCAAACTATGGTACAACGAATTATGGCAGCAGTGCCAGAACATATTTTTTTTTTTTTTTTTTTTACTAAATATGATAAGTGGCTCAAATTTTAGGAGTTGGCGAAGATTTAATAAAACGATTTTCTATAATTTTAAAAAACTATATAAGTGGATTTTCTGTTGATACTGATGCATTCTACAAATATTCTATAGATGCCGCAAAGTTATTTCTAAAATCTCTGGTTTTTCATAAGATTAATAGTACATCGCATTTTAATTCATGGGGCCTCAGACCTCCCATCCTCATCCTAAAATACCAAAAAATCCTACTCTCAATTCAATCCTTCACTAAAAGCTCCATTAAACATGGATCCTATACAAAGATCCCAATGGAGGATTCAGCCTCCAACTAGACAGAATAATCCTCCACCCCTAGACACTACCTTCTGCTTCTATCCAAGACAAACCTCATCCGAGATAATATCAGTCTTTCAATCCGAGGCACGATCAAACCACTCATTACCCACCTTACTAGAATCCTTACAGAAATCCCGCTCAATATACCAAGATGACCCAGAAGCCCCTAACTATCCTATTGTGGAATGCAAATGGCCTCAATAACCATCGAGACGAACTTGACATATTTCTCCATGAAAATGCCATAGGCATTGCACTGGTAACTGAAACCCTTTTCACAACTCAATCTTACTTTCATATACGTGATTTGGTTGACAACACATCCCACGCAGGCTCTTGTATCCTTATTCATAAATCCTTACCTCATTCCCAGATTCCATCCACTCCAACTGGCACCATTCAATCAACCTCTATAACCTTGTCCGCTCATCCGTTAAACATTACATTCTCAGCTGTATACTGTCCGCCTGGTAATTCCCTGACCTATGATCACCTTGATTCCTAATTCCGATCCTTTGGTCCGCGTTTCATTGCTGGAGGAGATTACAAAGCTAAAGATCAACGGTGGGGATGTCGAACGTCCAACACTCGTGGCAGGATTCTTTCCCGTGTCTCAACCTCCAATAGTTATTCCATCCTTTCACCCATAAACCCTACTAAACCAAACTAGACTTAAAGAACTCAACAAACTGAAAATAGAAATTAGGAAATACAAAATTCAAAACTTTCAGAACTTTACAGAAAGCCTTTTTACTACCGATAAATCTTTATGGATTACTACTAAAAAGCTACAGAAATTCAAAACCTTTAATCATCCACTCCTCACTGAATCTCAGACCTGGTCACGATCAGATGAAGAAAAATCCCAAATATTTGGTGAATACCTTTTCAATCCTCATCCTGACATCCTTAATCCTGTCCACCTTGAGCATGTTGAAGCGGAATTAACTATCCCATTCCAAATGGCCCTTCCTCCTAAAGCGTTTCACCCTTCTGAAATAATCAATATCATCCACAAATTGACTTCCAAAAAAGCTCCTGGCCACGATCTCATTACATCCCATATTCTAAAACAGCTCCCTCGAAAAGCTATCCTATTTCTGACCTATATATATATATACATATATATATATATATATATATATATACATATATATATATATATATATATATATATATATATATGTATATATATATATATATATATGTATATATATAATGCTGCAATCCGATCTACCTATTTTCCCGATCCTTGGAAACTGTCCATGATTTGATGATCAACTTCGACTTAAAGAGAATACTGTCCGACAATATCAGAAAAATAATGCACTAAAAGATAAATATTTCTTGCAATTTGTAAAAGATCGGGCATGTATGTCTGAATTTATATGTTGTTCCTGTGACGGTCTATTTTTCAGGAAGTATACTGAAATAGTTGATTTAATTGTAGATATGCTGATATAAATGATAATATAGCAATATGTAATAGCCAAAATAATTAAAGTCTTTTACATGATGTAGATTTAGATTCAGTATTGGGATTAGAGGTAGAACCAAATGAAGAAGTTATGTTAGTTGATAGAAATGAAAAGATGGTTAACAATATTAGAATTGTAGCTCCAGGACAAGAAAAAAGGTCTAGACCATGGGCACGCGGTGGAAGATATAGATGAACTATTTTGTTCTAAAATAGTTGGAGATAATAAAATGAATATTCCTGCTTTTATTTCATATAGTGATAGGGCAAAATCAAAGATAAAGCGTTAAGATCGAAGGTCATGCTTACCTACTATGCATATCGATTTAAATATTTGTTTGAAAAAAACAAAAAAAAAAAAAGGTTTTAAAGCGGAAAACAGTTTTTTTGATCAATACTTAGTTGACGAAAGACGCTCCTAAATATGATCCTTCCAAAATTGAAAGTGTAGATGGATGCATTCGATTTATAGATCGATTAATAACTGTTATTTATGATTAATATTATGTTTATATGGCAATTCAACGACATAAACATACATGTTACAAAGGCACAAAATATAGAATGAAATGTCGATTTAATTTTCCACAGTCTGTCATAATAGACAAATTCATAGTCCTATTCATAAGGATTATGACTTTAGAGCCATTAGTTTTTTTTCTTATACTCCGTTTATTTTAAGTTTCTGTCACATACATAACGTACAATATATACAACATGGACAATTCTTTACATTACCCGAGGGTATTCTAAGGTCAAAGCTATGTCAATGTCCGCTGCGTGCAGAGGTTGCACATTCAGCCATTGGCCCCCACTAATTTGTAGAGAATAGGGAGGAACCATTCTGCTGGTTCAGGAATAAAATATGGGCTTAGGCTGCAGAGTCCAGACACCTTACCTCGGCGAGCACGTCGACCAAGGGGACAGAGCCCTGTCACCTCTCAGGCCTTAGTGGTGGGGCGATGTCTCTGAAGAGAGGGTTGGCACAGACCTTCAGCCCATCAAAGAATTTGATATGCCTCCGGCTGATATATTCCGGCATTGAGGGTCGTTGGAGCTCCTCATAGATGGTGGCGTTTCTCGCTCTCTGGAGTGCAGTTTATCTTAGAAGAATACGACATAGCATCGCACGTAATTAATTACATTGGGAAAGCGAATCTGATGTTAGTAGTGTTAATATTAGTTTAAAGAATATTAATATAAAATCACCAATGCATTTTTAAATGGTAATTTGATGTCGGCACAAGAAGCTGCATATCATGTTTTATCTTTGCCATTGTCAAAAAGTAGTAGACAAACAATTTATATTAATACAAGCCCAATAAAAGAATGCGCTTTAATATTAAAGTCTCGAGCTGAATTAAGAAAATTGAATCCTGATTCTACTGAAATATTCATGGATAACGCGATGACCAAATACGCCAACAGACAGCCAACACTTGAAAATATATGTTTAGCAGATTTTATTTCTAGTTACTCAAAACGGACATATCTGTTCTAAAATTATATAGCGCTTACAGTATTTCTGGATTATATCTTCTATATAGAAATGTTCTGACTCAGGTGGTAGTTTCTGTATTATTCCTTATTCTTTTACATGACAACTCTCTCATTTCGAGGTGTGTATTTATAAATACCACCTTTCTATTGTTCTTACACAAAGGTAAACTAAGTAGATAGTAAGCAGCCTCATGGATAGAGATTAAATTTCTGTTAAAAAAATATATTTGAAATTTTGTGGAATTTTATTGCCTTCGCAGCGTTTCTCAACAGTTTGGATAATCCGGAGTCAACTTTAGCAGTATGGTTATGTAACATATGACGCGAGGCCATATTCTTCCAAGACAAATTGAAAATCTATATTGCTCCTCTGTTACTATTATTTGCTGTTAAAATTTTCATAATTTAGGAAATTTTGTATTCATATCTCGCGCACCTAATAGGGTCTTTTTTTATTAAATTTATTTTCTCAAAATCACTCATTTCAAAGACCTGCTGGAGGATAATATTTTTATTTAAACTAAATTTGGCTAACGCTACAATTAGTTCAGGCCATCTACTTACAGCGGCGAAAAATGCTAAAAAGAGAGTCGGCTTGCCTAGTAAGTATTTTTTCCTCATTTCCCACTGAGCCGGACTGATCTGAATTCTTTGATTATCTTATACCCACTATCAATTTTTATCCAATTAGTAACATAGTCTTGATATATTAAAATTTTAGCGGAAACCCTGACACCATGTTTTTACTTTCTTATACGCAGTAAAGGAAATATTGTAAATGCAAAAACTTTCAGTTTTCAAATTTCAACGGAAATGTCGATTTTGACCATCGTTGAATCCATTTTAATTAGTTTTTTCGTGGCGTTTGTACGTGCGTTCGTAGGTTTGTTCGTTCTTTCGTATCTCGCATAACTCAAAAACGGTTAGCCTAGAAAGTTGCAATTTTGTATTTGGGATTTTTGTTGCATCTAGTTGTGCATCTTCCTTTTTGTTGTGCATCCTCAAAAATAGTTACATACCCTCAAACCCTGATTTAACACATTTAATGCAACATTTCTTTAGTATTTTGAGCTCTAAATGTATGAAAACCTTCGCGGGATCACAACGAGTAATTTGGACCATTAACCTTTAAAATCGGTTGAGCCGTTCGCATAAAAAGCAATAGATATCTACTAACGGCCTACTAAACAAATTACCTCAGTAGTGTTTAGTCATCGATAGTGTACAGAGCTCCAGAGGATTACCTGTCCAGCTATTGCCTACAGATAAGAATATTTTCAGTTTCTTTCTTTTCTATTTTACTCTTTTCTTTGGGTATTTATATTTTTTTTATTAGAGGTTATTCTTTATTTTCCTTTTATTATATTTGCTATCGTAAGTAGTTAAAAAATATATTGAGTAGTTAAAATGGATGAGCTATTTTTTAGCTCAAATAAAAGACGAAAACGAGGTCGGATAAAAACTCCACCTGATCCAATACAATTAAATGAAATAGTAAACAATGTACCAACGTATTTATTAATAAATAGAGAAGGAGATGAGGGATTTCAAAAAGTGTCCTCATTTTTAAATTATAAATTTATTAATGGTTTGGTAGGAGATGTGAAAAATGTCAAGAAATTACGAGACGGAGATCTAATTGAAACATATAATGGCAAACAATCAAAAAAGCTTTTAGACTGCAAAATATTTGCAGAACAATTTAATATATCGGTTAAACCGCATTCGACACTGAATTATAGTAAAGGGGTTATCAGATGTTTTGATCTGCAATATTTAGACAAAAATGAAATAATGGCCGAATTGAATGGGAAAATTAACGATATTCAAAGAATAAAAATAAAAATAAACGGAAACGAAAAATTCACCAACTCATATATCGTAATTTTCTCCACACCATTTCCGCCTGAAATACTCAAAATAGGGTATCAAAATATCAGAGTACAACAGTATATACCTAGTCCCATGAGGTGTTATAAGAGCCTCAGTTTTTCCCACCCAACTCTTAAATGCACAAACTCTAAAATTATATGCTCACAATGTGGTAATGAAAAACACACAGACGGCAAATGCACTTTAACCCCAAAATGCATAAATTGTAGCGGCGAACATAATAGTTTAGACCGTTCATGCCCTATTTATAAAATGAACAAAGAGATAAAATGTATACAATTTAGAAAAAGTACCGTACAACGAGGCAAAAAAAATTTATAAACAGGATAATCCCCAAAATTTTAATAAACTGTTTTCTGAAATTACTAGATCTAAGAAAACTTTTAAAGTACAGGAAACAGGTACCCAAACGGATATATTTTTTAAATTTGATGCTCCGACGAATCAACAGGTAAAAGTAACGCCAAAACATTGATCTCCTGTTCCAAGCACATCAATTGTGCTGGAGCCAAGGCCGCAGCGTACGATCGTAACACGTTCGGTCACTTCGGCGACGAATCAAGACCCCACTCCAGTCCATGTTCCCCCACTACCACTCCCCTCTCCGTCACATTCCCTCTCCCCATTTCCCTCTCCGGTACTCACCCACCCACCCACCCTATCCTCAGTCTCTCTCTTTATCCCATTTAGTCTTTCATCTTCGTCCTTAGATATCATTCCTTTTAACAAGGGCCACCCTGAAGGCGATGAACCGATTGACGTAGATCCGTCAGATAAAGATGAAGGATATACGGATGTAACATATAAAAAGGGAAAAATTAAAAAGCAAAATTCAGTTAGTAAAAGTAAAAATGCCCTTACGAAATAAATAATATGAATAATTATTTTTTATATTATTTTCATTGTTATTATTATCATATTTTTATATTTTTGCTAAATTATTTTCTCTTAATATTGTATTTTTTATCATTTTTATTTCAGTCATTATTTGCACTTTATCTTATAATTAATATTTATTCCAAAACGCAACTTAGGCCTAACATAAATACTCCAGCTGTTAATAGAAAGATAATTTATATTGCTTACTTTTACAAAAGAATTTTATTATATTTTTTATTTATTTTTTCCTATCTATGTTTATTTATCTATTTTTTTCCTATTTATTTATTTGCTTTTATTATTATCATTATTTCCTTTTTCTCTCTTTCTTATTATTATTATTATCTTATTTATCATTATTATTTTATTCCTTATCGACTTATCTTTTTACACTCGTTTTACTTATTTTCATTTATTTATTTCTATGGAGATCAAATGTTTTTCGCAAATATATACTATACCTAAACTATGACTCTAGTCCAATGGAACTGCAATGGGATTAAAAGCCATTTTAATGATTTGAAAATATTAATCGAAGATGAAGATCCATTTTGTATATGCCTTCAGGAAACGCAGATGAGATCTTCAGATCAATTCACTCTTAAAGGCTTCGACGTCTACAGACGGGCGTGCAGGGGAGTAGCAATAGCTGTTAAAGGTACAGTATATTCCCATCATGTAGAAATAGATTTCCCACTTCAAGCAGTAGCGGTTACACTTCATCTAAATACCACTTTCACAGTCTGCAATATTTATCTTCCTCAAGACAATACCATAGAGACAGAACACCTTCTCCATATCCCAGTTGACTCCGTTTTGTACACAGGATATTTCAATGGCCACAATCCATCATGGGGCTCAGAAGATACAAATTCCAGAGGTCGAATGGTTGACAATTTTTTGGATTTAACTAATCTTCTGCTACTGAATTCCGGTGAACTAACATATCTAAGCTCCACCTTCGGCACATTTTCATCAATAGATCTTTCTATATGCAGCAATTCACTAATTGATGCCATAGATTGGACAGATATATCAGAACCTTATGGAAGTGATCATTTCCCAGTCCGTCTAAAAATTAGGAGTGCTAACTGCAATAACAACAGGGTGCCTAGATGGATCGTGGAAAAAGCAGATTGGTCTTTGTTCACTTCACTAGCTTCCCCATCCTCAGATCCCCAAATAGTTTTACAATCAATGATGGATGCCAAGCTATAACTGAGGCTATACTGACAGCTGCAGAGGCCTCAATTCCCAAAACCAAGAGTTGTTTCAAAAGACCAACTGTTCCCTGGTTTAACAGTGATTGTAGAAAAGCTATACAACTTCGGAGAAAGGCACTTTATCAAATATCAAAATATGAATCTGACTAATCACATTGAATATAAAAAACAAAGGGCTATATGTAGAAAAATAATAAATGATAGAAAAAAAGAATCATGGAAATCATTTATTGAATCAATTGATTCTTCTACTCCATGCAAAGTCGTATGGGAAAAAATAAGGAAAATAAGAGGATCCAGCTCTAACTGCAGATATACCCTGATCCACGAAGGAAAATTGTGTGATGATCCAGATATAATAGGAAGAAAATTCTCGAAATATTACTCTGAAGTATATACTGATACCTCTACATACGATACTGTTCATCAAGTAGACTTCTCCTCCACTGAATCATCTCAGGATTATAATATTCCATTCTCTATCTGGGAACTACAATCAATACTGCAAGGTGTCAAGGGATCTTCACCCGGCCCAGACAATATACACTATACTATGTTACAACATCTCCCGAAAACCACATTAAACTGGCTCTTGGACTTTTATAATTACATTTGGATTAGCGGTAATTTTCCTAGCATCTGGAATCAATCTATAGTGGTCCCGATCTTGAAATCAGGGCAAGATAAGCGTCATCCATCCAGACTAAGACTGTAGCGTCAGGCTACAGACCAATTTTTATAACCAGCTGCATGTGTAAGATAATGGAGCGAATGGTGAACAAGAGGCTTTCATGAATTCTATAATAGTACCAATTCATCCGAAACTTTCAATGTGGATTTCGCAAAGGGAGGTCGACTATAGATCACCTAGTTCAAATGGAAGCTGAATTACAATATGCAATTATCCAAGAGGAGCAGGCGGTTGCTGTTTATTTCGATATGCAGAAAGCCTTCGATAAAACGAATAAATATTTCATTTTACTTAAACTCCATTCGCTGGGATTTTGAGGCAGCCTTCCTAAATTCTTCCAAAAATTTCTATCTCATCGCCTTTTTCGGATCCGAATCGGAACATCGTTGTTCATAGAAAGTGAACAGATGAGTGGGGTGCCACAAGGGTGTGTGATAAGTACAATTCTATTCGCTTTGGCCATCAGTGACTTAGGGTTAAATTTGCCACGTGAAGTTAAAGTTATGCTCTTCATCGACGATCTTGCAATTCTATACAGAGCGAAAGACACTCTCTCCATTAAAGAGAAACTGCAAGATGCGTTGAATCTTATCAATGATTGGTCCAAATCATCGCGACTAGGCTTCTCTCCTCAAAAAACGAAATGTGTTCACTTCAGTAGAAAACGGAATACACGGAAACCACAATCACCAGAACTTTACTTAGGAGATGCTAAATTACCATTTGTCAACATCTGTAAATTCTTGGGGTTATATTTTGATAGGCGTTTGTCCTGGGAATATCACATCAAGTTATTGAAAGAAAGATCCGTAATGAAGCTCAGGATATTAAAGGTACTTAGCGGAACAAACTGGGAATCAGACAGGGCCACAATGCTTAAAGTATATCAAGCTTTAATCGGTTCCAAGCTATATTACGGCAGTATTGTTTACGGCTCCGACCGTAAAAATCTTTAGCCAAGCTTGATTCTGTGCTCCACACGGGAATATGCCTCGCTACTGGAGCTTTTAGAACAAGTCCAACCATGAGTCTTTGTGTAGAATCAGGCCTACCACCTCTGTTGTTTAGAAGACAAAAGCTAGCCGTAAACTATATGACAAAGTTGTACCCACAAGCCAAACATCCCGCCCACAAATACATTTTTCAACCTAAGTTTTCTACAAGGTTTCAACAACAGACTAATGCCACATTGCCATTAGCAGAGAGAATGCCCGTTGCAATTCTTAAGTTGAAAATGATCAGTTTAAATATTATTCGCAATGGCATACCGCCTTGGACTTATATACAACCCAAAATAAATCTTCAACTCTCTAAATCTAGAAAAGAAGATACAAATCCAGTAGAATATAAAGAACAATTTTATAAAATGATAAACTCCTTACCGGAATGCCTACTGACGGGTCTAAATCAGATACCTCAACAGCATCTGCCTTTGTCACACCTGAGGCTACCTATAAGTGTAAGCTACATCAACTCTGTTGTATATATTCCGCTGAGGTTAATGCTATCGCAATGGCTCTCCCACATTTGATGAAATCCCCAGTTGCAAATTTAGTAGTGGTATCAGACTCTCTTAGTGCCCTAAAAGCAATGAATAACATGTTTCCGGATCACCAAGGAATACAATGTATTTTAGGCCTTATAAAGATGCTACAGAATATTGGAACATCGACATATTTTGTCTGGTCACCGAGACTATACTTTATATTGGCATTAAAGGTAACGAGATGGCTGATAGAGCTGCAAAAGAATGCCTTAACACATCCAGGACGCGGTAAAGCTCTGTTGACACCATCAGAGCTAGCGCGGCCACTAAAAGAGACCATACTCCAAGAGTGGCAGACATTGTGGGACAACAGCCCTCCTAATAAACTGAAGGCCATAAAGAATGAAGTGAGACGATGGAGCAGCTCCAGTCGCAACAGCCGCAGAGAAGAAGTGGTCCTTACCCGACTCAGAATAGGACATACAAAGCTTACCGACGTTCACTTAATAACTGAAGAAAATCCGCCCAGATGCCAGAAATGTAATGAGAGATTGACAATAGCCCATATCTTTGAGGATTGTTCTTCATACATGAGAACATTAAATGAAATAGGAATACCTACCAATATGTCAATAGCGTTGGGAAATGAGGAAAAATATGTGAATAAGGTGATCTCCTTTCTCTCCAAAGAAGGATTTTTTTAAAATATCTAATATTACTTTTCCCCTTTTTTTTTTCTTTCACTATTTAATTTATTTATCTTTTTATTTATTTATTTCTCTTTTCCTCTTTTTTATTTATGCTTTATTCTTATCTATCTATTTCTCCCTCTTATTTTTCTAATTTTTATTTATTTATTTTTAATTTATTAACTTTTAATCTATCATTTTTTGTCCTCGTATCCTTATAATCTTTTCTTGTCACTTATATTTAACCATCCCACCTAATGTCCTTCAATATTATTGATATAAGTACGTAAGCGTTAACAAGGGCGTTGATGACCTACAGGTTTTACGCCTTAGTCTTTTTAAAACAACCAACACATTACCTCCCTTGTAGCTTCGCCGTAGTCGGATAATAATGCAAAATATCTCAAGTTAGACTTTCGTTTTTCAGATTTCAATGGTAATATCCATTTTTCCATCCCTGATTCCATTTTGAATAGTTACTTTTTAAATTTGATACATAAGAATTATATGTATATTAATATAAATAACATAGGTACTAGATTTTGTTTAAAATTGGCAAAAAGGAATAGTATTTTACTTAATGGTCATAATAAATTCTCATCAAGAATTATATTAAAATATAATGCAGATATTATTTGATTCGGTAATAAAGGTTACAAACGCGATTTTTCCACCCTAATTATATAATTTTAATACGTGTTTTAAGTGTTAAACGTGAGTGTAAAATACTTGTTTTCCTCCCCATTTGTGACAACTGTACATACGTTCGCAAATTTGTACATTCGTTTGTTCGTTCGAATCTCGCATTACTCAAAAACGTTGAAATTTTGTGTTTTCAATGTTGTATTATGTAGTGGTGCACAACTAAATGTTACAACGATCGAAAACACAAAATTTCAACCAAATTATCATCGTAAGTGGAACTTAACTTAAAGGTGAATAGATTTTCATCAAACATTATATTAACATATGATGCGAAACTTTTCGAACACTTTCATATTAATATAAACTAGAATCGACCAGTGGTCAAAATTCTACCACAAATACAATACTATATCAGTTTTGTGATTTAAAATGAACAGAAAACGTTTTGTTCTGCTATTTTTTAAATGTTAATCGAAATTAAATAATCGAATTAATTGAAGCTCAATAAAAAATCAGTTTATTAGTTCAATCGATAATTGTGACGCAGAAAGAAGACTCACTGACAGATCGATGGCCAAAAATATGTTTTTTTGGATTCAGAGGGCTCTGAAAATTCGTACTCGAAAATCGAAAATTTGTACAGATTACGATACAGAAAAACTTAGATTAATCGTCACTCGTTTATCCCTCAGTTTCTGTTAACCGTTATTACATCAGAACACAAAAAAGGCGGAGTTTTTAGCTCATGGTGTCAGAATCTCAAAGGAAAATATTATCAGAAAAATAGGAAAATATTTATAACGTACAGCAATACTAACAATAAATCAATAACATATAAACTATATTAGATAAACAAATTGAGAAAGTCGAATTAGTATTAAAAAAATACAACTACATACACAAAGAAGACACAAATCAACAAGGCTCAAAATCTCGGAATTATTCTCTTCGACAGGAAGTGAAAGAACAAGAATTAGAAAAGAAGGTTATAAGAAAATTATAACCTAATAAATTTTAAGTAGCCTCAGTTGTGACTTGGAAGCAAAGAATATCACATTTTATTCACAAATTCGAACATATTTTTTATTGGTGTATAGTATGGATTATACAGGGATCCGCTGGAATTCGATTGATGGTTAAGGTATTTGTATATTTTAAATGGTATTTCTGTATTTCGTCTATTCACATTTCGTGTCGTGATAGTCAATCGAAGTTTGACTGTACTTTCCTAACCTAGGAGCAGTCATTTGGAACATAAAAACATAGTTAAGATGTTCATTACGCTGTCTTTGCTTCTTATGGTCCAATATTACCCTCCAATTTTATTCACAAAATAACGTTTTCACCCAATAATATCGCACTTATTAAAAGGTTTTCGTAATCAACTTGCTTCTACGTTGTCATGACTACGACACTTTCTCTTAGCGATTTACTAATCAATCTATAAGAATAAACATTCAAATGTTCGTTTGTTCAAAATTTTAAATCTCCGAAAATAAAGAACCAATCTTTACCAAATTTCAACAATATCATCTTCATGGTTCCTAGATGGTTTTGCGATAATTAAATCTACCGATATCGATATAGCGGCTGCGAAAACGTTTAACTTGAAAAGTATCATCATTATGTAAAATCATTTCCGCTGATTATACGAATTCCCATTTAAATATAATTGAAATCTCTACAAAGTAAAAAAATATCTAATGTGCACCCTGGTAGTTGAGAAAAAATAAAACACGTTGAAGCTGCTTTATTTTATATCTCGACTTTTAATAATTTTATTGGCATGGTTTTTCCAACAAAACATTTGTTTTTCAAAGCCAATTAAAGGAAAAACATAAACATTAAAAAATAATTGATTTTTGGTAAAATATATTTTAAAAAGTTTTTAAATTATTAAATAAACTAGCTTTATAGATTTTTTCACACTAAAACCGATTGCAGATTTTGATTTAGGACACCAAAAACCGTTAGTTTTTCAAATTTGGTTTGAATCGTTCAAAGGGTTTCTGATATAAATAAAAATGTAAATAGGGATTGATAAATTATTTGCCACTTCTATAAAAATGTAGATGTTCATTTGTTCAAAATCTCAAATCTCCGAAACTATAGAACAAAACTTTACAAAATTTTAACTATATCTTATCTTCATGGCTCCTAGATGATTTTGTAATAAAATCTACCGACATCAGAACACCACCTGCTCAAAAGTATAACTATAAAAGTATACATTTTCTGCTGATTATATTAATTCCCATTTGAAAGATACTTGAAAACCCTACAGAACAAAAAAAAAATCATCGAAATCAACCCATTATTAGCAAGGGTTCAGCACATTGAACATTATCTTTGCTTTTGTGTGTTTATTGAGATTTCTTTTTGTGTCAGGATTATCTCTTGAACGGGTGAGGTAATTCTTATTTGAACTTCAATTAATTTGATTTTTTAGCACTGTATTTATTCATAAATTGATTTTTATTAATCTTTCAATTATGTTAATTCAATCTATACTTTTATTTACTCAAATCAACCAATAGCGAAGCATTGCCGGATAAACTAATTATTTCATATAAGTTTAATGAAAAATCGGTAGATTTTATGATAGCTCACAATTGCGGAGTCCATATGATGATGTTAAAATTTGGTAAAGATTGATTCTCTAGTTTTCTTGGTAAGCGGTTACAAACAAATAATGGACTGTCCTTTTATGTGATAGTAAAATAGAAAATTATTTCAATCTCTAATAAATAATACTTTTATCATACTCTGATATTGTACTCTAATATATTAGATATGTATGTAAATTGTTTATAGTTTAAAGAGAAAAGAGATTGCGCCTAGGTTAGCATGAATATTGAATTTAGAGTCGATCATTCAAACTTTCGCAGAAAATAAGACAAGCATAATATTGTGGAAAATTGTTGTTATAAATATTTTTAAAAAATCTGCTAGTGTTATTATTAATATATATATATAATAATTATTGGCAAAAATAAAAAACACGAATATTAAATGGAAGGGACCCGCTGTATTATTTTGCTCCGAGCCTGGGATTACTAACTATACTACAACCAGCTAACGGTGGCCCTGCAGAATAGTAATTTCAACACTCCTGAAGAAGACAAATATAATTAAAACTATATAAAGGGCATATAAGCAATGCATTTTACGAATACTTGTATAGACTCACCGTTGTCAATGGAACCTTCAATAGTTGTCTGAAACCTGATTCTTTCAATCTGATTTATGTAAAATCAAATCTCGGACTTTGATAAGAGTAGTGTCAGTAGATAATTTTAATCCTTCTATCAGCTTGTCATTCGTGTTTATGTCAACTTAATTACAGTAATAAATTCATACTCAGAAACAAACAACACAAACTCTTTTGGTAATGGATAATTTGTATTTACCATATATATTCATGAACAGATATTGAAATGTAATACTGACATTTTCATGAGCATTATATAATTTAAACATAGTCGATATATCGATATCATTTTTTGAAAAAGGCTCAAGCACCAAAAATTCGAAATTTAGGTGTAAACTTATTATGCGATGTAAACCCCACCTCTATCGATTCCTGCTAACGGTATATCAAAAAAAAAATTGGAAATGGTCTAAAAATCTGCAATTGATGACGTAGGCACCAAATACTAACAACGCTCAGTCGCCAATCTGGTCTTAACCAGCGCTAGAAGCCTTAACAATATATAGTACCTATAAAGGTTTTGCCACCTTAATAAACTCCTACTGTATACAATAAAGAACAAAATTTAAAAAATATAGATAGATAAAAGAACTTTATTCTGGACCTAGGTCCCTTATGAATAACACGAATGAACAAATAAAACAGAAACATTATCTGGCAACAAGACTACAAAATACAGATCAGTTAAAGTTTACAATATTTTCAGTAAAATTAATAAGCAAATAAAATAAGTTCTTTTCTCGAAAAATATAATTAATTTGAACAAAAAAAAAGAGAAAAAAAAAACAAGAAAAAAGAAAAGAAAAAGAGAGAAAATGAAAGATACAAAAATAATGAATGGATTAGCAAAGTTGAAGTTTGTACATTAAAAACTATTATTCACTTCTGATCCAGATGTTAATCCTAAACTGATATTTCGCAATTAGAGAGCATCATTTTGGATAGAAAGAAGGTGTTGGAAAAGGAGGGATTTGAATGAGGATAGAGAAGAAGCATGGCGGATATTGGAAGGAAAGGAATTCCAAAGGGTAGAGGAGCGGGCGAGAAAGGAGCGTTCGAATATTTTGGTTCTGTGGGAGGGTGTATGGAGGTCAGAAAGGCGAGAAAGATCTCGATCTTGATTCCAGTACGTGGACCGAGGATTTAAATTGTAGGAGGTTGTAGATGTAGGAAGGGTGGTGGGTGGTGATAGTTTGGTATGGGAAAGATCTTAGGAAATATTATCTACGGTTGCAGGGAAGAGCAACTTTAACTCGCCGTAAAGGTGGGACACATGGGCCCGTATCAAGGTGCCGAAGATAAATCTTAAAAAGCAGTTCATGATCCGCTTCAATCTGTCCTCGAGCACATTCGAGAGCCCCTGTATACCACACGGGGTGTTTGCGGGTAGGTTGTGGAAGAAGATGTCGAGAACGATGGAATAATTTAAGAGTACTTATTGACCGTCGGGAAATTTGGGCGATGTGGGGTTTCCAGGAAAGGGTTTGGTCGATAGTAATACCCAAGTTTTTGATTGAGGAGCTGGGGTGATCATTTAGGATTAAAGTAGGAAAGGTGTCATTCGATCTGAGGAGGGATAGGTTCCACTATGACAATGGCCTGCGTTTTCATAGCGTTTAATCTTAATATATTCAGGTTTGTCCAGGCACTGATTCTATCTAGGTATTCCTGGACACTGGCAAACGCTACTAATAGCTCATAAGGAGGAAAAAATAGATAAATTTGGAAGTCGTCGGCGTATAAGTGGTGGGAACAGTGGTGGATTGAATTAGGAAGATCATTGATATAGGAATTGAAAAGTAGTGGGGAAATACTCGAACATTGGGCTACTCCTGAGTGCAAGGTAAGGAAAGAAGATAGGGGTTGATTAGGAATGGTAACTGCTTGAGTCCGATCGGAAAGGAAAGATTTAAACTATTGGACAGAGCTGTTGGAAAAGGATAGTGATTTTAATTTGGCAAAAAGGATAGAATGGTCCAGAGAATCAAAACCTTTAGAGAAGTCAAGGAGTATTAATACAGTTATTTTTTTTCGGTCCGTAGGGGTATGTAAGTCAGTGGTGATTTTGACTAGCGCGGATTGTGTGAAGAAACTGGGACGGAAGCCAAATTGGAGAGGATCAAGTAGTTTGGACTTTTCAAGGAAGTTTGATATTTGTAATTGGACTATTCTTTGATTTCTCAAACGACTGCAATTATAATTGACAAAGGATAAGCTCTCGGGAAAATATTGAGAATTTCCCAATCTAACATTTAAGTCACCAATTGTAAGGAATTTATTATAAGAATTAACATCCAGAAAATGAGAAAGCTTAGATATCTTCTTCCCATATAATTCATCAAATATTAATAGGCTTAAAGAATACGATAGCATATTACGACCTACCTACTCGATTCATTCGAGTGATTAAACGAGTGAGTATCATCTACATCTGAATAAAAAAAAATGTGTTGAATTGATAAATTAACTAGCTGTACCAGCACGGAATTGCCGTGAAAAGAATTGCGAGTTAAATACCCTCTGAAATTTGAAGTTTTTTTGGAAAAAAGCCTTAGTCCATCCTATTAACAAAATCTTCAATGCTATATATTCTAAATACTATCGCCCAATCCATCCTCTCTAAGCTTTCCAAACCACCTTCTAGAGGTAGATGATACTCACTCGTTTAATCACTCAAATGAATCGAGTAGGTAGGTCGTAATATGCTATCGTATTCTTTAAGCCTTTTAATATTTGATGAATTATATGGGAAGAAGATATCTAAGCTTTCTCATTTTCTGGATGTTAATTCTTATAATAAATTCCTTACAATTGGTGACTTAAATGTTAGATTGGGAAATTCTCAATATTTTCTCGAGAGTTTATCCTTTGGCAATTATAATTGCAGTCGTTTGAGAAATTCTAAGGACGGAATTTTGAATGGTAAAGGTACCAAATTTCTTGAGCTATGTGACAATAATGACCTGATAATTTTTAATGGGAGATTTCCGGGTGATATGAACACTATTTGTGCTGTTTCACAAGACTGTATGTTAGCCATTGTTGATTTTAGGGTTCTTCCGCAATTCCTTATAGATCATCTTTCCATAAAAGTGTTTATTTCCTTGCAATTAAATACTTCTGAAGTAACAATACTTCCTCTATTTCCTCAGTTAATATGGCATCATAATAATATTGATACTTAGAAACTTTGTCTTGTAGCTAACTTATCAAAGTATAACATCAGTCCCTTCTGACTTTCAAGAATTGCTGGATTTGTAAATTGATACTATCAAGAGATCTTATCCCACTAGTCTCCCTCACTCATCTTTTTTTAGGAAGAAACCGTGGTTTGATGGGTCATGTTTGCACGCAAGAAAACGGTGTTTTCAGCTTTTGAGACTCTATTACAAATCTAATTCTGGTTTAGTTAAAAAAGAATATTTAGAGTCACTTCCACTTTTTGAAATGTTCATGCCTATCCAAAAAGAATGAGCTCTTTTCTTCTATGGTCTCTCAATTTAAAAATATAAAACTCTTTGTACTCTAATTCTTCAGGTTCAATTCGCGGTATGAATGGTCTGTCTGATTTTTTCCAAGTTAATAGCGGCATTCGTCAAGGTGTCTTCTTAATCTTATTATTATCTGAATCTTAATATTCAAAAGTCCAAAATTATGGTTTTCCTTCGAGTTAGGCCTTTGGCTGCCAATGAAAAGTGGTCTCTTATAGGCCAACCCATAGAGATCGTGAATATATATATATACATATCTTGGGGTTCTCCTTACTCTTCGCCTCTCATTTACTCAGCATTTAGCCGAAAGGATTTCCCACGCTAAAGTTGTTCATAACCGAGTACGATCAGACTTTCTTAATCAGAATTTGGTACCTCTTCCCTTCAAATTTCAGCTTGAAGCACCCTCGCCGGTGCTCACCTTGTGACGCTTCTCGGCAGCCCTTCTCAGTGTCGATCAGCAATATATTTTAATATTAGCGCTTGGTCGCTTCGAGATCAAATTTTGAGACAAGTTATTCCAATAGTTTATAACGTTTCCGTTTGAATTTCCGGGAAATATATTTATTTTCTTATAGTTAATTATCGGTTATTTATTTAGTTTTATCAGATAGATTTACTTACTTTCTTATATTATTATTTTTAGTATTATTGTTATTTGGAGATGAAGCCTTATTTTTCAATTTAAATAATCGTAATGCATATTTATTAATTTATTATTTTATTTTGTTATATTATTTACTATTTGAGCTGAGACCCCAGCTGACGGTTTTCCAAAGCCACTTTGTATTTTATATTTGTATTTTTTTTAAAATATATGACAAATTAAATTTTAAAAAAAAGTGGGACCTCCATTAAAAATTTCAGTTTAATAGGCATTGGTGTTTTTGAGATATAGTGATGACTATATATATGGTAACTTGCTTTTATAGATATAGAAGATTGCCCTTCCTACTATTCTGAACGGGTGTGAAATGTGGCCACTAACCACGAAGGAAGAACAACGCCTTAAGGTCTTTGAGAATAAGGCATTGCTTGGAATTTTTGGTTCGAAAAAGGATAAATCCACTGGAGACTTTCGGAGATTACACAACGCAGAATTGCGGAGCATGCACATCGTGTTAATATAATTGAGGTGATAGCATCGCGACGGTTGAGATGGTCTTGTAAAGTTTTTAGGAATAGAAATGACCAAATCACAAAAAAGTTAATAAACACTGAGCCGTCTGGTAAGCGTCCGAAGGTTAGACCGAAAAATAAGTGGAAGGGCGATCTTATGGATTTGGAATTGGATGTTAGGCGGTTGATGGATTATGTATGAATTACTTACTATTCCGAACGGAAAGACCGCTAATTACGTATTAACACTATTATCTCTACCTTTTTATTTACCCCCAACAACTATTCCTATTTAAAATAATATCGAGTTTTGTAAACAACGATCGGGTTCGCTAAGCCTTTTATTATTATTATTATTTTATTAAAAATTGGAAGAGGGATTTTTTCTTTTATAATTTTATTCATAAATAAATGCTAATTAAAGCTTTAAATATTTAAGGTATTACATTGTATATGTTGTTATTATGAATAAATCATGCGATTGTGATCCGATTCTTCGAAAAATTATTGACGTTTATATGCTTCATTGTTGCCAATAACTCTTTACTATAATTTATCCAAGTATTTAACAGCTTAATCCAATTATAAAACAATCTGTCTCGTAAACTAATCATATCCTTCAAGGGAGATAATTGATTTACTTTATTTTTTTATTCAACCGAAAAAGGAAAAAATCGTCACATCACATGAACTAAACGTACTTCACAAAAATGCATTATGACTCGCAAAAAGTTTAGTTTTTATCAGCACAAGACAATGATGTAACCAGAGCTGGATTAATAATATAGGCAATGTGGAAAACTGCCTATGGTCTCCGAGCCTCGTAGATGTCTCGTGGCTATAGTAAAAATAATTTAAAGTAGTTTTAATTTGCTTTACAAAGATATTAATTTTATTTTTAAAGGAAAAGTAATTAAATAAATTAGCTTATATGTTAGATACTTATTTCATCTCTAAAATAAAACTCAATTGCATTGACGGACACAGAAAACTGTCCCGACGCTATACCTCCCTCAGCATTGTTTTTAGGGATGGATTAAGAGGCAAGCGGTCTGAGCGGCAGCGTAGTACTCCACATAGCAAAGGCACCGTCCTAAAATGTCATAAGTTAAAGATTTTGGAACTGAACGAAAAGGTTCATAAAGACTCACCATAAAATTATCGAACTGATCTAAAAACAAAATGTTATA
Source organism: Rhaphigaster nebulosa (assembly GCA_948150685.1). Taxonomy (NCBI): domain Eukaryota; kingdom Metazoa; phylum Arthropoda; class Insecta; order Hemiptera; family Pentatomidae; genus Rhaphigaster; species Rhaphigaster nebulosa. The sequence goes on from OX411306.1 coordinate 134,321,232, forward strand.
TCGATGGCCTCGAAGTTGAAATTCTTTTTGGGGGTTGGGAAGGAAGTCTCGGAATGCTAACCGCTTAGTAGGGGCGGATTAAGCGGTCTGCGGTCTAAGCAGCCACCTTAAGGCCCACACTTGTCTCGATCCGCTCCTGAATGTGTCAATAAAATTTCAGAACGCATTCGAAATTAACTCAATGCACTTTCATTATTTAAGGTAGACTTTCGCTGGTACTGCCCGCGGTTGCGGCTGACAGAGATTGCTGTAAGTTAACTACTGCTTTGGCTGTAGGATTCAGCCTCGCTCAATACGTTGAATCATAGACAATGTAACGTGGACGCTCAAGCAAAACTCACCAAGTCCAAAGTTGAAAAATTTACATTTCATAGTCACAGTTCCTATCTTCACTTAGTAAACCGTATATTTTTCATCAGAAAAATATTACTAAGTCATTCAATGCCTTTATGGCTGTAATTTCATAAGAAAAATTCATTTGGTCCATGTATATTGTTTTTTCACCAAGTAGAAATCATTTGTCATAAAAATTCACTAACGGAATTAGTGCCTTTTTTCGAACGCCCACGATATTTTTGCATTACACTTTTATTCGTTTATTTTTCATTTTGTTAAGTGATTGCGATCGTCATTTGTGTTAAGTTTCTTGAAATTATCATATTTTATCAAATTAATAAAATAGTGTGAAACTTTTATAGATTTTCTAGAAAAACCATTCGAACAAATGTAAAACAGCGAAGAAATACAGAACCGTCCCTAGCTTTTGCTAGATCCTTGAAATTGTGGGTCCCTTTTTAAAAATAAACTAAGCACTTATTGATAAAAAAAAAATATATCTAATGTGTGCAACACATGACTTCCTTGTAAGACTATTAAATTATAAATCCGTGGCTCAAAAAGTGATACTGATTTGGTTACCAGTTTCCGAAGATTGCAGTAAAAAACGACACTCGGCGTCCCGACATCCATCTATTGACACACACACACAAACACACATTCTTGTTACTGGAGGTCTCATTCCGTTTTTATAAGTCGTTTTCATTCAGTAGGTAACAAGTTTCCAAGAGATTTCTTCATGTTCCATGACAACATTAAAACTGTCAATATCACTAGATAAAGCATTGGAAATCGACAATTTCGACTAATATCTTTTTCTCCTGCAGCAGACTTGTTCATCTCGCCACCAGTATTTTATACTCAATTTTGACACTTGAAACAAGTAATAAAAATGTTTAAATGGATTGGAAAACAAATCGCGTTTGTAACCTTTATTACCGAAACATATGATTTTTAATTTAAATATATTTTTTGATGTAAGCTTATTATGACCTTCAAGTAAAGTACCCTTTTCGGCTCACCAATTTTAACCAAAATATAGTAAATAGATTTATATCGATATAAAAGCCATATTTACCAAATTTGAGATATTTTACATTATATTTTAATATAATTTTTGATGAAAGTCTAATATGACCTTCAAGTAAAGTACCGCTTCCGGTTTTCCAATTTGGACCAAAATCTAGTATGTTATTTATATTAATATATAGGTCTTGTATATCAAATTTGAAAAGTTTTTCATTATATTTAAATATAATTTTTGATGAAAATCCATAATGACCTTAAAGTGAAGTACCACTTCCGGTAATCATGCAATGGCCAAAAAGGGAGATTCACAACTAGATTATACAGTAATCCTAGATACAAAATTTTAACTTCCTACGTCTAACCGTTTGACGAACGAACGTACGTACAGACGCCACGACGAAACTAGTCAAAATGGATTTCGGGATGGTCAAAATGGATATTTCCGTTGAAAACTGAAAACCGAAAATTTTCGCGATTACAATACTTCTATTACTGCGTACAAGGAAGTAATAAAAAACTTTTCAAAGAAATATTTAAATAAAATTTGGAAATTATGAAAAACAAAAAGAAAATTATTCATTCAAGATTGTATTTTTGTAAAAAAAAAAAAAAAAAATGGAATTGCGTTCTAGCTAATTTTGCATAGTATTTTCCTGTTTTGGCCAATGTCTGAGATCCAAATAGGATTACTGGATATGATAGGCCCCAATGCCATTGCTTTAAGCCAAGAAGAATTTGACTTTAAACATTTTTTTTTTCATGCACCGGTATTTTTTCCATCCATAAGTAAGTCCTTCTATGTAATTCATCATTTCTATTTTTAAATTATATGGACTGGTCCTTATTTGGTTTTTAATTTTGACTTCTCCTTTCAATGAATTTTATCATTATCTTTATTTTTCAGTGTTAAAATAGAGGCCCACAGATTCATATTAAACAAGGAGATCTTTGGCCATTTGCTTGATTTCTAGTCCGCAAATCTCAGGTTTGATAAACAGACCTATAAGAGAAAACAAAATTTTTTGTTCCTAGGATTTTGTTACTGATTTTAGCAATATTTGGGGCGCTAAATCATCTATCAGCTCTACTTTTTGAGATATGTATGAAAAAAAAAGTAAAACAGCTTGCTTGACTCAAGCCACTTCCTTCCTGCTTGACCCATTTCGTTACTGTGGGTGTTTTGCTACATATGCGGAGAATACAGATTAAAATATAACACAAAGATTGTTAGTGACCTTGTAAAGAGAACTTAATCATGGATACTTTGGTGTTAAGCTCGGTGATCAGAATAAATCCTGGGCACCGCACCAGGTTTGCAAAACACGTACAGAGTATTTACGCCGATGGACTACCGGGAAAAGAAAAAGTTTGAAATTCGGCGTACCGATGGCTTACAGAGAACCCAAGAACCACATCGATGACTGCTGTTTCTGACCATCAAATATTACTGTAATCAATTGAAACTAACGTAGCAAGTGGACTTACTCTGATTTAGTCGTTGCAAGACGCCCGATCCCTTACTCAGAGGACGTGTCTTATCCCTATAGTCACCCTTCTAACTAATGAAGGTGACAGTGATTATGAGGTGTCAACTTTTCAACCAGGATGAGTTAAATGGCCTCGTCAGAGATCTTAACCTGTCTAAAGATGCTTCTGAATTAATGACTTCCAGGTTGAACGACAAAAATTTACTGGAACAAGGGTCCAAAATTACTTTTTTCCTTACAAGAGAAAAGGGTCTGCTACCATTTTTCTCTCAAGGAGAAAATCTTGTATTTTGTCACGATATTAGAGGACTTCGGGAAAAAAAAGAGTCTTCCTGAATATTTTCCAGATGATTGGCGCCTATTTATTGATAGTTCAAACCGAAGCTTGAAATGTATTTCCTGTGCATGATGGAAACAAATATTGTTCAATGCCAATTGCTCAATCAACGACAGTGAAAGAAACATGTGAAAATAATGTGATTAACGAACTCTTATTTGAACGAAGTAAAATCATCTTTTCTCCAATGCATGTCAAACTGGACCTTATGAAGCAGTTTGTAGAGGGTCTTGATGAGGACGGATCATGCTTTGCATTTATAGGGAAAAAATGCCTCACTTGAGCAAGGAAGAAATTAAAATTAGAATTGATAAGAATTTTGTTGTGGCGAAAAACCAATTTTGTAAAAACCGTAATAGTAAAAACCGAGATTATCGAATCGAATAGCATAAGTTATAAGATTAAGTATGAAAATTGGATAAAATATGAATATGCTTGCTTTGGAATATATAGTTACAATAGAAATGATAAAACTAACGTTATATGTCACAGTTTTCTCTTTTCTATGAGCCAGAGTTTAGCAGTAATTAATTACATTTGTAATTAGATGGGAAAAATTTGACTGCTTATATGTAATTAGACTTATATGTAAATATGAGCTTGCAAACGCAATGATATTTGACAAAAAATTACATCAAAAGTAATTACAACTTCCAATTACGATTACAATAATTGGAGTGTTGAGAGCCATTACCTATTTCAATTAAAGTAATTTTAATTGTTAGTTACCATTACTTTTTATGTAATTGAAAAAAGTAATTCCGGCATTCTAACTACAAATTACTGGTAATTGTAATTGTAATATATCTAAAATAATTACTCTAGTGTTTAAGTACTTGCTCGTGATTTCATGATTATATTCTTACTATATTTTAAATTTAATTATCTGATGTGGTTAAAAAAAATATATATGAAAATGAATAACTCTTGTGAAATTGACATAAAAGTGGTAGAGTAGAAGGGAAGTCGTCTGAGTGGATACACAATATATTTAATTATTAACACTTTGGAATATCTGATTGATTTGAAAAATAAGTACGCCTACATTATTATTAATAGTATGAGAAAGAGTAAAAACCGAGATTCAATAAAATAAAATGCAGAATGCAATTAATTTATTAATTTTTGTATGTTTTGCCTAGTTTATTATTTTAGTTCTATGACATATATATATATATATATATATATATATATATATATATATATATATATATATATATATATTTAAAGCAGAGTTAAGAGCTGTTATAGTTTTAAACCTGGCATATTTTGCAGAGTTCAGAATGAGACTAGAATTCGAAATTGGTACACCTAGGGAGGTATAGTTTGACACGTTTTCAATTTGCAGGTTTATCACAAGTAGCATAAGTAATTTTTTTATTTTTTCCCCTTTGGCAATACAAAATTTTTGTTGTTGAGGAATTGATTCCTAAGTCATTTATTTTACAGTAAATTATTAATGCTTTTAGTATACACTTAACGTCAATATAAGAATAGGGAATCTGCATGATATTTGAAAACACCTTTAATAAATGATTTTCGTCTCAAAAGTTACGTAAAACATCAAATCATTCATAAAAGCGTCCTTACTTAATATTTAAAAATATATATTTCCTTTTGGCTATTCATTTTTGGGGGATTTATGTAACGTCACTTTTCATGTCAACAAAGCTATTTAAACGACTTTGTATTGGTTCTAGAGAAACTTGCTAAATTTGAACTAATTCTGTGATTAGCAAAACCATGGAACAAGAGCAAAAACGTTCGTATAAGTATTGTCTTGTGTCTGCGTGCAAGAATACAAAGGAAAATTGTATAAAACCATAAGAAGAGATAAAGTATCAGTAATAACTAATTTCTCTTGTATAGAAGATCATTTTAAAGTCATTATAATGTATACGTCGTTTCCTTTGCAATCGAATTTACAATTTAGTTGATTTATATTTTAAAAAATATGATAACCTCAAAATGTTTTGATTGGATATTAGATATTTTTTTTATTTATGGATTATTTGTATGCATATCAATGTTTTTAAGTGGATATAAATAGTACTTTTTCTTTATTTTGGTTAGAAGAGGTTACAGAAAATTTAATGCAATACAAAATAATGAGTCGCATTACGATTCCGTTGAGATCTATACCAAAAATATTAGATACTAGTATACCCGAGCGAGAACTCTCGCATTAGATATCAATCCTAATACATTAGAAGTATAAGCGATATTAGGGAAACATATTTATTCGTGTAAACAATACAATACTACCAACAAGTTTATTTAACACACACATTTGGTGAAGCTACATAGATTGTAATGACTATGTTGGAGTTACAGTTCATACTTAATAAATAATTAGCTTACCCCACTGGAAAATCTCTTCAATTTAGCCATTAGGCAATTAGATTCAGCTATAACATTTTCAATGTGTAGTATTCATATTTAACAGTGCCCTTTAGGGTTGGACATGGTAAACAATATATAATTTCCCACTCATTAAAAGTTTTTGTAAACAGACTCAAATTGATATAAAGTTGCCATGACAACGACATGTACGCAAGATGGTATAGGGCCCGTGCGGTCCTATATCGTGCGTTATCTCAAAAACGGTAAGTTTTTAAGATTTAAAACGCTGGACCAATACGCTCCGTGGGAGCGTATATGATCTTGATGCCCGCGTCAAAATCTTTAAAACCCAACTTATCCCGTCTCGGTCCGTCGACTCTCAATCGTCAAAGTTTTGAAACCTTCCAGTTTTTTCATCACTTTTATTTAAGCCCTTGTAAGATTTTAAGGAACAAAATCAGGATTCGTCACTTCTCCGTGAAATTCTATTTCTTTTGATACCTCAAATGTCAAAATCCATCGCTCCTGAGAGCCGGAAAAGGGATCTATACTACCGTAATAATATATAGTAGTGATAGTGATAGTGATAATCATTCTAGCTTTATTAAATTCTAACAACTAAAACATATGTTCCGATTTACTCGTTAAAATAATTCATATTCGTATACTTGACTGCATTTATTGACAAAATTATTTTTTCTGCATTTATAGGTTACGTTCAGTTTTCCAAATTAATGTGGAAAATCATATATTAAAAGAGCTTCAAAACTGAATCAATCATCACAAAATTATATTGTAGCTTTTACTCCTTTAAATTCACTAGATATAAAATCTGGATTTGAAGAAATAAAAAAATAACGATATCATAATCCCGTCTATTCTCGGAAGATTTTCGACTGGGCTTTAACAAATCCTCTTTTAGTCATTTTAAATAATGATTTTACACAATACTTGAAAGAATCCGTATTATAATTCAATCTATAGTGGATCATACAAAGTAGCTATGCTGACATGAAATTTGACGTCACACTGCGGTCGAACCAATAGCATTGCGTATAGATATTATAAATTTCGCGCTTATTTTATGCATTATTGTTTAATTAAAACTTTTTAATTAGCAAAAATTTGGAATGGAAAAAATATTTAGGCTTTATTTAATAGCAGTAAAGATTAAGAAATATATACATATTTGAATGACATATATTTTTCAGCCATATACTCTATTACCCATTAAAACTAAATCGTCGGCAAATAGAAGTGCAATGACATCACAGGTGGGCGTGATTTGAATACCTTCTAAGCCTTGGGATCTTAAACATGTTCCATGTCGCTAAGGATGAGACTAGAGAGTAACGGGCTTGTTACCACCTCCTGAAGAAGATCGCAGGTGACGTCAATAATCTCGAAGTAATTATTGAAGTCACATTTAACTTTCATTTCCATACTGCCTTATAGGTTCTTGGATAAACGGATCATTTTATTTTATTTAATATTCACACCCAATAGCTATGCCACAAGAAAAAAGTATTTTTTTGTTCCCCTATGTTACAATACAACTTGGCGTATCATTGATATTTTGAAAATAAAGATATATCACTTATATAATAGACAAACTAATGGAACAAATTGTACAATAATGCAGTAATAGCTTATTATGGCACAATGAATGGGCTATACATTAGTTAATTATGCATTCCTAAATTATGATTCATGTTGGTTGATTACTAACTTACATATACCCAAAAACGCATACCAAAGTTAATCATATAAGCATTAATGCATTAATAAACTTATTTGTTAATTTATTATTGAAGTCACTGGTGCTTACCAGAGTTTTTCTCATAAGGCGGTGCAGGAATTAGCAGGTGGAGTACCCCAAGATTTCCTCCTGCAAGAATATATGTTGAAACACCCGTAAAAGAAAGAAGGCTCATCATGTCGGCAAGGAAATCTCTAGGTGAGAATTGGAATGGACCACAGCCAATGGAAAACATTTTCCGGAATGATAAAACAGAAGAGTAAAACCGACGGTGGGTTACAATCCCGAAGGGTCTACCCTGAGGAAGTACTTTTCCACCGTCCGATCATGTTTAGAATCGAAGTGGGTTCTCCCGGGCTACTGGCTCTCATAATTCCTCACGAGGCATGGAGACTTTCGAGCTAAGCTTCATGGCCGTGGGACATCGAACCTCTACCATTTAGCTATAACGTCCTGGTGACTGATTAGCACATCATTATGAATTACATCGCTTTTGCAACACTAAGGATCGAATTGCTAAGGGAAACCGGACTCTACATCATCACAGCGAATGACTTCCCTCAGTTAATCACCAGAAAGAAAATATCGTAAAATTGGGCTACTTTGTGTCAGTTGGAGGAACTTTGTAACAATACCTTTTTCGTATTTTTGAGTTTCCCACCTAGAATTAACAACAGAAATGATACATTGGAGGTAGGATATTGATGCCCAAAGGTTCAGATTTTCTATTTTGATTGGAGGGAGGGCGAGGAGCAGCGATCTCCTCCCCCCCCTCCTCCTTTGATCCCTCTAAATCACAGTAGTGAACTGGAACCGCTAATTAGTTATTACCTACTATATAAACATGTAAAAGTTTGATAGGGCCACACTGCTCTGCTTCTTTGTTCGCTGATATAACTGAGTGACACGGCACCCACTCAACACTTACATTATTATGTTGCACAAGATTGTTTATTTCTGTATTCTGTTTATTTTGTAGTCCCAAATATCTCATGATAAGTACTTAGTTATTTAATGCCCTTATTGCCTTCTGACTGCAGCATGATGGCACAACAACTGATAGCAAGTATTTCAGATTGAAACACCGATTTGTATTTGGTTTGTGGAATTGATATCCCGTCTGTGTGCTTTGTCTTTTCTCCAGATGCCTGCTCCTGTAATCTGAGAGAGAAAGCCATTAGTGTAGCAGTTAACACCATTATTTGGTCTGTACCGCTTAGTTTTGTAGACTTTGACACTATGTTTTGTATCAATATACTCACGGATTTGTACAATATATCAGAATACATGACAATTATTCTATTCTCCTCAAACCGCTGAAATAATTTTCAATATCTTTTCTGGGTCAGAACTATGAAAATTGCATTCTGTTTTGCAAGCCTATACATATATCAACATATATCTTGCGGGAGGAAATCTTGGGGTATCTCTCTCCTAATTCCTGCACCGCCTTATGAGAAACAGTCTGTTAAGCACTAGTGACTTCAATAATAAATTAACAAATAAGTTTATTAATGCATTAGTGCTTATATAATTAACTTTTGTTTGTGTTTAATGCGTTTTTTTTAATAACTGCAATGAATACGAATATTACAATTGAATGCAAATCAGTTAAGTTGTACAAATAGCGCTAGAGTAAGCTCGTCCGGCGACGTTTGGGTAAGATCGGAAGTACCAGTGATAATGCGCCCCTCTTATAAAGTTGTACCAAGATTTGTCTTCGGTACCTCGAAATGGACTCATGTGTCTGTCCCACCTTTATGGCGAGTTGAAGTGGCTCTTACCCTCCAACCATAGACAATATTTCCTCGGATCTTTCCTATAACAAACTATCACCACCCTGCACCCTTCCTACGCACAGGAAACAAGATCGTGCCTTTCTGACCTCTGTACCCTTTAAGGCACCTCATCCCAAAATAAAATTCATCTTCTATTCTATTCTATTCTATATAAGTTAGTAATCCACCAACATGAATCATAATTTAGGGATGTATAATTAACTAATGTATAGCTCATTCATTGTGCCATAATAAGCTATCACCGCATTATTGTACAATTTGTACCATTAGTTTGTCTACTATGTAAATGATATATCTTTATTTTCAAAATATTAATAATACACCAAGTTGTATCATCATTTAAGGATTATTACTTTTTAGGGCCAATTAATCACTTATAATGGTTATAAAGCATAACCATCTTAATCTTATAATCTTATAAAGTGCATACAGAGGATTCTTCCTCTTGTTATATAATGTTATATAATAATGTTATAAGCCAGGATCAGTTTTATTAATTATAGGTCTCAGATTTAGACTGAAACGTTGGGTTCTCTGGAGTCCAGGTTACGATTTAGTTAAGTTTCTTAAGTTTTTCTTGTAATTAGAGTTAAATAAACAGTCCTCTAATTGGTCCCTCTTATGATCTTGATGTGTTCATTTTAGCTAATGAATTTCCATCTGCTATAATTCTTTTTTCAAATCATTCATGGTATAAGTAGTTTTCCAATACAGCAAATTTTAACTTTATGTATTGAGATTCCAATCCCAAGACTGAAATCACACTGGAATGTGACATCTTCGATGCAGGTATAGGGTGCATCCTTCTTTCAGGAACAAGAGTTTTAGTGTTATTTTAAACAATGTTTGATGGAAACAGAATTATATGTACAAATTTATTAAAACAAACAAATAATAAAATTATGTTTAATGAGAATTAAGAGTGGCTGCTTATCAAACATTAAATCTAATTGTTATTATCTAACCAAGATCATTATCCTTAGGCAGGATGTTTATGATATTTGGGTGATTCTCCCAAAACTGAGCATTTTGAATGTTGGAATTTCATTACATAAAATATTAATAATTCGGCAGTTTTTTCACCAAAATTGTTTCTTGGCATAAAATCTTCAAATAAACTACAACAGATATACTTTTGTCATTGGAACTATTATTTTTGCTTGATATTTAGGATTTCCTCCTAAAAAAAATCCTTAAATAGTAGATTTTAGGCCACTTGGTCAGTCTAAAAGTTGTTTACCAGTTAAAATGCTTTTAAAATAAGTAAGCTCCCTCCTAAGCCTGGGATCTCCAATTATCAGGGGGCTACAGAGGAGGTATGGTCCTGGGCTTTAGTAGAAAATCCCATTTATTTTTTTGTCAGATATCTTATTTTTTGCCAACTGTTAAAATAATAATGATAAAGGAATGATGATTTTTGCTTCTTTTTTTTTAGGGAAATTTTTTTTATATAAGATTAGTTTTATATTCTATTAGTTCATCTAATAGAAAAAGGGAAAGTAATAACATATTTGAAACATACTTAAAGGATTATGTTGTTTGGCGACAAAGGAATGAGGTGAATGAACGAACACACCACAAATTACTTTCTGTAATAAGGCGCTAAGGTTACTGATTGTTAATTAAAACAACAATTTAATTATTTAATTTCTCGCATTGCTTATTTATTTTATTCCAATGTAAGAATACAAACTAAATATTAATTGAGTAGCATATATCTAACCAAAAACATAAATTTATGTTTTTGGTTGGATTTATGCTACTAACCTAGGGCCTGATTGGTGAGAACTTTCAGAATATTATTTATTTTTATCGACAATTCGAGTTTTACAAGGAATCGTAGTTCAATATTAAATATATTATTTATTAAATGTTGCATTAGGTTGTATCAGCTGTAATGTTAATTTTTTGGGTCAATATTAATAAAATAGGAATCGATGTTATCTAATTGTATTCATTAATCAAAATATGATCATTGACATGAGAAAATTTCCTATGTGCTATAAACTTACCTTTTAGTATACTCAAAAAACAGTTAAATCTATTGATAATTTTCAGGTTTTACAATATTTATGTCATTGTTTTAGTTTTCTAAGTAGTAAATATGTTTTAGTTCATTCTCATAGTCTTATTTCAAATTAATTTAGTCACTAGCAAATTAAATAGCATGAAATGAAGAAAAATTTATTCTAAATTTGTTCACAAAGTTATTTTGAATGCACATAGGATATTTTTTTTTTTTTACTTCAATAGCTAACCTAAGTTCTTTTTTCTACTTTGTTTACCACTGTCCATTTAAAATTAAAATAGAAATTTAAAAAAGGATGTAGGAAGAATTATCAATCAAAAAATTTTTAAATAAAAAAATGCAATGTAAAAATTCCTGGGCTTTAGTAGAAAATCCCATTTATTTTTTTGTCAGATATCTTATTTTTTGCCAACTGTTAAAATAATAATGATAAAGGAATGATGATTTTTGCTTCTTTTTTTTTAGGGAAATTTTTTTTATATAAGATTAGTTTTATATTCTATTAGTTCATCTAATAGAAAAAGGGAAAGTAATAACATATTTGAAACATACTTAAAGGATTATGTTGTTTGGCGACAAAGGAATGAGGTGAATGAACGAACACACCACAAATTACTTTCTGTAATAAGGCGCTAAGGTTACTGATTGTTAATTAAAACAACAATTTAATTATTTAATTTCTCGCATTGCTTATTTATTTTATTCCAATGAAAGAATACAAACTAAATATTAATTGAGTAGCATATATCTAACCAAAAACATAAATTTATGTTTTTGGTTGGATTTATGCTACTAACCTAGGGCCTGATTGGTGAGAACTTTCAGAATATTATTTATTTTTATCGACAATTCGAGTTTTACAAGGAATCGTAGTTCAATATTAAATATATTATTTATTAAATGTTGCATTAGGTTGTATCAGCTGTAATGTATTTTTTTGGGTCAATATTAATAAAATAGGAATCGATGTTATCTAATTGTATTCATTAATCAAAATATGATCATTGACATGAGAAAATTTCCTATGTGCTATAAACTTACCTTTTAGTATACTCAAAAAACAGTTAAATCTATTGATAATTTTCAGGTTTTACAATATTTATGTCATTGTTTTAGTTTTCTAAGTAGTAAATATGTTTTAGTTCATTCTCATAGTCTTATTTCAAATTAATTTAGTCACTAGCAAATTAAATAGCATGAAATGAAGAAAAATTTATTCTAAATTTGTTCACAAAGTTATTTTGAATGCACATAGGATATTTTTTTTTTTTACTTCAATAGCTAACCTAAGTTCTTTTTTCTACTTTGTTTACCACTGTCCATTTAAAATTAAAATAGAAATTTAAAAAAGGATGTAGGAAGAATTATCAATCAAAAAATTTTTAAATAAAAAAATGCAATGTAAAAATTCCTGGGCTTTAGTAGAAAATCCCATTTATTTTTTTGTCAGATATCTTATTTTTTGCCAACTGTTAAAATAATAATGATAGAGGAATGATGATTTTTGCTTCTTTTTTTTTAGGGAAATTTTTTTATATAAGATTAGTTTTATATTCTATTAGTTCATCTAATAGAAAAAGGGAAAGTAATAACATATTTGAAACATACTTAAAGGATTATGTTGTTTGGCGACAAAGGAATGAGGTCAATGAACTAACACACCACAAATTACTTTCTGTAATAAGGCGCTAAGGTTACTGATTGTTAATTAAAACAACAATTTAATTATTTAATTTCTCGCATTGCTTATTTATTTTATTCCAATGAAAGAATACAAACTAAATATTAATTGAGTAGCATATATCTAACCAAAAACATAAATTTATGTTTTTGGTTGGATTTATGCTACTAACCTAGGGCCTGATTGGTGAGAACATTCAGAATATTATTTATTTTTATCGACAATTCGAGTTTTACAAGGAATTGTAGTTCAATTTGAGATCAGTGGTTATAAATTTTTTGAAAAAGAATCAGGAACCTTATACAAACTTCTCTAAGATTATCTGTTAATTTTGTTTTAAGGATATGTTTTGTTAATTTAGCACAAAAGAAAAAGCAATGACTCCTTCATATGAGATATCATTAACAAGAGAAAACAATTTGAGCAAATGAAATAGAGCAGATGCAAACCTTAAAACAAATAATTAATTATAAAGTAAGAGGATAATTAGATAGACACAATAGCCATTATTTTCTTTATGAGATAAAATATTTATTTCATGCCAAGTTCAAACATCATTTTACAGTCTTTTGATTATCTTTATACATTAATTTATTCTGTTTGTACTATATTTTCCTATTAATTAATAATATTTTACATTGATCAAGAGTTAAATTAACTTACACTATTTCCTTAATATTACTTGAACAAATAGGCAACTGAATTAATACTTAGATATAATATTGAATATATCTTGATATACTAGCTCTCTTGCATGGATACCGACCACATAGTCCATGTGATTAAATCTAGGCGAAGAAACAACAAATGTTCCAATTAGTTTTGGCAATTTTTTAGCTAACTTGTCTATTACCTAAAACAATTAAATATACAAAATAAAGTTAATAATATTTAATTAAATATATTATTTATTAAATGTTGCATTAGGTTGTATCAGCTGTAATGTTAATTTTTTGGGTCAATGTTAATAAAATAGGAATCGATGTTATCTAATTGTATTCATTAATCAAAATATGATCATTGACATGAGAAAATTTCCTATGTGCTATAAACTTACCTTTCAGTATACTCAAAAAACAGTTAAATCTATTGATAATTTTCAGGTTTTACAATATTTATGTCATTGTTTTAGTTTTCTAAGTAGTAAATATGTTTTAGTTCATTCTCATAGTCTTATTTCAAATTAATTTAGTCACTAGCAAATTAAATAGCATGAAATGAAGAAAAATTTATTCTAAATTTGTTCACAAAGTTATTTTGAATGCACATAGGATATTTTTTTTTTTTTACTTCAATAGCTAACCTAAGTTCTTTTTTCTACTTTGTTTACCACTGTCCCTTTAAAATTAAAATAGAAATTTAAAAAAGGATGTAGGAAGAATTATCAATCAAAAAATTTTTAAATAAAAAAATGCAATGTAAAATTTTTTAATTAAAAGAATGCCTAAAAAATCCGAAATATTTTATTTTTATAAAAATTAATAAAAAGATTACAAGATAAAACATTGTTGTGAAATTACTTTTAATTGAAAACAAAAAAATAAATTCTTCACAGCTAAATTCCAAAAATGTTTGTAGAGTTGGGAATTTCATAAACAAGTTTTTACTCGTTTGGCCCAAATTTTAAAGTTTTTAATTATTGCTTCAATCTTATCTTCCACTCTGAAGATATCCATATATCTTTTTAGACTCGAATTTAGCTCATATTAATGCCCCCAAAACATCTGTTAAGTTAGCTGCCTTGCAAAGCCAATAAAAATCGTTGAGGGGATTTGAAATGCTTGGTTTTAAAGAAATACCCAAACTTCGTCTCAGAGTTCGAAAAATCTCTCCTCTGTAAGGCCATCAGCATGCAGTAAGAGCTAATGAATATGATCACTCTGTATGCCCTTGTATTAGGCTTCAAAAAGATCCGATTGTAGGGAACATAATTTATTATTTTAGCAACTTCATCAAAAGTATTTTTAAACTTTACAGGCATATTTTTGCTGCCTGAGCCTCCTTATTATTATAACAATGAGTCCACTTTGTATATAGTGCAACAGAATTAAAGTTGCCTAATAATCCCATTTTATTGTCAGATATGGTCCAGCATCAACTCTTGTAATTTCAACGCATTTGTTGGGACAATGGGACTTGATCAGTTGATATTTTCTCGTGACAATGACAATTTGTTGCTTGGCTTCAATAAAATTCTTCCAATTAATTCGATTCCTTGTTCATAAAAATTTGGAGTCTGCAAGGAAATAAATTCCATTATTTATTGGGTTCCCCCATGTTGGCAGTTAATCTACTGAAGAAAGGTGGTCCAGCATCAACTCTATATCTTATAACTTTTTGAAATTTAGATTTTTAAGATATGACTACTATTTATTTTTTTAAATTATAAAAATAGTTATATTCTCAAACTCTAGTGAGCATTACTCCTTAGTAATGCTCACTAGAGTTTGAGATACAATACTCCTTAGTAACCTACGTATATATAACCTACGTACTAAGTGAGGTAAGGACCTAACCCTTGAAAAAAATCATAGGAATCAAACTCCTATAACTTTGGTTCTTAACCAGCTACAGTCTTTGGTGTTACCATATCTAAAATTGTTTTCAAATGAGACTAGATGGCATTCAGTTTAATATAAGTTATAATATAATTTATCATATTTTAAGGCATTCTTTAATAAAAGCATAAACAATTTAATATACCTATGGTTGAGAAGTGGTACTTCCTAACTGTGCATGCACTAAAATAATCTTACTCTGTGAAATCATTATATTATTTATTACAGTACAAGATTATTGAAAAACATTATTGTATTTTGATATACTCCTTAGAGTCATGAAAAATACACAAAAATTTGGACGATTTTTAGATAAATTTTGTTTTAAAACTTTTTTGTCTCTACTGTAAATCAGTAATTTTGCAGATAAAAGGTATCACTTCTTAGCCATAGAAATGTTATTAATTTTATTATTAAAAATAAAACTTCCAGAAATTTTCCTAAATTATTGCTTTGTTTTATTATATTATTAAGGACATTGGAATACCTTAGGGTCTACAAATGAATCCTGTAAACTGTAGTGAATGGAAACAGGTGATGTGACCTTCGTTAAATTATATTCAGGAGGAATAATGTCACCATACCTCTTCATATTTTCTTCACTTTCATAATCGTAATATCTTAAAGAATCTGCAATCGTTTTCAACTTTAATTAATCAATATATATTTATAAATGTTCATAAATTTACGAGTTCCTTTCAATAATATTAATAATTAGGAGTGTGATGGTATACAGATGGAACAGTGATTTTACTTGAGTATAGGCCTGTCACTGTTCCACAAATCAACAAGGATTTGGTAGAATTGATATACTGGATTGGTAAGAATGTAGCTAGATTGATAAGAGCAGAACTGTACCAATAGTCTTAGAACAATTTGGGCCTGGCTCAGTCCTGCTTCGGCAGCTTCAAAGGCACATGAGTTCAATAGGATGGACTAGGATTAGTGTTCATTAATTTGAAACAGATGGAGAAAAATAATGCATGTTTCAATTATTTAATACTCATCGGCGTAGGTAATTGGCGGCCCCATTGCCCGGTCACTAATACCGCAATCAGTCACTGGTCCTCCAGATTGGGGGAACACCCACTCTGGCACCAGACACAGGACTGCCTTTCCTGCATAGCAACCCCGGTTGGGGAAGCGAGACGATTCTTCTCCACTTGACTCTTAGTGCCAGGTGAGGTGTGAGCATGTCCGGATTAGCAACCGGAGGAGCACAGCTTACTACCGCATCCAATTACAGAATATAAACGACAGCTGCCACCTAAGTGACTGTCCGTCGACGGTCCAGCCCTCCTGAGAAGGTTGTGCTAGAGGATACAGAGGGAAAACGAGGAATAGCATACCTGGCCGCTGGGATAGCACAGGAGCCTGCTCACCTTAACATGGAAGGAGTGGCTGCTCTATCAGCCCATTATAAAAGTGCAGATGTTGCAGTAATGCCAGCTGGTGACTGGATGGGACCCTGCTGCACGGACCAGAGTTACTCTCCCAAGACCAATGGACTTCTCTCACGGGAGTTTACCTGTTCCAGCCAAGTGGGGAAGGTGGTGAAGATGGCTGTACATCTGCAATAGCACCACACAATAAACAATACAGATCACCCTTCATGTTTAAACTATGGAGGAAACAAAAGAATATATGCAGCCAAATGGGCTAGCTATACCAATGGAGGATGAGCGGTTTTCCCAGACTGCACCCAGTTGTGAAGTAACACCCGCTGGGTAGCCAGAGCAGGTTGCTGTGCCTACATAGGCTAGGGTGGTGCGATCCTATCAGCTCCCCTCTAGCTTTCCGAGCATAAGCGAGAGCTCTGACGAAGAGCTCTTCCGCTCTCGGTCGACACAACCAATCGACATGGAATGGCTAAATCAGCCATCTACTAGCGGCAGAGCATCTAGAGTGGAGGGAGAGAAGCTTAAAGCCGCTACTATAGCAAGAGCCAAACTAAAAAAGAAAGCTTATAGGCAGAAGAAAAGGCAGGTCAAAGCTATCCTAAGGCAAGCCGAACAGGAGTTCATCAGAGTGAGATCTCAAAACCCCATTTCTGACCCGGCTACCCACATGTGGCCTAGCACAAGCGGGCGCCCCATGGACCGTTCCTCTCTGGCTCGGCTGGAGGTGTGCGAACTGAGGACACTCCTCAAGCCGATTCGGGAAAGAGGGAATGAGGCTAGGCCTCCGTACACCCCTCCTTCCCGATGAGGTGGGTACCACACACCAAGAGCAGGCCTGTCCTCAAACATCAAAAAAGGCTAAGGCCAATGGAGGTGTTTCCACAGACCGATACGCAAAAAGAAAATGAACTCCTAATCTGCAAAAATGAAGAAACGAGAGATTCTCAACTGGGTACCTCCTACAGACCGTAGATTTGTAGTGAGGCGGTCCGCCGAGGCTCCCTGGCCCACTAGAATTGTTATTGGGATGGGGGCCGAGATGATCAAACCCAACAGACTGGTCAGTCTCTTGGAATATCGGTATCCGGATCTGGCGGGAACGAACCAGTGGCAGTTCCTGAGAGTGGAAGGAAATCCAGGGCATCTTCAGAGTCCTGGGCAGCATGATCGCTTGGCTAGAGGCACACTGTTGTCGGATTAGCTTTGAGCTGGTGTCGCTGACCATCTGGAGTGCGTCTTCGGCACCGATTAGACCTCAGCCCTCGCAGGAGGATAATGGGAGGAACAGGCGCCAATAGGCCCCTGCTTTTCCTACTTCATTTTGGTCCATCTGCCACGACTATGGAGTTTGCTGCGATCAAGGTCAGACAAATCAATTTACAGCATAATAAGTCGGCTACGGCTGAATTGGCGAAGCTTCTTTCGGAGGTGAAATCCGCCCTCGTCTTAATACCAGAACCTTACTGTTTTAGGGGAATGATCAAAGGACTGAGGGGTATTGGCGGAAGAATCATCCGTCCACCCTCATGTGAAGCACTGAGATTGTGCATCTGGGTCTCGTAAAGAAATACATACAAGAGATACTACCTCTGCCCCAGTTAAATAAGAAGGATGTGGTGGCCATGGCCATAACAATCAAGGTTAGTACAATCAAGCTAAAAATGATAATTGCTTCCAAATATGTACTCCATAATTTAGATCTACCTTATCATTATATAGATAGTCTCTTCTGTTTTGAAAGAGAGATGGATTTATCTCTCTTAGTAGATGGAGATATTAACGCCCATCATCTTGTGTGGAGCAGCTCAGACACGAAGGAGGGAGGGGAATCCCTGCTCGAATATATAGCTTCTACAAATTTAGAGATACTAAACAGAGATGGTGAGGCTACTTTTGTCACTAGAGTCAGAAGCGAGGTTTTAGATATTACACTCGCTTCAAATCAAATTAAGAGTCTTTCTAAAGACTGGAAGATCACCTCGGACATTACTCTGTCTAATCACAGGATGATCTCATTTAAGATTAATTCTAAACTAACTCATTCCTGAAAAGAAACCCCAGAAACACTGACTGGAATCAATTTAGGGAAAGACTGGATAGATACCCATACCATTCCATGGGCAGACTTCCAACCAAAGTTCAGATTGACAAAGAAACTATCCTCTTAGAGAGAATAGTACAAGACGCATATGAGGAGGCATAGGCAGAACCTAGGAAAAAATTAGTTGGTGGTCCAGAAACTGAGAGCAGTTACATGCAGTGCATGTAGGGACATTCCCTATTAGGAAAAATAGAAAAGGCCTTGGTATATAAAGAATCCGTCTTATGGCTCCTTTTCGATGTCGAAGGAGCATTTCACAGGACCAGGCCTGAGGCAGTTTGCAAAGCGATAAAAGAAATATATGTCCCAGCTACGATAGTCAGAAGATTCGGATTTGTGTTAAAGAACAGAATAATAGTTTCTATGAACCTATGAAGGCACAGACCTTCATAGGTTGCCCTCAAGGGAGTTGCATCTCCCCGCTGCTCTGGTGCCTTGCAATGGAAAAGTTATTAAGAAAACTTGAGAATGCTAGATTCCCTACCCAGGCGTTCGCATATGATGGAGTGATCCTCATAACAGGTAAGTTTGTTACTACCATCTTTGAGTGTATGCAGGTCGTATGTAATATTGTTCAGATTTGGTGTAATGAATGAGACTTTCGGTAAATCCAACGAAGACTGAGTTGATTCTCTTACCAAGAAATGAAAGCTGGATGCTTTTAAGGACAGGCACCTCTTTAGGCAAACAGCTCCAACTAAGTAAACAAGTTAACTGGGGCTCCCATTTGACTGAAACCAAAAGGAAAGCTATAGCATCTTTTTGGCATGTTAGATGCACTGTGGGTACCACCTGTGGTTTTAAATCTAGGGTCATGCACTAGATATACACAGCAATTATAAGGCCTAGAATTCCAAATGGAAGTATAGTGTGGTGGACAGCCCTGAATAGGGTCTCCCATATTCGAATGCTCAGCCGCATTCAAAGGATGGCATGTATGAATATTACGGGAGCGTAAAATGAACTTTCTATCCTTCAATAGTTCTATCCTGTCCTCCACTTGATAGAAACCTTACTCAATACTCTAAAATGAGCTACTCATATCCTAGTTTATCCACCTGGGATCAAGGTTCAGTAGTCACTCAAATAGACAATCTATCCTGTTTCACGGATGGATCAAGGAAAGACTCGACCAGCTTAGCAGTCTACATAGAGGATTTAGGCATTAACTTAAGTCTGCTATTGGACAAACACTCTACTGTGTTCCAAGCAGATGTCTCGTATTAGCTGTGACAGGGCTGGTATTACTATCTGTTCAGACAGCTAGTCAGTTCTACAAGCTCTGGAATCTTCCTTATTAGTAAAAAAGTGCAAGCAGGCATTGGATCTGCTCGACTGCTCGAAGATATTGAAATTAGTATGGGTTCCTGGGCATAAAGGAATCAAAGGCAACGATATGGCTGACCAGCTTGCAAGAAAAGGCGCTGAGTACTCTATCATGGGGCCAGAACCTTCGGCAGACAGGCATCTCTAAAAGGCATTAGCGAAGAAGGTCAACGACTGGACATGGAAAATAGCATGTAAGGAGTGGAGGGAATACATAGACCTCAGATAGGCTAAGTTACTAATTAAAAAGCCCTCTCCTTCCACCAAATGGCTTCTGGGTCTCAACAGAAAGGAGCTCCTACTGCTTATCAGAGTACTTACAGGTCACTGCAGGCTTAAAAGGCACTTAAAGATCTGTAGGAGATGAGACTTGCCACTCCTGTGAGTAAGCACCAGAAACAGTTCTACACTACATAGCTGACTGCAATAGATATGCGTCATTAAGATACAGACTGCTTGGATCTGACAGAATCTGAGGAAAAGAGGCTCACTCCACTGAATGGACTTCATCAGGAAAACCAGAAGGTCCGACATGGAGGGTAAATAGGCTTTCTCTATTGGTGACTACCCCTGGGGTAGGCAAAAAGAACCACTTGGTCCACTTGCCAGACTTTGTCCTCTCTCCCCAGCACATGTACTTAAAAAAAATGTTGAGAGGCTTTATTTTATTCCAAAACAATTCATTATGAATTTATTTTTCCCTATATTTAATTTTAATAAATATTAATTTTGAAGGAGATGGTACGGATGGTGGTCAAAAATAAAATAAAATAGTAGTAACTATTTATTTAATGTCGATGTTTCTACCTACCTTGTAGGTCATCAACAGGGTTAAAAATAAAGAGGAGTAAAGCGTGGTATACTAGGTTGTTACAAAGTCCTTGTGCATGAACAAAACCCTTAATCCCAACTTAATTAATCCTATAAGAAGGTTTTGATCCTATTATTTATGTCAATGTTTACTTTGATTAATCCTTGTGACTTCAGTTATGGGATCATTTACATTTTTGAAACCCAAGTGCAATGTCAGAAGAAAAAATCGTAATTCATGGTCTTTTGAGGCATTACAGGAAAAAATGTTTTAGCACAAAGGCAGCCGCTGAAGAAATTCGTGCCACAGAAGAGTCAATTTTCCATCGAAATACTACCGTTCTTTGGTTCAGATGTTTCAACAATGGGAATATGAGCACTGCCGCACAACCCAGATCAGGTCGGTTATTGATGATGACGTTCCTTTAATGTGTGACCCACATGCAACTACTCGTGATTTATTGGCTATCGTAGGGACTCAAACCTTTACTATGAATAGCTAGACAAAGTTTATGCAGTTTTAAGTGCAAAGTACCCCACTTTGGTCAACAGGAACCAAGTCATTTTGCAACATGACAATGCCCCTGCACATCGTTCTAGTTTGACCAAGCAAAAATTATCAGAACTGCAAGGAATAAACGTTTTGCCTCATCCTTTGTATAGCCCAGATATTGCACCATCAGGTTATGGCTTGTTTAGAACAATGGCTCATTTTTTAAAAGGTCGGATTTTTGATAATTATGAGGACGGAAAAATTGGATATGAAGAGTTCTTTTCCTCAAAACCAAAGGAGTGGTACTGGCATCAAATCCAATTACTGGCAGAAAGATGGGTGAAAGTAGTTGAAAACAATGGACTTTACTTTGAAGAGTAGTATTCAATAATATTTAAAATATGTAATCTGAAATAAAGCTATACTAATGCACAAGGACTTTTGTAACAACCTAGTAAAAACATATATATATAATAATAAAAAAATAAAAATAATAACAAATATTATTTATTATTAACAAATTAATTAATGTTGGTTTTATACCCCTACATTACTCCCCTGTATCTTTATTTTTAGCCCTGATGATGAAGACCTATAATGTGGGTCAAAACGTCAGCATTAATTAAATAGTTACTATTATTTTATGTTATTCTTGACCGCTAGCCGGCTATGAATACACAAAAAAAAAATGACAATTTAAACCACTAGGTGATAGAGATGGATTTTTATGAATTTTTTTTAATTAAAAATATTGGTAAAAAATCTAAACTTCAATTCAACAAGCAGCAAATAAAAGGATTTAGGTTTAACGCAATTACAATGCTTCAATCTGATCTTTCAATATGGAATCTTTTTTAAATATTCAAAAAATAATTAAGCTATTCTCTCATAGAGACCATAATCAAAATTAGCGTATTATCTTATTAACCCTACATAGGTCGCTGGCATCTGACTGACTGTAAAACGTTTTAAATTTTTATCTAATACTACGTAGTTTATGATGGAGACCAATTCTCCTCGGTACCTTTTCTCCCATCCTTTATCAATGCGATCATAACAATTCCGTCAAGGTTAGTCTATTGTGAAAAGTCATTTAGAAACAAAAGTCATAAACAACTAATTTGGAGCCTTCATGTATAAAATGTATTTCTTAACTTTTTAAGCCAAAACATCCGTCAATGCCATAATTGTGGTCATGTTTATTGATTTCATTAGATAAAAAGTAACTCTAAAACACAATAAAAAGAATAAAAGATAAAATATTGCAATGATTTTATAATTGAGTTGAATTTTTCTTTGGCTATCCTTTGCAATTTTTTGAATAACATGAACCTAGTTGCTTATTATCGTTTTTATTACTATTAATTTAAAGTTAAAGTGGCTTATCAACAAAGTTCATTAAGAGCATGAAAAGTTTATAAATTATAATTTGACAGCAGGATATTCCCAAAGTTTATTTTTTCATTTACATGCTCACACTTTTACCCCCAATTTTCAATTTATATTATATATTTATACAAGTGTTAAAAACTCCATTCTTCCATAAAACTCTATAGGCACTTCATAAAATTTTGTTTTTTTACTAAACAAGAAGAATGTGCCACAGAATCTGAAGTATACTATAGAACATTTTCATTAAACAAAATTTATAGTTCAAAAATAAAAATGTAACTTATTCTTAATCTATTTTTAATGAATTTATTAATTGTTGAATTTTGTTTTTTTCAACCAGATCTTATATATATTTGCTGTTATATATAGTCTATAGGGTTAAATTCAAATAATAAACCCAATTATTACTGTGATTATTTAACTAACATTTAGCATTGATTACCTAAAAGTGTGAATTATATTTGAAATAAATAAAGTTAAAGTTATATGCTTTACAAAGATATGTAATATATTCAAAGCAATCATGTTATTAGTTATTAATAGTGTTATTATGCTATTAATAGTGTTGGCATCTATCAGCGTCATGCGACCTATGATATTAGGATAAAGGGTAAACCTGTGTAGGGTTAAATAATATAATTTTTAACACTATGGAAAAACACAAAATTGATAGGGCATGACATTTTGAATTTAATCTAAAATATATTAGATTTTTATGTTTCAATTTTATTATCTATTTATGTTTCAATTTTATTATCTATTTATGTTTCAAACTGTCAAAAGTAATTAAGTCTGTTTAATATTTAAAAGTATTATTGGTATTAGTAACAGTAAAGATTTTTTATTAACTAATAAATTTAACAAATGAATTGTGTTCCTACAGATGCTAACAAAAATTAAAGTAATGTTAAGAAGCTGTAATGTTTAAATCTGTTAATTATAAAGGCTGGTTTACAAGAGTAAGTTTTTTGATCAAATTCACTTTGATAATAAAACTTATTCATGCAACTGGTAGGCTACACGAGTAAATAGCCCATTTGCACGAGTAATCTTTATTATTCAAAGTGAATTTGATCAAAAAACTTATACATGTAAACCAGCCTTAACAAACGGTGCTCAAATAAGTCATACAAATTATTATTATTCGAAATTGAAAATTTATGAACAATGGTGGTGATAGTAATGTTATTTATTTTTGTCTGATGTTAATTTTCAGTGAGGATGTCAGTTATAGTTTCTGATTGTTGGGGGAGTTATAATGGAATACCGAACCTTGAAGAATATAATTTCAAACATCAAACGGTCAATCATGAAGTAAAGTTTGTTGGTCCATCCACCCGAGGTTGTACTAAGAACATTGAAGGTGTTGGACAATTATTTGTGAATCTGTGGTAACACTGTCTCGACCATATGTATGTGTAACCTTATACTTTGTTATTCGGGCTATTCTCTATTATTGTTCCGTTCCGTATGTTTATATATGTAAAAGTTGTGTTCAATAAATATAGTCATAAATCCATGACCTGTTTCATCTTCTGCTCTAATCTAAAGAATTCTAGATTCAACAGGTTATGGGCCCAGTGACCGTAAGTTCGTGAATTTCGTCAAAATCTTTTTTTTTTCCATTTCGCGAATCCGCCATGTCTCAGCACTCATCGCTGCCGGTTGAACGTCTAAAGGGACGAGAAAATTTCGACACGTGGAAATTCGCAGTGCAGGCCTATCTAGAAGATTAAAAGAAGATTTGGAGCTGTGGGGGTGGATAACAACAAAAACGGATCCCGACAAGAAGAAAGACACGAAATGCCGTTCCAAGTTAATTCTATTGGTTGAACCGGTGAATTATGTTCACATTCAAAACATGACCACCGCTAAACAAGCATGGGAAAACCTATCGAAAGCTTTTCAGGACGAGTTGGACTTCTCCGTATTCTTATATCATAACTACGAAACTAGAAGACTGTAGTTCGGTAGAAGAATATGTTAACCGGATAATTACAACCGCGCATAAGTTAACGTCAGTTGGTCTCACAGTGAGTGATGAATGGGTTGGAACAATCCTTCTTGCCGGATTACTAAGCCGTTTCGAGCCCATGATTATGGGTATTGAGAGTTCGGGTTCGGCATTAACCGCTGATTCGGTTAATTGTAGGACCTTTCCATTGTAAAATTGAGCTTAGCAAATAATTGTGACAATTTGAATTCCGCTTTGTACGGTTGTAGTTCTAAAGGAGGTAATGTTCAGTGTAAGGGAAATCAGAAATACAAGAAATATGAACAAGGTAAAGCCGATAAAAAGCCCTCTAAAGGCCCCCGCTGTTTTTAGTGTAACGATTACGGACACATCGCCAAGAACTGTTCTTCACTCGGAACTGGTAAGAGTAGCGGAAACAATACAGATACGGTGCAGATACGTCGCTGTTTGCGGCATTTTCTACACGATCCTCTGATAATTCTGAATTTTTTCTGGACAGTGGTGCGTCTTGTCACCTCTATAGAAGTCCTGAAATGTTGACAAATGCGAGAAAGGCTGAAAAAATATCATATCTATCACTGCCGCTAACAATGAGAGAATGATGTCAGATACCGCCGGCGATATTTCATTACCAGTGACGATTTCAGGTAATATTCTCTCAAAAATAAATGTTAACAACGTATATTATATTCCAGAACTAGAGGTCAACTTGCTATCAGTGAGTCAAATTGTCAGTAAAGGACATTGCATGGTGTTCAATAGCAACGGAGCAAAAATATTCAATAGCCAGAGACAATTAATTGCCTCTGCCAGTTTGGTGAACAATTTATTCAAATTGGAGGTTCCTACTAGTTCTACGTTTGCATTGTCAGCTAAATGTGAGATGAAACTGTGGCATCAGCGCATGGCGCATTTGAACTACAACAGCCTTTGCAAGTTGGGTTCCATTTCTAATGCTTTCAACATTTCTAGTGAAAACCGTAATATTGACTGTGATATTTTCATGTTGGGAAAAAGCCACCGTTTACCTTTTCCCAAGAGTGACTCCACTACTGAACACTGTTTGCAATTAGTGCACTCATATCTCGTAAAACCGATGGAGGTAAACAGTTTAGCAGGTTCCAGATATATGTTGACGTTTTTAGATGACTTCAGTCACAAGTCATTCGTCTATTTCTTGAAATCAAAGGATCAAGTCTCCGATTATTTCAAAATTTTCAAATCGCTTGTTGAAAATCAGTCTGCCAGCAAAATTAAAATTTTACGTACTGACAATGGAGGAGAGTACTGCAATAAAAAATTAAGTGAGATTTTGAAGTCGTCAGGTATTGTGCATCAGACCTCCTGTCCTTACTCGCCACTGCAAAATGGAAAGCCTGAGCGCCTTAACTGTTCACTGTTAGATCTTGCAAGATGTCTACTGATAGAGTCAGGACTCCCAACCATTTTTTGGGCGGAAGCTGTAAACTGTGCTACTTATCTTTTGAACAGGTCACAGTGCAAGTCTGTTGTTACAACTCCATAACAAGTGCGGACAGCTAAGAAACCTGCTCTTCAACATCTTCGAATTTTTGGCTGTAAGGCATATGCTCAAATTCCTAAACCAAAGCAAACTAAACTCAGCTCCAGATCTACGCCTTGCATATTTGTAGGATATTGTCAAGACACAAAAGGGTACAGGCTGTATGATCCTCAGAAGAAAATTACCTTTGTATCAAGCGATGTAACATTCTCCGAAAATCAGTGGGGCAGTTCATTATTAGAAAACACTTCCAAAGGTACCGATAAAAACTTCTATGTGCTTCCCAACGAATCCAATTTGGAAGAGGCAATTGGTAAGGAAAATTCTAATTCTGACTTCGATGACACAACAGAATCACAGCCATCGACTGATGATGATTCTTCGGAGGGAGAAGTATACTCTGATTGTGGTCGTCACAACACTGTATCAAGCATTGAAGATTCCTCAACATCTACAGAAACCAGTTGCAACCAAGATGATGACCCGGATTTTGTTGCACCAACGACCCGAGGGTCTTTGATGATGCGTTATTTCGTCAGGACAATCAGTTGTGGGTTGATGCTATGGAGCGTGAATTGAAGGCTCAAATGGACAACAGAACCTGGGAATTGGTTGAACTCCCTGCTTCAAAACAATCTCTCGCATGCAAGTGGGTCTTCAGAATGAAGAGGGATGCCAGTGGTAAAATAACAGGTCATAAAGCGAGACGTGTTGTCAAGGGTTTTGCCCACAGGAAGGGTGTGGATTATGAAGAAACATTCTCGCCAGTGGTCAGGTATAGCTCCATCAAATATCTTATATCTCTGGCTGCAGAGCACAATCTGGACATTGATCAGATGGATGCAGTATCCGCATTCCTTCAGGGAGACTTGGAGGAAGAAATTTACATGTCCCAGCCACCTGGTTTCAGCAATGAAACTTCAGAAGTGTGTCTATTTCGAAATAGCATATATGGACTCAACCAAGCGAGCAGAATATGGAATCAAGGGTTTGGTTTGACTCAGTCAAAATTTGACCCTTGTGTTTATTTAAAAATAACAGGAAAATGTATGATAATAGTGGCTGTCTGGGTGGTTGACCTGCTTATTTTTTCGAATAATAAAAAATTGAAAAATCAGGTCAAGTTACAACTCACAAGATCATTTAACATGACCGACCTTGGTGAGGCCAAATCATTATTAGGTCTTCAATTAGCCCGTGATCGACAATCAAAGAATTGGCTTAGTCAGCAGAATTATATTGAGCAGATTCTCAAACGGTTTAATATGGATGAAGCAAATCCATGATGAAGCATTACACTCCAATGTCCAGTGGTGAAAAATTCTCTAAAACTCAGGAGCCACGAACAGAAAGAGAAAGGGACAATATGAGAAAATCCCCTACCAAGAAGCTATTGGTAGCCTCTTATTCGCAGCCCAAATTTCCAGGCCTGATATAACATTTACTGTAAATAGTCTGAGTAGATTTACAACTAATCCAGACTGACACACTGGGCAGGGTTAAAACAGATACTCAGATACCTCTGTGGAACTTCTTCATACAAATTAAAATTTGATGGATTGAAAACTGGACCAATTCACGGATGTTGTGATGCTGATTGGGCTAGTGACCCGGATGAAAGACGGTCAGTAACAGGCTATATTTTCATGAAGTGCAATGCCCCGATATCCTGATGCACTAAATGGCAGCCAACTGCTGCACTTTCAACAACAGAGGCCGAATATATGGCAATGATTTTAGCAGCACAGGAAGTCTTATGGTTGAGAGGTCTCTTTGAAGAGATTGAGCAAACTTCGAATAGTCTCACTCAGATCTTTTGCGACAACCAGGGAGCAAGAAATCTGGCATTGAATGGTGCTTATCAACCAAGGACCAAGCACATTGATTTTTATGCTAGAAAAGGTGCAAGCGAAGCTTCTCTCCTTCACATACGTACCCACCAAGAAGATGGTCGCTGACTGTTTGACAAAGGCACTTGATGTGGACAAGTTCAGCGAATGTATCAAGTGCCAAGGAATCCGCAAATAGGGAGGGTGTTGGACAATTTATTTGTGGATCTGTGGTAACACTGTCTCGACCATATATATGTGTAACCTTATACTTTGTTATTCGGGTTATTCTCTATTATTTTTCCGTTCCGTATGTTTATATATGTAAAAGTTGTGTTCAATAAATATAATCATAAATCCATGACCTGTTTCATCTTTTGCTTTAATCTATAGAATCCTAGATTCAACAGAAGGAACCTGGGGACTTGCAAAAAGAAGAAAAAAAAAGAATGAAGGACCTCGCAGGAATTGTTAGATTCATATTTATACAAATTCCAGTATATAAAAAAGGCTATATGACCGAATGTGGGAATTACCGAGGTATCTCGCTCCTACCAAGTGCCTAGAAGATCCTGTCGGGAATACTTTTTAAGAATATTATGCCGTATGCTGAGAGACTGTTGGGTAAATATCAGGCTGGCTTCAGAAAGGGTCGCTCCACTATAGACCAAATATTTTCCCTGAGAATGATATTGGAGAAGAGCCTCGAATATCAAAGTCCTCTTTTCGTTGACCTAAAGGCAGCATATGACAGTGTCGACAGAGAGGAATTATACCATGGCCTAGAAGTGCTGGGTATACCCGCAAAGCTGATCAGCCGGGTGAAAATGACAATGGGAAGGACGAAATGCCTTGTGCTAATAGGCCTAGATCTTTCTGAGGAGTTCGAGACGGATTCTGGTGTGAGACAGGAGGATGCACTGGCTTGCCTGTTATTTAATCTAGCACAAGAAATGACCATCAGGGAATCCCAAATCCAGGTTGGTGAGACCATCTTCAATCGACTGGCTGAACTGCTGGAATATGCCGATGACATTGGCATTATTGCTGGATCAGAGCGTTCCCTACGAGAATCCTTCATGAACTTTGAGAAGGCAGCCAGAAAATTCGGTTTAGTAAACGAGGCCAAAACTAAATAGATGCGGGCTGGTGGCAGAGAAAACTTGGCTGAGCACTTTTATGGTGGAGAATACAGGTTCCAGCGAGTGGAGAGTTTTGTCTGAAGTTAATTCAAGAAATGATCTCAGTCAAGAGATAAGTCGAAGAATCTGCTCAGCAAATTGGTGTTACTTCGGCCTCTCCCGGCACATGAGCAGTTTTATCTCATATCATACTAAACTAAGGCTATACAAGACCCTCATCCATTGTGTACTCATGTATGGAGCAGAAGCTTGGGCCACAACGAAAGGAGATGAGAATCGCCTCCGTATATTTAAAAGGAGAATATTGAGGAGGATTTATGCACCTATCCGTGAGGGGGAACACTTGGCGAAGACGCAGCAACAAGGAGCTCCAAGAGCGGTACCAAAGTATGGACGTGGTAAAGTTTGTCAAGCTTGGGAGACTTCATTGGGCCGGTCATGTAGCAAGAATGAAGGACACTGAGGTCCCCAAGCACTCATGACAGAGGTCCAACATCGGACATGCAGAGTGGGAATGCTAAAAACAAGATGGCTAGATGGAGTGGCAGTGGATGCTGGACTGCTTCTCAAAATACGGAACTGGACAGCTGCAGCACAAGATAGAGCCTATTGACGAAGGCTGATGGATGAGGCCTATATCAGCAGTACATTGTAGCGCCAGAGAAGAAGAAGATGTTTATGTGAATACATGTGAAGACACAGGAATAAAGATAAAGATTTATTCCACCAAATCACAGAGGTCAACGGCACAATTTTCTTTCCGTAAGAACATGAGGAGCCCATATGTTGAGCTTTGAGATTAAACCTAGGCATTTCAAATGATCATGATCGGTCAAATTCAATAAATTTAATCTCCCAGCTATCTCAGGAGTTGTTATTCGCTAGTTTGCATCAACTAATGCCTTTATTGTATCTTCATCAGCTTCAACTGGCCTTCCAGAACATAGTACATCTTCAACATCAAAATTGTCGAATCGATATTTCACAAACCAATTTTGATATTGGCGTTCTGCCAATACATCTCCATATACATCCGATAATTTTTTTCTTGCTTAAACGGCATTTTTACTTTTTCTGTAGTAAAAAAGTAAATAAAATATGCTGAAAATGCTGCATTTCACTTTTCATATTTGAAAGGGCACCAACCAAAAACTACTGCATAGAATCAGCGTAAACTTTGTCACAAGTAAGTCTTGCTACATCAGTTGTCAAAATATAAAATTATCATATTATTGTAAGTGTGAAGTTGGCTGTGAAAAAATACAATTAAGCCCTCTGTTGGGAAAAAACTAACTTTCTGAACAACCCAATGTATATCAGCTAGGAGCTGAACCAATAATTTGGAACAATGACCAGCCTGTCACTAGAGCAGTAGGAATTAGGAAAGCGAAATATCAGACCAGCACACTCCTATTAATAATTAATATATATTTTACAACTATTGAATCAGCAAGAGCTTCTATACATTTTAATTTCAGAATATGAGAAGACTAACTATTAATTTTATAATAAATTACCATTTTTCAGAAATTTTTAAGTAGTATATTTTGGTAATGATTTTATTAAAAATTAAAAAAATTAGTTCAGAAAAAAATCACTTTATTGTAGCATCATATACATACTTGCATACATAACCTGAGCACAATGGTTCAAAGTTTTTGCTGATGACCCAGCTCTGAAGGTACTTACAACATCTAGTAGCACATCCTGTAAATCAATTCATTAAGACTTTTAAAAAAAGAAGAAATAATCTTAGTTAAAATGTCCATTTTGAAATAGTATACCAAGCAATATAAAATCTTATTTGAAACTTATTGTATTATAATATTCTATTCTATTTTTAATATATCTTTCTTTAAAACAGTCTGTCAATGTAGCTCATTTAATTTTAAAAAAAGAAGAAATAATCTTAGTTAAAATGCCCATTTTGAAATAGTATACCAAGCAATATAAAATCTTATTTGAAACTTATTGTATTATAATATTCTATTCTATTTTTAAGATATCTTTCTTTAAAACAGTCTGTCAATGTAGCTAATTTAATTTTTAAAAAAGAAGAAATAATCTTAGTTAAAATGTCCATTTTGAAATAGTATACCAAGCAGTATAAAATCTTATTTGAAACTTATTGTATTATATTATTCTATTCTATTTTTAAGATTTCTTTCTTTAAAACAGTATATCAATGTAGCTAATTACTGATAAAATTTAGAAAAAGGTTTAAAATATTTTAAAGGAACTGTAATGGACCCAGATACATTTTAAATGACTAGATAACAATTGTTTTATCATTTATTTTTTATATATATTCAAGATAATTATTACAATCATATGTCATCAGTGGAATCCCAAAGTGGCGTATCAGCAAATTTTGCTTTTTTGGGGATTTGTTGCAGTTTTTTATTCTCTTCTCATGACAAAATAACTAACTGAATATGTGATGTCACTAATTAAGAAACCAAAATTCAAACCCAATTTTCTCAGTTCCACAAATATTCAGATATGCTACTTTGGCATTGCACTAATATTTAATTTTATTTATTTTGTTAAAGATATATCTAAAAAAAGTGGATTCACTTATGATTTGAAAACTTCTTACCTGATCAAGTTCACTTGTCAGTCCAAATACTTGGTCATACACTTGAAGGCAAACTGGCAGAAGCCTAGATTTTGGTTTACAAAATATCTGGT
Organism: Rhaphigaster nebulosa; assembly: GCA_948150685.1. Lineage (NCBI taxonomy): Eukaryota > Metazoa > Arthropoda > Insecta > Hemiptera > Pentatomidae > Rhaphigaster > Rhaphigaster nebulosa. Next base: position 134,353,271 of record OX411306.1, read on the forward strand.
TTATAGCGAGGGTTGTGTTTGAGCGGGGAAACACTTCAAATACATGAAGTGTACGCCATTGCCTCTAAAAAATAAATTAATATAAGTAAAATAACACGTTTTATACTGATGATTAGTTATCATAACTGCGTAATTCAAGTTGATTCTAATAACTAGACTACCTTAGCTGAGTCAAATGGAGGTTTCAGAACTTTACCTTGCTCAGGATTCAGAGATATTAAAAGAAGTGAAAAAATAATTCTTATATCAACCCGACATAAGTAAGGAAAGTGAATGCCCCCGATTCATGTTTGGAATCTTACAGAAAGCAATGAAATTCATTTCAAGAATATAGCGAGAAACAGTGGAAAAACCAAACAAAAATTAAACAGCAATGATTTTATAAAAATTGCTTGTATGGAAAGAAAATTAAATCAAACAGAGACTATTTGTTGAATACATACAGCAAACCAGGTTTGTTGATGAATACAAAAGGAATGGATTTAACAATCTTTATAATTCTCATATCAGAATTGAAAATTGTTAAACATTTAAGTTCATTCATATAAAGTAGATATTTATAACACTGACATCGACTAACCCTTCAAAACCACTCACAAAATCTGTTGAACATTGGTGAGTTCTGTCAAATTGGCATCAAGGTAAAACAGATCAAAAAATAGCTTGGTATTAATTGGGAAGTTATTTTTGATGATTGAGTATACAAAAATTATGATTTAAAGGAAGTTTGAATTGATCTAGAAACTTATACAGGATTATAGGCCACCAACTGTTCCTAAATAAATTGAAGTTATGTTCATACTGTTATGATTGGGGCAAATCATTATGGCAAGTGGGTCTTTTGGTCCTTTTTGCCAACCGCCGACAGCTATCTAGAGGTTGTCCCATACTAGCCAGATTGGGAGTTTCAAAATTCATTTCTCGGGACCACTGTGAAATAAATATTAATTGATTCTAGTTTCTAATGTTAACTGTTTCTGATAAATATTAACTGATCCCAGATTGTACTGAACCAGGCACTCTGGAATCCTCACCCCAACATGCTCAGCCATTATAGCCTCAAACTATGATCAGGTGTGTTAATTTTGATCTGTTTCTCTGGAAGTTATGTTTAAGTTCTCAGTTTGTCGTAAGTGAAAGTACAGTTTCTGAAAGTGAGTTGTGTGGTTCAAGTGCTCAGCATAATGTCAGGTATCAAATACTGTGGTAAATTAACAGGAAAGTAAAAAACTTAGAATTTTTGAAGACAGGTACAAGTATACTGGCAAACAACTAAATTAGAAAACTGATTGTTAAAGAATTGTAGAAAAATTTTACTATTTAGTAAAATTATACTATTTATTTTATTATTTACTTAGAACAAGGGGACTACATTGTATAAAGATATCAGAATGATGAAATAAAGCAGAACATCAAATGAATGGCTCCTATCCTTTTTTTTTTTAATATAAAGGTAAAAAATGCACAGACTGTGTTCACATCTTACTATTAAGTAATAAACAAACCAAATGAATACCATGATTGAAGCAATCATACTGAAGGTCGCTAATATAACACTGCTAAGCTGAGGAGAAGATACATAAGGAGCAATAGTAATCCCCGCTCGAATCTTGTTGTTATATTCTGGTCTAGAAGCTCCCATTACAAAGAAAACGGTACCACCTAAGGAGTAGCCAATGTAGAAGATTTTCTTATGGCCTGTCTCTATACGGATATAATCTATCATAGCTGGTACATCATAGTAACCATATTCGTGAAAACTGAAAACAAAATATTAAAAAAAAAAAAATATATATATATATATATATATATATATATATATATATATATATATATATATATAAGTAAGAATTTAAAAACAATTTATATGTATTAATAATTAGTAATGTACCCATAAATAATTTTGATGAATAAGAATTGAATTTTTTGCTTGATAGAGGTTTATTAATGCTAATATATTGATGTTCCAACTCACCTGAAATCCCAAAAGTCGGGGTCTTCTGGACTTAAGTGGGCATGATTTCTGGAATAAGCATTTCCTCTCAAATCACCTAACCAGACATCATAACCTTTGTCTGCTAAGATAGAAGCTAAAATAATTAATATTCATGATAAGTACAATTATATTTATATTAAATCAATAAAATAGTGACCATATTTCATGTAGATAGATAGATAGAAGAAGAACTTTCTTCTGGGACTAGGTCCTTTAGGAATAACATGATTGAACAAATAAAACAGAAACAATATCTGGCCATAAGACTAAAAAATACAGCCTAGTTAATGTTTACAATATTTTCAGTAAAATAAATAAGCAAATAAATTCTTGTCTAAAAAATATAATTAATGTGAACAATAAAACGAGAAAAAAATTAAAGAAAAAGATAGAAAATGAAAAATACAAAAACAATGAGTTGATTTGCAAAGTTGAAGTTTATACATTAAAAAACTAATATTCACTTCTGATCCAGATGTTAATCCTAAACTGAAATTTTGCAATTAGAGAGCATCATTTTGGAGAGAAAGAAAGTGTTGGAAAAGGAGGAATTTGAATGAGGATAGAGAAGAAGCATGGCGGATATTAGAAGAAAAAGAATTCCAAAGGGTAGAGGAGCGGGCGAGAAAGGAGCGTTCAAATGCTTTGGTTCTGTGGGAGGGGGTTTGGAGGTCAGAAAGGCGAGATCTTGTTTCCAGTGCGTGGACCGAGGATTTAAATTGTAGGAGGTTGTAGATGTAGAAAGGGTGGTGGGTGGTGATAGTTTGGTATGGGAAAGATCCGAGGAAATATTGTTTACGGTTGCAGGGGAGAGCAACTTAAACTCGCCGTAAAGGTGGGACACATGGGCCCGCCTCGAGCTGCCGAAGACAAATCTTAAAAAGCAGTTCATGATCCGCTTCAATCTGTCCTCGAGCACATTCGAGAGGCCCCCGTATACCACACACCCGTAGTCAAAGAGGGGAAAGATAATAGAGGACACAAGGAGTTTGCGGGTAGGTTGTGGAAGAAGATGTCGAGAACGATTTTAATGATGAATTTATTGATTTATAATAATGATAGATAATAATAATTGTATATAACTTATTTTTATAGAGTTAAATAAGAATTTTATGGATTTTAATGATGAATTTATTCATAATAATGGTATTTAACTCACTTTTCAATACAATGTTCATTACAAATTAAGTTTGATAAATACTCTAGAAAATAAATGATCATTATAGCACTTTTTTTTGTTAATGATTTTTTAAAATAAATAATTCAATTCTTTATAAAAATAAATTATTGTTAATAAATTCAAAATTAAAATCCATAAAATTATTATTTAGCCGTATAAAAATAAGTTAAATGAAATTATTATTATAAATTATTAAAATTATTATATAAAATATTATTATAAATGATTAAAATCCATAAAATTATCTTTTTATACGGTAAATAGGTAAAAACTAGAATCTAACGAAATTGAATCACAATTAGTGCCACAGTTTCGAATAACCAGCACGGCAGAATTTATCACAGCATGATGGGAGAATTCAGACCACTGTCAGAAGTAACTAAGTGGAGTAAAATATACTTTTAGGGAGAAACAAAGTTGATATTCGTTTTTCGCACCACAAAAAAAAACTTTAAATACGAATTTTTATTGCAATCGAAAATTAATTTTTGGTTGTTCACAATTTTCAGCCTACGATTTTTTTCTAAAATCATAATAATTTCAATAATACAGATCCACCGTTCCATTCGAAACTTAAGAGTGGTTTAGGATTCTTTAAATTACACAAAATGAAATCAGACTTCCGTAAACGGAGATATAAAATAAAATTTTTGAAGATTTTTAATTTAGTTCACACTGCTTTTTCTTCCTTATGGAGGAAAAAAATCTAAAAGTTATTGATATGGCTTAGAGAACAGAAATTCAGCACTCCAACAGTTGAATTTAGATAAAATCCTGAGGAGTTATGAATGCTTAAATGATCGCCTCACATTTGCAGGAAAAAAAGATTTAGAAAAATCAAGTCAAAACTTTGTATATTTCGATTTCTATGAAAATCCGTACTTCAGGGGTTTAAAGGACGATAAAAGTGAAACTGACTTGCTTTCTTCTAACATTTTTTTTGTCCTACTTTACAAGAAGCGTCATTTGGTTTTTGTAATTTTTTGTACCGTTTTATCTTATTTTACGCAAATAAACATATGGGTTGGTGTATGAGAAACTTGAAATTCATTCAAAGGAAAGACAGAAAACAATCATATAAAAAGCCGTTGAACAATATAAAAAAAAAAATTCTCGGCTTCTAGGGCGCATTGGCAAGACCTTTTGGGCATGAGTCTATTATTTTTAGATCTAGTATCGCCAAATAAAGTTTTATTGAAAACTATGATGCCACGTCCGTAGGTTCCCCTTGTCAGTGGCGTAAATAACGCCGATACGACGTATCCGTAAGACAGTAAGACATTTTCACAAGAATAAAATATTTAAATTCTCTTTCATAATTAATTATTCAGAGAAATCGTTTTTAAGAAGTATTTTTAAATTGTATATCAAACAAATGTTAGGAAGGAGTTTTAACAATGTTATGAAATAAAGTTCCTAGAGGGTAAGGATAAAGTTAATGTGAAAGAGCGTGTAGGAAAAACGCTTGTAGGTGTAGTCATCCTTAGTTAAGCCACTGATTTTACTTGAATATAAGCACAGGCGTGCGCAGCATCCTTTGTTAGAGGGTGTACGAACCCCAGTACCGAGGGTGGGAGAGGGAGGGTCCTTCCATATTTTCAATTCGGGCGGAGGGTCCAGAGATATTCTTTACTCCTTTGGAAATTTTTTTAAAGAATATGCTGTCTAAAACGTATTTTAAACAATTTTTGTGTTAAAATTAGACCAAAAATGTAACATTCTTGGTCTACACAAACGTTTTAGTTGAAGTTTTTGAACTACCTTTCGTGCGCACGCCTATGAATTATAAGTTATATCATCTTCCAATTATCTTTTGATGATTGCCTCTTTTTTTGTTATATATATATATATATATATATATATATATATATATATATATATATATATATTGTAGCATCTTAAAATAGGGCCCTGTTCTTTATTATATAATACCTTTAAAAAGGCCCTTTTGCTGTGTCATTCACAATTTATACGTGAAATATCTTAAAAGAACACGTTAAATTAATTAAATACTAAAGATAATGTAATTCATTGTAACACGCGGAACAGCTGTTAATCAAGCCGGCAGAACCTTCTCGATCAAAGGCTGTGGACTACGGGAAAGGGGTAGCAGCACTATCTAGCGACCGCCGGCCGAACTAGGCCGCCCTCCAGCTGAACGACCTGCTCCGTCAAGAGCTGGCATAGAAATGACGAGAGCCGTGAGCTGCGAGAGTGGGTTGAGGGCGCTATCTATCCGCCACCAAGTGAACTAACTCACTGTACTTTTAGTAGGCTTTGTTTTATCGGCGATTAATTTATATGTAAAGGGGTTATTTATTTTTAAATGTGTTTTAAAATGTAATGTGATGAATATTGTACTTATAAAAATAAAAATAAGACCAAAAGGTGTACTGATATGGCCGAGAAAAATAATTATAAGTTAACTTCTCGAAATAGAGATTACCCAGCAGTCATTGCAGATTGGTATAAATAGAGCTCGGATTCAAAGGCCAGATCAGAACACCTCCGGGTCGAAGCTTGGCAAGACCACGTGTGGCTGTCCGCCAGTGTTCTCTTTTCCAACCTTACCTACCTACCTCTCTCTCTCTCTCTACCTTACCCTTGCTGTGCTTGATTAGTTAGCGCCTTCAGCTGCCGAGGTCCATACTTATCCCTTGGAACTCACCCTGGCAGCCACCCTAACCCATGGTAAGGGCAGCGTTGCACTATCAAGCTCTCCTTCTTCGAGATTGTCGGGCTAGCACCCCGGCACTCGATACCTCTACACCTTCCTTCCTCCTTGAGTGGTCGGGCTCGTACCCCGGTCCTCAGGGTCCTTCGAGATTGTCGGGCTCGAACCCCGCACTCGGCCCTCCCGTCTATCCCCCTTCCTTCCTTCGGGATTGTCGGGCTAGCACCCCGGCACTCGATACCTCTACACCTTCCTTCCTCCTTGAGTGGTCGGGCTCGTACCCCGGTCCTCAGGGTCCTCCGAGATTGTCGGGCTCGTACCCCGCACTCGGCCCTCCCGTCTCTCCCCTCCCCCCTCGGGTAGCCGGGCTCGGACCCCTGCTCCCGGGCTTCCTTGCTTGCTTAGTTAGCGCCTACAGCTGCCGAGGTCCATACGTATCCCTTGGGACTAACCCCGGCAGCCACCCAACTGGGTAAGGGCAGCGTCGCACTGGCAAGCTACCCCTTTTCCAACCCTCTTATCTTTTCACCCTTCTTATAAGTACTTCCGGATCGAGGAGAATAGTGGAGAGTAGGTGAATTATTTGACCGAGAGTGATCCCTCTCACAACTCAGGTAACCTTACGGTGTGTCTAAGGTAACAGACAGCTAGAGAAGCGACCGACAACCAAAGGGCGCATCGGAGGTGAACCCCATAATAATACTACAATATATATATATATATATATATATATATATATATATATATATATATATATATATATAAGAATAAGGTCTTTTGTGTACTTCATTAGTAAAAGCAATGAAGTGAAAGCTTAGGCCACCTCCTTATTTAACATCTCATTATGCTGATTTTAATCTTACATTTTGATTTGTCTCATATCAACTTAATTGCATTAATCAAATCCTGATGAACTTTTTTATATTACTCAGGCAGAATTTTCTAGTCCCATTTATTTTGTGATAATGATTATTGTGTACGAATCATTTCATCACCTAACTTAATTGCACAAGTTGGCCAAAATGTTGTCAATTCTTGTAGCTTTTTCTAAGCTTATTTTTTCTCAGCATCCCGTATGTAGAGAATAAATAAGTAAAAATTGGATAAGGTCTTAGAACCATAGTTCTTTGAGCTAAAAAAAAATTACCTGAAAACGCAATTAATAAAAGTTCAGAGGTCATGCATTTACCTAGATCGTGGTCCCTGCCATAGAGCAGCCATTGGTCGGAAGCAGACAGAAGGCCGTGTATGAGGAGGACCGGAGGACCGTAAGGGAGGCCACGAGAGTGCACCCTGTGGAGGGATACGATGTAGCCGTCTTCGGTCTTGGCCTGCCGGCGACTGCACTCTTGTCCACGCTGTTCTATCCTTTGGCACTGTAACAAGAAAATGACACATGATAGAATATAATTAAATATAAAGAAAAAGAAGTTCGTCGAAAAATAGTATCCTTCTTTTTTATTTTTTTATTCCCCCTATCTGGCCATTTCTGGCATACGGGGTTTCAGCAGCAGTGGGGTGTTACCTATGGGATGTACGTATGCCACTACCGCCAATAAAACTCTGAATTAATTTTTAAACTATTTATTTATTATTGTTATACATAATTTAAGGGCATCTTTAATAATGGGAACAATATTTGGGTATTCTATGGTGCAGCCCGGTGCGCGGCTGCACACAGTTTACTGATGGGACTGCACCTTTGTGTCCTTCTTTCCTGATTCGTGTAGTCAGGGCTGGCTTTAACTTGCAATTCTGAGCCTCCTCTCTGCACTGCCCAGAGCCACCACTTTACTTCAGCTTCTTCCTGCGGTTCCTCCTCAGGCTGTCTCAGCGGTGGCAGCCTCCTCTTCTTCGGGTGGATGGCCCCAACCAAGAGTGAAATGTGAGGGACCCACGACCTCTCTCCACCTTTCTATGTATTCTATGAAGAAGGGCTAATTTTCCTCATCTACCAACCTCGGGAAATCGGCCTCGTCAAAGGTAGTATCCAAATTTTTATTATTATCAATGTAACTTCAAACCGTTTCCTCATTCTTCATATTGCATGCTGAAAGTTGTCAGCAAACTCAAGAAATACCATAGCCAGATAATACAGAAAAGACGGATCCAGATAATGCAAAGTTCTAAGTAACATATTATGTTGGTCTGCTAAATATGTAAATATTTTTTATAAGCTATAGGGTAGATATCATAAAGGAGCCATGTGGAGAGATGCTGTCATTATTGTTTTTTAAAGTTTAATTTTCCATCGCTAACAACAGCTTTGACAATACTCTAATCTTCATCATATTATTGCATTGATGCAACAGTGGTTCTGGGGATGTAATTTTATTAAATAAATTTTTGTGCAGGGTTTACACTTCAGCGGTTATGTTATGGTGCTTTTTTCTCGGCAAAAACTCCCCTGGTGTTTGGTTAGCTTTTAAACCGTTTACGAGAAAAACTAGCCAAAGAGGATGGAAATTCCTCCCATTTCAAATGTAATGGTCAACTCTCAACTCCCACACACAACTAAAATAAGTCGATCGAACAATGCACCTACTTCTTTGTAAATTAATAAAATAAAACCCCTAATAAAAAATCTGTAACTATTTGCCCAGAAATAAAGTTGGTATGAACATGAAAAATACTTTTTAGTATTTACAACTGTATTGATAATCGGACTTATATTTCTGTTTTACTGTTTAATATAGTTATTAGTGTTTGTAAATTCATGATATGGTTATTTCCTTTTCACTAAAACTCTAATGATTTATATTTAGATATTGCTCCTTAATATAAAATGATTATATATGATGTCAATCCTCTATGCATCATATCAGAACTTTACTTGCAGGTACAGGTGGAGTTTTTAAGAGGAGCATTTATAAATGATCCAATGTAAACGTTGTATATAGTCTAAAATCGGTCACCATTTACGATTGCTTTTGAAAGAAAGGATTAAGAACAAGAAACATGGACGCATGTTATAAATAAATTTATTAAAGTCATTATGTTACTATCATGTGGCAATAACAATTTAGTTGCGTTAGACAAAAAGAGCTGTGAACTATCGTGACATAGCCGACAAACTGCAACGACAAGTACCCCCACTGCAGCGGTTAGAAAGTGGGGACAAACTGGGTCAGTGGTGACTTTCTCTAAAGTGTAAGTGACATACTTCTCCAGAGCATTGTCATCTCCGCAAGGTCACTCATCATCTTGCTGCCCGGCTGGTTACAACTGCTGGTCCCTTTCTTACCCTTTACGTAGATATCTTGAGCAACTGCGGATAAATTGGAGATATCTATATTTATATTAGCGAAATTTTTAAGTGATTAGTTTTTCTCTTATAGAAAATTTCGTAAATTGGTGTCTTAAATAAAATGTTTTACTTTTAACTTCATTAATGATTGATGCCGCAATTAACGAGCCTTTTTGACGTCTTATATTAGTGGAATAATTTCTTCCTTGATATCTTTATATTCCTTTATTCTTTTATGCTACGTCGTTCCACCAACGTTTCGGGGTACTCCCCCATTCTCAACTTTATACTCCTATTGTCTATATTCATCCTATTGATTTTGTCTGTTAATAAATACAATATATTTTACCCTAAAAAGAATTGTTTTATATCTTTACATATATTACTAGGAGCGAAAAATGTTACATCTATCTTTATCATTGGTGGAACGACTTAGCAAAAAAGAATAAAGAAATATAAAGATATAAAGGAAGAAATTATTCCACTGATATAACACTGGAATTCTCCTTCTTCCCATTATTAATACAATATATATAGAGCATTTTTTAATGAATACACTCTAAAGTAAATTGGGCTTGAGATATAATACTGTCATATTGTTCATTTATGTATGTAAAAGAGATTTTTAAATAAACGGAGGATAAGCAAATAAAAAAAAAATAAGTAAATTGGAATATTGTTGATCTTACTACATTGGCTTCATTAAATAAGGTTAAATGATAAAATTTTTATAACAATTTATATTATTCTTATTTTAGGATAATTTACCATTTCTGTAGCTCAGGGACAGGAAACTGACGTAACATTTTTAAAGTTTACAGGAGTGCAAATAGTCTGTGGGCTAGCCCCTCTCCCTCCTTCTCCCCTCCCCCGCTAAAATGTATTCCATGCACCCCACACATCCCTATAAATTGCACCTCGGTTTGTTCCTTGAGACTAATGATTAAAAAAAAGCCAATGTTCTCAGAAAAAAACTGGCCGCACTTTGCAAAATGGCATCCAAAGATGGTGGATCACCAAATTTGACTTGATTTAATTTTTTTGTCACAGACTTGAAGCAAAGTCGATTATGGCGAAATTAAGACAAATGCTGAATAACAATTTTCGGTCACTGTCTCACTTTTTTTCTGAGAGTTTTTTTTTAATCAGAGAATCACTCATATAGATTTTGAAAATTAATTTAATGAACTATAGATTTTTATACCATGTCAAAGCTCTTAAAGCTGTCTTATAGTCATTAAATAAAGTCTTATATTACTTATATATTTTGAAGTTATACTTCTGTTGGTGCATTGAGGGTAAAATCTTTATTATAATGAAAGTATATGTAGCGGAAATGCGACACCATGACAGTTTGTCTTGTAAGTCTCTCTGACATCAATTGTTGCAGTATTAGTCATCCTGTAAACTGTAGGACAGTCGCAGCTATGAGAGTACTATTTGAATGTCGCACTATCAGGCTTTACCTCATATTGGCAAGCAATTGTCAGCTACTGTCACCTTAAGTCACATGTAAACGCTTTTCGGTGTATGTCGCATCTTGTCTGGATATCAACCTACTGATTAGCCTAACCTTACATACTTATGAACTGTTTGTTCTGATTATTTCTGAACTTGATATTGATTGTATGCAACGTGTTGACCTTATTTAATTCTTGAAGGAAGAATAAAAACGGTATAATTTTTTTTTTTTTTTTTTTTTTAAGTTTAATTTTCCTTTACTTGACAGTTATTTGAAATATTTAAATTTTATTTTTTAATTTTATTGTCTCGAATAAAGTGTATTTTAAAAAATTTGGTTACATGAGTAAGATTTGGTAGGTATGAATTTTAATTATTTTTATTAAACTCGACAAAATAATTGGCAGTGATCTTTAGGTTCTTTGGAATTTTACAAGTCAGTACAAGTCAATTTAAGCGTCATTAATATGTAATTGTGTCTCTTTTTTAATTTTGATATGGCAACGACTAACTCTAAGACTTGTTGGGAGTACAGACAGGAGAAAAAGACTGCAAAAGAAGCTGAAGCCAAACAACACGGTAATGTGGTTACAACAGACAACCACAGACACAAAACAATTTCAATTTCAAAACATGTGTTGGCTTTACTTCAGCAGAACAAAGAGCTTCTGTACGTCATCAAATTTAAAAAATGTTCAGGGGCATTCGCAGATCTTTTTTTCGGAGGAGATTCAAATTTTTTTGGGGAAAGGGGATCTATATTTAGGCGATACTTGGAAGAGTTAGATTTGAAGACATTTATCTAATATTTCATATATCACAAACTAATTGTGACCACTTCAAGAATTAATATCAATCATTCAACTACATCAATGATTTATCAATTATATTTATCATCTGCCTTCATATCATTTTACACAGGCCTAAAAGAGAAAACTTTTTTTTGTTGTCTGGGATTTTGGAACTGATTTTAGCTATATGTGGGGCGCTGAATCTAAACATGAAATCAGTTTTTTCTCTCAGCTCTACTTTTTGAGATAAGTGTGAAAAAAGAAGTAAAACCGCCTGTTTGACTCAATCCACTTTTTTCCTGCTTGACCATGCTGGGAATTCCATCCTTCATTTCAACGCTTCAACTAAATTTGAGGTCAGTTTGTGAGTTTTAGCCGTGCAGGATAGATCGAAGTTGATAAAAAGTTAATTCAAGTAGAAGAAGTTGTGTAAATTTGATGTTTTGCTATATTTTCGGAAAATACATTAAAGATAACAGAAATACATTATAAGATAACAGAAAGACTTTTAATGGCCTAGTAAAGAAAGCTTATCATGGATACTTTAGTGTTAAGCTCGGAGGTCAGTATAAATTCTAGGCACCGCATCAGGTTTGTAAAACTTGTGTGGAATATTTACGCCAGTGGACTAGGGGGGAAAGAAAAAGTTTGAAATTCGGCATACTGATGGTTTGGAGAGAACCCAATAACCACATCAATGACAGTTATTTCTGTCTAGTAAATATTAATGGAATCAATTGAAACAACCGTAGCAAGTGGACTTATCCCGATTTAGTCACTGCAAGATGCCCGGTCTCTTACTCAGAGAAAGTACCGATCACAGCATTTCACCAGCTTCCAGAGCTTTCTGAGGACGAGTGTTGTCCCTATAATCATCCTTCTGATACTAATGATTATGAGGGGATGTCAACAATTCTTCAACGTGTCTGAATTACTGGCTTCCGGGGTTGAATGAAAAAGATTTACTGGAACAAGGAACCAAAATTACTTTTTATCGTACGAGAGGAAGGGTCTGCTACCATTCTCCGCTCAAGAAGAAAATCTTATATTATGTCACGATATTAAAGGACTCCTGGAAAATTGAGTATTCCTGAATATTTTCCAGATGATTTGCGCCTATTTATTGATAACTCAAAGCGAAGGAGCTTGAAATGTGTTCTTCTACACAATGGGAATAAATATGTTTAAATACCAATTGCTCACTCAACGACAGTGAAAAAAACATACAGCACCATAGCTTTGGTCTTGGAGAAAATAAAGTATCGTGAACATCAATGGGCGATTTGTATGGACTTAAAAATAGTAAACTTTCTCCTTGGACAGCTAAGTGGCCACAACAAATATCCTTGTTTCTTGTGCCTCTGGGATAGCAGAGACAAAACACATCACTGGGTTAGACGTAAGACAGAAGACATGGTCGTTGAAGGAAATAACGTCATTAAGGAACCTTTAGTTGAACGCGAGAAAATCGTCTTTCCTTCACTGCATATCAAGCTGGATCTTATGAAGCAGTTTATAAAAGCTTTTGATAAGGACGGATCATGCTTTGCATTTATAGGGGGAAAATGCCTTACTTGAATAAGGAAAGCATTAGAGCAGAAATATTTAACGGCCCGAAATAAGAAAATACAGTAAGGACCTTCGTAAATTCCATGAATGAGGCTGAGCGGAAATCCAGGACTTAATTTGTTGCAGTTGGAAATTTTCTGAGCCAACGAAAATTGAACATATTGAGCTGGTAACCGATAAGCTTAAAAATTTCAAATCCCTTGGGTGCAACATGAGTATTAAGGTGCACTATTTACACAGCCATCTGAACCGTTTTCATGAAAATTTAGGCGACAGCTGTGAGGAGCAACGTGAAAGATTTCATCAAGATATTAAAATTATTGAGGGCCGCCATCATGGAAGTTATAATATATCCGGTATTAAAAACAAATTAGATAAAGTACATTTCTTTAGTTTTATTTTTGAATATGATATTTTTTTCTTTTGGAAACTTTTTTGATGGAAGAGGATTTCAATACTTTTGAGAACTTTTTTAAAGGCTATCAATTGTGTTGCGTTAGCGCTTCGAAAGAGGCTAGATACGGTAGAGCTAGAGGAGGTAGTATATTTGGAATCAGATTACATCTAATATCAGAGAGCTTTAGTTTTCAAATGGTAGAAAGTGTTAATTTGATTGTTTATCATAGAAATAATATTAGTCTTTGTATACTTCCGGTGTATATAACTATTGAAAATTGGAGAGAAGATTTTATAAATATTAGAAATATATTTGATAATTGTTTATGTAGTAATATTGTTTTGATTGGAGACGGCAATGTAAGAATCGGTGAGAATCAAATTCTGCCAGATGAATTGGTTTTTGATAAATTTAATATATGTTCTTCAAGAAAATCAAAACATACTGTAACAAATAGTAACTCGTGTTTTCTAAAACCATGTGCGGATTTGAATCTGATTATCTTAAATGGGAGAACTTTTGGTGATCAGAGCGGTGAATTAACCTATATCGGTGCCAATGGCAGTTCAGTTATAGATTTGTGCTGTGTTGCTGTGGGAATGTTACAATTTATTAAAGAATTTAAGATTAAATCGGAAATATTTTCGGATCACATGCCGTTACATTTGTTGTTAAAATTAGGAATTAGGAATAAGTCAAAAAATGTTAATATTCTGCCAATACTACCTAATTTGAAATGGACTGAAAATGATAATAAGCATTTCAAAAATAATATAAGCAACATTAATTTGGAAGTTCCGGAAGAGCCCCAAGAAGCTGTCAATTTATTTATTAAGGTTATTAAAAAGGCTTCTTTCTTAGGAAAATGTAGTAAAATGGATAATAATAAACATCAATTTAAGGAAAAGTGGTTCGATTATCAATGTTTGAAATTAAGAAAGAAAACATTTGCACTGTTAAATTTGTATAGAAGCTGTAAATGTGATTCACTTAGAGAACTTTATATTAGTAATAATAAAGATTACAAAGAATTGTGTAAATTAAAAAAACGAGAATTTTATATGGATATTGTTGATAAGTTTAAAATTGTAAAGGATTCGAAGGGCTTCTGGGACCTAGTAAATATAATAAAAAAGAGGAAGTTTTTTGGAAGCGCGAATATTAGAGGTGAACAGTGGCTTGATTACTTTGGTAGCTTATTAAATCCATCCGTTTTGTCACCACAGTTTCTGTATGCTCCTCCACATAATGTAAATAGTACTCTAGATGGCGATTTCAAATTGATAGAGTTAAAAAAAGTTATTGGTAAAGCCAAAAATGGAAAAGCTCGTGGGTACGATAGAGTCCCTTACGAGTTCTTCAAAGGTTGTCCAGATGATTTTCTGCAATGTCTGCTAAATTTTTTCAACTCAATGTATGAAAATTCATACATTCCGCATAGCTTTGCCCAATCTATAATCTTCCCGCTCTTTAAAAAGGGTGCTTTAAATGTTGTCAATAATTACAGGGGAATATCATTTTCGGACTGTATAGCTAAACTATTTACTGGTTTGTTGTTATTAAGATTAGAACAGTGGACAGAAGAAAATAAAATATTGCACGAATGTCAGGCAGGGTTCCGAAGGGGATATTCTACTGTTGACAATATTTTTAATTTGTTGAATATTATTAAAATTCAGATCAGTAAGAAACGTCACAAGTTGTATTGCCTGTTCATTGGTTTTAAGGCGGCTTTTGATTCACCGGATAGAAACTCGCTTTTTTATAAATTGTATATGTTGGGGATATCCAATAAATTCATTAAGGCCCTTCAGGCTATGTAAAACTGTACTGAATCTTCTGTTTGGACTGGTGGCGGCGTAACGGAAGCTTTTAAAACATCTGTAGGGCTGAGGCAGGTTGTTTGCTCTCACCCGCGTTATTTTCACTCTTTGTGAATGATTTTTTTGATTTCATTGTTGGTGGTATAAGGGTTGGGGGAGTAAATATTCGCTGTCTAATGTACGCAGATGATATCGTTTTGCTCGCGCCGGAGCCTAAGGTTCTTCAAATGATGATAAATAGGGTTGCGGAATACTGTGGCTTGTGGAATTTGTCAGTCAATTTGGAAAAAACAAAAATTATGGTATTTCGCAATGGAGGAAAATTAGGAAAGAACGAGAAATGGAAAATAGAATCAAAAAATTTGGAAATAGTAAATTATTATAATTATCTGGGAATAGGTCTGACCCCCCTTTGCAAATTGAAGACTCATTTCTTAAATAAGTTAAATATCTCAAAATTTGCTGTAAATATAACCTAACTTATTTGCTGAACAAAAATGAAATATCATTATCAAAAAAAGTGGATGTTTATTGTGCTGCCGTTCGATCAATAATTTGTTACGCTTGCCAGGTTTGGGGATACCGTAGTTTTGAAGAAGTAGAAAAACTGAATATATTTTTTATAAAAAAACTGTTCTCCCTTCCTATTAATTCACCACACTACATTTTATATCTAGAATCTAATTTAAATCCAATATTCTTTCATTGTTTATTTACATTTACAATATATACAAAGGGTTCTTTCTTTGTCAGATACGAGGCTGCCTAAAATTCTAGCTAAGGAAATAATTAAAAAGAAAATATTTTGGCATAAAGAAAACTCCGAACTTTGTAACAGAATAAATATTCCATTAGAATATGAAAGCAATGAAATAATTTCACTTATTTTGGATAAATTAAAAAATAATTTTAAGGCGGATATGATGGAGAAAGCCAAAGTATCTAATTTCCATGATCTTTATAAAAAGTTAAACAGTGACTTAGGTGAGAGGCATTACATGCTAGATGGGAATAAAATTAATTTTATTAAGGTAATTTTTAGGCTCCGAGGACAATTGGTCCATCTTAACAATAGTCTTATGAGGAACAAAGATTGTGTACTCTTTGTAATTTAAATGCAATTGAGGATTTATACCACTACGTGGCTGTTTGTCCGATTTTACAAGAATATAGAGCCAAGTATTTTAAGAAAAAATTACTAAGTCGTCATAAACTAATACACTTATTAAATGGTAAGGATTGGAACAGTTTGTACCAGTACCACATAATAGCTTATGGCTACAGAATGTTATTGATTCGACAGTACAACACATAATATTCTTCTCCTATATATAAATAAAAATTACAAAATAAATAAAAAAACAAGTGTATTAAAGATAAATGATTAATAAATTGATTAAAAATAAATTAATTATAAATTGGATGCTCTTTGTAATTAAATTGATATGTAATGTATTTAATTAAGAAATTATTAACAAAAGGATGTATGTGAGCTGTTTGTTATTGTATAACAATTGTATATATATATATATATATATATATAGGCAACTTGACAGACGGTATTATACCATGTCAACAAAGGCTTGTTAGAGAATTTGGTTGTTTGTTTGGATGTAAATTTATTTTCAATAAAGCTTTTTATCTATCTTATCTATCTATCATGGAAGTGGGATACGCACATGATGGCAGATTATTGCTGGAGTTTACAAAGGGACTGTTCCAAAATATATGTTCAGGAAGGTCACAAAAAAGAAGCTTCCGGAGTGTTGAGTGGCCAACTAGTGGAATGGAACTAACTGGTAACTAAATGGAACCAACTGGTTCCATCGATGTCTTGGTACTATTGTTATATATATAATAATATTACTATATAATAATAATATTGGTATAATATGATGATATTTGTATAATAAAATAATATTTGTGTAAGTTAATAATAAAAAAATCATGTTTAATTTATATATTTGATCTATAAATAGATTTAATCTAATATAAGGTAAAACCCAATATCTTAGAAATTTGACCTCTAGGCAAAAATTAATGCCATATTTGAAATACCTCGGAAAAAAAACTACTGTTGGCTTCTGTTATTCTATTAATATACATTTTTAACGAGCTTGTAAATATTTATCATCACGATCACGTCAAAGAAATATAACTTCTACTGCGCGTAAATGAGTACACGTACCAGTTTTTTTAAAAATATTAAGTATAGGTATATAATGATGAATATTTTTTAATACAAATCTATAGTCCAGCAGATGAAGCACTGCCTTCCTATGCTGAACGAACCTCATTAAAATTCTGGCTAGAATGATAAAGGAAGAGCATTATATTGAGGCTCAAACCAACATGAATGTCACCAATAAGGGTATAAATCAGGCTGTTGAAGACCGTGGTGATCACTCTCCCACCAAAGAATTCCTTCGAGAATCAGAAGTCTCTACCGGTGCCCTGGACATTAGATCCTTCATGGGATATGGGGGGAATGATTTATGTATTTATTTTCTTTAATGATTGTATTTAAGGATTTTGTACTTATTATTTATTTTTTTATTTAACAACTAACTCAGTTAATGCCAAAATATTTTTTGGCATATTATTTTCAGTTACCGAGTAAAATGTAAAAATATTTAAATCGCTATCTGTTATTCTATCATTCTATATATTATTCTATCTGATATCACTAATAAGTGATAATAATTATAATCTTATTATGTCAAAACATATTTATGTCAAATAATATTTGACATAATAAGATTATAATTATTTAGAATTTTCACTTAGTTCTCTTACATATATATATGTAAGAGAACTAAGTGAAAATTCTATTTATTATTATTTAATTTAATTTATTATTATTATTTATTTATATTTATATTATTCTGTTATATTTTTTGTTTATTATTTATTTACTACAACTTTATGATCAAAGTTAACACAGCTGGTCAGTTATACTTACTTTTAAATCTAGAAACTCAGCACCCAATCAAAAAAATTAACATAAAAATTCTGTGGTCAGAAAGAAAAATGTTATAAGTCATTTTTTTGTCTCTTCAAGATGGCAAATTGTTAATAACATTATGCTAGCTATTCAGTGGCTTTCGTCGACTTAATGCAATTTGCAGCCATTGTCCATTCATAAACTAAAGAAAAAAGACTAAAACGAGAATATTAAAAATAATTAAATTAACGAACAAGACTCTGAAATGTGAATAACCCTTGTGGTAGGAAAAAGTGACCTCTAACGGTTTTCCATCTCAGCACAAAATTTATCGTTGAAAAACAAATGCCGCGTGATTATATTTTGCTATTGTAATAAGAATGGATTTTCGAATATCTAGATTTTTGGAAATATATCGTCTTGGAGCTTGAAATTTTACACAAATATACATTAATAAGAGATGAGAAAGTTACTAAATAATCATTGCTATCCATTGAAAGAGAGCCGAGGTATAACACTTCAAAAATACCATTTTTCCCGGTCTGAATCTCGTTGGGATTTGACCAGGGCTACACTCTAAACGGCTGAACCAAATGAATTGAAAATTTTCATATGTTTGTGCCTTTTCTATTTCAGTCAGTGCACTTTTGTATCATTTGGACGGATATAAAGCCTTAAAAAAAATAGGAATTAAAAAAAAAATTTTTTTAGTGCATTCCGGTCTATTAAAATTTTATTTATGAACCGATTGTGATGGAATTTAGGATGCGTATTTGTTTGAAGTGTTAATAAATATATTTCTTCGTTTGTGAGAATTTGACTTCCTAAGAAAGTTTAGTATAAAAACCTGTTATCCATACATTTCGGACTTGTAATCGTCATGACAGCTTCATATTCCTGAAAACAAGTCCACAACACAAACATTTTAATAAGTGTGAAATTAATGGGTGAAAGTGTAATTTGTTATGTTGTTGATAAAATTGGAGATTTAGGAAAAAAAATATTTAAAAAAAAAAGTGTTAAAACGTGAAACTTATTCAAGCGAAACTTTATTGCTGTTTTGACAAATTTATTGTCATTTTGACTCTGTTCCTAGGAACTGTAAACATTTTCATTCTCATTTTATAGGTGACTGCGTGTTTTAGTGTGTTAATAACCTTAAAAAATGCGAGTTATTACCGTCTGTATAGTCATTGTATTTTAATAATATCTGTACAGCTATTGTTAGCTGCAATCTGTTTTCATGTTTTTTAATGAAACGAAGTGGAATAAATAAATAAATATTATGTTTTGTATTTCTTTCCCAGTTCCTTATTCCAACAGTCCTTGGGACGGCCTCCCTCCACTCTTAATGTAATAAGAATTTATTTAATTCGTCATTATTGAGACCAATGGGAGGCGAAAACTGCGCTGGCAGCGATCCCAACGCCAGGCATATACAGCAACTTATAGCCGGCATCAGATTCAAGTTTATCACGTTAATAAACATTATACAACCAATTTTAATCGTAAAATAAATATGGATTTTTTTATTCGAACGTTTTAATTGTTTTCCTCTTTATGCCAAAAGATTTTTTTTAGGTGGACTGAATTAGGTTGATCAGTTCAACGATTTAATTATGGGCAAATCGAAGCTTCATTCAAACAATCTATTATGAAAAACTTTGAAAAAAAAAAAGAGAGGAGAAAGGGGGAGGGGGGAGTAATATGGACTTCTGCGGTAATATGTAACCCATTAATATCTTGGTAGAAGGTAATAATGAATCTTCCTCAGCTGAGGCTTACGCAGGATTTTTTTTTTGCGGGGAGATTGAATTTTTTAATAATAAGAAGACAAATAATCACCTAAATGTTTATAATCGTCAAATTAGGCGTAAGTTTTATGGATAAGCATGAAAATAGGATCAAAAACTACTTAAAAAATTACCAAGAATATTACTCAAAATACAAATCTTATATTGGTGGGTATGAAAATCATATGTTTTCCTAAAATTCGGAGGGGTGGGGGATATATCCCTCTGATCTCTCCCCTCCCCTTGCCTACGTCACTGTTCCTCAATCTGAAGCTAAGGAGTGCTCATGTGCAGAGCAGGTTGTTGATTCAGTTGTCACTGGGGGTTTCTGCTGAAAAGTTCTATTTTTTTTTTGTTTTGATCGATTTTATAAAACATTGAGAAATGAAGTTCAAACTGTTATTTTTGTTCTTTAAGCAAAAAAAAAAATGTAGGTGCCCGTCCTAATTTATATATTAGTATACAATACATAAAATTTTACAGTGAGGGGACAATAAAAATTTTTGAAATTTCAAGTACTGGTAAGTCAAAAGTGGGATTCCACATCGTCCCTATCATGTCCAACTATCGAATGCGAAAAAAAGCGATTTTCGTATTCATCACATTGAAACGCACTGGCGAGGGACCTATTGTGGCAAAGTCCTGGAAGCCTAGTCTCCAAAAGACACTTGGAGTCAACACTTGAGGATTAGGAATTCAAGACTGCTTGCCTCTTGAATGCGTTTCTAACTAATGAATGCGTTTCACAGTGACGAATATAAATTTCACCTCATTTTTTTCATATTCGATAGTTGGACATGGTAGGGACGACAACAACACCTCTTCCTATATATATTTTTAAAATTATTTTATGTTAGTAAATCTTCAAAATTTCAAAAGTTACTTCGAAAATTATGCTGCTACTGCTGCTAGCCAACGCCCGCTCTTGGCAGTTGAACCATTTGGCGACGCGCTGACCAATAGAGACGTGCTTCTTCAAACTTCGAATTTCGAAGTTATGTGAAAGTGGCATATGACAGTTTAACTAACAATCAACAGTAATAAGAAAACCCTGTACATATTAATTTTATAGTGTGGGATTGTGCCGAACCAGGCTCTCTTCGGTGTTTCTATACGATTCCGACCACTGTTGCAGTTAGTAAGCACCAGCTCTGTGTTTAGTTTATTGAGAGGAGTCCAAATTTATCAATGGAAATTGGCTTAAAGGCCAAAGCAGCCGAATTGACAGATGCCTATGTAAAGGACCTTAACATTGGAAGTTTCATACACCAAAAACTGGCAAAAGAGAGAGGCTTGGAAGATGCCACTGCATCATCCACATTAAGTTTAATTTATACAAATAAACTGAAAGAGGTGTATCCAAGTCAATCAAAATGGTTAATGTTATGATATGATATTTAATCCAAAATATATTACCTAAAATACAATTAAAAACAGTTGAATTTTATTATTAAGAGGAACGATAGAAGGGACGGAAAAATTTTATGTCCTCTATAGCCTAAGAAAGTAACTCTAAAAAGTATCGTAATTTATTTTAGCTGTTGTCATCGGTCCTTTTTTAAAAAAAACCCTCGTTCCACAGTCAATCGTCTGACAAAAAATAAGTGGACAAAAGTCAATCCAAAGCCAAAGAATAGATTAATTGGTGATCCGATTAATAACAATGCCTCACAGGTTATGATTACAAAAAATTTCAGGAGGTGCGAAAATCATATCAACACCGTCACTGTTTGATTTAGAGTGCTGATTTTATTTTCCTAAACGATTATATCAGAACTATCTCATTACAATAACAAAACTAATATTTTTCACCGTAGTTTGCTTTTAATAAATATTTAAATGCTGTGGACTTGAATGGTTTCTGAAATTTATTGAAATTCTTGCAGGCATCTGGCATGTTTAAAGTCAATAGGTGATCATTGGAAAATGAATAATACAATGTTGCATAAAGGATAGATAAAGATAAAGATAAAGATAGCATGCATAAAATATAGAATTAAAAATCTCATTCATCTTTTTCTTCTTCTTCTGTGAAGATAGGGGTAAATAAATATCTTTGAATAAAATTCATGTCCTTCCTTAATTTTTTTAAATGAATACAGACACAATTATGTGACTATGCCTTGCTGGAATCATGAGTAATAGTTGAAACTTCTGCAATAAAAACAATATGTGAGATTCCAGCGTGTCAATGTACATTTTTACTTACACAGTGTGTACATGTTTCTTTGAATATTTTATTTTTTCTCCTCCTCCGTTTATTTAAAAATCTCTTTTACATACATAAATGAATATTTATTGAATATTTAAATTCCATAAATTACAATATAGTGAATGTAATATTTTGTTTTAGTGGGATTTCATACTCTTTGTTTTGGCAGATACTACCTTCTTACGGTGAAATTTAGCACACTACTTTTTATAATCTAATACATCACCAGATGACAAAGATTTAGCTTGAACTTTATTCTTGGCACCTGATTCTAAAATAAGTTTTCATGTTGCTTAACAATATCATTCGTAGTAAACAATATCACTGTTTCTGTGATTGATTTTACTTTAGACGGTATGTATTTAATTTATTTATTTAATTCAAATGGCAGACAATATAAGTTTGAAAACTTTTTAAAAATTGTAATATTTTGTTTGCATCCACATGTATACAGCCTAATTTTTTTGATATTTTATATCGACAGTAGCTGTACCCGCACGGCGCATATTGGTTGAAAATCGGCATTTTTCGGAGAAAAATCCCTGTCAAGCCAGGGTTGAGGATGAGCCACAGAAAAATAATTTTGATACCATCTTAATCACAATGAAATTTGAATTAAGATGAACACTTTAAATAGTTTTTACCACTAATGTGGCAGGCGAAATTTTGAAATGTCTATTCCAGAAAGAATAACTGACATTGTTTCTCACCATTATAAACTTCCTAAATAGAAATTAATTTTTTTGTGATAATGCGTAGAGATGGAGGATTGTATCCTATTTTGGGTCAAATACTAAAAAACTTCAATTTTTTAACTTTTTTTAACTTCAATTTTTTAACTTTTAAAAAATTCAGGTTCTGAATACGATGAAATTTCGAGTTTTTAACTCAAAATAGCTGAAAGCTAAACAAGATTTTTTTTTTTTCTCACAACAAATTATTTCAAAGTGATAATTTGACTATAATACAAATATTACTAATTTTATATATATTTATGGAATTTGATGAAATTGAAACTGGGCAATTTGCATACAAGTGTCAAACTTTTCTCAAACTTTGGACCAAATTGGACGAGCCGTTTTTAAAATATATACGTGTCAAGGAAAATACATTTTGCGCATGTGTAAGCAAAAGTAGTGTATAGAATTGGGCAAAATTAATACTAGATCATTCTTACACTAGTCTTTAACTTTCCTTTAACTATAGGCGGAGCCAGACGAGTCATTTTTGAAATATGAGTGTTAAGGAAAATACGTATACGCGTGTGTAAGCGAAAGTAAAGGATGGCATTGGACAAAATTAGTAATAGATAATTTTTACACTAATCGCTAACTTCCTTACAACTATGAGCTAAGTCTGACGAGCCGTTCTTTAAATAAAGCAATTGTCAAAGAAAATGCATATGCGCATGCGTAAACGAGATTAGAGAATGGAATTTGATAAAATTGATATGTGGCCATCTAGGTATCAAAATGCACAATCACTGACAATTTCATCAAAATCGGATTAACAATAGTTGTCGTTATGCCCATAATATGGATTTGACAACATCAGTTGTGAGGAAGCAATAAACAAATAACAGTAGTAATTACATTTTCAAAACCAAATTGTGCACATAGATGCAGTCTTTATATTCTTAATTGAATAAAAAAGTGATTGTAGGCCTGCGGCCGGCTGCGTTCAGAAGATATATACCAACAACAAAAATTACATTGGATTTTTTTTTTCATACTTATTCGGGATATTATTTTTAGCATAAAAAGCAACAAAAATTAATTTTTTTTTCACTTTGTATATTGTATGATATAGCTGTTGTTGCTTACAAAGAAAAATAGTTCCAAGAAAAAAAAATATGGTTATAATAATAATATCAACAAATTTTTCTTGAAAATCAAACATTTTTGCGTGATTGAATTTGAAAGGCCCGTTACAGGTGTAAAACTTTTAAAAAATCCGATTAAATTGGTAAAATATTCCAGGTAACTAATCTATTTATTAATAGTGAATTTTTTTTCTCCAATATTTTGAAAAAATAGACTTTTTCGTCTTTCAACCACTGTGCGGCGTTGCCATTGGAAAGAAATGCGAGTTAAATACCCTCCCAAATTTCAAGTTTTTTTATGTTTAAAAGATAATGTAACAGAAGACAGAACTACTGTTCATAACATTCCTATTCATCATTCATCATGAAACTGTAAAGTTTGTACAAAACTTTTACAAACGACTTTCAAAAAATGAAAAGATTTAATTCTAAGTTTCTGTTTTATTACACTTTTAACACATTAATTAAATATTGCGCATTTCATTTCAAACCAAGTAAGGGCAAAGGGATGAAAATTTTTCTCGATAATCGACTGCATTGTTTAGAATTCGTCTCATTCATTTCATTTAAACGTTTTCTAGGAACAGAATCAAAATGATAATAAATTTTTCAAGAGGGCATTAAGCTTCACGTTTTTACACTCTTTCCATAATGTCCGATTTTATTAACAAATGATGTTTTCACACAATAATTTCACACTTGTTAAAATGTTTTCGTAATGAATTTGGTTTCACATGTTTAAAGTTATGGCATATAAAATTGCCTATTTTTATTTTTTATAGTTCTTCCCTATTTCTCCCCTTAAGGGGACACAATTTAATGGACCTTCCTGAAGAAATTCTCTAAATGATAGTGAAAATCGCATTAAAATCGACCAGCTATTTTTCGAGTTTTGCAAACACAGACATAAGCAGGTTGATTTTTTATAACAATAGATATTTCTAAAATGGAGCATTATATATAATTGAGTACTGCATCGAGCCTGTTGTTGTATTTCAGATCGTTCCAGATTTAAAAAATAGAGTTGTTTGAAAAATGACGAAACATTATAAGGAAAAAATTATGACGAAAGGAAAAAATTATCATAAATTTAGTGTTATAGTTATGACTCCTAATTCACAGAAGAACATTTCAAGTATTTCGTCAAACTTCTCTGAAAAGTGGTCCACACACAACATGACAAATGATCATTTTTTAAATAAAAATAAAAGTTGATTAGAGGGCGTAGTATATATAGAATTTAACATAAGTATGCATCAGCCCTGAGCTTCATCATCGCCTAGAAGAAGTCGTCATCAAGCTGGACCAAAATGAGTAGTCGTCACTATGAAGACTTGTCTTTCAAAACCAAAAAACGTAGGGTTGAAGCCAGTTTGATTGCGAAGTGTCAGTGAGGTGACAGAATTTTCTTTGTTTAGAAGTCTCTATAGAGCTTAATCCAGCTCCGAGTAGTTACTGAGATAAAGTCTTTCAAAAAATGTGATCCATGGAAAAAAATATGATTAAGGGAATCATAACAAGGCAGCATTAATGCCAGATCAAAACACTTTTTTTTTTTATACACCAGGTTATATCATGCTTTGTTTATGTTTTACGTATTTAGTTGGCCATACACTGAACATATACATTTTCCACTTCACGACACTGTTCTTCGGTTATTAATTATATGATTTTCATACTCAATAAGTAATTGCTCAGTAAGTGGATATTTTTCACTAATCAGAAAAAATAATCTAGATATATTTATTGAAAGGGATGAGGAGGTTATATATGATGTTTACTAAGTATGGTTTCCAAGAATCCAAATCAAATACTTCACAAAGAAGCCAATGATTTTAAAGTGGATTGAATACACTGCTATGTAGGCGAATCTGTGGAACCAAAATTAAATCGAAACTCTATTTCTCAGAAACTTCTCAGGAGAAAACATTAAAAAAATATGGTTCAGTCGAAAATAACTATGACAACGAAGATGATGGCGAAGACGAAGGCGAAAGCGACAACAATTTTCTACTGGTGTTTACAAGTTCTTTCTGGAAATAAATCATGTTATTGAAAGTGAGAGAGAGATATATTAGTTAAATTACATATCCTTTAGCAATCCTGATCCTTTAGCAAAAATCCAACACCAGTTATAGAAGAAACAAACTTGAAGATAATCGCAGTTGTCAAAAAGCGCCAAAAGCTTACTTGTGTTAATTTTATGCAATTTTTCGTCATACGTATATAGCAGCCACTAATGATTGAACATTGGTATTCAGGTTAAGTATATATGTTTAGTTAGGATAAGGTGGAAGTATCTGGATTAAGATTTATCACTATAATTGTTTATTTGTTCACACGAGGGTTTGTCATATAATTCCTCAGAACAGAATAAACGGTGAAATTTAGTTAATTGATGTAAAAGCAAAAAGAGGGAGAGAACCTTAAACCGAACTATAAGAGTGCTTTACTCAACATTGAAAGCATTGTATTTAATAATAACAAGGTACAGTATAGAAACACATATTTATATACACCTGGTCTTATCTGATGTCGATCAATTTTAATGATAAAGCTACGAATGTTAAAAAATAATCATGAATGAGGGATGGCTCCAATTTGTATTTCATTTATTTATTCAAAGCTTTTATTTAAATATATCCATATCAATATTAATGAAACAAACCTTTCTGGTATTTAAAACGCCATTTTTTTTTCAAAGGTTTCTAAGTAAGCCACACAATATGGTTAAGATGAACTGAGTAGGTGAAATGAAAAAGAGCATCCAGAACTGGTATAGACAGCTTCCGGATATAACTGACCCATTTCGACCGATTTCTTTGAGAATGCGGTGGTTACATGATCTAAAATTTTTTTTTTTTATACTTAACGTTTGAAATGATAACAATATAATTGTATGCTTGTCCGGTTTACGAAATATCTAAAATCAAGTGAGAAATGTTACTCAATTATTTGGAAATATCATCCCAGACAATTTTTTTTTAATTTAATTTTGTGAAAGAAAAATAAAATCAATATTTATCGAAGCCACTTCATTATACTACATCTTGATCAATATTACATAAAAAAAATGATCTGTTAAATAAAAAAATTGTGGAAATTAGAAATTAATTGCTGCGTCAGTTCATATAAAGTGCATGTTTTTAATCATAGACATTTCTTGTTCACTAAAACAATATCGGACCGTGACATGATTCATAGAAATGGCGCAGTTGAGCACCTTCGATCCGGAATAAAGTGGCCAGTGCTATTCTGGATAAGAGATGGTACGATCAGTACCTGAAACATTATGAATATTATTTACAATTAATTATTAAAGTAAGGTGCGGAAAAAAAAAAAATCATTGTTCGATTGCGATGGGATTACTACTCGCATTCTTATTCAAGACATATCGTCTTATTTCCCTTTCTTATCACTCAAGAGACCATAATGGACTGAATTCTCAGTTAAATTTGCGTGAGATATATTTCAATCCTAATTTTCACAAGAGCTGTTATTAGCCTTATCAGGGATCGCTTTTCAAACAAATACGTCGTTACTTCACAGCTGAAGTAGCTTAGTTTCGAAACTTTACAGGAGAGGATTTTTTACTTTTGTTTAATCGTTTCATGAATGCATAAAATGCATTTTTTTTTTTTTACTTTATGACTCAGTCCTAAACTTGAAAGAGTATTTCTATAAATTAAATATTCTTTACATTTTTTTTAAATTTCTATTTTTTTTTTAAACTAATAAAAAAATATATACCCCAAAATTTTGGAACTGTGTCATACGAGGACAGTGGCGTAACTGGATTTTTAGTGCCTAGGTGCGAACACGTAAAAGTGTGCCCACTTATCATTTATAGACCTTGGCAAGAGAAAAATTGGTGCATGAGAAAGGGAATATTTTTTGTGGCATAACAAAATATTATCAATATTTAAAAAATAAAATTGAATATAGTTGGGAAATAGCAAAAAATACAAATTGTAGAAATCATTCAATTTCTATTAACGCTATTTACTATGATGTAATAAGTAAATTATTTAAATAAAAATGATTATGTATGTGTGTGTATATATATATATATAGGTTTTCAGATATGGCGGATCAAGTTATTTGGGGCCCTACTGTACTTCTATAGGAAATTCCAATAATAGAATCGTAATTCCTTACTAACTGCATATTGCTAAACTTCAAATTATATTGCTAAGCAGTTGTGTGTCACTGTGTCAGTAAGGAACACATAGATTACATAATAGACACCGGAGCGGACAGATTATCTAAGTTGAAAACTAAACTGATTTCCCTGTCGTCATCATCCTAGCCCACTCTTATGAATTCTCAACTATGCACTATAAAAATAATCACGTTCATCCTTGATTAATTTAGACTGTATTTTGTGAGTAAAACATCGATAAGTATGGCATGAATTGTTTGTTTTTTTAGAATAAGTTCAGTAACATTTTGATAAGACGTTAATAATAATTAATTTCGACAAATGCTTGCATACATTTTTTCAGACCGGTTTCGAGATAAAAAAAAATTGTTTTTTGTAACTCCACGTGTCATTTGTGACTAAGTTCTTTTGTGATTAGGCAGTGATTTACGTATGCCGAAAACATAATTAAATTCTTAATTTCCTACTATCAATCTTTCGGAATATTTTTAACTGGGATTAGTCAAGTTTGTAATTAATAAAATTACTTAATTCATTGAGCTGTTTCGTTTTTTTAACCGATGTTTCACCCAAGTGACTTAGTCTATTATGAGGACTTAAACAAAGATACAAATAAAAATGAGCTCCATGAGAAAAAAATAATTCGGCCGAAACGTTAGCTAATTGAAAAAAAAAACAACACATTAATTGTTTTGCTTTTTAATCAATTTGGCTGATCTCTAATTAAAAGTTTTTTGTTCTCCTCTGTTTCAATGTTGGTTGTTCCTCTGTTCAATAGCACCAGTGGCATTAGGGTAATTCTATTAATAGAATCATACAATAGTTTTTCATGTTCTTTGACATTCTTGTTTAATGAATTTTTTTTTTTTTTTAAATCAATCTAATGACTCCTAAGATCAACTTCCTCATGCATGAAATTTGTTTTCAAAACTTTCTGGTCTTGCTATGAGTATTTCAGGAATTTGGAACAGACCAATTGGTTATATTTAATACCTCCCCTCCGCAATTGTAGGTCTTATTAATGAACGGGTTGTGATGTAATGGTAAATCCGATTTCTGGGACATTTGGTTATTGTTCTTTTAGGTATTTTTTGTTCGTGTTAGCGTTTAACCCCACCACAAAGGTTTTTAAGTAATAGGGATAATATACACACACGCTGTTCGAAGATGGCTTTACGGGTAGAGAAAGAAATTCTACCAGAGCCTAGACGGTCAGAAGAAGAATCTGATCCAGAGACTTCCAAAGAACACACCAATCAGGGGTTAGCTGGAGAAACAGTGATCCCAATGCCCAAGCTTACACAACCACATACCGCGATGAAAACGGAGAGAGACCAATATGGATTAACGAAGAAGGAACATGACTTAGAGCTAAAAATACTTCAGGAAATTCAAGAAGATACGGAAAAGGATCGATGAGATAGAGAGGAAAGTACAAGGAAATTCCATGAGAAAATGGAAAAGAACACAAAGAAAATTCTGGAAGATATGGAAAACAATACTAAAAGCTAAGATGGAGGAAGTGACCGAAAGGACTATAGAAAATATTGAAAAATTGAGAGAGAGAATTGAGAGAAAGGTACATGAGGTATGCACGGATTTTGTGAAAGATGGCTTCGAAGATGGGAATAAGCTCAAATCTCAGAGCACACCCTCTACTGAAAATGAGAAAGAAAAGATAAAGAACTGGGATTCCCTAGGATTGAAGACCCTAGAACAGAAATGGAACCTCTGTTGAGTGTAAATGAAGAACCTAGATTACCAATAACTTCTCTTAATAATCATAAAGAAAGTGAAAATAAAGCATTGAAAAGTTTCGCAATCGGCCCCATTGATGCCAATATGGAAGTTATCATAATAGAAAATGAGGTCCATGATATAAAACTCAGAGAAGTATTCAGATCACACAACTTCAGACAAGCTCTCCATCCCAGAGAAAATACCTCTACACTTAGAAAAGGAATTAGGCACCTCAAGGCGGTGGAATGAAGAATTCCCAAGAAATAAAAATTCACTACATGTGGGGAGCATGTTTCATTATTATAGGGAAGTGCCAGCTAAACCTTTTATCCTCCGTATTTTAGAATATGAATTCTATGAGGGATATATGGTCTTGGACCATGTTAGGAAAGACGGTTTACTATGTTATAATTAGATACGGCAGTCTTTATCCTTTTCCGGAAGATAAAAAGGGATTTCCAACTTAGCGTTCCGTTGACGAGCTAAAGAGTCCTGGCGAAACCTTCGTCAGATTAACCTTCTTTCAATGTTGCCTTGTAGCTACAAGCTTTAAACGTACTGATTACATGCCTTAGTATTAATTCTTATTTATATGTATGCTTCATCTACTCTTTTATTGCATTGGATTATACAAGCGGTAGATATATTTTCCTTATTTTTATCTTCAGGATTTTCTTAAATCTAGTTATTATCTGTATTAACCGTTATGGACGAATTATTTTTATTTTGAATTCAATATTAAATAACTAGATTGGCATCTGAGTGAAGGACAATAAATTAACGATTTCAACTCTCTCTTTTCACAATTGTTAATGTGAAGCTTAGGAAATTAAATGTTGGAGCTACTCATATATATAGGTCAATGGATCTACCTACCAAACCAGATTCGCAGACAATGGCAGATTCTTGAGAACCCAGGCAGACTGCTACCGAATACCAAGACAAAATTTCTATGGCGGCATTCATTACAGTCTACTAAAGATACTTTTAGGAATTCAACAAGGCACCCACATTAGTTCTAAGCTTTAAAGATAATTACGTTTCACTTTTATTTTCGTAAATACAACAAAATTCCTTCTTCATCAAAGAAGAAGGACATATGTCTATTTTGGGACATGTTATATACTTTTTCTAACTAGTTATTTTACATTAATAATTGCATAACTTATAACAATCAATAAATTAAAATATACCAAAACTAAAACGTAAATTCATCCTCTTTATTTTATTTTTTTAGCCACTATAGTTATTTTTTAATTTTTGTGAGTAATAACATAACATGTTAATAATACAATAAAAAATATTATGTTTTATTAAATCATTTTTCTGATTTATTTTTTATTTTTATTTTATTTTTTTAGATTTTCTCCCAAAATTTGAATATAGGGACTTTTTAATGTGCTAAAAACAAATCTAAAGTCAGTTTTGAGTATTAAAAAAAACGATATACTTTACTCCCTAGAAGAATTCTGTACTACCATAAATAATGTTCTTATATTATTTATAACCCTTTCAACACTTCTCAGTTTTCAATTTACTGGGTAGTATATATGCACATATTATATTATTAAAAAATTATTTGTGATAAAAAAAAAATAGTAAATTTTACTAGAAAGTATATTAAATTTGTTTTTGAATTCAACATTGACGTCAGATTTGGTTTTTGCAATTTAAAAAAATCTATATTCCAATTTTCGAATGAATCTAAAAATAAATATTTTGTTACTAACAAGTTCGCTAGTTAGATTATTCAATTTTTTTTAAATTAAAAAATTGCTCATAAATCAGGAACCCAACGGCATATTCTAACCAAATTTGTGGCTTTGCACAGTGTGTCGGAGGTAGAAAAAAAAACTAATTTTGAAGGTGAAAATGTTTTATTAGAGCTGTGATGTATTTACTATGAGATGTAGAATCAATAATTAGTCCTTTATATTGGTATATTTTGTTCTTCTAGTCGAAAATTAGCCAACAACTTTTCAATGTAACTTACTATCAAAATCGGCATTACTAGTAATGATATTGAAATGTTAAATACGCCAATATTGGGTGGCTTAGAGGTTTTAAATTTGTACAAGTTGCTATTCATAAGGGTCTATTTATTTTTAAGGGATATTGTTTTGAAAATATAAACTTAGGGAACACGTAATTGAATTGAAGTAAAGTTAACAATTAATTTTGATCAAGTTTCTAATTGCCACAATCCCTAAAAAAAAATCTTTGCTTTTCTTTGCTCCCTCCTTATCATAAATTTTTACATATAATGTTGAACTACTCCTGATTTAAATGTCTTACCCTTCCTGAACTAGCTTTGGAGTTAATTCAATTTCAAATATTGACAAAACAATGTATGATAATAAAAACAGACAAAACCGCTACTTAAACAAAAACAAATTTTTCAGATAAAAATCATAAACTATGTTTCTATAATAGCTAGCTCTTTAGTTCCTTCAGTCTCGTTATCTATAGTGCAAAGTTAACAAAATATCTCGAGGAAGTTTGATACCAAATTGAGTGATTTTTGATTAGTTGATGAAGAGTGGGTCTAGTTTAAAATTAGTGGTTCGGTCTTTATATCCAGATCAGAACTGTATTAGCCAGTGGATGGGCCAAAAAAAAACAAAAAACTTTTATCTATTTTTCGTGTTGCCAATACAAAATCCAAAATGGCACATAGGATATTTTCTCATGACGACAAGGATATGACAATGGCCGCTTAATAAATATTATTAAATTAGTAAGTAGGAATACTAGAAGTTACTAGAATTTATTAGAAATCAGAAATATTTGTCTGTGAAGGCAATTCTAAATAAAAGTACTTTGGTATTTGTATGTAATGATAAATGTATTTTCATTTGTCACCTGATCGACAAAATTGTGGTACAAGCAACTCTGTCGCAAATTATTTTATTATAATGGATATTTAATCGCAAGCTTTTATAATTGTCTTTTATCCTTTTTCTTCTATTCTAACTTTTTGTAAATGAAATTTTTACTTCTTCAATAAAGATAATCTATTTTAAGGCACTGGACTGCTATCTCCCTGGTTCGAATCCGACAATGGAACAAATTTTATTTTCTGTTTCTGGAATTGTATTTTCCTTACAAAGGACATTTGATCATTGGGAAATTAATTTAATTTTTTCAGGTTTAATTATTGCCTATTTTAAGAACTGCAGTCTGTAAAAGGTAAGGACTTTACATTCACAAAGAATGCGTTCAGCCCTTTCTTCATCCTCAAGAAACATGCGGCAATCAGAATCTTCCGCTAATTACATCTTGAAATTAGAATGTGGCATTTCAACGGACAGAGGCTCATGAGGACACTCGTTATTGTTTTTGTCTCATTCTTTGCCCGGTTTAGGTAGAATTATGCCTTTTTCTTTTAAAAATTGATAAAAAGCTTGGATTGTTTCTTATCATGTTTCGAGACCCCGTGTATATCTTTCTTTTTTGTTTAACAAGATTCAATTTACTTCTTGGTTAAACTAGTTAATATGCTGCAGTATGGTTCCGGGCCAATAAACATTGTTTCTGAGCCCTTCTCTGCTAGTGCATCAGCTATAATATTAGATAACATTAGATAAAAAGTATTTCCTCATTAAGTATTGAACTCTTGCCACTTTTTGGGTTTAGAGGCACATAGATTTCGTTTTTCTTTTCTATCATTATAAAACATTACAGTCTAACATAGTCATGTTTCTTTTATGGCATTGATATCGATTAAAAATTATTTATACGAAAAACAAAAAAATAATGAAATGAGGAGTAAGTAGCTTCTTCGTTCATAAAGAATAAACAAAAAAAAAACGTTAAAAAGTTGATTACTGAGCAAGAATACAAATTATGAAACCTGAATGATATATACAGAAGATAGGACATAATTATGTACCCAACACTACTCAATAATCCATATTTACAATACTGTATAAAATTTTACTTTAAATTTACTTATATTTATATCTTTATAATGCATAATATTATGTTCATATTAAGATACATTGAATTATTTTCATTTCACTCTGATAATGAAACTGTTATAACTAAAAAAATGAATCTGTTATAACTAATTGCTCTTCTAAAAAATTGTAATTTTAGTGAATCACTATGCAGTGGCATAGATACACTTAGGATACACTTAAATTGGCAGAGTTTTGCATATGCAATTAATTATAATGCGTGTAGTTACGTAAAATGATCTGTATCTTTAATAAACAGAGTTTAATTATTTCACAGCTCTAAAGATAGAGTATATTGTTCTAAATTGAGTTGTTTTCTAAATTTTCAGAAACGCGCTTTGATATTCCTACTTACTTTTTAAATTCACTTTTTGAATTTGAATAGGCTTCAAAAACTGTTACTCAGTTCCAAAGACGTATAGTTTACATTTTTTGTCCAATAACCCAATGCGCTAGACATTTCAATACTTATGTCATTTCTGTTCCAAAATACTTAGACACCTGATCTGGAGTAGGTCAGTCTTTGATTTAACCATATCATAGAAGGATACTGCGATATAATGAGCAAGAGCCAATTGGTTGATTCCCTAGATTGTAGAGAAGAGTTGGCTGACTAAGGATGCAAAAATGCGGCGATAACGAAGGAAGAGGATGAGGTGGAGAGAGTGGGCTTACCGCGGCAGCCCGAGGGGGAAAGTATGCTAGCGGAACTACCGCTAATCCTCCGCTGGCTAGCCTCTTTAGCCTTCGTGTCCTTCGGAGCCAGTGGACTACTGTCCTCGCCTCTCTTGCAATCTTATCCTCAACAGATTATGAAGTTTCCCAAACTTCTTTGTTTTATTTTTTATTTTTTTTCGTTCAATCTTCCAATCTTCCCCCACAACTGCTGTTGCCTTGATTCCGAAGGTATTTTCTTCACTTAGAACTTTTCGTGAAGCTCTACACAGCTCTTTTCTCAATCTTTATTCCGGAACATTATGGAGCCCAAATGATTATCACAGTGGTGCTTCTTTTATTTATTTCCCACCAGATGTTACGAATTTTAAGTAGCACAGTATGGATAGGTCTACTATCCTCCGTATCGAATAAAACGCTCATGAATTCGATCACAATTATTGATTTATTCAAGTCAACTGATGTGATATAAATAAGAACCTCCATGACGGAAGCTGCTCCAGTGAAGACAAAGGAGGCTCCGGACAATTTAATACAATTTCGTCGATTTGGCTTATTGCCGAACAGCCTACTGCATCTTGAGACTTAGATGCGTCAGTGTTAAATGTTCGATGATTCTTGCACTTTTCCAAGATTTCTGAGAATAGTTGGGGTTTCAATCGGGGAGAGCGAAAACTTTGCTATTCTAGGTATCGATTTACCAATAATTGGGCGACAGTGGCGCTAGCTAGGAAAGATGGCATCTGGATGCTGGTGAATACAGTTCAACTTCATATTTAGCTCTGAGATGGCATCCCTGAGATTTTTAAGTAGTTGTAGGTTCGAAGGTGTCCATTTCTAAATCTATTCTTTCCAAACCGCATAGTAAGTAACATATATGTTTTGGTAGAACTTTTAATTTGGAAACATGTTTTGTGAATACAAGAGTTCCTCTCATTTGAAGCGAAAGACAAACCCATTCTACAAGTAAGCTTTCGATAGATGACCCGTAAGCACCCGTGTTTACATACGGTGGCGAAATTAGAGAGAAGCCCCAAGGCAGGATCCTTTTTCAAAAAATTGAATAATAGATAACTTTATTGCAAAACATTATGGTCTGATTAAGGCAAAGAAAGGAGAGCCTCAAAAATAAATTCGCCTATAGACGAATCATCTGAGAAAGACCAAGACTTGAATACCCAAATTTACTCAAAATATTTTTAGAATATGTTTCACAAACGTGCATATCAACTAAATATGCGCAAATGACATTATAAACCACATTTACATTGAAATAAAACGGAGTCCTTTCAATTATGTCGTACTGAATGTGATGATGAAGTCCGTTTGGTGGTAGGAGTAACGTGACAGAAGTTTTTTAATTCCTTTCCTAACCTAACCGAATTTTAAAATCCAAACTCGCTTAATTGAAAAAAAAAAACACCACTCAATAAACTAAAAACAGTGAACACTTATGAAGTCCTATTTTTCAGGCACTTATTTGTAACGCGCTACAAGGTACGTAAATATCCTAAACTTTACCTAACATCAAGGGTTACAAACTAATACAGCATTTATTTAATTGAATAATATTTTTTCTCAGTTTAAATAATAAATCTCAACCTCCCCACTCTGGTTAGAATAGGTTGGTAACCTGTAAGCATAAGGCCTCGTCCACAATGGAGCACCGCCCTTCGTCCCAGTACCAGTGATAATCCCTCGCACTGACCCTAGTACTCTCGCCCCTAGCCCCCTGTCTGTAAACATTGGAGCACCACCAACACCCCTCTCCAAAGCTAGCAGGAATGGTATTTCTCTGCCCCTTCAGTTGAATTTCAGATACTATCTTTCAGATATCATATACCATCTTCTTACGAAGATATTGCGCTGGATTCAATCTCCGCCAATTATTACCATTTTTACCGAAAAAGAAAAAGGATCGGAAGTTCATTTTTTAAATAGGGGCGATATCAGTTTCAATTATTCCATCATCTGTACCAGGATTTGAGACGAGATTCTGAAAGATTTTTCGGTTATATGAGGATGAAGATCTCCACGTTTGATTATATCATTAATCTAATCAAACCTCAAATTCAAAAACAGTGGAAAAATTGTCACGCTCAGCCAACTTCAACAGAGGAACGACTGAAGCTCACGGTAAGATAGGTAAACATTGATATTAATGATAATCGATATTAATGTTAATAAAAAAAAGCAAAACAAAAATTCAGCACTTCTGTCGTAATGTCCACTAAAAGTTTGGACTGCACTTTCTTTTGTTTTATAATCTGTCGCAAATTAAACTTCAATTTAATAATATACAAGATGCTAGAATTACATAATGTGAAACATTATTAATATAATTTAAATGCTCATCAATCATTGTTTTCCATTTCAATCAAACATTCAGTGCAGTTATAAATGTTCTTTTTTTTAATCTTTATTAATTTTGTATATATATATATATATATATATATATATATATATATATATATATATATATATATATATATATATATATATATATATCAAAATTATTTGAGCATCAAAATAAAATAATTGTAGCACAAAATTAAGTATTTAAGCGAATATTATTTTCTATTTTATTAAGAAAAATTTAATATTTGTAAAGTTCATCATTATATGAACAATTAAAGAAATTCAATTATGTATTGGTTTTACTTAAAATGAGATAATATAAAAAGATATTAATAAATCTCGACGTTCTGAGGCCGGGAGGTGCGAGGGTCGAGGGTAAAAGAATTGACGAAACAATTGCTTGGTTTGGTGCTAGGCTAGCGTCGAGGGTCGGTGCGCGGGGCGAGGCTTCGTTATGGCCAGTCCCATTGGAAACAATGTGCTCATTTTTTCTTGGTTCGAGGGACTAGGGGCGGTGCGCGGGTCGGTGCTCCATTGTGAACGAGGCCTAACTCTTATGTAGGCATAACCCGTCCTGAATGCCTTAATACGATAGGAAAGGACGTTAAATCCCAATAATAATAAAAAAAAAAAAAAAAATAGGGCCCCCTCTCTTTTTCCTGAAATGTAAGAATTTTTTCTTTCAGTACTTGTTTCTCTCAAAATATGAGCTCTATCGGCTTACTCTTTTTTTATTTATTTTGAATGATTTAATCTAGAATCGTGGTGTGAAATATTTTTGTATTTACCGTAATTAACAAACAAAAATTAGTAAAACGTTCATCCGACAATGTAAAAATATTTACAATGAATTTCAGACTGAGCCATTGTTTATAAAACGGAAGAATGATTCATTTTTGGCGCTACTATTCCAAAGGAACGTAATAGAAATATAACAAAACAACATTCACGTAAATCGGGCTTGTTATTCAAAAGAAACCATACTTATATAAATCTGAAAACATACTTCTTAAAAATCAAAGAATAAAGCCGATTAACTTGGCTCCTCTGAAAACTTGTTTGTTTTTGCTGAAAAAACCTTATGTATGTAGGATAATGCCAACTTCAAAAGTAGGTAGCTAAAACGGGACAAGAGCTCAAATAACAAGAATTCAAATATGTGAATTTTGTAGAAACTAATATTTGATAATAATTGAATTAATAATTTTGTATGATTAGTTAATATTATATAGTTATTATATAATATATTGTATAGTTTATATTATATAATTAATATTATATAGTTGAACTAATAATTAAATAGTTGAATTTGTAAAAATTTATCTACATTAAAAATCTAAATCCGGAAATAAATTATTTAATAATACTGGTCGTCCAATTAGATGGTTTATTTACAATAAAATATATGTATAGTGTATTAAATAAAATATTTAAAAGAACAGATCAATACTATTATACATAATTGAGTAAAAATAGATTTAAAAACATATGATCTTCACGCCATATATTTTAAAGTGCCCAACCTTTGAAAAAAATAAACAATATAAACCTACAAAAAATAAAAACAAAAAAATCATGTAATCTGCATCCTAGGAATTGAGAAAAAAAATAAAACCCGTTGAAACTGCTTGATTTTATATATCGAGTTTGAAAATTGATATTGGTATGGTTTTTCCATCAAAACATTTATTCAAAGTATAAGTATAAAGTATGTTAAGCTGAAAATTCGGCGCTTATAAAAATTTGTGCGTTACAATTAAATTATAGGCTTTAAAATTTGTATGTAAGTTGAGTTCGTTGAATTGTTTTTTGGGGGTCCCAACTTCTTTCCCCCACCTCCCGCGGTTTTTAGATTTTTTCAAGTACTTGCGCCCCTCTAAAACCTCTCCAAATTGAATTGGTAGGATAAAAGTCTGTTGCATTCGAAAGAATGTTAAATTACCTGTGAAAAAAATAAGTTTAATCAAAATTGGTCCAGTATTAGCAATGATATGGTAATTACAACTGTTTTAATAACTTTTCAATCGTATTTTCCCCGAATAAAACAGACTATTGCACTGGGTCGAAGGTCAGCGGAGAGGGGCGGAAGTACATTTTCAAAATACTATAGTAACGCAGCTCTGCTGCTCACGCCTTTTTTTTCGTTGCTTATAAATGGTAATTGAAATCATTGTATATATTAATTTACTTTATTAATATAGTCTTTGGCCTGACATGTTTTCTGTTTTCTCTTTACTTGTACATATTTGTTATTCTTAAGGGATCTATTCCCAGAATAATATTTATTTTTCTATTCTATTCTAACTATATATATATATATATATATATATATATATATATATATATATATATATATATATATATATATATATATATACAATATATATATACAAATCAAGCAATGGCGAAGCATTGCCGAATCGGCTAGTATTTCATATTTTATGAGTAAGGAACTCCCGACAGTCAATGCGTGGAAAACGGCCCTAACGATGATGTTAATGATTCAATAACTGATAACAGGCAAATTTTTGGCGTTCACAAAATCCTTTTAATGTAAACCGTTATTTCAGCAAATAATGGCTTACGCTGAGCGTGCCGGATGTTTTCTGTATAACTTCTCGGCGGTCATACGCATTTTCCGTTGTAGAGGGGTGTCCGCTGAGAAGTTGTTTACAAGTCCTTTTAAAAAAATGAATGCGTAAATGAATTTATCAAAAAAGTTTTTTAATCTGGGTGAATGAAATACAAAATGTGTAAATGGAGTAGATACAGAAGTATTTGAAAGACTAATTTTAAAAACTGACAAATTAGACTTTAAAAAGAAAAGAAAAAAATAAGAAAGGTTACTTTTGTTCTTTATTCTTTGGATTCATAATTTCCTTTTCATGATAAAGCTTTGCTACATTGTACCTTTCTTTGTGTTTTCTCTACTCTTTCGGTTTAAAAAGTCTTTCGTTTTTTTATTATTTTTTTTTAGAGTAGAAGACGACAACCGTCTTCTTAATTAAAAAAGACTAACTTCAAGATATATATATTGCGTATCGAAATTTATAAATATAATATATATATATATATATATATATATATATATATATATATATATATATATATATATATATATATATATATATATATATAATCCACACCTAAGAATTCTTTTTGAACAATAA
The DNA here is from genome assembly GCA_948150685.1 of Rhaphigaster nebulosa. Lineage (NCBI taxonomy): Eukaryota > Metazoa > Arthropoda > Insecta > Hemiptera > Pentatomidae > Rhaphigaster > Rhaphigaster nebulosa. The sequence goes on from OX411306.1 coordinate 134,393,245, forward strand.
TATATATATATATATATATATATATATATATATATATATATATATATATATATATATATATATATATATATATATAATCCACACCTAAGAATTCTTTTTGAACAATAAAATTTTAAAGAAAAATCTGCATTTGGCTCGATTGGACACTGTTCTCACTCATGCCTGACATGTAAATAATCATAACATTATTAGGATATATTGGCCAATATTTCTTTGTCACTGGTTCGAATATCTTTAATTCATCTTTCCTTATACACTTTTTTAAATTTATTTCTTAAAATAAAATTAAATCCAACCATCAAAAACCTTGGAATCACATTTACCGAGCTCTTTTCTGGAAAAACCATGTCTCCGATATCTACCGTCGTATCGTATCCACCTCAAAGTGACTAAATTGCCTTCGTCATCCATTTCCATTTGAAACCCGTAGACTCCTAGTTACCTTTTTAATATTCCCCCACTTTGACTACTGTTGCACAGTGAACGGAGGGGTTTCTGGGGACCTCGTGGCAAAAATAAAACGCTTGATAAATTTCGATAATTCACGATACACACGATTCATCTTCGGGATCCCGAGGGACGCCTCTGACTATCCATACATATACTACATCTCCGAGAAAAAGAAAAAAAAATAGTTAGACGGAAAGAATATTTTATTTGCGAATAATAATAATTTCCATATATACATTTTTATTTGAAAGGTAATTATATTTTATAAAAACAAAAAAATTATCTAATGTAAAAAAAAAAATTATCTGGGTGTTCAGAAAAAAATTAAATAAAACACGCCGAAACTGAATTATTTTAAAATTCGAGTTTGAAAAATGATATCGACTTGGTTTTTTCAGCAAAACACTTTTTTTTTTTAAAAAAAGAAAAAAAGCGCATAAAAAAAAATAAAGATTAAAAAATAATGGATTTTTAGTCCAATAAAGGCATTTCATACCCATACCAAATACTGAGCCTATTAAACAAAAAAGAAGGAAAAAAATTTATATTATATTGGTGTATACTGGATTGATGGCCTTTATGTACACCGAAAATGACAGGAAGGGCAGATTATCACAAGCTACCCACCTTTTTCACTAGGAGTGTGAAGGTCGATTTTTATTATACGGACCGTCACGAAATAGAGGTCAACCTACACCTTGACTGGGATTCGAACTGGTGACTCCCATCACCAGGATGCTGCCACAGCAAGCTCAGTCATCTAGACATCCAATAAACATTTTAAGTGTAAAATTAATTTATTTAGCAAAATAATTTTCCAATTTTACGTCGGGTATTAACAGGACCTTAGTGCAGGCTCGTCCGTTGCCCAGTCCGATTTACCATAGCAGTTATTCCTTGTAATTAATTGTTTTATCTAGCATGTAACCTATCAAGTTGCATACAATACTAGGTTGTTACAAAAGTCCTAGTGCATGAACACAACCTTAATTCCAACTTTCATAATTAATTTTATAAGAATGTTTTTGTTCCTACTATTTAAGTCAATGTTTACTTTGACTTATCATTTGTATTCCTTGTGACTTGAGTTGGCTTTTTATTTACATTTTTAAAACGCACGTGTAATGTCAGTAAGGAAAAATCGTGGTTCGCGTTCTTTTGAGACATTACTGGAAAAAAGGTTTAAGGGCAAAGGCAGCCGCCGAAGAAATTTGTGTCATAGAAGGGGAGTCAATTATCTATCGAAATACTGTCACACTTTGGTTCAGACGTTTCAACAATGGAAATATGTGCCTTGCAGATGAGCCCAGATCAGGTCGCCCATCGGTTGTTGATGATGACGTTTTTCTTGATTGTGTGAACCAGGACCCACTTGCAACTACTAGTGATTTATCGGTCGTAGTAGGGGCGCTCTAATGCCACAGTGGCTCGTCATCTTAAAAATATGGATGTACGGAATTTAAGATCAACGTCCGTCCCATGTGACTTGACAGAAGCCTAAGCCCAACAGCGAGTTTATATCTGCAATATTTTGCTTCGAAATCCGAAAGATGAAAGGTTCTGGCAAAAGATTATCACAAGTGACGAAAAGGGGGTATTTTTAAAAACTCTAGCAAAAATAAGCAGTGGGTACGACCAAGTGAAGCTGCACAACCGGAGGTTCTCTATGATCGGTGTAGGAAAAAAATGATACTTTGTGTTTGGTGGAACTTCGAAGGCGTTTTGCATTTTGAGCTTATTCCTGATGATCGGGCAGTGGACTTACACCTTTGCTGTGAATAGCTAGACAGAGTTTATGCAGTTTTGAGTGCAAAGTATCCCGCTTTGGTCATCAAGAACCAAGCCATTTTGCAACACGACAATGCTTAAACGTTTTGCCTCATCCTGCGTATAGCCCAGATATTGCACCATCAGATTATGGTTTGTTTACATCTATGGCTCATTTTTTAAAAGGTCAGATCTTTGCCAATTACGAGGACATAAACATTGGACGTGAAGAGTTCTTTGCCTCAAAACCAAAGGAGTGTTATCGGCATCTAATCCGATTAATGACAGACAGATGGGTAAAGTAGTTGAAAGCAATGAACTTTACTTTGAAGAGTAGTATTCAATAAGGTTTAAAATATGTTATCAGAAATAAAGCTGTACTTATGCACAAGGACTTTTGTAACAACCTAGAATATTTGGAATTTGAAATTCCTTTCATCACACTCGAATTCTATGGAAATGCCAGCTTAATTCTGACCAGTGAGGGTTATTGATTTTTTAGGACAAGCCATTAAATAAATCTTTAACCATTATGGCAGATATAGGTCAGTAACCTGCTGGAAACACGTTTTTGTTATAGTTCTCTGTCCTATTCTTTTACATTGCCATATTCCATAAGATAGTTTTGAAATGATATGTGAATGATACAATGGATTGTAAACATTGTACTGACAATAGCTACTTGCGTAAGTTTTTGGCGAATTTAATGATCATAATTTGAAAAGCTATAATTGAAGTAAAAGCAGATATGAAATAACCTTTTTGTCAATCATAACTCCCACACTAATAATACCCTGCTCTAGCATAACGCAATACGAAGACACCATAAATCAAACGCATCGTTGTTTCTCAAAAGGAAGAGGAACATAATGCATCGCTGTTACTATATCGAGGGGAAGGGATTCCTACTCCAGATCTCCCATAACCAATTATTGTGTAATAATTAGATAACTTGTTTTGCGCTATTATATGAGCGGGCCTTGGCCGGGTCGAGTATAGCGGTTTCTCGAGGCAATTAACGAAGAGGCACCCTTCAATTTGGGAAAACGGATGAGAAAGTGTGCTAAAAGCTTTTGTTTACAGCTAAAGTCTTCTTTTTTCCGTCCCCTTTTAACAACCTTCTTAATAAAGAAGGGGAGAAACCGACGAAGAGAGAAAATGATTTACAAACATCTTTTTGCCGTAATTATCCTCGAAAAAATCGTTCTGCCATTGGAGAAAGAATACGCCTCGCTTATAAATGCACAGTTCAGTGAAGTTATTACGTGCAATAGTACATTTTCATCTTACGATAATTGTAATTAATATTGCAGTTTTTAATATGATCAAAAATTTTCAAAAATTCTATAAAATAGAATAAATTCTATAAAATTCTAATTCCTGCTATAGAAACAAAATACATTTTAAGTTGTTAGTGTATGGTATTATTTGTCATGTACAGAGGCATATATATGTCCAGGTGAAGGACCTACTAAACAGATTTGGCTGATTGCTGGAAGCTAAAGGCAATGAGATAAAATTAATTACTGAATTAATTCAATCACAATAAGAAATCTTTAGGAAAGGAAGAAGAAAATGAAACAAAAAATAAAAACAGAAATGACAAATAAATAAATTTAGGAAGAAAGTGAGAAAAATATGTGCATTCAAAGTATAATTTTGTTCGATATTATTGATATTAATCCTGATTATATTACATATTTGTTAATATCTGTAATGAAGTAACTGTGAACCATATTACACAGCCATATAAATGATATTTGGGTGACACCAGACAACAAATAATGTACCTTTCTATTTTTCACTAACATTCAGAGACCATCTTTTACTAATGATGTTCTGAACAAACATTTACTTCATTAAAAATACAAATTTTGTAGATTTTTAACTTTGAATTTTTGTTTTATTCTGTCTCTGATGCCCACCTAACATAGAAAAGTATGTTAATGTAGCTTTGAAGCTTCTCCTCTAGATTCTCATATAACTTATCTTTTGTGTCAAGGGAATCAATTTTTCTTTAGAGGCAGATTATTGTTATTAGGCTGATGTTTTCTTTCTTTCTTTTTTTCGACATTATGGCATTCTATTTTTAGCCGACTATGAAATATATAATACATGTATATAAATATATAGCTATATATTTTGTTGTATTAATATTTTTCAAATCTATTAGGAAGTTGTTATATGTTAATTGAAAATTATGGTAATCTTACTTCCGGAAATGTTTTCTTTATTACTCAATATCAATGCATTTTTAATCCCCATCTTCAAAATTTCTAATATGTGTAGATTCCATAGTTCTTCTATTATTTTATTCTTTAATCTTATTCTTTATTAGTTCTTGGTAAACCATTTTCAACTGGTATTTGCCAGTCTCCGTATTTCTTAATTTTAAATATTTTTCAAATTTTGTAGGAAATTGTTATATGTCAATGGCGATTTTTCTTAATATTACCTTAATCTTACTTAATACTAATGTGTTGAATAGTAAAGACACCAATTTTGGAAGTATGATTGCCAAAATTTCCGATTGACATATAAAACCAACGAAATTTGAAAAATATTAATACTTGAGAAATGTAGAGACTGGCGAATATCACATGAAAATGATTTACTAAGAACTGAAGAAGAAAATAAAAGAACTTCCGAATCAACATATATTAATGATGGGAATTAATATCCCGAAATGCTAGCAATATATTAGTATTGAATAATAAAAAAATTTAGTACCAATTTTAGAAGTAATGCCATAATTTTCAATTTTGGTTTATACAATTTTTTTTCCGAAGTTAGGTACTTTATTTATAAAAGCTATTCTTAACTTAATTGTATTTCAAAACTATATATTGTATTGGTTTATAAAAATAATATTAATCTCAAACTCATCTGCCAGTTTCATGAACTAGTTTTAAATCACACTTCCAAATGTAGCAACACGAACAATTATAATCCCGAACTGTGTCAATAAGGCAATGTAATATTATAGCTGTCCATAAAAAAATCTCTAACATTAAATTAGAGGCCAGTTTTGTAAAATAATAAACTTTATTGTCACACAAACGTCAATGTTGACGAGATTAAAAAATTACTTTCAATATTTCGAAACAGAAGTAATTTTCGTAATGAGGGGCTTTCTATATTCTCAAAATTAACCTCAGTGGTGATGCAAAACTGTTTCAAAAGTCGAGTTAGATTTCCGAATCTGTAAAATGATCTATTTTAGCGAAAATAATTCTTATGGTAAACTACTTTAGACTCAACTAACTAACCATCGCATTATCTACACACAAAGCCAAGGTGCATTAAAAAATTAACGTTCACAAGTAAAAGTGAATAATGAATTATGAACTTTATAGAATATACAGTTACTGGCCTAGTAAATACCATACACCTATATAAATAATTAAAAAAATGTTAATCAGTGTTACCTATGTTTGTCACCTACTTAAGTCCAGTGATAATTAATTTCTTTCCTTTTTACTTCCTTGTACGAAGTAACAAGTACATTGGTACATTTTGACCATCCCTGAATCCATTTTGACTAGTTTCGTCGTGGGGTCTGTACGTACGTATCTCGCATAACTCAAAAACGGTTTGCTGTAGGAAGTTGTAATTGTTTATTTAGGGTTGTTGTAAAATTTAGTTGTAAACCTCCCTTTTAGGTCACTGCTTGATTACCGGAAAGGTACTTTACTTTTAGGTCATAATAGATTTCGATCAAAAATTATATTAAAATACTATACAAAAAATCTCAAATTTAGTATTTGTAATTTATATAGTGATTTAAATAACATACTAGATTTTGGTCTAAATTGGAAAACCGGAAGCGGTACTTTGCTTGAAGGTCATATTAGACTTTCATCAAAAATTATATTAAAATATAATGAAAATTATTAAATTTGGTAAATAGGATTTTTTTATCTATATGAATGTATATACAATATTTTGGTTAAAATTGGTGAGCCGAAAAGGGAACTTTACTTGAAGGTCATAATAATCTTACATCAAAAATGATATTTAAATTAAATACATAAATCATATGTTTAGGTAATAAAGGTTACAAACGCAATTTGGTTTCCAATCCAATTAAACATTTTTATTACTCGTTTTAAGTGTTAAAATTTAGTGTAAAATACTGGTTTTCCTCCCCATTTGTGAGATAAACAATTCTCCAACACGAGAATACGATATAAGCTTCTTCAGCTTAAAATGTCGAAACCGTCGATTTCCTATACTTTTTCAAGTGACATAGACAGTTCTAATGTTGTCATAGAACACGAAAAAATCTCTTAGGAGCTTGTTACCTATTGAAAGAAAACGGCATATAATAACGGAACGAGACCTCCAGAAACAAGAGTATGTAGTGTGTGTGTCAATAGATGGATGTTGCGACGCCGAGTGTCGTTTTTGAGATACTGCAATCTTCGGAAACTAGTAACCAAATGCAGGATCACCTTTTTGAGCCACCGATTTATAGTTTAATAGGAGTAAAAGGAAGTCATGTGTTGTCCACATCAAATATTTTTTTATATTGGCTGTTTAAATTAATTAATTTTAAATGATGAATTAATTTATTGTAAATATATTTACAAAAATCTGGTGCGGTGCGCGCATCACACAACTTTCCCTTACCGCCCTATAATAATTATCTTTTTAATATAATTCTAAAGAGTTCACATAAACCTGGTTTAGTTTCTATGGAAACATTTTCTTTCCATTAAATAATGCGAAAGTAGAAATTATTAAGTTAATTTCCGTTTTTGTATTCTTAAATTACTTAGTTACAGAGCGTATCGTTTGCAACAGATTGGCGGATTGGTGGGAGGAGGTTCGGTCGCTTTTATCTCCTTTCGGATGCGCTTGGTTATCCATCTATTTTATGCTCCTCATAAAATACACTGTATCTTTGCTAATACTTGTCCGATTTTGATAATTTTTTTTTTTAGATACTTTAATAACCTTTCATATAATTCTGTACATAATTTACTATAAATTGCATATTTTTTAAGCCATGCGAAAATAAAATATTCTTTTCTTCATAACTTTTTTTCCTGCATTTTCTCGGTGATTTACTACATAAATGAAAAGTTAAAGGCCTTTATGAAGAATAATTTTGGCAAGTTTCATCAAAATCGTTAGAGCCGTTTTTGAGAAAATTATAAAAAAGTGTAAAATCCATGATATAATAGCTATTTCCGGTTAGTCCGATGCGCTGTATCTTTGCTATTATTGGTCCGATTTTGATGATTCTTTTATTGTTTTTTAGATAATTTAATTATATTTCATACAGGTCTATAGATGATTTACCATAAATTGCACGCTTTTGAAGTTATGCATAAATAAAATATTCTTTTCATCATAACTTTTTCCCTGCAATTCCTCGGTGATGTACCATATATATGAAAAGTTAAAGGTCTTTATGAAGAATAATTTAGGCAAGTTTTATCAAAATCGTTAGAGCCGTTTTTGAGAAAATTGTAAACAATTCTAATATCCATGATATAATTATCATTTCCGGTTAGTCCGATGCGCTGTATCTTTGCTATTATTCGACCGATTTTGATGATTCTTTTATTCTTTTTTAGATGATTTAATTACCTTACCTAAAAGTCTATAGATAAATTACAGTAAAATGCATACTTTTTAAGCTATGCGCAAATAAAATATTCTTTTCATCATAACTTTTTTCCCTGCAATTCCTCGGTGATTTACTTCATAAATGAAAAGTTAAAGACCTTTATGAAGAATAATTTAGGCAAGTTTCATCAAAATCGTTAGAGCCGTTTTCGAGAAAATTGTAAAAAAGTGTAATATCCATAATATAATAGCTATTTCCGGTTAGTCCGATGCGCTGTATCTTGGCTATTATCTGTCCGATTTTGATGATTCTTTTATTCTTTTTTAGATGATTTAATTACCTTTCATAAAAGTCTACAGATAAATTACTATAAATTGCACGCTTTTGAAGTTATGCGTAAATAAAATATTCTTTTCATCATAACTTTTTTCCCTGCAATTCCTCGGTGATATACCATGTATATGAAAAGTTAAAGGCCTTTATGAAGAATAATTTAGGCAAGTTTTATCAAAATCGTTAGAGCCGTTTTCGAGAAAATTGTAAACATTTGTAAAATCGATTATATAAAGTGGCACTTCCGGTTAGTCGATTTTGACGAAAATGTTGCTGTAACATCACATGCATGTGCTAACCTTAAATATGTAATTTCAGTATCGTACAGCTTTCCGTTTTTGAGCTAGACTGATCACATACACACAGACACACACACACAGACACACAGACCATTTTGCGAGACTTGGTCATTTGGACTCAGGGGACCTTAAAACATGTATTTCCGTTGAAAACTCGAATTCGAAAATTTTCACGATCGCAATACTTCCCCTTACTATATACTTCGTATATGGGTAAGGGAAAGTAAAAATGCGGGCGAAATTTACAATTAAGTTTGTATTAGAAACTGTAAGACTTCTTATTTTAATATTTTTCATCATGCTTATCCCTATTTCCTTAAAAAAATACTCCATACATTTCTTTTGGATTTGATTCTATAGGTTTTAGGTGAGGCGGTTTTTCGGTTTTTTTAACTCCCTCCTATCCCTGCCTTAATCAAATCGTAACTTTTTAACATTGTACATGTATTCCATATTTTATCCCTTTGAACTTAGCTTTTCCAAGTATAAATGGGCAGAAATTAACGCATCCAGAATGAAAGGTGCACAACTCAAAATATGTATTTTTGTTAAAACGAAAATTAAAACACAGGCTATGTTCTACATATAAGCCACCAGCGCGTTTCCTCAAATACATGTTGCAGATAGATAATCTATTGTGTCTAATGTTTTGGCCTCATATTTGAGGGCTATTTGCTTTCTGAGAAAATTGAGATTCAACTATTAAAATTTCTGACGTTTGAAATTTTGAGTTTAGCCTCTTTCATTCTGTATTTGCGATATATATTACCTAAAAACACAATTACCTATCATCCATGTTATGTTGTTATTTATGTTATCCACATTTCTCATTTGTTTAATGAGGTATTTCAACTACTCAGGTTCGACCCTTTATGGAATCACCTACTGAAGGAATGAGTGCCCCACATTTTTTATCTCAGATAACCCGTTGTCACTCGTTTATAGTAATGACCGCCGAGATTAGGAACCTCACACCCGAGGCAATAAGACAAATGGTCATTGTCCGCGTACTAAGGGCCATCGCCCGACACCTAACTGTACTCCGGCCTTGCCCTTCATCCTTGGACACATCGGAATGTGATGACCCTTCTCGCCCTTTCTGTGTCCGCCCTAGTTCTCTAGCGGTCATCAGTGATTATCTTCACGTGACTGGGAGCTCTTCTCACTTTAGTGGCTTCTGGGAACTTGTTGACTTGCTTGTAGTATCTGCCTCAATAGTGGACCCGACCCTATATACCATTCGGCCTTCGTTCTAAGAAAAATAAATAATAGTAATATTTACGTTTTTACCACACAATGAAAAACTACCTGACCTAGAAAATATTAAAAAATATAAAATTAAACTGATTATCCACCCGTAATCAGAACATCTACTCTTTAATAGCAACGTTCGCGAAAGTACGATTAATAATAATAAATTCATTATTTTATAAAATTAATCAATTTAGATTAAAAGATAATTGATCATATTAATCTCATATTTATTTATTAATAAAAACCGCTTATATTATTTAGTACATATCACATTAAATATCACTTTATTACATTGTTATATATTTTTTTGTAACGTTCCGGTCTTTTTAACAGATTTTTAACATTTTAAAAGTATATACTAACGTTTCACCTACACCCTATCATAAAACATTATAAACCTACTATTAACATCAATTATTATTAATATTAACATTAACATAATTAATATTATCATTATCAATTATTATTACTATTAACATCAAATCTATTATACCTACATCAATTTTCTTATATTTCATATATTTTTTTTATACTTCATATCACATCATAATAGTCATTTCTACTCATTACCTTCTTTTATTACTTGTTATTACCTTCTTTTAGTACTGTCTTTGTTCTTATCAAATGTTGTTATCTTATTTTTTCTTAGGCCGAAACGTTGGCACACTGTAAAAGAAGCCACACTTAATCGTGTGTTCTTCATTGACCGCCCTCCCCCCCTCCGAAACTTCTTAAAAAATTACTAAAATTATAATAATAATAATATTTTTTTTTTAATTTTAACTGTACTGAAAAGGTTAGTACCTGTTAAAAAAGGCCGAAATGTTACAACAAAAATATAGTAATATGACTATGTTATAAAGTTTTTATAAATAAATATGTGTGGGATTAATATGGTCTATTATCTTTTAATCTTTTATATTTTTTTTTTCTGTTGGCACTGTAGACCGTGGAGATCCTCGGCCGCACCATGTGGTATTCATACCACACCGCGATTCTCAATTTAGGTACACGGGGTAGGGTCATCACTCCTACGCCCGGCCTATCTTTTAATCTAAATTGGTTAGTTCGATAATGAACAATCATAACATTGTTGTTGATCATAAAGTTTTTATTTATTCAGGAACACGCCCCTTTATATTAAAAAAAAAGAAGATTAAATTATAATGACATAGCTTTTCAGACTTAAAAAAAAAAAACTTTCAATAATATCATCATTAACTCATTATGTATGTAATATATTCATGTAGTTCATACGTACATGATGAATTAATGATGACATTACGCTATCAGCGGATGATATTTTCAGTTTCCAGTCCACCTTCTCTAAAACTGTTATTTCATTATATTTTTGCGACTTTTGAAAAAAATATTTTATATGAATCTTGAAGGAAATTCAATCCTTTACAAGATTGGATAAGATCCTCTACAAGATAATTTTCAAAGTATTTTCCATTTGGACTTTGAATCAGAAGCATCGCAGAAGTTGGAATGGGTGTGGAAGGATTTAGCACATCAGACTGCGGATTCGGTTTCATTACGAACTTGTTTGAATGACGCATTATCTACTGGCAGGCGAGTTTGACGAAATTTTCCTGTTGCTGCTTCCCTTCTTTTCATTATTTCTGATTTCTTTATTTCTCTTATTTATTCAGCCGAGGCATAGCTGAACCTTACGGGTTATAAGGGGAGCAAGAATGTCTAATATGGATTGTAGATTAGAGGTGAGGGTGTATATATTGAATCAATAGAGTAATAGACAGATATGATTTCCAAATGGAAAGCGTCCAGATCAAGTTGAAGAGATTCATAGGAAAGCTGATCCAGACTACGATATCATACCACTTAATATATGAGTATATGAGTAAATATTTTGACGGGCAGGTCGTGCGAAATTTGGATAACATAGAATAATGAAAGAAAGGGAACGGGGTGCTGGATAGAGGAAAGGATTTCTTTAGAATATTCAGAGATGGTCTAACCAGTTATCGGAAAATTGGGTGTGATGTGTAGGAGAATAATAAACGATATAAAGAAAACACTAAGTCTGTACGTACGTAGCGGTACTTTACTTGAAGGTCATATTAGACTTTCACCAAAAATTATATTAAAATATAATTTAAAACATCTCAAATTTGTTTAATAGGACTTTTATATCGATATGAATGTATTTACTATTTTTGGTTAAAATTGGTGAGCCGAAAAGGGTACTTTACTTGAAGGTCATAATAATATTACATCAAATATTATATTTAAATTAAATACATAAATCATATGTTTCAGTAATAAAGGTTACAAACGCAATTTGGCTTCCAATCTAACTAAACATTTTTATTACTATTTTTAAGTGTTAAAATTTAGTGTAAAATCCTCCCCATTTGCGTGTATGTGTGTGTGTATCAATAAATGGATGTCGCGACGCCGAGTGTCGTTTTTGAGATAAAGCAATCTTCGGAAACTAGTAACCAAATTCAGGATCACTTTTTGAGCCACCGATTTATAGTTTAATAGGCGTACGAAGAAGTCATGTGTTGTCCACATCAGATATTTTTTTCTTTACGGCCAGCTTCGGAACACGTTATTCCTATTATTGCTATTATTTTTTATTTATCAACAATTACAAGATATGTATATGATATGACTATTCATTTAGTATATGAACTGTATATGCATCAATTAAGTAATGAATTCAGCATGGGGAAGAGAAGAAAATACCTTTTCTACGTTTTCTTATTCTTGAAAATGACTACAAATTCACCCTAGCAGATTAGCACCACAACAATTCATACTGACTTTCACATCCTTTTAGTTAACGAAAGCAATATAAATATTAAATTAAAAATGTATGAATAAATGACAACAGTCAATACAGAACACAAATCTAATTTGAAAGGCACAAGACAAACACATATAAGAGGAACAGTAGTAGAAGAATGAACAGAAGCTGAAAGAATGATCGCCTCTATCTCAGCTTATCGCAGTTATAAATTAATAAGAAATAAAATGCACAGAGCTTTTCTTTCCTCTCGCAATTGCTACAATAAATACTAATATTTGCGACCCGACGCCAATTATTGGTTTTAGGCATTATCTATACATCTACAATTATATAAGCCTGGTTATCAATTATTTATTTATCATGTGTATAGCTAACTTCCGTTGTATAACTGTTTATTTTTTAATTTGTATGTTATTTTAAAGATGGAATTTACCTCAGTTAATATTGAGAACCATAGAATGTGATGAAAAAAATAAAGAAAACATAGGTTTTAGGTAGTGGTATCCACCACTACAATTCATGTTGTATGTTCCGCTCAGTGCTTGATAAGGCAGCACTGTTTTTTTTTTATTCAAGGTTTTGAGGTGAGCAGGCCAATAACACGCTCAACCGCTATGTTTTTCCCCAATCCATTGAAGGATTAGATAACTCTTCCAGGCTGGGTGTCCCCAGAGAGGAATTCTGTTTCCCGACCAGCAGATAACAGAAATAACCTTTCTGCCACACTCGGGCCTTATGCATTGAGTTACTTCATTCATTATTATATTAATTAATTAATGCATTTTCAATTTTTTATTCCGTTTTATGTAATTCAATAATTAGTATAAAATTCTTGAATGTTGACCAATTTCTACAATTAGCCAATTATTCTTTTCAACCATAAATAATCACAAAACGTTTTAACATTTTATAATAATTTAGAAAGACTGCTATTACTAGTCGTTGAAAAACGTAAGAGCTATCGTTTCTTACTGCTACCATGCATGAGAAGAATAAAAAATATCTGCCAAGTAGGTCAGTATAGGTTCCTCACCATTTCTATTCGCGATGAAAAATCCAATATTAAATTCGGAATCAGAGTCCTTAAAAACCTAGAAACGAACCCCATGACGATGAATTCTGCAAAATTGATAATTAATTTAAAATGTTCTTCCTCGAACAAAATTTCAGTAGTAATCGAATTTGCAACTTCGAAAACCTAATTAACGATCAGCAAATACTTGAAGTAAAGACCCCTCCAAAAAAAATTAATAAAGAAAAAGAAAATTTTAAAAAATATGCAATATAAATAAGCGACATTTGGTTTTTTAATCCAAAATTGTTTCAAAACTCATTATTGAACTTCAGCTAATTGAATTTTACAATAGCTTCCTCTCCATTTCTATTATACATATCAATATCGACAAAAAAAAAAAGCAACAAAATTTGTACATTCGTGATACTATGGTCAGAACTTAATCATGGCAGTAGGAATCAAGATATGCTGAGTTCACCCAAATTTCGGAGGCACAACCCGGAGGGGTTGAAACCCACACGAGATATTCGCAAAATAATTTGCATAAATTAATTCGTTTAAGGTATCGTTTCTTCTAGTTATTTTATTTCTGAATCGAATGAGACCGCTCCCATGATGATACAGGCAATAGTTAAGAAGTTATTTATTACTTATATTAGGTAAAAAATATAAAGATGCAGAAATATCACATTTTGAGGATGAACTTTACACAGACTGTCCCCTAAGTCATCGGAAATATTTAAAGAGGTGATAGTAGAAAAAAGTTCATATTCAGCTCTGGTCCGAAAAGCAAGAAATTTAAGTTTTGTGCTTTCTTAAATAATTAACGTTTTTTGTTAAATAGGAAGCGATCACTCAAAAACCATTTAAGATAATTAAGCTCCGATTGCAGTATCGTAAAGTAGACAAAATTCCCTTTAAGAAATATAGTCTGGCTAAACTAAATCCATTCTATGGGGACTTTTAGGGTGACCAAGAACAAAAGGAATTTTTTTTTTTTTAACTTCACTTTACTTGAGAGTATTCTTATTAGCTTGTGAATTTTTCTTATAAGCCTCCTGTTGTGCTACAGATATCGCACTTCTAAGAAAACTTCTATTTTTATTAATCTTTAATTTCATATAAATGAAGTTGATGTTTCTTTTGAAATTGGTGGAATTATGTTACCTCGACAAAGAAGTGTTTTATAAAATTTATTATATTTACTAAAACAACACGAAAAACCAGAATAATAAGCTTCTTTGTAAAATAAAGCAAAACAAAACATTTAATTAACGAAAACAATTTCAAGTTAATTTACAGATATTTTTTGTGGTAAAGTTTTGTTTTATTTCGCAAAGTAGCTTTTTATTCTGTTTTTGTCGTGTTATTTTATTGACTAAAAAGAAAGTGAATTTAATAAATTTCATTGTCAAAACACTTTTTCTTGGAAAAACTTAATTCCACACCACACTTTTTGGCAAATCAGGAGCCAATTCAACTTCAATTTCAAAAGAAACCTTGACTTTCTTTATACGAAATTAAAGCTTAATACAAATAGAAGTTTTTCTAGCAGTGGGTTATCTGTAGTTCAACAAAGGGCTAAGAAAAACAAAAAATAAGATGAAACTCTTCTCTATTGGACCCCTCGAAAGTCCCTTTATAATGGATATAGTTAAGCCAATCTATATTTCTTAAAGTGAATTTCGTCAACTTTACGATGGTGCAATTTGTAATTGCTTCAAATTATTCACTTGAATAGTTTTCGAGTGATCGCTTCCTATTCAACAAAACGTGACATAAATTAGCACAAAAATTTAAATTTCCTTCTTTTCGGATCAGGGTTGAATATAAACTTTTTTCCACTATCACCTCTTTAAATATTTCCCATGGCTTACGGGACAGTCTGTGTACAGTTCGCAAAATGTGATTTATTTGTGTTTTTTATTTAAAATTAGTAATAACTTCTTAACTATTGGCTGTATTATCATAGGAGAGGTTTCCATAGAGTTGTCCATTCGAAATTTGGGCGGACTTAGCAGATCTCGATTCCTACTGCTAATCTTAAGCTATGACCATAGTTTCATGAATGTACAAATTTTGTTATTTAGTTGGTCCATTTGGGCTCATTTTTCCTGCATGAATACAAGGCTTTCTTACTTTCAGTTGTGAGGGAACAATAGAAATTTTAATAGATAAGTGTTATTGTCATGTGTTTAATAAATAAGTGTTAACATCCAGTGACTTTAAACGTTAATTTGTTTAAAAAATCATAAAACGACCATCTCTAATGTTGCTTTGAAAAACTTCAACTATGAAACTGTTTTCACCAGAAAATATAATTAGATTAGTTTGAATAAGAAAATTCTTTATGAAACGGTTTTAGAAATGATAAGCTTTCACACTTTTTACTTTAGGAGAATACAAGAAAAAACTGTATCACTTTCTTACCACAAGATGACATTTGAATTTAGAAATCTAAACGTTCACAAAGCGACCTTAAAATCTAATATACCTTAACGCGTTCGTCAACATTCCTTTAAGTTAGTCATCCAGGTCATTGATGTTCACAATTAAAAAAAAAAAAAACTATGTATATATAGATTGCATTCATTCTGTATTTCCTTTCGAAAATGTTTTACAGCAGTCAATAATAATATATTTTAATAATTTATTAATACTAAGATTGAAGAATTGAACTTAACGAAAAGCTAAGTACAACACATTTACGCTCCAAAATGACACAGGACTCTTAGTCTGCTATAAAAAGGTTACTATTTGAATAACTACCAATTAATTACTTAAATCTCACATTCAACAGAAGGATGGCCAGAGCCTACATGTAAAACTAAAACATCTATACCTTAATATTTTTTTATTTTTGTGCTAAAAATATTTAATCTCTCCTATTCCCTAATAATAACATAACGACTGAATATTTACCAAAACCATATAGGCCTATTTTTTTTTTATTATTTTTTTTTTATTTATTTATTTTTTTTATTATTATTGAACACAATAAAAGCTGCCACACTCAAGGGCAATGAGTATTAGGGCTGAAGTACCCATTCATACTGTAAAGACAACTATTTACACAATAGATAAATATAAAGAAAAATAAATAGATAAAATAAAGGACCCTGGAGATAAATAAATATACAATGTTAACAAAAGAAGAAATAATAAAATAAAATAAAATAAAGAAAATAGAATAAAACAAATAAATAAAATAAAATAAAGAAAATAGAATAAAATAAATAAATAAAATAAAATAAAGAAAATAGAATAAAATAAATAAATAAAATAAAATAAATAAAATTCTAGATTACATTCATACATATATACATATTTACATTCTGCCCGGAGAACTCCCAGCCATGCCCTGCTCTCCACTTGTAGATGACAAGGCAAGACTCAAAGAGGTCCCAGCGCTTCTCTCTGAGCCGCATCAATGGATTAAAGCCAGTGGAGACTGAGTGAGAGCACTAGTGACTTATAGGCCTATAAAAATTTACGAAACAGCTAGACAGCAATAATAATAAACCTGCAGATTCAAAGGAATGGCTTTTTCTTCGTCAGTTAAAGAAAAAAATATAGCGACGGTAAAACATCATATTTGGACTCCATCGAAACGATTTCGAGACAAGGACCATTGCAAAAACCTCGTAGAAGGCATGGCCAATTACTCGAAAATGCCCATAGATGACTGATAAGCGTCTGGTTTAGTGTCTCTTAGGATAAAATATTTTCCAATTTTGAAGAATATGGTGATTTGTATTGACATGGCCAATTACTCGAAAATGCCCATAGATGACTGATAAGCGTCTGGTTTAGTGTCTCTTAGGATAAAATATTTTCCAATTTTGAAGAATATGGTGATTTGTATTGACATGGAAAATATACTAGTATCATCCAGATCTCATCAATTTGCTGTCGTGAAATGTTTTAAAATAAAAAAAATTAAAACCATATATTTTGATTAATTACATAACTTAGAGTACATATTCTAATTCAAGAAATCGCAAAATAATTTTAGCTTGAGAAAACGAAAGCCTTGGAACATGTGTGCGAAATTGTTTGGCTGAAGAGTATTAGCTATCACCTCGACTATTACCGAGCGAATTCGAGGCTAAGAGGAGGGCAAGGTAAGGGTCATCTCTCTTCATCCGGGTTTTCTTTTTCAGGGGCGAGATGATGCATCAATTCCTTCTTCGTTCAACGAATCAATTTATTATGCTTTTGAGAAATAGTTAAATTAATGCATTCAAGTGAAGGGAAACAGCTTATGCACGTTACTTAGGTACTTTAAGAATGCTTTTATCATATCGGTTATCATTATGGTATTTATTAGTTCTTCGAGGACTTTTATGTGTAAATAAAAGTTTACACTACTACAATAAAGCAATGAAAGAAAAAACAAACAAATGAACATGAGCTTTGGATCACAGTTTTGATCTAAAAATGTAAAAGGGACAGTTTTAATATTATTATTTAGTAATGAGGTCATTGCAGCCGAGCTTATTAAGGCGACACCTCCTTATTCTCAAGCCTGAAGCGGCGCTGGTTCGGGCTGAAATTTATTTTATGATACATCCAAGGAATGGATTACGGATTTCTCAGTCTGATTAGAATAGGTTGATAAATTGTAAGATAACTCGTACTTTCTGCCTTTGTTAGAATACATAAGTAAATAATTTGTGGTAACAGTATAACTATAAAATATTGACTATTCAAATCAATAAATTATCTAAAAACTATCTAAAGCACAAAATCAACTAGTAGCTGAAATTTTCTTTGAGGCCAGCTAAAAAGTCTATATTTTAGTCAAGAAATAATTTTTAAAAAAGAAGAAGATTTTCAATTCTTTAGAACAAATTCTTTCCAGCATATATCATAGTTGTATCAACCCTACTATTTTCAATTCCTTCCTTTCCTATACCGCCCTAGGCCAAGTCGCTTCTCCACAGGTTTTTCTCATTTCTTCATCACAAGTTAGTGAGGGGCGACTTCTTCTTCGCTTCCACTCTCAAGGGGTGTATTCCATGATGTTTTTTGACCATCTTAAGTTCTTATCACATGACAAGTCTATTTTCATTTATTTTTTGTGGACACACTGAATAAGATCAAAGAGGTTGGTCATTCGTCTTATGCATTTATTGATTCTTCCTCCTCGTAATTCCCGAAAGGTATCTTTCCATGTACCTCGAAGAGGTCCTCATCTTTTTTATGGTTCTTTATGGTTTATGGTCTTTTATGGTTTATAAAAAAGGTATAGGATTCACATCTTGCATATATGTGAAGACCGGAAGAACATTCATATTCCACAGCCTTCTCTTCAATTCTATCAAATACTGAGGCATGAGGCTTATACTTGATTTATTTTCTTATTATTTAATCGTATGGTATAACATTTCTCAGCATTAAACTGTTTCTCTACTTTTAATTTGATCTATATGAGTCTCCTTGGGCTTCTACTACATTTTTTGCCATAATAACGAGATCATTTGCAAGTTCATAGTTTACCAATGTTACGTTAAAATTTATTAATTTCCCATGTCAATCAATTTCTGCATAAGGGTGTTAAGCCTAAATAAACAAAGGCACCTTCAGTAAGTAGCGCTGAAGAGATTCTCCTTTGCAGAGCTCTCGCGTATTTAAATACACCATGCTAATAAATCACATATTTCCGTTTAACCCGAAAAATCATCCAATATTACATTATGTGTCACCACTTAGCCTATATTCTTTTCCGATCTATTTAAACCGCTCAATTTAAAACTCTAAATTTGAGGTTTTACATTTCAAGATACGTAGAATCCAAATATCGAATTAAAAAAATATCTGATGTGGACAACACTGACTTCCTTGTACGTTTATTGAAAAATGAATCAGTTGCTCAAAAAGTGATCCTGAATTTTGTTACTAGTTTCCGAAGATTACACATACTCTTGAGGTCTCATTCCGTTATTATATGTCGTTTTCTTTCAGTAGGTAACTAGTTTCCAAGAGATTTCTTCATGTTTCATGACAACATTAAAACTGTCAATATCACTATATAAAGCATTGGAAATCGACAGTTTCGACATTTTAAGCGGAAAAACCCACTTAAATTCTCCTGCTGCAGACTTGTTGATCACACAAATGGGGAGGAAAACCAGCATTTTACACTCAATTTTAACACTTAAAACAAGTAATAAATGTAAAAATATTTAATTGAATTGGGAACAAATGGCGTTTGTAGCCTATATTAACGAACATATGATTACTGTATTTAATTTAAATACAATTTTTGATGTAAGCTTATTATGATCTTCAAGTAAAGTACTCTTTTCGGCTCACCAATTTTAACCAAAATCTAGTAAATACCGATAAATGTAGTAAAAAGTAAATATAGTTAGTATATATAGTAAATATAGTAAATATCGATATAAAAGTCCTGTTTACCAAATTTGAGAAGTTTTGCATAATATTTTAATATAATTTTTGATGAAAATCAATAATGACCTTCAAGTAAAGTACCACTTCCGGTAGTCATGTAGTGACCAAAAAAGGAGGTTCACAATTAGATTTTTCAACGATTTTAAATACAAAATTTTAACTTTCAACGGCTAACCATTTTTGAGTTATGCGAGATACGCACGTACGAACGTATGAACGTATGTACAGATATCACGACGAAACTAGTCAAAAGGATTCAGGGATGTTCAAAATGGATATTTCCGTTGAAATCTGAAAACCGAAAATTTTCGCGATTACAATACTTCCTTTACTTCGTACAAAGAAGTAAAAAAAATTTGTATGCCGTCCACGGCTTTTCTTTGAGTCTATGGACCGATATTTTAGAGATTCGGCAACAGCCACAGGTCAGCAGCATGATTTTTATTGACCGATTTTATTGAATTTATTACAGTCTTGATTATATTGTTTTGTCAATTCAATTAATAATACAATTATAGATGGCTTTTATATTTTTAGCGACTACATTTAGGATGGTAGTGGAATAATTTAAGCGGTTGAATATGAAATTTCGCTTTTGAATGAAAAAAATATGGCAAGCAAATAAAATTAAAAAATAAAAATAAATAAACTACTTAGAATTAATAAAAAATAGATTATTTTTTGCAATTGTTGAAAAGTTCCATCTTTTTATGTGGCATTTAGAATTCTTCGAAAGCAATTAGTGATCTCCTAAAGGAAAGGGTAAAATATGAATTGTCATTCGGTTATGTCAACAAACAGTAGTTATGTTTTCAGTTTTTTTTTTTTTTTTTTTTTTTTTTTTTTTTTTTTTTTTTTTTTTTTTTTTTTTTTTTAGCAATCTTGAAAAATGGACTCAGCAATTTGATTTAAATGTGATGAATTTGTAATACACTATACAATATATGTATAATACACTATATACACAAATATGTATAATACACTATACCAACGTGAATGTATCAGTGGGAAAGAAAGGCTTAAATGACTTAATTAAATGTAGTGAAGTTAGTTGTGATGATAGTTGAAAAATTTGGTAAAATAAGTACTCGACAATTAGTATATTTAAATTACATGAAAGAATATATTCGCTTCTTATCTATTTTGGCACAAATCTGGATAGAGTAGCCGAAGATACAAATTTGATGAGAATTACTGGATACGACGTACTATCTTTTGACTTTAAATTGCATGTATCTTTTATGCTGAATTTACGAAAATTTCAGATAACTCCAGAAAAAAAAAAAAAAAAATGGGTAAAGTCAATGAAAAGTTTGCACACTTCGCATTCATAAAATTGTGAAACATTGTAGAAAAATAAATGATAAATTTTCATCATCTGTCAAGTGTAGGACTGATAAAATAAGAGGTTTGGCAGTGGCAGAAGGGAAACTTTATCGGAATTATTACAAAGAATTTTTTAAATCCGCTGTTTTGATATGGATTGTGAAAATGCTTGCGCTCATGTTGGCAATTCGTTATTGGAGAACTCAGAGTATACGCAATAAATGAATTATTAGACTTTGTGGAAGGTAAACTGGATTGTAATTGTAACTCCGCCAATGGAGATAGTTATAGACCATTACCAGTCCCAAGCCTGGATAAAGGAGGAGGGTTGTTTCATGGGCTGGCTCCCTATGAATCGTAAAAAAGAACAAGGTTACGAATACTCAACAGAGTCTCGGAAACGGACATACAAAATCGGCACATAGAATGTACGAACCCTATATAGAGCTGGAGCTCTTAAAGAGCTTACGGATGAGTCGCAGAAGGGCTGCTTGGACATTTTGGCCATACAAGAGATGAGATGGACTGGAAAGGGGGATATTAAATGAAAGTACTTTATAACGCTACATAGTGGAAGTGAAAACAGACACGAATTTGGAGTAGCATTTATGGTCTCGAATAGAATAAAATCCGCAATCCTTCACTTCCAACCTATTAATGAGAAACTATACAAACTACGCATTTAAGGTCAGTTCAGGAACATTAATTTGATTTGTGTTCACGCTCCCGCAGAAGAGAAGGATAAAGAGGAGAAAGATACATTTTATGAACAATTGGAAGCTGCCTACAGTACCTGTCCCAGCTATGATATGAAAATCGTTTTAGGAGATTTTAATGCTCAAAATGGGAAGCAAAGGAGCTGAGACCATCCATTGGAGCGCATAGTTTATATCACAAAACTAATGTCAATGGACTCAGGATGGTAAGTTTTGCAACCGTGAAATCCATGGCATTCATGAGCATTATGTTCCCTCATACAGAAATATGGCACACTCCAGATGGCACCTCAGTAAGTCAAATTGATCACGTGCTGATATCCACCAAAAACTTTATTTGCTTGAATGATGTACCATCCTATAGAGGGTATGACGTTAACTCCGATCACGACTTAGTGCTGACAAAACTTCACCAAAAAATAAAATGCGCCACCAAGAAACAAATGCTCCGGAGTGAGAAGTGGAACACTGAGTGTCTCAGGACAGAAGAAGGGGATTTTAGGTTTGCTGAGATGTTTCTTTGGTCAGTACCAGTTGATGAAGGTTCAGAAACTATTGAAAACAAGTGGAGGCGTATTAGAAAAGGATTGACTCATGCTGCAAAAGAAGTGTGTGGAGAAAAGAAAAAGACATCCACGTAACTGTTGGTTTGACGAAGAGTGCAGACGGATAACCCAGAAATGGAATGAAAAAAGATTAATACGGATTAGTCGGAAAACAAGGAGCAGTTTCAAGGAATACAAAGATGCCAGAAAGCACGCGAAGAGATTGGTCTGAAACAAGAAGAGGAAGGCATTAAGGAAACAAATTGAGGACATTGAGAACTCAAAAAGCAAAAACGAATCCCGCAAATTCTACAGATATGTGACTTATGTTAAAAGCGAACCAACTAGGAAAGGAAACCTAATCAAAGATGACCAGGGTAAAATGCTAATGCTGGAAGATGTATGAGAAAGGTGGCGATAGCATTTCAAGAGCCTGCTGAACACCAGAGGTGCGGAAATCTACCTGGAAGACCATGCACAGTTACCGTTGGATACAAATGAGAATGACTTGGAAACCATTCCACTCGATGTAGAAGACATAGAAGACATCCTCAGTAAACTGAGGAATAATAAATCACCCGGTAATGATGGACTACCCACAATGATGGCATCATGAAATTGCTAGAGAACTGCAGGAACTGATAGCCCAGGTATGTAAAGAGGAAAACATACCTAAGGAATGGAATCAGGCTCTAGTAGTGCCCATGTAAAAGAAGAAGGGAGAATCGACATAATTCAGCAACTATCGAGGGATTAGTTTGTTCAGCACTGCATATAAAATCTTCTCCATATCTCTCTACAACAGGCTCCTTCCATACGTAGAACAGAAACTGGGAGACTATCAAGGTGGTTTCCGGCCAAACAAGTCCACTATTGATCAAATTTTCACCATTAGGCAAATTTGTGAGAAGATGAAGGAATAACAGCAGACGACCTGGATGTTGTTCATTGATTTTAGGGCAGCCTATGATACAATAGTCAGGAGTAAGCTTACAGTAGCCATGCATGAACTGGGATTACCAAGTAAATTAACACGATTAAAAAAATACACAATGGAGAATACAATCTACCAAGTAAAATGTTCTGGATTATCGGAGCCTTTTGGTGGAAGTGGAAAGTGGTCTAAGGGAGATCCAATAGCTCCTGTCCTGTTCAATATTGCTCTTAAAGCAATCGTCAATACAGCGGAACTAGAGCAGGAAGGAACAATATTTACCAAGATAACCCAGGTTCTGGCATATGCTGACGATGTTGTAATTATTGGTAGATTCCCGCAGAGCATAAGGACGGCCTTTGAAGCAATGGATGCTGAAGCAATAAAGATCGGGCTACACGTGAACGAGAAGAAGACCAAGATCATGGTATTGAACAAAAGGCTATATCAGAGGCAGAGTCGCTATGAAATAGGCCCCTACAGTTTCGAAATATTGAGAAGCTTACAAGACCTGGGTTCTTTTATCAATGATAACCTGGAGGATGAAGAAGAGGTTAGAAAGAGATTAACAGCTGGGAATAGAGCCTTCCAGTTTGATTTGAAATTTGATCAATAGTGGACCTGTTTGGCCGGAAACCACCTTGATAGTCTCCCAGTTTCTGTTCTACGTATGGGAGGAGCCTGTTGTAGAGAGATATGGAGAAGATTTTATATGCAGTGCTGAACAAACTAATCCCTCGATAGTTGCTGAATTATGTCGATTCTCCCTTCTTCTTTCAAGGCTAATCAGAAGCAAGCTTGTTAGCTGTTCTATCAAATTTATGCTGTACAAGACCCTAATAAGACCTGTAGTCACATACGGTGGAGAAACGTGGACCCTCAACAAGAAAAATATCAACCAACTTGATAGGTTCGAGCGAGTAATTCTTAGGAGAATTACTGAGGGAGTATTACTGAGGAGAATTACCCCAGAACACAGGGGACTGTGTTTGAGGATGGCCAGCTTTCCAAAGACATTAGCATCTCCTCTCACATCAAGATACAAAGACTAAAATGGCTTGATCACGTGATGAGGATGAGTGCTGACAAAGTGACCAATTGGATGTACCAAAATGTTCCGAATGGGCAGCGTCCACGCGGTAGGCCAAAGGGCCTATGGAGGGATGGTATAGGACAAGATCTTCGGTAGCTAAGAATCTGTGTCAAAGAAGCGACAAATCGAGAAAAATGGTTGGGAATTGTTGAGCAGGCCAAGAGTAGCATCAGTGCCTGTTGAGTTGATAGAAGAAGAAACTGGATTGTAAAAAAAAAAAATGATCAATGAAAAACATGAAAATCAGATTAGAGGAATATTCTGAGAGCCAATTAATTATTAGCGAAACTAAAGGTTCCAAAAGTACGTTGTTATAAAAGGGAATAATAGTGAAATAGTAATTTAATGGACAGTGCTATAATATTTATTTGAGAATATTTTGCATTAAATTGATTCCTTTCCACTCAATTCCAATTTAAAAACATGAAGAATTTTTTGCGCCGGTTATTTTCATTTTCCACCTAAGTGAGCTTTTGAGCATGAAAATGGTTTAAATAAAGTTCATAGATAATTTAATTATACTTCGGATAGAAGTAGTTCTATATCTCTATGAGTAATAACAACAAAATTATAGCGTTTTTAAAATTATTCCCCGCCGCTACTTTAGGCGCCATTTTGAACATGGTCCGCAGTTCGGATTCTTGAGGACTTTGTAGGAGATGTATGTTTTAATGACTTCTAAAACATATATGAAATTCAGCTTGCTGTTGATTCTTTCTACCCCAAAATGAAATTTGACTGGGGTATTAATTTTTTTGCTGAACTTGGTAGATATGTTTTATAAATATTTTTTGTGAAATGTTCTTGTGAAAACCTTGTTTTTGTTGTTTGATAACTCGAGAATATTCCGACTTTCCCGAAACATTCCAAATGCCCATTTGAAAGATAATTTTGTTGTCTAAACTCTAAAGCAAAGCGATATGGAAAGTCCTACATATCAGGTATTTTTGAAATGTCACTATTTAGAAATAATAAAACACTCTGCAATAATTTGCAGCGTTTTATATTTTCTACCATTTATTTTCGGCCTGGTAACACTATCAGAGGCCGGTATCAATCTGGTAAAAAGCAACCTCGTTTTCTAATTATATAACTTCTTCCATGCAACGGAAAACTGCCACTTTAATCACCTTGTTCACTTATTTTATGCCATTCGTTCCTCATTTTAAATGTATATTCAGTCCAATTAAACTCCACAAACTATTAAAGATTACATGCCCTTTACTTTTAAATGTGTTTATGTTAATCAATATGAATTCGCCTATGCTAAATATTCCACAGTTAATTTAATTGTTCATAAAATGTTTAGTTTTTCTGCCAAAATATTAAAGTTTAAAAAAAAAAAGAAAATACAATACTTATGTAGATATTTTTAGAATTTACTATGGAATAGATTAGTCTTATTATTATGTATATTATATTTTATTATTCTATATATTTCTATATATTATTTTTTTTTATATTTACTCCACTTATTCAATTATTAATCACGCACCTTGATTTCATAGCCCAGAAGAAGGCCTACAATGTTGCTTCGGCTCAGACTGATATCTTTCCTAATTTAGGCCTATGATAAAATTAAATTGTTTAATCTAAAATATTTCCATTCTGACAGAGTTTTTTTCAATTCTCAATATTACTGGGTCAAAATTCTGTTATATAAACTCTCGAAGATTCCTTAAATATTATTCTTAGTTTTATTGTTATATCAGATATATTTAGTAAATATTAAAGTCTTATTTAGAGTCTTAGTTCCTCCTGATCAGACTAAGGTCTTTTCGTATTTAGATCTATAACTACGTTTGAAGGTGTTCAGATTGTTCTCAATTCTCAACATTACAGGCGAAAAAATTCTGTCAAATAAACTCGCGAGGATTCCATGAGGACTACTCTTAGGTTTATTGCTACATAACGTGAATAGGAAATATCAAATAAGACTAAAGATTAAAACCTAAATGAGGATAGTTTTCCTTAACAATACAATCGTACAATATTTCAACTCAGTATATATATATTTATACAAGTGAAATAAATGATCATATTTTTTAAATAAATGTTTAACTAAAGAATAAATGCAAGACTCATTGATTACTTACATAAAACAATCCAGATAACATAATTATACTAGATAAATTAGATTCACTATAGATGGTGTTATCCTATTTCCTAATAATATTTTAAACTTTTTCAATTATATTTAAAAATTCTGTCCTGCAACTCGAAAAGAGGAAGTACCGATAGAAAATTCGTTTTAATTTGTACATCATACAGAACAGGAATGCTAATGCTCAAGGAGGAACGCTGACAGCCAAAGGTCCCAGCGAAGGCAGGTAAATTCAATACCAACATCACTTCGGCCATACCTAATGTGGCAGTCCAATGTCTAATGTTTTCTTCCAAGGATCTTATATATGCTTACAATATTATTTAAATAAGTTATAATTTATAGGATACTCAGTAAATTTAAACAGGTCAGGGGCGCTGGCTATCTATTGTCTAATGTTTTCATCCAAGGATCTTGAATATTTTTGCATTATTATTCAATTGGTAAGTCTCTAAAATACGGGTAAACAACTAAATTAGTTTCAGGAACGTGGAGGTCTGTTGAACTTACAGAAGAAGAAGAAGAATTACACACCTGCTATTTTCTCTATAAAAAGTCTTTAACAAAGTGAAGTGAGACATCTGACGAATAATAGTTGTGTTTGTTAAGATTTAAAAACACGGAGTTTTATAAAAATCGAATACGGTTGGAAAGAGAAATCGGATGATACCCAAGAAAAGATATATGATCGAATATATCGGCATATAGCCGTGCCGGGAAGGCAAGAAAGTCGAGGCATCCGAGAGCCAAGGATCTACTGAGGAGACGACTGAGGCTATGCAAGCGAACGATGCAATCGCTTCTGCATCAACAACAGAGCTAATGGGCATCGATTTTGTGCGATCCCCGATTAAGAAGATCGCTCGTTGCTTGACTTCATGCTCAGAAAGTTTAATTTGTCATAAATCAATACTCCTCCAAGGCTAGACAAGACCAGTATTGATTTAACGTTCATCAGAAATCTCGATGTATCGTGTACATCATTTTTGTCCAACTTTTCTGATTAATAAAATAAAAGTATAACTGGGTAATTATTTTATTTTTTTTCTGATGAGGTTGATAAGAAATTTTTTCTACCTCAAACAAAACATAGAGATCCGAAGAACATCTTAGTATTTAAGAATGACTACGACGAGCTTCACATTAAAGCCAACTTATTTAAGTTACGCATACGGTCGTGTGTTTTATAACTATTCATTAGTTTATAAGACATTAATCACTCATTTAAGTGTGAAGCATGAAATTCGATTGAGTTGTGTTCAGTTACAGTTTAAGCAGTTAAAAGAAAATTCTAAAATAAGATATTCTGATAAATAATAGTCACAAAAATTTATATATATTTCTTAAGAATTTTCTGCATTACAATTTTCTATGAGCATTGATTTAAAATCTCGTGAAATACAAATATTGTTTTTAAAATCAATCATAGAAAGCAGGCGTAAATTAAAATTACTTTTATAACTAAATCTATTTTATTTTATTTTAACTGACTATGTATCCGTCGCCGAATTTGATTAAATAAATTTGGCTGATTCTACATAGTAGGCACATATCCAACCGTTTCGTCAAATGGGCCATAGGAGCCGAGAAAAAATAAAATAAAGCACACTGAAACTGCTTTATTTTATATCTCATTTGAAAAATTAAATCAACATGGATTTTTTCAGCTAAACATTTGTTTTTCAGAGTATATTTAAATATATTAAGCCACACCAAAAAACCTAAATGTTCTAGATTTCATCAAAACTAAAAAAAACAAAAAACAAGTTCCGAGAGCACTCAAAATTTTTAAACCCACAAAATTATATTAAGTTTGAAGTTCTGTATCTCGTCTTCAGTGTACCTGATATCTAAGTTCTTTAACTCATTAGAAATCGGAAAGTTTCTTCTTTCTATACATATAAACAACTATTGCGTTTTCTTAAAAGGTTTGTGTGAAAAAAATTATACAAAAATATGATTTCCAAATAAAAACAAAATTGAGATTTTTTGAGGATAATGTTGGCTCTAGAACATACAGGAATGCTCTGGTTACAGTAAATTCCAAGCTTCATTTTAAGATTAGGCAGAAAATTTGTATATATAGTTTTTTAAAGTGCCCAAACTAAATTTGACGCGTTTTGAATAAAAAAATTCTGTTAACATGCTTCTAAATACCTAAAAAAAACCTATTCCACTACAACCCCTGAAGGGTTTTGGGTTCAGTACTTGGTAAGGACCGTACTGTTTTTAGGCCAACGGTTGTGTAAGGAGGTGATTCGGCCGAGACCACGCTCAACCGCCAGCTTTTTTGCCCAATTAAGGGTACCCAACTTATAGAGACTGGGTGAGCTCCAGGAGGGTCCCCCGATCCTATAGGATCGTTCCACGACTGAATTCAGACTAAATAATTATCTGCCTCATCTGGTCTCGAACCCAGGACCTTGAGATTAGTAGCGCAGTGCCTTACCCACTGAGTTACCCCGGCTACTTATGCTTCTAAATACTATACGATAATATACTCCGTAGAAGAATACTGTTTTTATTATATACTCGTACTAGCTGGTACCTGGCGCGTTGCTGCCGCAGAATAAATTAAGGAATAATGATAAAATAATAGGATGAAAAGGAAATAAAAACGAAGAGAAAAAAAAAATTTATCTTCTTATCGATAATGAATACATTCATTGAAATAGAACTATATAAAAAGAAGAAGTTTTAATGATATTCATTTTATTTTTTACTTTCCCTTACCTATCTATATACGAAGTATAGTAAGGGGAAAAATTGCGAAAATTTTCGAATTCGAGTTTTCAACGGAAACACATGTTTTAAGGTCCCCTGTGTCCAAATGACCAAGTCTCGCAAAATGGTCTGTGTCTGTGTGTGTGGGTGTGTGTATGTGAACAGTCTAGCTCAAAAACGAAAAGTTGTATGATACTGAAATTAGGTACTTAAGGTTGGTACATGCATGTGATGTTACAGCAACATTTTCGTCAAAATTGCCTTACCGGAAGTGCCACTTTATAAAATCGATTTTACACGTTTTTACAATTTTCTCGAAAACGGCTCTAACGATTTTGATGAAACTTGCCTAAATAATTCTACATAAAGATCTTTAACTTTTAATTTATGTAGTAAATCACCGAGGAATTGCATGAAAAAATGTTATAATGAAAAGAATATTTTATTTGCGCATAGCTTGAAAAGTATGCATTTTACGGTAAATTATGTATAGAATTGTATGAAAGATAATTAAATTATCTAAAAAACAATAAAAGAATCATCAAAATCAGACCAGTATTAGCAATGATACAGCGCATCGGACTAACCGGAATTAGCGATTATGTCATCGATTTTACACTTTTTTATATTTTTCTCGAAAACGGCTCTAACGATTTTGATGAAACTTGTCTAATGTCTTCTCCTTACAGCCCTTTAACTTTTCATATATGTAGTATTTCAACGAGAAAATGGAGGGAAAAAAGTTATGATGAAAAGAATATTTTATTTGCGCATAGCTTAAAAAGTATGCATTTTACGGTAAATTATGTATAAAATTGTATGAAAGGTAATTAAATTATCTAAAAAACAATAAAAAAATCATCAAAATCGGACCAGTATTAGCAAAGATACAGTGTATTTTATGAGGAGCATAAAATAGATGGATAACCGAGCGCATTCGAAAGGAGATAGATGCGACCGAATCTCCTCCCACCAATCCGCCAATCTGTTGTAAACAATACGCTCTGTAATAAAGTAATTTAAGAATACAAAAGCGAAAATTAACTTAATAATTTCTACTTTAATTTAATGGAAAGAAAATGTTTCCATAGAAACTAAACCAGCAACTTTTAAAATATATTTGCAACTTGACAAAGTTAAAATATATAGGCAGTGTACAGAATTGTTGTACTATAATTGTTTTAAAAACTATTTTATTATACTTAAGTGGGAGAAGAATTGAATGCTGCTGAGTTTATTTCAAGTATTGTTTATGTGAACTCTTTAGAATTATATTAAAAAGATAATTATTATAGGGCGGTAAGGGAAAGTTGTGTGATGCGCGCACCGCACCAGATTTTTTTACTTTATTATTCAAGTGCTTCAGGGTAGACAATATTTTTGGTTTTCCCGTCTTCAGCGAAGACAAATAAACGTGTTAGCTGTCCGACTCGCGAGCATGCAACATATAACTGGCCAAGTGAAAAACATGGATTTTCTAAATTTAATTTGCACACTTCAGTTATGGGCTTAAAACATCTCTAATCGGCAGCCATTTTGAAACAAACTGACGGATGGTAATGTCGAGTTCCGAGGATCGTCCTGGAGTGATAAATGACAATCTGTGTGTGTGCATGAAATGTATATTTTTCGAATTATTTAAAAAAAAAAAAATTAAAATTGAACGTGTTTCCATGGGAACCTGCGCTGAAAACATGAATACAATGCCCAATATGCTTTTATACATTGTTTTTATATTTTTGCTAATACTGGCCCAACTTAGATGATTTCGATTTGTATAGAATTTAATTATCTTTCAAATGAGTACCTATTGTTTTCCAGAAGAAGTATAGTTTTTGAGTCATTCTAAAAACTAATTTTTTCTTAGGCTTTAGAAATAATTTTTAACCACTTAGATTTACGATTTTTTTCAAAACCAGCCTGCCTATTGCATTCGCGCAAGTGCAAGCAATTAGTTGACGAAGTTTCATTGCAATCGGATGAATGGTATGGCAGTGCATAAAATACGAACAAAGAAACCCACATTGATTTTTATATATATACAAGATATTTTTGCTAATACTGGCCCAACTTAGATGATTTTTTTTTTGGATTTTTTTTTTTTTTTTTATAGAATTTAATTATCTTTCAAATGAGCACCTATAGTTTTCCAGAAGATGTATAGTTTTGGAGTTATTCGAAAAACAAATTTCTTAGGATTTAGAAATCTTTTTTTCAACCATTTATATAACGATATTTTCAAACCCATCCTGCCTATAACCTTCGCGCAAGTCCAAGCAATGAGTTGACGAAGTTTCATTGCAACTGGATGAACGATTTGGCAGAGCATAAAATACGAACAAACAATCCCACATTAATTTTTATATATAAGATAACCGAATGGATCCTTTAGATCGCTTTAAAAATCAATTATTTAATAATTTCGTTTTAAAAGATTGTATCACTCTAAAATTTACTATATCTGGATCACGAATAATGTTTTTATATTACTTATAACACTTTTAACACGGTCATAAATAATCAAATTAAATTTAATATACTATGACTTCCCAAGTAAGGGAGGGTTCTTAGCCATATACATACTATATTATAATATAAAAACATTATTTGTGATCAAGAAATAGTATAAAATTAATTAAAATTTAAATATACTATTCCTTGATCACAAATAATGTTTTAATATTACAATATGTGCATAGTTAAGAACCCATTATATGATTATATGATGCATAATGATTGAAGAGCTTAGTGGAAGAACGTGGTACGAATTGCTATATGACCTGTTAGGAAAAATTTATTATTTGCTGAGCAGGTGTAGTCAATAAGTATTTTCATTGTTCCAACGACATTCGGAACTTCACTCCACCACAAAAGAATTATGAAGTAAGAAAGTAGCATAAAACATTATTCAACATTTTTATTTGAATAATGTGTGTCTTTAAGGAGCTTGTCCTTTTCATTGTAATGCTAAACAAGCTTTTGAAATATCTTTTTGTTCGGGCTTCAGTGATGGAGAGGCGACCGGACTGAAAAAAAAAACCGATTGTTCTACTGAAGAGAAGAAAGTGCCTATTATCGCTGTAGAAACACCTTAAACAAAAGTGCTTAGGTAGAAAAACCAACAGCTCGAATAATAGCTTTCTTATAATAAGCCTAACTATATTTTAATAATCTCGAAAAAATCATTATGTGCCTTTGTTTAAGTCAGGAAAAAATTAATTAGAATTACGTAATTGAAATACGTAAATCAAAAGTGATAACATATCAACGTTAATTCATTGCTCTTATTATGAATTAGTCTTAACAACATGTATCACGAATATCTAACATTTCTAGTAAGAGCAATTATATTATTATTATTTTTTGCAAAAATAGTCCGGTACGTGATCTATAAAGTCTTTAATGTACATAGCAGATTGATAGATGAATCGTTATTGACTCTTTTGTTAACAAAATTATTCTATTATTTAAATATAAATTTATTATATACGAAAATAACTATATCGTATAACCCTATACGGTTCTAAGGGTCAGAATGTACTAGCATATCTACTTAAACGCATCGATGGGTTGTTAGTGAAGTTGCCGACGAATATTAAAACTCGTAAACTGGAGCTGAGGCCAAAAAACGTGTCTGATTTCAAGAAAATTGTTTATGTAAAGTACTCTCACCATAGACTGGAAATATGAACGCCTGCCACCCTAGATCAGTTGCTTTCAAATTTTATAGGACATCGAATTCGTCATTTTCCTCCATTTTTTCAGCTTATCCTCAGTAACTCACTTCTCGTGCATTTTAGGTAAAACTTTGACAGTAGCAATTTTAAAGAACGTTAAATTCTCTGCAATTTTACATATATTTTAAAATTCGTAACAGCAACGGATACGGGACCGTTAATATCTGCAAAATGTCAAGAAAACGCAAAAAGTTAGTTATTCAATGGTTTCACTTTAATAACTATTTTTAGTGCAAAATTCATAATAACCAATCTTGTAGTGGATAAAATTTACTGCAAGATTCATACAAAATATTTGTAATTCCTCTCAACAGACGCCAAGAAATATTGAAATAACAATTTGCCTTTCTCTAAAATTGTAATTTCTATATAATTTCAGCATTATTGTATTATATTATCGCCAGCTCCTAGACTAATAGTAACAGTCATTGTTTGGTCAAATAAGACGCCTGATCGTTCACTCCTCCTTAGCCGTTCATCTGAATTAATGCTCTTGCTAATAGGTCCCTGAGTATATCCATCGAAAACAATCATTGTTCCTTGTTCGTAGTATTGTTTGATGCAGCCGACATATTTTAATATGATGGAAGAAATATTCTTCTGTGATATATTGGTGTCACGGCAATAGTATTATTGAACTTATTTCCTATAAAAACGTTCTTTACAAAAAATATGATCATTATTCAAATTAATAGATCAAAATAATAAATCATTAATTATATGTTCATTTTTGGTCATGAAAATCCTTCAGTTTAAAACATTCATTTCATTTGTAATACAAATATTTATCACACAGATTTAATAATGAATTGTCTGTTGTATTCTTAGTCTCTGGAAAATTACACTCAAAGTCTAAGGCCTTGTTTTGAAAAAGTAGACATATGTTAAGAGAACTTAACCGAATTAAAAAAAAAAAGTCAATTAAAAAAAAAATTAAAATATTAGAATATTTGACCATCGGTTTTGAATATACGTCTATATTGAATTCTAAAGGTTTGGTAATCATTCAACGGAGAATTTGATACTCTTCATATGATATAATAAATATTTTTTCCATCAAGTAGGTAGTTTTTGAATTATTTTTAATATACTACAGTCCGGAAATGTCCATATATTTTGAGAGTACCACTTAAGCTCATCTCAAAAATCGGTGCAAACATGGTTTCTTGTTATTAGAGGTAGAATACGTAAATTAAAACAATTTCTAGCTTTACCTGACTTTTATCCAACCACGGCCCTTTTTCGATATAATTTTACTGGACTATAAACAGTATAGTAAAAATAGGTAATCGATAATATTAATACGTCACCTTAGCAACTTCGAGACTTCTACGACGCCGGTTCGAATCCGGCCTGGATCGAATTGGCTCTAAATTTATTTCGCGGTCGTAATGAATCTCGACCTTCCCACTCTGGTTAGAATAGTTGGTAACCATAGGATAACCAGTCCTGCAT
Organism: Rhaphigaster nebulosa; assembly: GCA_948150685.1. NCBI lineage: Eukaryota > Metazoa > Arthropoda > Insecta > Hemiptera > Pentatomidae > Rhaphigaster > Rhaphigaster nebulosa. Next base: position 134,427,771 of record OX411306.1, read on the forward strand.
GCCTTAATAGGATAGAAAAGGGCATTATACCCCAATAAATAAAAAACAAAACATTTTAGCAACTAGTTTGGTACCCTACCTACCGACTTCGTAAGTAGAATTTAATCACGTCAACGTATAATATTAATAAAATTTTAAATATTTTAATTTATGTATATAATTTTAAAATCTTGTTCAGAATATTTATATGGCTTATTTCATTTTTGAAAATATTATAATTTAAATAACTTCTTTTACTGCATATTGAAGCAGCATTCAACATTTTCGAGTCAGAAACTGCGAAATTTCAAATTCTGAAGGGGAACCTTCAGACCCTGGCTGGAATGGGTTGATAACTTGATGTATAGCTCACCTTTATTAATCCTCTACTCAATTACAAAGTACATAAGAACTTACCTAATAAAAAAAAAAAAAACAGCTTTCTTTTCTACTGAGTTCTTTTCTGTTTACTTAAACTAGCAAGTAACTTAAGTATAAGGGTAAAGTAAGTAATTAATTGCAGGATAGACAATTAATAGAAGGAATGAGAATAATATTTTATCATTCGGTGATGAAAATAAAACCTAATTTTTTGTCTGACATGCTAATCAAATCTTAACCAATTCTCCTGTTTTTATATACTGCAATAAAAAATATAAAATTATTAGAGGTTTTTTAACTCACTAATGTATAAAGAAGAGATTAAAGTGTAACATACGAACTGTTCCATATCGCATTAGCTGCCGCTTGAGGTCACAGGCTTTGTGAAGATTCAAATTCAGCTCGTGCCCGGTACCGTTGGTAGCCTGAATATGTTGACCTAGTCGTGCCAAGAAAACATTGGTAACTGAGTGTTAATGCCCAAGGATCCAAGCTCTTGTCTTGCAGGTAGATCCTTTATCAGCCCCTAATTCTGCGTTCGCGCCATCTCAAAAGTGAAATCGGAGCTATCATCGTCTTTGGTTTTTGAGTCTTAATGTGCAGTACGCTTTCCGCGAAAACTAATATCTAATAATTGAAGACATGAGTGGATGAAGAAGTCATGTTACAAATTTAAAGTTTTGAGAAAATGATAATCAAAGTTTTTTTGTTTTTTTTTTTTAAAAGGCGTGTAAAGTAATTTTAAAGACATGATCTATCCAACCCGTTGAGAAATTATGCGATTAACCAAGAATCTTGGTATGTTTATGCTACAAGGTGGAGATGAGCACATGACACCTTCATTCACAAGAAAAAATGAATTATCTAACACTTGTTTTGCTTTTGTTTTGGTGATTAGACTATAATTGTTATCGTAAATTGGAAAAGAAAACAGTTCTAAATTACTGATGGTGGAAAATTCATTGAAAATTTTGATCACACTCGATTCGGCTTAACAAAGTGTTCTGTTTCTGATGTATGATCTTTAGAGATAAAGATAATAGACATTCTACATTTATTACCGGACATGACGTTTCTTCTAAGCATATTTATTAATCCATTGAGATTGATGACGATTCATGTTATCATAAACTCTAAAACGCGGCTATGGTAGTTTTTCAAAGCCAAAAAGTTTTAAACTCTTCTGACTAGTAACAAAACCAAAAATTGAGAACCAGAAGTTCACATCAGAAAATTGTTTGTTCAACGTTTAATTGATATAAATTTGTCTATTGGAAATCAGGGCATTGCGTACTGGGGTGATAAAGCAAAATGAGTTTATTCATTGGACTCCATAAAAAAGCATGGTAATTTTCAGAAACTGGTTAAAAATTATGATGTTATGAAAAATCATGCCAGAAAGTGTATTGAATACAGCTAAACTCACAGAATGAAAATAATTTACAAGAGAAAATAATAATACAAGAGGCCTTATCTCTTGACATTTTTGTCAAAAATATTTATCAACCAGCTAATCAAAGTAACGGTTTGATGTGCTATGATATTTTTTGAAAGATTTTCACAGTAGCGTCATATACAGTGTGGAGGTTGATAGTATCCAAGATGAAGTCGTGGATCAATTGGCTATTTGCGTCCGCTACTTTGTTCACAAAAAGATATATGAAAGATTCTTTAATAGTCGACGAGTCAAGTGGTATTGTATGAGTTTTTAAAATCAGACACGTACATGGGACACATACTTTACTTAGTAGTAACTGATTCAACAACAAAGTTGCTCCAAGCAGAAAACTCATTGGGATTCGTGTAAAAATATGCTGTTTTTATATGCTCATGTAGGTATTATTATTATTATTATTATCACCAGCTATTAAGTTATTAAGCTATTGAGTTACTATGCTGTGAGGAAATTGTAAACCCAGGGACTCAATATTGTTACCGTTTTAAAAGAAACCAGCTAATTGTCCAAATAAGAAAACCTGTTAATGCCTATTGTTTAACTGGATTTATTTATGGTTATATCTTCTGTTCCAAAATATCTACAAAGTAAATATATAAAATATTGACCATCCTAACAAAGAAATTGAAAATGGTTGTTCCTGGTTAGACCCATAGAAATTTAATGAAATTTATAAGCTTTGTGAAATTGAAAGAAGAAGATTATCAATAGAGCTGAAACAATTTGCAAATTAGTTCGAAACTTTTATAATGGCTAAAAAATTGAGTTGGTTGAAAATGAAAGAAAACAAAAACAACACAAACTGGATGAAATTGAAAAAACCCGGGAAGAGGACAATGTAGAATCTGAATCTAAAGAAGAGGAATCTCCCTAATCTTTATAATTAGGGATTGATAAATTATTTGCCATTTCTATAATTTTGTTTTTATTGAAAACTAGTTTCAAATGTTGAATCTTCAGTTCTAAAAACACACAAAAATTAAACAATAAGCAATTCAAAATACAGTTTGGTATTATTATACATATTAAATTAAATTTAATATAAATTAGTATTATAAAACATTAATGAATTATGAGTTTAATTAAGACAAGAAATCAAATACTTGTTGATATTCACCAAGGTTTAAGAAGATTATATCAAACAGAAAAGTTTGTACTGGTTTATAGTTCTATCCTAGATCTAAAAATATTTCTCACTTTCAGTTTTCAGTAATAAACCAGTTGTTATTGATTACTATTTTTTCTAGTGTGTATCAAGTTTATATATAATAAAATAATATATAAATTTATTGTAAACGCGAGTAACCTACAAAGCTCAAACTTTGATAAAGATCTTGCCTTTACTCAAATACTTTTCAAATACCGGTTTTGAGACATGTAATTTTTAAAAAATTTCTGGCGGAGGACTTCCCTCGTAGTAACAGAGCCCCAAAAGAGCCAGACCCGGCATGACTTACATATATTTCTAACGAACTGATGGTATATATATCATATATTTTTTGCGTAGTCCACTTATTATTATTTTTATTTTTTCATTTGGCACAGTTAAATGCGAGCTTTTTATTTGTCAGCACACTTAATTGGGATTTTAAGAACAAAGCAGATATTCTGAAAAGAATTAAAGAGTTACCATTGTCTGCCAAAACCATTAAAGAAATGTGTTCGAATATAACCATCCAGCATATCGAAGATCTGAAATTGGTTTCGGCTTTATCAATAGCAGTTGACGAGTCTTGTGTCATAAATGATACAGCGCAAGTTTCACTTTTTGTAAGATTTATGTTTCATTCAGGCCCTAAAGAAGAACTAATAGGGTTATTGCCACTCAAAGGTCAGACGCGTGGAGAAGATATCGCAAATGCTGTAATTGAGTGTATGGATAAAAATCATATTCCCCTCGATAAAATTGTGTCGATATCAACAGATGGGGCCAAAAGTATGACCGGCGTAAGAAAAGGGTTTGTTGCTATTTTGAAAGAAAAAATTAATCACAAAATACTAGTTTACCATTGTATCATTCACCAAGAAGCGCTTTGTGCGCAAACATTTCCGGATGAAATTTGTAAAGTTATGGAATTTGTGATTACCATTATAAACTCCTCCAGCTAAAGCTCTTAATCATCGCCAATTCAAAGAATTTTTATTTGAAATGGAGAGTGAGTACGCTGATCTTCTGTTTCATAACAAGGTACGTTGGTTATCAAGAGGGAACGTTTTAAAACGCTTCGCGTCCCTTTTTCCGGATATTAAAGCATTTCTCCTTGAGAAGGGAGAACTAACTTTACTTTACTACCAGAACTAACAGACGATCAGTGGATCCAAAACTTTTATTTCATGGTAGAAGTTACGTCTCATCTAAATCAGCTTAATTGTAAGCTGCAAGGGCAAGGAAACAATTTTTTCGATGTTAGAAGAAGTAATAACATTCGAAAACAAATTATCCATTTTTGCTCAGGATTTTGAAAGGGAAACATTGTTTCACTTTCCGAGCCTGCTGAAGCATCGCCAAGAAAATAATTCCTCTATTGATAAACACCATTTTAAAACAATAATTTTAAATATGAGGGAAGCATTTCTCAGCAGGTTTTAGGAATTTAAAGACAGCAGAGCAACTTTAGCATTTGTCAAAAATCCTCTTAATGCTGCGATAACCGGGTTGAAATTTTCTCCTTTTGAAATTGACACTGATAGCTTTGTAATACAATTGCTGGATTTAAAAAACAAGGAGATATGGCGCTCTAAATTCGAACGTCTTTGTGTTGAATTGGAAATACTGGAGAAGAAAAAATGTGATCTTAGTTCACAACACAAGTGGTCTGCTTTGAATGACCTGGAGAAGGTAGTCATCATCATTTTCAACGCTTGGAATAGTATTTCTAATCTAACGATCAGCTGAAAAAGCTCGCGTTTGCTGTTCTTTCCCTTTTCTGTTCTAGTTATATATGCGAACAATCTTTTTCAAGCATAAATACTATCAAGAGTAAACTGAGAAGTCGTCTTATTGATGAGAACTTGGAATCATGCCTAAAATTAAAAACAACAACATACAAACCTGACTTACTCAAACTTTCCAAGGAGATGCAAGCACATTGTTCGCATTAATAAATATTTATTAAGTATGAAATTTAGTGTACTACATATTCAGTGTAATAAAAGTTTACTAAACAAGCAGATTTGGCTCCCAATTTTATTTAATTGTTGTAATGTTCATATTTGGCTAATAAGTTTGCCGACCACTGGTCTAGCTCAAAAACGAAAAGTTGCACGATACTGAAATTACGTATTTAATGTAGGTGTATGACTGCGATGTTACAGCAACTTTTTCGTCAAAATCTCCTTACCGGAAGTGCCACTTTATGTAATCGATTTTACACTTTTTAATAATTTTCTCGAAAACAACCAAACGATTTTGATGAAACTTGTCTATATTTTTCATAAAGGCTTTTAACTTTTCATGTATGTAGTATATCAACGAAAACATTGTGGGAGAAAAGTTATGACGAAAAGAATATTTTATTTGTGTTTAACTTAAAAAAAGTATCACATAATCGGACCAATATTAGCAAAGATAAAGCGTATTTTATGAGGAGTACAAGACCGTAGACGGATAACAGAGCGCAATATAATACATCTGTCTGTAATATAATACAAAAGCGGAAATTAACTTAATAATTTCTACTTATATATTATTTAATGGAAAAAAATGTTTCCATGGAAACTAAACCGAAACTTTATAAATATATTTTCAACTTGACATCCTTAAAATATATAGGTAGTTTACAGAATTGTACTATTTTATTAAGGTTGCATTATAATGATAAAAGCTCTATGAAACAGGAGATATACTCGGCTGCATCAATTGGTTAATTTCTAATTGAACGGTATGTGGTTTCAACATGATGTTGGAAGTTCGTGAAATATTAAATCTACTGAGACAAAAGTTTAACTAGATCGTGCGATATAATTTTTTTTTTCCGCACCTCAGGTTTTCTTGAATGAAGCAACATTAAATAAATTAAAAAGTAACATTCGTTGTTTTTTTAGATGAAATAATGAAACTGGCACATTATAGGTATTAATGAAAATTTTCTTAAAATTTAAATTATGATTTCAATAGTCAAATGTAGTCATTTATCTAAAACATTTTTCAAACAATGTAGTGCTAAAAAAAGAAATAGAAAAAATAATTGGCATTAATATCATCAGATGTAATGCTTTTATTTTAATTGTAATTAATACAACTAAATCAGTATTTGTTAAACGAAAATTAAACGGAAAAAAAAATCATTAAATTTACGAACAGAAACTGGAAAAAAAATCTGGTGCGCATCACACAACTTTCTCTTACCGTCCTATGATAATTATTTTTTTAATATAATTTTAAAAAGTTCACATAAACGATCTTGAAATAAACTCAGCCGCATTCACTTCACATCTTCTCCCGCTTCAGTACAATGAAACAGTTTTTTTATACAATTTTAGTACAACAATGCTGTATACTACCTATATATTTTAACTTCGTCAAGTTGCAAATATATTTTAAAAGTTTCGGTTTGGTTTTCATGGAAATATTTTCTTTCCATTAAATAATATGAAAGTAGAAATTATTAAGTTAATTTCCGCTTTTGTATTCTTAAATTACTTTATTACAGAGTATATATGTTTATAACAGATTGGTTGGAGAAGGTTCGGTCGCATATGTCTCCTTTCAGATGTGCTCGGTTATCCATCTGGGGTCTTGTGCTCCTCATAAAATACGCTTTATCTTTGCTAATACTGGTCTGATTTTGATGATTCTTTTATTGTTTTTTAGATAATTTAATATCTTTCATACAATTTTGTACATAATTTACCGTAAAATGCATACTTTTCAAGCTATGCGCAAATAAAATATTCTTTTCATTATAACATTTTTTCATGCAATTCCTCGATGATTTACTACATAAATTAAAAGTTAAAGATCTTTATGTAGAATAATTTAGGCAAGTTTCATCGAAATCGTTAGAGCCGTTTTCGAGAAAATTGTAAAAACGTGTAAAATCGATTTTATAAAGTGGCACTTCCGGTAAGTCGATTTTGACGAAAATGTTGCTGTAACATCACATGCATGTACCAACCTTAAGTACGTAATTTCAGTATCATACAACTTTTCGTTTTTGAGCTAGACTGTTCACATACACACACCCACACACACAGACACAGACCATTTTGCGAGACTTGGTCATTTGGACTCAGGGGACCTTGAAACGTGTATTTTCGTCGAAAACTCGAATTCGAAAATTTTCACGATCGTAATACTTCCCCTTTCTATATACTTCGTATATATGTAAAGGAAAGTAAAAAAGGCGCGTGTACTCATGTACGCACAGTAGAAATTATAGTTCCTTAGCGTGATTATGATAATTGAATTTTACATATTTGTTAAAACTGTATATTAATTGAATAATCGGAGGTGACTCTCTCAGTAATTGATATATCAAATATAATTGGTAAAGCATTGATGTTGTTGAATAATTGATATTTTTTCTTATTATTCCTCCTCCAAGAATTAAATAACGTCAAAACGTAGCATACAATCAATGTCAAATTCAGAAATAATCAAAACAAACAGTTCATAAGTTGATGAGGTAATTAAATAAAAATAAGTATTTTTGTGCTACAGTTTCAAAATGAAACCATTTGTTTCAATATACAATTATTATGTAAAGGGTGTCTCAAAAGAAAGTTTATATTTGTTTAGGTTTTTGCGTGAACGCAATGAATCTGAAGGAGGTGGGGGCATATGTCAATCGGTAGCCTGGCTCTTGGGAATTCAGTCGCTATGGATCGTTTCTCGGGTGCGGTCGACAGTTTTACAAAAACGGTGATTCGGGGACTGTAGCGCGTAGAAGATTCTGCAGTATTCGAGGTTTTCGCGACTTAAATGATGCACCAAGCATTCCTCTGATTAAAAAATGGGTCGAAAAGTTTGAAGAGACTGGTTCAACATTGGAAAAACCTAAATCAACCCATTTTTTAATCAGAGGAATGCTTGGTCCATCATTTAAGTGGCGAAAACCTCGAATACTGCAGAATCTTCTACGCGCTACAGTCCCCGAATCACCGTTTTTTTAAAACTCTCGCACGCACAACGCACGGTCCGCACCCGTGAAACGATCCATAGCTACTGAATTCCCAAGAGCCAGGCTACCGATTGACATGCCCCCCACCCCTTCATATTCGTTGCGTTCACGCAAAAACCTAAACAAATATAAACTTTCTTTATATTATTGTATACCTGTATTCTTCAGAAATATCAATTTTTAATAATTGATTAAAAAGATATTTTCTAATTATCTATTGCATATTAATGCTATCATTATAGGTTAAGGTGTTTGTATTAAAAATAGAGTTGATATGCAAATGAAAAATAATAAATATTAAAATATTCACATTTTTACATTCAAAATAAACAAAAAAAAAACTGTGTCTACATACACTCGAATATTTAAAAATAAACTTTATTCCCGATAAATGAATCGCGAATATACTGAAATACACTGACTTAGGAAAAATTAATTTTAAATAATTTAAGGAGCGTTTACACCTTTGTCAAACTATGGCAAGTCCCAAGCCAAACCAAACGGCTTTACTTACTTGTTAACGCGGGTTTCAAGCACTTAAAAACTAATGTATCTGAACTTTTGTTGGTTGTTGCTTTCAATTTAAACTACTTTTGTTTAAAAAAAAAAAACTATGCAAACAATTGTGTAGATGCAGTGGCGTACGCAGATTTTTTTTGGAGGAGAGATTTAAAAATTTTTAGGGAGAGGGGAGATTTATTTAAAAAAAGAAAGCGGATAGTCACCAAAATGTCTATATTCACCAAATTTGTAAGTTTTAAGAATAATGATGAAAATTGGATCAAAAACTATTCCGAGGAGGGAGAATATATCTCCCTGATGCCCCTCACTCCCCTATATACCCCTCAGGGGAGAGCATACACTGTGTGGATGCAACACGGCGCTTTCCGCAAGAACCGGATCGGACACAAACCAATAAGCCAAGCATTACCCCCTTTACACGTTTGATTTGCCAAGGTTCGGCAAAGATCTATACCAGGGCCGGGTCTAGGGAGGGGAGTGGAGAGGAGGGAGAGAGGAAGGGAAAGGGGATGCATGTCCCGGACAGCAGAATTTAGGAGACGGCATCGAGGAATTTGCTTTTTAAATCATTTTTATACTAATTTATGCACAATTTTAAAATGATCTTCTCAATTTTAATAATAATAGTTGTCATAGGCCTCTATATACGTAAAACTGCAATCAAGAAGAGATACAATTCAATATTGCCCGTTTGAAATGGAAAACACGAGAAAATGAGACCATTATTAGACAATGCTGTGCATTGTTTCATAGTGTGGACACTTCAAAAGGCGAGGTCTGCAGTTATTCTCTTTGAGCTTCCTTCATCGGATTTATTTGTTACTATTTCATTATCATGACTTTACCTACAGAGAAAGTGTTGTTATTCAGTAGGCATTTTTCGCATGACACATTTTTTTGTGGGAAGTGACTAATCCCGAATATAAAATAGAATCAAGAAGCAAATATATATCGAAGAGCTGGCCCAAAAATATAAAGTATTCATAGTTATAATATAACTGCAACCGTAACAAGGATTCTGCGCAAAAAGGTCCCATCCACTAACGAAAAAGAATTACTTAGGTTTGCCATATTACCCGCACCTAAAGTCAGAGGTGCAATTTCACTTTTTTGATAAAATTCACTCATCACTCATTTGGTAGTTGGAGGAGCGCAAATTGGAAATTGATAGTGTATGACTAATATATAAAGATAGTAATTACCATTGAAATTTCTAGCACTGTTCAGTCAAAAATAAAATGTGGTTCCACATCGTCTCTACCATCTCAAATATCGAATGTGAAATGCGATTTTCATAATCGTCACTTTGAAACACACTAGGTCAGGTGACACTTATTGTGGTAAAGTCTTGAAAACCTAACCACCAAAAGAAACAAGGAATCAAAACTTGAGGATTAGGAATTGAAGACTGCGTGCCTTAACTAGTGTGTTTCAAAGTGATAAATCTGAAACCCTTATAATTGAAATGATATATTTTTTACCCGTATATTTTTTCACATTCGATTGTTGGGCATGGTAGGGATGATATTACCATCTCTCCCTATATATATTTAAAAAAAATATTGGATATTAGTAAATCCTCAACATTTCGTGTGAAAAACTATTTTGAAAATCATATGGAAGTAGAAAGTAGACCTATTAATTCTATGGAGTGGGATATGACTTAATCAGGTACTCTCGGCTGTTTTCGATTTGTTTCTATACAATCCCGATTACTATTGCAGCTAGTATGCACCAGTCCTATGTTTAGTTATTTGAGTAGTGTCCAAATTCATAAATGGAAGTTGACTTAAGGGCCAAAGCAGCCGAATTAGCAGATACCTATGTAGAAGAGTACAAGGAAGAATTTTGAAATTGAATGTTTCATACACCATAGCGACAATAGACAGAAGACACTAGAGAGAAGCTTCGAAGATGCCACTGCATCATCCACATTAAGTTTAATTCATAAAAATAAACTGGAAGAGGAGTATCTCAACCTTATAACAGCCTGGAGAATATTCTTTACCACTCCAATTTCTGTTTCTTCTGGAGAAAGGAGTTTCAGCAAGCTGAAACTGATTAAAACTTATTTGCGGAGCACGACAGCTCAACAGAAGTCAACAAATCTCAGTATAATCTCAATAGAGAGCAAACGAGCTACTTTCATAAAGTATATAAGCATTTTTGCTTTAAAAAATATTTCAGAAAGTGGTGTATCAATTTTATTATTTTTACATGTTAATAATTTTAGTATTTAATTTTTTTGAATTTTTGTTTCTTTGATTAAACCTTAATTCAGTCGGTAAAATGCGTTAAAATTATGATATATTAATTCGAAATATATTACCTAAAATACTTAAGCTTGCCCACCTGGAAAAATCCTAGATCCCTTGTCTAAACGCACCTTTTAAAGACTGTCAAGTAAGCAAGGGCGTACGGATAATTTTTTTTCGGAGGAGGGGTGGACTTTAATAAGAAGAAGGCAAGTAATCATCTAAATATCTAGAATCGCCAAAGTGGGAATTAGTTTTAAGAATAAGCAGGAAAATCGGATTACAAATTATTGTTAAAAATATTATTTAAAATACTGATTTTATTGTTTTCGTGCATTTTAGGTGGTGAGGGGAGATATAAACCAATATTTTACTCATTGTTTTAACATTTAAATAAGTAATAAATATGTTTAATTTGAGTGGAAAAAAAATTGCGTTAGTAACTTTTATTACCGAAACATATGATCTCTGTATTTAATTTTAATATAATTGTTTATGAAAGTCTAATATGACCTTCAAGTAAAGTACCATTTCCGGTCTGCCAATATTAACCAAAATTTATTATATTATTTAAATCAATATATAAGTTATAAATACTAAATTTGAGAAGTTTTGCGTAGTATTTTATTATAATTTTAGATGGAAATCAATTGTGACCTTCAAGTAAAGTACCACTTCCGGTGATCAAGCAGTGGCCAAAAAGAAAGGTTCACAACTAGATTTTACAACACTCCTAAATACAAAATTTCAACTTTCTATGGCTAATCGGTTTTGAGTTATGCGAGGTAAGAACGTACGTACGTACAGACGCCACGACAAAACTAGTCAAAATGGATTCAGGGATGGTCAAAATGGATATTTTCGTTTAAATCTGAAAACCGAAAATTTTCGCGATTACAATACTTTCTTTACGTAAGTATTGTACTTACTTTTTAAGTATTGTAATCGCGAAAATTTTCGGTTTTCAGATTTCGACGGAAATATCCATTTTGACCATCCCTGAATCCATTTTGACTAGTTTCGTCGTCGCGTTTGTACGTACGTACGTTCGTACGTTCGTATCTCACATAACTCAAAAACGGTTAGCAGTAGAAAGGTGAAATTTTGTCTTTAGGATTGTTTTAAAATCTTGTTGTGAACCTCCCTTTTTGATCAGCAAGAAATTTGATAAATAAAAGATTCGGAAATAACCATCTCTCGACATTAAATTTCCTCGGCTATTTTGAAAGAAATATAAGGAGATAATGGTTAAAATTAAAATCAGGATCAGTGCAGCTAGCAGATGTTTCTAAGCTGTACTCAAATATCTATAGTCCAAATAATTATCTCAGGGTTATAATTATTCCAATGACGGTAGCGAGGTCTGGTTTCCTCATCGGAAATGTTGCAGACATATGTACTACGTTCATGAGGAAGAAAAGTTATTCTATTAATACAGTTATCTACTTTTAATAATAGAACTTTCACAACTTTCACAATTTTGATGATAATCCTAAAGAGATTATAGTTCAATGATAAATAAAAAATGTTTTAATTTCATTTTATAGTAATGCATTTAATTAAATAATGTTAGATGTTGTTCATCGGATTTAATTATTAATTAATTCAAAACCTTAGATACTCCAATTTGGACAGGGAGAGGATGATAAAAATATAAATGGAGTGGTTACATGCAGAATAATTGGCACTTGTTAATCAATTACAATGTTAGTTATATCATTGTTATTATAAGTTGATATTAATAAAAATTTATTCTCATTTATTTGCATACTGTTTCTGTAGAAGAAAATGAAGTACCGCGAAAAAGTTATATTAAATTTTAAGCAAACCAATTTCGTGTACTACAAAATAATTCATTCTAGATTTTCTAAGTTCAATTACTAATGTATTTAGATAGAATAAATAAATAGTGAAATGTCCACGACTTCGCAATTACTAAGAGTCAATTTTTAATCAGCCGAAATTCACAAAGTTTTGCGTAATGTTAAGACCCCCATTTTCACCTATTACTTCATCTATTTTTGGGTCAAATTTTTTACGTAACCTCTTTTTCGAAGCACTGACCTCATTGTTCTTCCTGGGCAATTCATTTTAATGTGAACTGTAGGAGAATTGATCATTTGTTTACCATAGTTTTTAAGATTAAGGTTGACTAATTTAATCAAGCGTTACATTATCTGATGATGTTAGTGATAGATTAATCTATCACTCAAATTAAATATTTAATAATCTAAACAAGACAACCAGCAGATAAAATTTATTATAATAAATTGACTAATCGATTAAAAGCAGAAATTAGAAAATTCAAAACTACTGGCAAATCGTTATGGTTTACCACTAAAAAGCTCCTAAAGTTCAAAGATTATAATCATCCACTTCTCACTGAACCCCAAACCTCGTCAAAATCTGACGAATAAAAATTCTAGATATTCGGTCATTACCTATTTAAAACTTTTAATCCGCATCCTGATTTCCATAATTCAATTCACCTTAAATTTTATCGAGGCAGAATTAAATATTCGCCTGCAAATGGCCCTACCACCTGAAGCTACGCATTACTTCCACGCTAAGTAAGCCAAATACTCCGTTCCACATATTTTCCTGACCTCTGTAAGTTATCTCTAGTAAAATGATGCTAGATCCCAAAAAACACCAGAATACCCATCCTCCTACCTTCCTACTCTATTTTACCTATTATGGGCAAAATCCTGAAATAATTCATTCTGGAAAACTTCTACCCCATCCTTGATTCTGATCACTTAATCCCAGATCACTAGGTAGGATACCGAGCACCCCACTCCACTATCCAGCAATGTCATTTTGTGGTGGTTGTCTTCTCTCAATTGCTGCGCGGATTGTGCTGCTCGGGAGTGTTTCTCGACGTAGAACAGGCTTTTGACGGAGTCTGGCTCTCGGGTCTGCTTTACAAACTCCGTAAATTCCTGCCCCTACATACTTTCTCGTTATCCGTTCCTACCTCACTGTCAGACCAAATCAAAATAGTACCTATATATCCTTTTTTTCTCAGCCTCCTGGTGTTCACATCCTTTATACAGTCTATACAGCTGACATTCCAGCCCATCCTAAAACTGTCTTCACCAAGTATGCTGATGACACTTATATGCTATCATTCAATATTGAACCTTTTATTAGGTCCCAAAAACCACAAGAAACTGCTCGGCGTTTTTGGATACTTCAACTAGATTAGCGCTCTTAACCTTTCAATTAATTATAAAAAAACTCATTTGCATGACTATAATGAGACCTATTTGGACGAAGTTGAGCTTTGAGGCTCAACTAGAACCATCGAATTCCTCTCATATACAATCCTAGTAAAATTCTCATCACTTTGTCACAAATAAAATCATCCATAATGACTTTAATGTTCCATATGTTGCCGATTTGGTCCGAACCAGAATAGGTACCCTTCCATGGAAAATTTCATTCCCACTATAACCTACAAGTTTCAAAACTTGCTTCCACTTCGATACCCAATAATTCTCCAAGGCTTCTGAAAAGAACATGGCCTTGAGACCTTCTACTTTAGAATTGTTATTGGAATGCTAACAATGGATAGTTAATACATAAAAAATATTCTAACCACCGCCATACAAATTTGCAAGTTTCACACTTGATTTTTGCATAGAATATTTGGAAAATTTCTGACCATACTGTACATAATTGCAGCCACATCATCGAATAACAATATTTACAATTCGAGACCTATACTCAGAAAGCGAAATAATATTACAGATTTTTTTTACATCCCAACTGGTTTTTCAGCTACACGTAACAGGACCAAGTTTATGTAACCTACAGCTAATCGAACAGAGATTTAGCAAAGGAATGCAACGAGTCAGTCCCAAACGTTCTCAATGAATTAAATGTTATAAGATGAGAATCGGTACTTTTTTTTTTTTTTCCTTTTTTTTTTAAACGAGCTAGAATATCTTTAATACACATTCATTATATTTAATTTTTACCCCTTTCTTTATATTTTAAGAAATATCAATGAATTCTGCTCCAAAAGCTACATTAGTAGGCACATTATATTTTCACTCAAAAATATAATTTAAAAACAAATTATTTATTGAAATTTACAATACCATTACAAAAAAAAATGCACAATAAGTAAATTTGCAATGTCATTGATAAAACATGACTGTGACTTAAAAAGAGACGAATGCCCGTTGGAAGCACCCAAATTTAAAAAAAAATTGTATATTAATAATTTGTATCATACTTATTTTTTCGAAAAGAAGCCACCGAGGACGATATTCGCAAAAACACGAGTTTTATACAAAGTTCCTAATTTCTCTGAAGGAACAATTTTTTAGAAAACTATTAAAGTAAATATTGTAGAGAATTCATACCACTTAAAGTGGCAATAATAAATAAGAGAACAGCAGAAAGTGTCAAACGTCAAAAAAGTGTTTTGGGCAAGCTTCCTATTATTCGGATCAAAAAAGTGTCAGGTAAAAAAAAAAAAATTCATTTTAATTGAAATTTCAGAGTTATTTGAGCTGTAAAAGAACAGTAGAAGGTTACGGGGGTGGTAATGTCATAAAAATATGCATCATAAATAATAACAAAGACCTACCGAGTATCATCCAGTTATTCCAAATACTCTGGAATCTACAGGGGGGATCTATGTTTGCTGGGAGACCCTGTATATATAATTTCTAATTCTGTGTTAATTAAATAAAAATTATGAGTTATTTTTTTGTCACAGAGCTTTTTAAAGTAAGAATTGGTTGTAAGAATTTCCCATTTTAAGGAAATACAATAAATGAATATGTCCCCTATACGACCTATTAATATGAGATCCATTTAATAATTTGTATAATAATTATAATTTAAATAATAATAATGATTTAAATAACCCCATTTCTTTCTCCCTACAAATACAACAAGTCATAGGTTCACATTTAAGGTAATTTTATGGCAGTTGTAACCCACTTTTTCAATGTTAGCAAACCATATTTCGGTCCAGGAGAATCACCCTCGTCATATACTAAGAGCATAAAAGGGTAGTTTGTGAATTAAATGGTATATTTTCAATGCTTTAAGTCGGTCTCAAGTATTTTTCTCTTACATAGAGAAAAACTTTTAAATCTCCCTCCACTAGCAGAAGAAAAGGATATTGTGTTACTTGCATATTTTAAAGACTCTCAATAAATAATTTTCAATAACTTTTATTCAATTAAGTTGATTTACCTCCCTCCTTCATTAATACGATTTACAAGGACTCTTTTCCTTTCACGGTATTTCAATTTAGAATCGAACAAAGCAGATACATATGGAGCTTGTTTTGGTTCTTTAAGATTTTGCAATTTGCAGTCACATTTTATTATTTCCTAAGTTACGCAAATCCTATTCAAGGCTTATTAATGTTTAGGTATCCACGATTTTTCGATTTTCGTGAGTTGAAAAGATTTTCAGCTAATTTTGAATCTGTGAGTTGTCCTAAATTAAGGAATTCTATAGGTTCGTGATTCCTTACATAGACTGTTTTATCAAGTCTAATTGGAGACCCGATTACAATGCGAAATCTCGAAATGAAATTGACTTTATTAAAACGAAAATATTCTAACAAAAACGTCAACTGATTAAATCTAACCGTTTTTGTATTGTGATAGTACAGTCAAAAATATTAAAATCTCTAAGCCATCCAAGGAATAGTAGTTCAAAGAAATTTTCCATTTGTAAACGGATCTTTATGGAAGCAATATGCCTAGAATTCAGTTTAATCGTTGATTTGAGAAACCATCGAGACAAAATTTTGGAGAAAAAAAAAACCTGTCCAGGCCAAAGCCATTACTGAACCATTATTCAAGGCAACCCAAAACGACTGATAATTAAAATACTCAGATTGAATCTGAACCTATCATATTATCAATTAAGACATTTAGAGTCATTCTAATGTTTAAATTTTAAATTTAATTAGCTTGGCTTATGGAGTTTCCCTAAGTAATCAACTTTAGACATAAATAATTACTAATAATTATGTAAAAAAAGTGTTTATTTATGATAAAATTGTTAATAAAAGTGCATTCAGACTAGATTAGTGACCATCTGATTCTTAATCCCTTAATTTTACATATCGCACTTAGCTTCACTGACTTAAGGGGTTTCTCAACTAAACGATAACTAGCCTCCATTATAACAGCGTCGGATTTATGGGGCTAGTCTAAAATGCTCCCAAAACACGTGTCTATCTCAAAAGATTTTTTTTTTATTTATTTCACATCTAGATACCTTTTTACTCAGGGCGTCAACAGAATGGAAATCGATCAAATTTAAATATCAACCAAAAAGTGGCTTGCAGGGTTTCTCAACTGAACGATTCATTTTTTTTTTAAATATGATATTATTATTTGATTCGATGAACCTAGTAGGTATTGTCACGTTTGTTTAGTTAAGTCCAAGGAAGGTATCAATCCCCAACTTTCCTATACAATGAGTTACAGCAATCGTTATACCACCAAAAACACACAACCAATGTTGCTCTAGCCAAAAATCATTTAATTATTGATTAATAATTATAACAATCTTCGGATACCTCAAGATTAATTATGTGATTTAAATGATAAATACAACAATAAACTAGGGCACTGAATGAAAATTGATCACATTCGTCCATGATACGTGCTTCGTCACCTCATTCACATGATTTATTTGTTATGAATATTCCTTTTTAATTTTTTTTTTTTAATTTCAATGTATTTAACCAAACAATTCTAAAAGGTATCACTAAAATATTTTAAGTAAAAATTTCATCTTTCAATACCTTTTATTAAATTATTACAAACTTAATAAGATTTTTATGCTCCTTTTTGTTGTTGTTGTTGTGAAGAATAACTAATTTCTGGTGGATATTGCTATAGAACTCAGAATACAGTAATGTAAAGAGGCGTGGTATTTATTTTTATTCATTTCTCGTCTGAGCTAGAAGAAGCATAGTAATCGAGGGAGAGAGAGAGAGAGAGAGGAGAATGGTTTAGCGACCTCTCATAACTTTAAAATTTTATAGGCCTCGGAGTACTAAAATGTAATTTTCAAAAAATCCTTCGTTCTATCGTTTTCTTCCTTGATTTTTAAGGATCCCTTGTTCTTCGGCAACTCCGGAATCATCTTGGAAGAAACTCAAGAAGCAAGATGAGGTTAGTATCGAATCGTAATGATGACAAAGAGTTTCAAGAAAAAATCAAATTTGTAATTCATCTAATGTCTTTTTTAGGTACAATTAAAGACCACATCGTGAACTCTATGAATACTTACCACATCAACTGCAAATGTCTCTTATTATTCCTGTATCCTCTTAATCTTATTCACCCATTTAATGTGCGTTGAATCTAAATATATATAGCTATAAAGCTCTGAATACGGTAATGTGAAGAGGCATGGTATTTATTTTTTATTAATTCCTGGTCTAAGCTAGAAGAAGCTTGATAATCGAGGGAGTGAGAGGAAGGAGAATGGTTTGGCGACCTAACATAACTTTAAAATTTTATAAAAAAAGTTTGTTCTGTCGTTGCCTTTCTGGATTTTCAAGGATCCCTTGTTCTTCGGAAACTCCGGAGTCGTCTTGGACAAAACTCATCAGGCAAGATGAGGTTAGTGTCGAATCGCAATGAATAAGATGAGTTTCAAGAAAAAATTAGATTTGTAATTCATCTAATGTCTTTTCTAGGAACAATTAAGGACCACAATATCTATGAATACTTACCACATTAACTGCGAATGTCTCTTATTCTTCCAATCTCCCCGTGTGTAGGACATGTTACATCTTTTGTGATGTTGATTTTTTTCCAAGATAATTAGCGATATTAGTGATCGGCGACTGATTTTGTTGAAAACGGAACCGAGTTTCAGTGGGAATACATGATAAACCAGGTAAAGTTCTTAATTCTTACAGAGCATATTTCAGATATTGAAATTTTAGGAGAGCCTATAAAATTCCTAAAAAGACCTTCAAAGCGGATTGCCGTGGCTGTTAAATTTTATGATTTTTTATTTTTTTTTTATTTTACCAAAGAAATCAAAACATATCATTCTTTCAGATGATCTGTAGTGACAGGCCGCTTAAAGAATGCATGTGGTAAGGCCATTTGAATTTTCGTCCGAGAATTCCATTAAGAAATTACAATGCTGCTCTTAATACCCATTGATGGCCTGTACCGTTTATGGATTTACTTTTCTTTGGAGAACATAAGTAAAAAAAAACTGGGCAATAAACATTTTAATGGGCGTTGAATCTCAATGCGATCTCTGAATAAGGTAATGTGAAGAGCAGTGGTTTTTATTTTTATTTATTTTTCGTCTAAGCTAGAAGAAGGGAGAGAGAGGGTTGGTTCGTGACCTCACATAAATTTAAAATTTTATAGGCATAAGAGTACTAAAATGTAATTTTCAAAAAAAGTTCGTTCTGTCTTTTCTTCCTAGGTCTTAAGTACTTCTAAACTCCGGAATCATCTTCTAACGAAACTCTAGAGGCAAAATGAGGTTAGTCTATAATCGTAATGAATAAAAGAGTTTAACCAAATTCGTTGTATCAATGTAAAATTAAATAGTCTTTAATATTAGCAAAGTCTGATCCATATAGTAGAAATCGCTTGACCGGGTTTATTTGCTGAATTTTCACAATGGCTTCCTTTTAGGTATTTATATTTAATTTTGTTTATTTTAAATAATTAACCATCTCTCATTGTTAGTCTTAATAAAAAATGGATAAATATAAACTATGAAAGAATTTTATAATTAACTAAAAAAGAAATATTTTCTCTGGTAAAATATCCGGAAATAAGAGTAGTATTTATTGATGTAAAATTCCGTTAACAAACTATAGATTATAGACAAAATATTATCTCACTATATGAAGTCGTAGAATGTAATAGAGTGGTGAAAAACGCATAAACCTAAGTGATTATTGTAGTTAATAATGTCTACTTTAATATCATTTAATGGAAACTATATGGAATTTCCATGGGAACTATTAAAATTCATTTTCATAATGGCAAACGAAAAATATATAGTTCACAGAATTTCGTATTGTATTAAAATATAATACTTTTGTGAGAGAAGACGTGAAGAAGTATATGCTGTTGAAAATAGTGCAAGTAGTGTTTATGTAAAATTATTTTATAAAATGTATGATTATCATAGAGTGGTAAGTGAATGTGGTGTGATGCGCGCACTACGCCAGATGTTTTATTTACAAGTTCAATCAATATATTGATAGTAGTTATAGCCACTTCCTGTCATACGTAAAGTTATTAAAAGAGTATTTGATATTCAAGGTGCTTTACATTCCACAGGGAAAAGAAATAAATCCTCAATAACATGAAATTTATTTGAAAAATAATCCGAAATAAAAGCCTTCATATGATGATTAAAACGAGTCTTCAAATTAAAGAGCCGTCCTTGATTGCTAACAAAAAAAAAATTTCCATTTGTACAGCGATGAAGATATTTTGTAGTAAACTGTTATCAACTTAAATGACTGTAAGGTCAGCTATATGTCGCCACCTCCTAAAATATTTGAAAAGAAAGAGAACCGACCTTGAGAAGACAGTGGCTTTCTCTTAAAAAAGCCGGATTTGGATTTTATATATAACAACTTCAATCTTAGAATGATTGTTGTAGATAAATATATCCATGGCTCTGCAAAGATGCCGAATTCTTTGAAAAGTCAACAATCCTTGAAAAGGTAATGTTCCTGAAAGAAATATGTATTGGTCAATTGAAATTTCAGTAAGTGAGTATTCGTTTTTTACATACCTTAAAAGCATTAACGTTGTTAAATTTTATTTTAAGACATTCTGAGAATAAAATTATACAATTTTTACCTTAAAAATTCCTCAAAAGTAGTACCGAAATAAACACAAAACATAAGGATGAATGTTAATTAATTTTCATAATTAGTTTATAAGCCACGCAATTGTTAAAGATATGAGAGTATACCCGATAGGACTTTTACTTCTTTATAAATAAAGGAATAATTAATAATATAAAAGTCTATATTAAAAAAAAAAATTAATTTAAAAAACAACGACGACGGAACTAACCCGATCTCTTCTCAGGTCTCCTTGCGCCTTCCATACCCTCAAGAATCTTCAGACTCATTGACGTTACAATAATTAACTTTTTGTATATTAATACGCGCGCAGATGCAATGAGTTTTCTGTATATTGACATACATAGATGTATGGTATTAAAATTATGGTACATGCAAGGAACGGTAACGAGTATAGTAGTGGAAGGTACTTGACAGCTGCAAGTTTCAATATTCATAAACGTCAATTTCAATTAAAACCCATCCGTGATGTTTAAGTAAATAAGCATGTGCATTCCATCCCTTTGGAAAGACAAGCTTGTTTCCATCGTCGATTTTTTTGAAAATTAAATTATTTTTTATTTTAACCGTTTTAGTTTTCTAGTTTTGGAAATTGAAGGGTTTGCTGAAAAAAAAATAGGTAGCTCTAATTTTTCAAATTTTAGGAAAACTATTTTAAAAAAAAGTCTTAAAATTCAAATCTAAGTTATGTGAAAAAAAAATAGTTTTTACCAATTTCCTTAGTTGTTCATACACATTAGAACAGTATTTGCAGTCAAAAATTTAACTTCAGACGATGTAACACAAGCTTGATTGTTGGAACTACCTTGATTGTTTTTCTTGAATGTTCTATTTACTTATTGGAAAAATCTATTGAAGAAAATTATCATTACAATATTTTATTTATTTTTAACATTTTAAGTGAAATACAGCATGCATATTGTCGCCACCGCATTCAAATAACAAATGTGAAAAATCGCATTTTTCGAATAGCTTATTTTACTAAGAATTGATTAGGATGAGAACTAATGATTGGGCCTACGAATTTCTGGTACAAAACGAAAGAATTATTTTTTTACCACAAAACAGTTCGTGTAAGTCCAGACTCCCTTGTGATGCAGCTATCTGCTTTTTGCAACAAACTCTTCAATTTCTAATTTATTACATTTAATCATGAACTTGCACATGATATGATAAGAAAAATCACAAAAAGTCGAGAATACTTAAAATATAATGGAATATTTTTTTTTTTTTTAATTATTTTCATCTCAATTGTTTCAAGACATTCATGGTATTTCACTAAGCAATTTGAGCAATCAAACTTAAAAATCGGTTGAGCCGTTTGCTCAAAAAATCGTTGCATACACTTAAACGGACAGATTGAACAGATTTAATAAGCTAAAATAATAATCTCATTATTTTGAGCTCATATTGTTTCAAAACTGTGGCATCTCTAGATATCATATGTGTCATATTATAACTGACGTTACACATTGTTTTAGTTAATAAAGTAATAAAGTTGATGTTCAATAAGTTTCTATTACTTTCTTTTCTCCAACACTTTAAAAACATTCACGGGATCTCAACGTAATAATTTGAGCCATCTACATTTAAAATCGGTTGAGCCGTTCGCTCAAAAAATCGCTACATCCTACAAACGATCAGGCCAAAAACATTATCCTAGTGGCTACGCCGAAATCGGAAGAAACAAAAATGTAATTAATTTAGATATGTCATTCAAAATATACAATATAAAATGTATCCTATTATTCAAAGAAGTACATAAAAAGAGATAGGAACTTGGTTGTCGATCGAGACATCGCCAATCTCACTGTATTTTAATTTAGTTCAGTAGATGTATTTCAAATCCTTATCTACTGAAAAATCTATGACCAGACGACAACTTATATCGAGGAATTCGTTACGGGACGTCTTCCGCTTTTCCAGCATCAAGGAACGCATCCTTTGGTTTAGCATCTATCCAAGCGAAGATGTACTCGTATAAGTCGATTGTTCATTAGTTTTCATTACATATGATAATTTAGGTAAGAATAGAGATTTGTAGAGAAGCAGAAAGAATAGGTGAATGTTTTAATACAATTATTATTTATTGAATTTATATTGATACAAACAAACCAAATAGATACCAAAAAAATATATCATTTTATCAATAGAAAACACCGTTGCATATAATTTACTTTTAAAATTATTTCTAATTGAACAATAGAACACACAGTGTGGTCACAGTGTAGCTGCCAATGTCGCTTATAATTAAAATTAAAAAACCTAAATCTGTTCTACTAAATTTGTGTCAGGGTTCAGTACTTGGTAAGGAAGTATCGTTTCTTGACCGACGGTTGTAGATGCAAAGTTCTTAATAAGACGTAAAGTCAACCGCCAGGTTTATCCCCTAATCCTATTAAGAAACAGAAGCCCACATTCTAGAGGCTGGGTGTGCACCAGGAGGGTCGATCCAGGGCTGAAACTACAAGGTAAATAAATTATCCGCCACAGCCAGATTCGACTCCCGGACCAGGTGCTTCGGAGTCCAGTGCATTACCCACCGAGCTAACCCCCTCGAAATTCAAATATTTAATGCATAAAACAAATGTGTATCTATATTTATACTAGCCCAGGAAGATAAAAAAAAAATACATACTACACACACACACACACATATTTATAGTTACATATATTTTTTGAAGAATTGTAAATAAATATGCTTTACATTTTTAAATATAAGCATCGGTTGACGTTCAGTAAAAATATTATTTCGCATTTGGAGAAAAGTTTAGAAATCGGAATAAGTAAGCTTAGATATATTTACTGCCGCTGCAGATATGATCACAGACGAACGGGCTTTGTACTTTGCATGTTCATTGTATTCCATTTTATTGGTGCATACTAGCACCAATGTGACAGAGAAATATTCAGCACTGAGGAATCTGAACTAGGGCAAAAGGTAGCGGCTTATTGTGGTTGTATTTTGTGGTTCAACAGATGGTGCTGGACCGTTAATGGCTCCACTATACAGCGAATGCTAGTAATTACAGAGGATGGAGAAGTGAATTCTTCCGAAGGGGTGTGAAAAAATTAAATCTTTATTTTACTTCAATTATCCAGTCATCTTTGGTCATTTATATTATTTGTCCTTTCTTAGAAGAGGACGAATAAATTTCAGAATTAGCGGATTCAAGGAGGTGACTAAAAAATTTTGTTTTTGTTTACACTCTTCCATTTTTTTTTCTATGAATCCTCTGAGCCTACAAATCGAACGACTACAATATGCTTTATTTTAAAATAATAACGCTTAGAAAAATAGCTTTGTTAATGCAGGGCTACAATTAAATTTTATTTCTTGTGTTGTGGCATTGAACTTAGCTATTTGGGCTTATTTTGCAGCAAATGCCCGTATTCGCATTTTTCACACACCGACGCCTCGCACGGTGGCATTATTTTATTTATTATTTTAATAAACAGTGTTCTGTAACGGTACATTGTTCAACTTTTTCTTCACAGTGTCTAGTTTAAAGTCATATAAATTTTGAATAGTACAAAGAACAATTGAGAGTGTGGCGTCTGTCTTAATGATGTGTTTAAAACTACTTAATACAGCTACTAAATGTAAGCATGTGTCAAGAAAAAGATATAAAAAATTTCTCCCTAAAAACTTTATTGTTCCTGTAATTATCGTTATTTAAAAAAATATATTCAATATAAACAACTTCGAAACTGAATTTCTAATTATTCAAGTTCACTGCTTCAAATATTGTACAAAACGCAGTTTTGATCACAGCCCTTCAAAAAATTCCCGGAGAATGACCCTTTGTTGCTATTACCAGTTGATGTTTTGGATTTAACCAGACAATTACGCACTCCCGAAAACGCGCTTACCCACATCACCTTACAATAAAATAATCTTGGTTAAAGCTTTCGTATCCTATTTTTAATAGGTATTTACAAATGCCATAGTTTACAATTTTGAAGGGACTGTTGTAGATACATAAAAAATCTCAAATAGAAGAGTATAAAAATATATTGACATCTGATTACAAAATCACGATCAAATCACTTGAGAGAATTGATTTGAGAGGGCAATGGGGTGGGGAAATAAGAAATGTGAGGAAGTAGAATTTCTAAGAAAAATACGAGTGAAGTGTTAAGATGTTATCAAATTTTTTTTTGCGGGGCTATTTCATAGTGAGACTAATTTGTTATCTTCTAAGAAGGAATAAACATTATAAATAGCCAAAGATGATAAGATAATCGAGACAAATTAATGACTTAATTTGAAAAGAAAATTATTAACGCTGCACTTTGTTTCATTACCTCCTCCACCCTATGTGCACTCCGGTCATTACTACTTAATGGCCATTTAGTATTTTATTGAAGTGTAGTCATTAAGGTGGGATATAACTTCGAAACTTTGACGTTGGTGTGTAATAAGTTTCAAATAAATTATTCAGTAAGGAAGGTAGCATTTTAACATTTGAATTGTTCGCTTGAATAACTTTGGATGTGATTTTGAAAGTTATGGTGAAATTGAAACCTGCTTCGACAATTCGGAAAGTTCTGAAACTAACTTATTATGGAAATAGAGCCAATCGATTAGTTTGAAAACTTAACCCCTAACTCTTCTATACAATGAGTTACAGCAACCGTTATACCACCAAAAAAACAAAAAAAAACATAACCAATGTTGCTCTAGCCAACGATCATTTAATTGTTGATATAATATAACAATCTTCGGATAAATCAAGATTAATTATATGATTTAAATGATAAATACAACAATAAAATAGGACACTGAATGCAAATTGATCACATTAGTCCATGATACGTGCTTCGTCACCTCAGTCACATGATTTATTTATATATTTATTTTTTTTTTTTTTTAATTCCGATGTATTTTATCAAAAAATTCTAAAATCACACAAATATTTTTAGTAAAAATTTCATCTTTCAATCCTTTTTATTATATTATTACAAACTTATTGAGATTTGTATGCTCTTTTTTTTTTTTTTTTTTTTTGTGAAGAATGACTAATTTCTGGTGGATATTGCTTTAGAACTCAGAACATAGTAATGTAAAGAGGCGTGGTATTTATTTTTATTCATTTCTCGTCTAAGCTAGAAGAAGTATGGTGATTGAGGAAGAGAGAGAGAGAGAGAGAGAGAGAGAGAGAGAGAGAGAGAGAGAGAGAGAGAGAGAGAGAGAGAGAGAGGAGAATGGTTTCGTAATCTCTCACAACTTAAAAATGTTATTGGCCTCGGAGTACTAAAATGTAATTTTCAAAAAATCGTTCGTTCTATCCTTCTTCCTTGATTTTGATCCCTTGTTCTTCGGAAACTCCGGAATCATCTTGGACGAAACTCAAGAAGCAAGATGAGGTTAGTGTCGAATCGTAATGATGAGGAAGAGTTTCAAGAAAAAATCAAATTTTTAATTCATCTTGAGTTTCAGTGGGCATAAATGACAAACCACGATAATGTTCTTAATTCCTACAGAGCATATTTCAACTAGTGCCTTCTTCGAACCATTTACCTTAAAAAAACTTTATAAATTTGGAATTTAGTTAAAGAGCATCACTCTTAAAAGATTTTATAGATAAGTTGTAACTCCTTTTTTTTAAGAAGAATGACTAATTTCAGTTCAGTAGAGAATAAAAGCGCTGTTTTGAAACAATATTTGCAACAAAACTTTAAAAAGGATAGTGAATATAATTTTTAATTATAAATTAAAAAAAACACAAAAATTAATGGTTTAATATTATCTGCTAATTTAAATCTTTTACTCCCCAGTAAATCTCAACTTGGAAGATTATTTCAGCTCTTTAGAGTTTAGAAAAGAAATTTAAGAAAACACTACTACTTTAATATTTCGGCGAGGGGTCAAACAAAAATAAAACAGCTCCTCCACATTTGAAAAAAGGAAGCAACAGTCAATCAAAATCGATTTTAATTTACTCAAGTTATCCTTACATAAGGGATTGTATTTAGAGTGTATACCTATCCGCCCCTAAATATGTTTTTTTTTTAGCTTTCTACAATCTTTTTACCTTTGAACTAAGTACTACATAATCCAACTGTTTCATCTAAAACGGTAAGGCAGTTTAGAAGAGAAGGTTCTTACAAATACTGTAGAACAACGATAGAACTTTAACCCTTTTTTTAACTCGGAAAATCCTAAAACTTGTTAACTGAAATACTTCTTCTATCTTATAGATAACTAAATATGCCATATTAACATTAACAAATAGTCTCCATAAATC
The DNA here is from genome assembly GCA_948150685.1 of Rhaphigaster nebulosa. Classification (NCBI taxonomy): domain Eukaryota; kingdom Metazoa; phylum Arthropoda; class Insecta; order Hemiptera; family Pentatomidae; genus Rhaphigaster; species Rhaphigaster nebulosa. The sequence goes on from OX411306.1 coordinate 134,454,593, forward strand.
CTATATAAAGAATCTAAAATTAAATTTGAAATTGATATGTCTAATTATCCTATATCCTTAGGCACTGCTTAATCCATCTCACTGAAAGATACCTTGTAATGTATCGGATGTGTGATAAACAATTGACTTAAGCTTTGAGAATTTCCTTTAGACATAAAGATGTCGATATCCACTTGTACAACATGTGAAATAATTTCAGAAGTCAAAGAAAGATTCCTCCGTAGCAGAAGGAGCGTTAATAAGTGTCAGAACTCCATTTAAGGGAGACAGCTTAATGAAAGGATCTTAAAGAGCACGTCAACTGAACAATGGACTCCCAAGCATTATCGGAGCTGGCATACTACTTGAAGTGATGAGAGAATTACCACCGGAGCTTCAGATCGATCTGACTTTCGATTTTAAAGTGAAAGGAAGAGTGACAGATTCAATAATGAATGTCGATATCATGATCCTAGTCAGGACGAAGTTGATGAAAGTGAATTGAAGGGTACTCATGCTTCTAAAGATTCAGAAACATAAAGATAAATCTACGTGGATCCACCGCTGCCGGGGTCGTCTAAGGCGCGCCCCTCGTAATATGTTTGGCAATCTCTCTTCCTCCATCTTCTCTAAGTGCCATAACCATTTAAGAGGGTACCATTCAACGGTGACCACGATGACGTCGTTATTATAGAGCTCATATAGCTTTCCTTTTTCGCCACTGATCATTTGTTCTTTGAGGGTATGGAGTAAAATATATGTATTTTACTCAGGACCTTCCATTCTCGAATTACCAGCTACCTTCCGCTTTTCTGAGTAAAAACCTAGGTTTCACAACCATAGATAACTCCTGGCCTTATAATAGTTTTAAAAACTGTTACCTGGACGTCCTTTAACAGTTTCTTTGAGTTCAGTGTATTTGCTAGCGCAAAAAACAATTATTTCCTGCTGTAATTATAGTTTTTATTACAGCTTGCTTGTTTGGTTTGTTTGTTTGTTTATCCCGTTCACTCCCAGGTATATAAATCTTCTCCCGATTGGAAACCTTAGCTGATAAAGTTATGCACAAATGACTCTTATAGGCCAACTAAAAATATTATAGAGGGGTCATCACCTATTTTGGAAAATACTTTTGTTATGATCCGTTTCCAACCTTTCGGTTTGGCGTGTGGCACCCATTCTGAATGTCTGGTTAGGATTTCGATAACCTAGCATACCTAGCATACCTATATTTCTTTTAGGTCTGATTTTATTTCATCTCAAATTATCTATCATGATCAAATCAAAAGTGGAAAAAAATAAATGATTTGGAATATTGAACCAATTATCTTTTAGTACCTAGTCTTTTTTCTTTTTTTTTAAATTACTGTAAACTTTTTTGTATTTGTTTCCACTTCGTCACAAAACTCAACTTCAAAAAAAGAATAGAAATGTTTTCAATATACTAAGAATTGCGAGGAAACCTATGAAAGAGTTAAAATAAAAAAAGGAACAACTATCTCAATTTAATAAAAACAAACGCATTTATGCACGCACCAATCTTTACATACACGCGTCTATTTAAAAAAAAAAATAATAATAAATGCATATTTTCCATTGATATATAGTTAAACAAGTATATTACTTTGTCTAATTTACAGTCAGAGCTGGACGCAGAATTTTTGGTCCAAGGGAGGATATAATAAGAAGGCAAGTAAATATCTATAATCTCTAAATTGGGAGTTAGTTTTAAGGATAACTATGAAAATTTATTAAAAGGTTATTAGTAAAAATTAACAAAAATATTACTTAGAATACAAATTTAATTTGTTTTCGTACATTTTAGGGGACGCCGCCACTCACAGTTATATGTTTTTCTGTACATGATAGGTTACGCACCGTTTTCATTATACGCTATGTATGTAAAGGAATGTAAACTTAACACGTATTTAAAATCACTGGAAAATATATGGTCCAATAGTACACGAAAATGTATGAAAATCGCAACTACAAACAAATAACATTACTAACGTTTTTTTTTTTCTGGATTTGAAAGTAATAATTAAAGATCTATAAATTGTCTTATCTTGTAATATCTTTTCGACGGAGAGCTCGTCGTCTGACAGATCAAATTTGTTACATCGCACTGTGGGCCAGAAATAAAATCTAACTGGTAAAAAATATTTTTAATGCAAAATGTATTCTATGTATTATATTAGGGATTACAGTGCTAAATATAAATTTGAATTGATATTTTATCACACATTATGAGTGCATGCATATTCCAGTTTTTTAAAGATTTGGGTCCTTTTTGGGTTTAAGATATTCTAATTTCATAGTAACTAATCTATAAAAAGAATGTTCAACGGACATTACTTCTTCATGGAGGTATTATCTCTAGGCAACCCAACGCCTGACCGCTTCTCGGGTGTGACGCCTGTAAACAAATATTTATTTCCAAGAAAAAAGGGCTTAAACGAGCAAAGTGTCTAGAATGCAAATAAAAGTATACAATGAGGGCTACAAGCATCAGAAAGAAAAAAAACTGAATTAACATGATTTTTTCTAAAGTTTGTTCAAATTTTATTAAAAATAAAATCACAATTGTTTTTGTTAAAACATTTAATAAGGTTTTTTATAATAAAGGAAAGAGTTGTGAGCCGTAATTCTGAATGTCAAACATGATAACACTTACTCTTTCCTGCAATTTGATAACAGGATGAAGGGAATTGGATTCTATTGTGCCGAGTATTTTACAACTTTTTATTTACAATTTTTATACTGTGCACATCTATATGGCAATACCTACCCAATGTTATATAGATATCATACCCAACGATGCATACGAACGGAGTAATCGATACGACAAAAAAACTCCTTGCCTATTAATGTATAGATATCCGTTGAAATCAGTTATGTGACCGAAAATCAATTATGCGAATTTGATTTTATTAGAAGCAATATTTTGTAGCCTATGTGCTGGTGAAAAGCACTTATGTGTTAAAAAATCGTAACATGATTTATATTGATCAGAAAGAATCGTCCTATTGATAGTGTTTATCGCATTCGTGGCTATAACACTCGTGAGACACTTTCAAGAGTCTTTACACATGTGGTTTCACAGTCATATACCTACCATGTTGGAATGTTTATAATAAGTAATAAGTAATACAAAATTATATTTTATAGCATTGCTTCTAAATCAGTTTTTCGTTTGTCCTGTAAAATAATGTGTTTGAAATAAGAGGTTTCACAACGCGGCAATGACAAAATGCTCTTTATTGTTTAAGATACCCTTTATTAGTTTTTATAAAAACTATTTATCAAAATGATTTATTTAGGTATGTAATTATAATTTATTTCTCACATTTTCTAAATGTAAAATCTTAGTATTCACTTTATTGTAATCATAATCATTTGAAAGTTGAAAAAATGTTATTATTCAATTTTAATTTTTAATAATTTCTGATTATTGTTGTGAAATTTTAATATTAAATATTCGTTTGAATAAAATTGATAATATATATAGTTTTAATAAAGCTTCAAAATTTTAAAGTACATAAAATGTATTAATTTTCTCCTTTGTGAGCCCTATATTTGGGAGACTTTAACGCATTTGAAATCAAGTCTCAACACAGTATTTTAAGGAATTAAGAAATAAACTCTTTGTTTCCAATTTTATATAGTTCATTCATGTCACTATTTAATGGTCACAATTTCTTCATATCATCGATCAGGATCGCACATCCATAGTACTGCTTTGACTTCTGACCAGCTGTAAAACGAGGTCGATTTCGCGCTTACGTATCCTATGCCGTTCATGTATATTTATGAATGTCCTATAAAGTAATGGTTTCGAATGCTAGATTTTTCCTAAGTTTTAAATACAAAACAAGTTTATCAAACTGACAAAGTCAAGTTATATTAATATCTTAAATTACAAAATAGGCCGTTGAAAGATTCATTTAATGTGTAAATTAATTCGTCTTATTAACCCACAAGTTCATTTCCTGTTCTGGTCTTGGTTGAGCTCTCTACTAGTTTGGACCAGTGATGACTACCAGCCAAATCTTTAGGCATATACATTTCTGAATATCTTATAAAGTGATGTTTTTAATTGCAAGGTTTTCGTATGTTATAAAAAAGAAAACAAAAATTCAAAAAGACAAAATCAGTTATATCAACATCTAAAACAACAAAGTAGGGCGTTAGAACATTATTTTTTTTTAATTCACCCACAAGTTCATTTCCTGTTTTGAACAAAGTTGAGGTATGTACTTGTTCGGACCAAAGTAGATTAGCCAAATTTTTGGCTCTGTATACATATGAATGTCTTATAAATTAATTTTTATGATTGCTATATTTTGCTTCTCTTTTTTTTTTTTTTAGAACAAAACAAGTATTCTATTTAATTTTAGGCATGATCAAGCAATATCTTAATCTCCAAAATAAAACATCGAAACATTCATTTAATGCGTATATTAACTCGCTTTATTCATCCATACGTTCATTTCCTCTTCTGCACTGGGTTGAGCTACCTGCTCGAGTAGATTGTTTGCGAAATTGTTGAGCATTAACTTTTGCTCCTTGTAACCGGATATTTTATTTCCCATTGCATTCTTCATAAGAATGATTAGCTAATCGTTCGCAAAATTAAACTAGCATAGTTGTGAAACCGGAGCAATCGTTTTAAAATTATATAGAATTATATACAGTAAAAATTATGTAGAACTGTATGTGAATTTATCGAATACCTACTCTTTTTACCATATTTAATAAATATTTTATCATTAATTATTTCTTTTAGTAGACTAAACGAACGTAATTGACACGTTTTATGAGAATAATTTAAAATGATATCTTTTAATGCTTCTGAAATTTTGTTTCCTTTCTAATATTTTTATCAGATATTTTAACAGATTTTGAGAGTTCTTACACACTTTTCCTTATCAATTTTTAAATATAAATATGTTCATTTTTTTTTTGATCTTACCATTCTTCTGGGTCGTTAAAACAAAGTTCTCATTCATTACGTTATATATATAATAGACAACAGTCCTGTTTAAGGATGAATTTCTGGAGAGTTCTCCATGGATGCGCGCTATATTAACAACACATGAACATCAGTTGCTTTAGGGGAATTTCGGGAATATAGTGTCATCCTAAAGTGTGGCATTGGGAATAGATGAAATGGACATATTAACAATGACTCACGGTTGACAATAGGTACGGCCTGAAGTCCGGCTCGGCGTAGACTAGTGCCGGCAGGAGTAGAAGCAGCCGCAACATGCCTTCATGATAGCTGGATGTGGAGTAGCTGGCACCAAACTTGTTGGGCGACTGCCACTCCTTGCCGTGTCCATGTCCCCTCTCTTCCGCTAACCCCCCTTCGCCTCTTCTGGAGGATCCTCCTTTATCCCATCTTCTTGGCAGGAATAGCGAGCACTTGGAGAGGAATACCGGGCATGCTTTAGAGATGTGTACCGATAAGGGAGTAAAAACGGTAGTGGATTAGTTATAGATTTTATTCGCTACTTTCCCAGATAAATTGACATGTTTGGCCGAGCATAATTATAGATTTTTTATTTTATTCCCCTAAATTAATTGCGAAAGATTAGAAACCAGTGAAACCTTTGCTTTTATTTATATTATGCCATTTAATACAAATAATTAGTAAAATTACAATTTTTTTAATAATGACAGAATTTTGGCCTCATTTTATAGAATGCAACACTAAGCATAGCATTGTTCGCAATCATCGTTCATTATCATTGAATAACTGTTTTTATTTTTTTTCAAGAACAAGTCAGATATGCTATCTTCATATATTTATTGTCAAATTCTGGCGTTATTGTTTCCCTTCCAATTTCACTTGTCCGTATTCAAAAGTTATTCTTTTGATGGTTTCGGTTAAATAAGTATTCAACACCAACTTTGGAGTGAATTTAAAAATACTTTCCATACCCAAGAGATCCCGGAGTTTACCAAATAAAATAATATGAAATAACAACAAATTTAATTGATCCTAAGGAAAACCGCTCTGCTATTTCGATTATATATCCTCCTCTCTACAAATAAAAAGAAATATTAAGGAAAATTAAGAGAGAGTGGGCAGCCTAATAAGATATGTGGCTGTTCTCTTGGAATCGGCTTCACACCCATAAGTTGAAAACACTGCACAGCATAAAGGAAACTTGCGGAAACTATCGCAGGAGAAGCAGATTCACCAACGGATGGTTGCGCCGGATAAAAACTAGTACTGTAATACATTATCATGAAGATGATCTGTAACGGAAATGACTAAGATGATCTGTACCGGAAACGATTAAGCACCCTTGCTTGGTTAAGTTGATGGATTGGTAATATTAGGAGAAGATGAGAAAGTTATTAAGTTAAACTAAATGGCGAATGCTGGCAAAGACTCAGGTATTGAAACAAATACGAATAAAGTACACGAAGAACGAGGGGTCCAAAGAAATAACGACAGAACGATATTTATTTTTAGAAACACTTTTTTGAATCTGGGCCACCCTATAACTAAGTTGGGTCACGAAAAGAGATTTTAGACCGATCACGATAGTGGACTCGTTCACTCTTAAGTGGACGAGGGAAGTAAAAAATAATAAATAAAACAAAAACCAAGGCATGATAACCAATTTTTTAAACTTAAGAGAAGAGGAAAAGAGAGTGTTTAAAAATGCACTTTGAACTGATAAACAAATCGTTTAACTCCAAAAATTGGCCTAATCGTGAAGAAGAACTGGTGAAGATGATTTCGGAAGTCTCTCCGTTTTAGATTCATAAGTTTATTTCTAATTTTCATTTAGTAAGTAATGTAAAAAAACATTAACAAATTAAGGGATAGGACGTTATTAGTAGGAACGTGGGCTAATAGGCAGACAGATACTTTAACAAATTGTAAGGTCTTTGGTGGGCCCTTTCAAGTTGATGAAAGTCCACATAAATCTTTAAACTATAGTAAAGATATTATCAGGTGGTTTAGCCTTCGATTTTCTGAGTTAGAAGAGATTAAACGTGAGCTTAAAAACACAATTATTGATATCAAAAGAATACAAACTAATGTTAATGGAGTTTGTTGGTTTGTTAAGTGAAAATAAATTTTAAAAGATTCCATTTAGTTTCAATTAAATAGCATAATTATTACTAGTCATAGCGAAAATTTTCGGTTTTCAGATTTTAAAAGAAATATCCATTTTGACCATCCCTGAATCTATTTTGACTAGTTTCATCGTGAAGTCTGTACGTACGTTCGTATTTCGCATAACATAAAACTGGTTAGCCGTAGAAAGTTAAAATATTGTATTTGGGATAGTGGTAACATCTAGTTGCGAACCTCCATTTTCGGTTACTACTTCATCACCGGAAGTGGTACTTTACTTCAAGGTTAAAATAGATTTTAATCAGATAGCGTAATGAAAAACTTTTCAAATTTAGTATTTATGATTTATATATTCATTTAAATAACACAATAGATTTTGGTCTAAATTGGCAAACCGGCAGCGGTACTTTACTTGAAGGTCATAATAAACTTTCATAAAAAATTATACTAAAATATAATGTAAAACATCTCAAATTTGGTAAATAAGACTTTCATATAAATAAATTTAATACAATAGATTTTGGTTGAAATTGAAGAGTCGAAAAGGGTACTTTACTTTAAGATCATAATAAACACGTTAAAAATTATATTAAAATTAAATACAGAGAACATATGATTCGGGTGATAAAGGTTCTGAAAGCGATTTTTTTTTCACTCTAATTAAACAATTTTATTACTTGTTTTAAGTGAAAATTGAATGTAAAATACTTGTAAAATACCCTCCCCATTTGTGAGCTGAACAAGTCTGCAGCAGGAGAAAAAGATGTAAGTTACGTGGAGACTTCCGCTTAAAAAGTCGAAACCGTCGATTTCTAATACTTTATCTAGTGACATAGACAGGCCTACTGTTGTCACGGAATACGAAGAGACCTCCAGAGAGCTAGTGTGTGTATCAATAGATGGAGGTCGCGACGCCGAGTGTCGTTTTTGAGATATTGCACTCTTCGGAAACTAGTAACCAAATTCGGGATCACTTTTTGAGCCACCGATTTATAGTTTAATAATAGGCGTACAAGAAGGTCATGGGTTGTCAGTTATATTTTTTATTGTTTTTACTTCCTTGAACGAAGTAAAGGAAGTATTATAATCGCGAAACTTTTCGGTTTTCAAATAACAACGGAAATATCCATTTTGATCATCCCTGAATCCATTTTGATCATCCCTGAATCCATTTTGAATAGATTCATCGTGATGACTGTACGCACCCTCGTTCGTATCTCGCCAGACTCAAAATCGGTTTGCCGTATAAAGTTAAAATTTTGTATTTGGAAATGTTTTAACACCTAGTTGTGAACCTCAGTTTTTGATCACCAATGATCACCGGAAGTGGTAATTTAATTGAAGGTTATAATTGATTTTCATCAAAAATTATATTAAAATATAATTTATATTTTGTTATTTGGTATATAAATAATATTGGCCTCAAATTTGGTATATAAGAATTTTAAGTCAATATAAATAAAATACTAGATTTCGGTAAAAAGTGGCGAACCAGTAGGGAGGGATACTTTACTTGAACTTCATAATAAACTTTCAATAGTTATATTAAAATAAACTGCAAAACATCTCAAATTTGGTACATACGATTTTTATGTCAATGAAAATAACATGCTAGATTTTAGTTAAAATTTTCTTGGCGGAAGTGGAATACTTTACCTTAAACTTTTTTTTTTTTTCTTTTTTTTACTTCCCGTCTTTTTTTTTTTAATCATCTATTTATGGTTTAATAGACATATAAGGAAGTCATGTGGTATCACATCAGATATTTTTAAAAGAATTCTCTGTCAGTTTTTAAAATCCGTTATGTAAATACCTACGCAGCTTATACATTTATTTCAACATTTTCTTTTGTTTTTGTTTTTTTTAACATGTTTATATATAATATTGTATTCTAAAAATACCATGTGCATAAATAGAACTCAACATTGTATTAATAAATTTCATTCATCCAAATTAATAAACTTGCTTTGAAAAAACTCTTTACATATTCATTTTTTAATAAGCACTTTTCAGCGGACACCGCTCTGCAACGGGCAAGGCCGTCGGACCTGTGACTGTCCCTTGTAGAGAGATTTTACTGTACGTCATTTATAGGTAAGTGAAGGTAAGGATTCCAGACACTTAGCGTACACCAAATTCAATAAGGTGTTAAACTTGCTTAGGTTTCTCTCACGCATCTATTAAATGCAAAAAACTAGCACTTAATTCAATTTTGGAGAGGAAAGGCATGCTAATAACAACATTTTTAATAAACCTCTTGATTTAATTTTAACAAAAATGTGCATTAAATTTAGTCCACCACTCGTTAAAACGTAAATGTCCTAGAGTGATAGTAAATCACTCAAAAATAAATTAAAGCAATTCAATTTTGTAAGAAAGTTCTTTTGATGAAGCCAAAAGAATTCACGGAGAATAGAAATCCGATATGTTTTGCAACATATTTTTTCATAAATAGCTGATCAAAAAACAATTGAGAAAAAAATACGCCGCTTTACAAGCCAATGTTTTATTTATGTTCTCAGAGAATAGCCGCATTAATACAATACATTAAACATAACGAAGCCAGTTGAGGTAACTTTAAGAGGCTACTCAATTCACTGCCCGCTACAGCCGCACAATCACGGCCTGCGTTTCATACGAGGTGGGATTGGAAATCGTAAATCAAGCGAATGTCAAAAAATATTCACTTCTACATAGTATATGCTTTGTGAAACTCAATTTTGTGTTTGTTTTACAAATAGTTAACTTGCAGTTTCAGGAAACATTTCAGAAGGGAAACCATTATTACAAAAAAAATATATTAATATGAATATAAATGTACAAATGTATAATGTAATATCACTTTAAAATAAATAATTTGTATGTACATTATGCTTTTTGCTAATCTTTTAGTCGTCCTTTATGTCAATTTTTTTGCTAGGAAATCGACCTTTGCCTTCTTTATCATCTCCACCAACTCATACTCCTTCCTTCCTCCTTCCCCCCAATCCTCGCACGTTCCAAGTTCCCAATCGCAAAATCCTTTTTACTCGCCATGTTATATTCCAAAAAAAGTTGTCTATTGTATCGGATATCGGCCCGTCCACTCCTGTTTCAGTTGAAGGGCTTCCCCTCATGGTAACCGAACATACACTTTCCTAATTGGAAAAATCTCCTAGAGGAGGTCACCCTACAGTGAGAAGAGGACTTCAATGGAATAATAGAAGGCAACGTGTGGAAGACCGCAGAGCTAGAGAGGGCTCTATAGACTTCCTCCTCACACCACTTATGCAGAGAGGAATGCATGATATGATGATGATGATATCAATTTTTTTTTTTTATTTTACAAAAATTATTTTACTAGTAAATATTCTTAACTCAAGGCCCTTTCTTATTTTGACTGAAGAAAATGAGTGAGTTAATCACTCAAAGCGCTGTGAGGAGACCAATGACATCAACGAAATATGTCGTGCGGGTTTGCGGACCCAAACGAGCCCTGTATTATTTATACAGCTTGTAGCGCGCTCTACGCTATTTCACTAACACTATCCCCATACCTCTTTCTGCTTCATCTCTAACAGGTTCGTTAACTGTTAGCACATAGCTAATTGATGTAGAAAGAAGAAATAGATTCAAATAAGAAAGAAATACCAAAAATAAAAAAGCCATCGAAGAATAATATTAACCTAATAATATTAACGATGGTAATTTTTATTAATTTTTAAATGGTTATTCTTTCTTTAGAATTACTTCTTCAATATAAATTTGGTCTTAGAATTACTACCATTATTAATAAACACTTAGTTCTTACTCTAACCTTCTATCCTTTTGTCTTCTTATACTTCTCTTTCTGTTATCATTATTTCTTATTTATCTATCTTTTTACATCCTTTCTATGGTGTTATCTAGAATCTGTTTTTCAATTTTACATCAGATCTATATTATGTCCCTGGTCCAGAACCGGATTTTTAAAAAAGTTTAGGCGTTCCTAGACCTAATAGTTTTTGCTGTCTCCTTTTCATATCATTAGAAGATGAGGGGGACAGACAGCCCGGAATATTGCTGTAACCTAATTAATTACAACTTTTTTCCAGATTTTTCCCTATTTACAACATTTTGACAACTTCTATTTTTTCAGTTTTAGCACTACCTTCTTGTCGTAGAATAATATTTTGAAGGGTAATGCAAAATGCAATTATACATTGTTTTGTTTTTTCAGCCGACTTTTTACTAAGTCTTAAACAACGTCAAATCTTGCAGCATCATCAAAGGTATCAACAAAGGAAAGAACCAACAGCAAGTCTTCTTAAATGGATTAATGGGCAATGAGCCAGCGTAAATGAGCGATATGCTAATGATCAAATGATAGTGGCTTTCCTCTCCTCTGTCTCCTGAAGTTTCCTCTCTGAAATAACGCTGATTCGTTCTGGTTGTAATTTTATTTTATAACTCCAAAAGTTGACTCACAGCGCCGCCATTGTATTCTCACCCACTCTACCTTCTGTTCCATCTGCCCTGGCCCTCGATCAATGGGCTGTGCAAAATCAGTCCGACTATTTAGAACTCCTGATTGCCATCAAGTTTGGATGGCATAGCCCTTCTAATCTGAAATTCATAGGAAACACGATTCAGCAACTTTTGAAGAATCGTACAAGGAAACGTATCTCCTTAGGAAGCACAGCTTTTAGTTGCGTCTTCACCAACATAGAATGGTTTTTGATTATTCACGAGCAATCAACAGACACATTGAATTGGATGTTTTTCTTATCTCTCCTATTGACGTTATTGTAAACAGAGTTGCAGGGTACCAGATTTTCACTCAATTTGTTTTCAAGAATACTTATCATCAAATAGCCATATCCTGTAGATGATATGCCATGCACTGCTTTCGAAGCTTATGTAAAATTATTCCAATTTAATCGTATTCCCTCAAGATTCCCGCAATGGTGTTTCAGGATTCCAGCGCTCATTAGTTTCCATTGGGTAGAATGAAAACCTGCAAGACCTGAAATATATCTGGAAGATGAGACCATATGTGGTCATTCTCAAGACGAATATGATCAGAATCTGCAAAATCTTGTGAAAGCTGTCAATAAGTAGGCATAATGTTGCAATTTATATGGAAGAATGCAAGTTTTCTGTAAGATTCACGTAAGATGCATTGTCCGTCATCAATCAATCAGAACTGACCCTGATCGCTTACAGCCGCTTCTTGGCTTACCTGCTCCAAGTCCAACTTCACTCCGATGGGCATTTGGAATGTTCTCACATTATTTGCTGTTTATCCCAATGTTTGCTGAAAAGATACAAGTCTTTCTCAGAAGTTATAAGCTAAGAAGGATATTCCAGACGATCCAGGAATCTATTGTGCAGGGTATCTCAAAAAGAATGAACCGTTTTCATTGGCCTATATTTCCGTAACAGACAGGAATTCAAAATTGCAATCAAGTGGCATGTATTTGACTGAACTAGAAGTTTTTTTCCTCTACTCATCTTCAATGAAACAACCACCTGCAGCGCGGATTACATCAAGTCATAAGGAGAATTCCTCCCTGAGTTAATCACACTTGTTATCCGCTCTCTATGTGCATCTACTGTCGTGGGGAGTAGCGGAACATAAACATTGCTCTTGGTGTATCTCGACAGGAAGAAGGGTCTGGGCAGGGCGGTTCCTTGATAGTGGCAACGGTGGTTTACACACTTAATAAGTATCGAACTCAAAAATTCGACCTAAAATACCCGTCACAATTAGAGACACCTTTAGTTTTTGTGTTTATATTACACCGACTCAGACAGAGTAAAGTAGGCAGTTTCCAAACAACTAGAGGGCGTTAAAAAAACTAATAATATGCAGTGTCATTTTTATTTGAGAAATAAAGAGTAAGTCTTTTATTTTTTTAATAAGTTTATTCTTACAGTGAAAATAAATAACTTATACATGAATTTGAAATAAAATTAACAATTATACGCTAAATTAGCTGTAAAAAGTCCCTGCACTCGAGTGACGAATATGTTCACGAGAAATGCGTGTTCCAGTTGCTAAGATACTCGTTCCACGTTGCGTACACAGAAATAAAGCTTCGAAATAGGTTCACTCTTTTTTAAATGAATGAATATGAATTCTGAAAACAATAAATAAATTCAGAATTTTAGGACTTACGAATATGCTAAATGCTGGGGAGAAATCAATATATTTTGTTAGGTTACCTGGCGTTGATGAAATGACTAATAAGACAGCAAAAGAAGCTCTTCTCCTCCCAGAATAAGATCTTGATAGCATCAGAACTAGTATGGCCACTAGGAGAGACCTTATTCCAAGATTGGTAGAAATTATTGTTCGTAAGGCGAAAATGTGATCCTGGATCTGCCTACCTGGTCAAAATGCTGCTTGCTCTTCCTCCAGGTTTTCCTCTACCAAATCCCTTAATCTTCTCTCGAGGATGTAGCTGTATATTTTATAAACCACGAAGGATAGACATATTGGCCTGTAATTGTGGCTAAGTTGAGTCTTCTTTCTTGTGTATGTGTATGATAATATTAACCTTCCATCCTTTGGATATCCTTTTTTCCATCCAAATTCTTTGGAACAGGCTCTGCAATACTTAAACCATTTCCTCTACCCCGTGTTATAAGCTCCGGTGTTATTTCGTCAATTCCAGCTGCTTTACCTACCTTCTTTCCTGAAACAGCCAACTGTACCTCATCCTCCCAAATAGTGTCATCCGTGTCTTCCGGCTGAGTTTCTGGTGCACTAGTCCTTCTACTTAGATCCCCACATTCATCTCTTCTCCTTTCTTCCTTAGTGAACTTTCCCTGGTAGTGAGCTCGTCAAGTTTCAAGGATTGGTTTCCTTGTCTGTCCTTGATGCTGCGCACTTGTTTCCCTTTTTTACCTCTGAGTGACTTTACGAAGTTCCAGAACAATCTTATGTATTCCTGGCGGCTTTCCTCCAGCTTCTTCCCTAGTTCTTCCCATGTTTGATTTTTGGAAGCTTGGACAATCCTCATGCCTTCATTCCTTTTTTGAACGTAGATCTGCTTTGAGTTTCCATCCTTTTCTCTAATATAATTCTTCCAAGCATCCTTCTTTCCCTTAATTGCATTAGGGGCTTCCTCGTTCATCCAGGGTCATTTTCTAGCTATTTAACTCTTTTCTTTCCTCAAACCTCTTCTGCTATGCCCAGGATTATACCTTTAATTTGTTGCCATAAAAGGTCAATTTCTTGGTCAAAATTTACTTCAACAAAGCGCGTGCTAGACGAGTCCTATATTGCTCCTGTTTTTCTTCATCCTTTAACATCCCAAAATCTATCCTTCCTAAAGCTTTCGGCTTTGAAGCTCGTGGTACCGGAACCTTTATATCAGCTATCAAGAGGTAATGATCTGTGCCAAGTTCCGCTCCCCGTATTACCTTTATGTCTGTGAAATATCTTAAAATAAAGTAAAAGTAATAAATCGCACTTCTCACGTTTCTTTTCTGAGCTTCAAATGTAATCTCATGTATGTTCTTATGATTGTAGTGGGATTTTCCTTTAATCATATCATTCTGAATGAAAAACTCTATTAGTCTGCATCCACTACCGTTCTTACCAGTTTCTTCTCCCATCTTCTCAGATGTTAAGAATATAAAGAGAGTCCTTTTTACATCAGAAGGTTAAAGGAATTTGGAATATCTTTGATTGTGGCAGCATACCTGCGTAGTGAGGAGGAAACGATTACTAAGGATTTCTGCTTCCGATTCAAAGATTGGTTTATTGATAAACATCTAATGAATCTCCCAAAAATTGATCGCCTATCTACATTATATATATAAATTTTTTGTCTTCCTTTTAGTTATTTGTTTTGTTTTTTTATCTTTCGTAAATCCTGATATTTATTGCTATCACCCCTTTTTATTTTATCAATCTCTTTTATTTCTTTTTTTTTAAATTATTATTTATGTTGCTAACTCCTGTAACAGGTTTTTTTGTATTGTAAAAAATATTAATAGAAGGCGTTTATAACCAACTGGTTTTTTACGCCTTAATCTCTAAATAATTAACTATTTAAACATTTTTTTAATTTTTTTTTCCTGATATTTACATCCACTTCTGTCAAATAAAAAAAATAAACAATTAAATAATTAAACAAGTTCTTTTTTATAGTTTTCTTCTATAATTTCTCATAATTATAATTATTATAATTATAATTATAATTTCTCATAATTATCTATAATTTCTTCAACCGGTTTCATTAATAATACGTGTTCATATTGTTAAATATGTTATACGTCCGTCCAAATAAAGATACAACATACTTTTATCTATAAGATAAAATAAAAGAATTTTATTATATGAAAGTTCAGACAAAGTTATGAGGAATTCGGCAGTTCTGTTGTGGCGAACCCGTTATGCTCCTAGTCCAGCATTGATGACTGATTCTTTCCATTGTAATAATTTAATCATTGAGAAATCTAAAACATAAGAAAATCTTTAAGTCACTGCAACGTATGATAATTTCACTATCTATTGAATCGATCAGGGACTTTTTGTCCATTTTTATATATCCTTATGTTTGGAAAAAAAGTTGAATGTACCAAATTATGGAGAAAATCAGACTTCTTCGAATCCTCATCCTATGGTATTGAGAATAATAATGACCTTTCACTCTCGGAATAATGACCTTTCACTTCCTTAGTCTTCTACCGATCATTGTGGCCATGATGGTGTTGCGGATGCATATTGAGGCCCATCAGTTGGGAAGAACCATCAAGGTCTCTTTCATGACTCAATGACTCAAGCACCTCCTTATGTTATAAATCATTTTTACATTAACGAACGATGAAGATAAATGATTCCAGTTCCTCAGAAGAGTTCCTTGGTTTATCTCATGATCTATAGAAGACCGGATATCCTTCGGTCAATGAAGTACGTAATATAATATTTCTCCAATGTTATTTCATTTTTTCACAAAAAATGAGATCGAGACTTCTATAGATTAAAGCTCCGCAAAATCTTTTCTGACATTCAGTTACATATGGAGCATCACAAAATATCTTTACACTTTATATTCTATATTGCTAATTCTACATTCTTCATACATTAAAAGTCGTTCTCGTGTATGTTCATATATAATTTCGGCTGTTTTTAAACTTTCTTGTTATTGATATTCAGATTGAAAATAACATCCATAAAATGGTAGTTCTTTTAATTTTCAAATTCAAACTGAATATCAAGGAGTTAAAACTTGAAACTGTTAATCTATTTCAAGTTGCAGCTGACTAGGAATAGGCTCACTGTTCATTTGCATTCTGTTATTATTCAAAAATAATTTTATTCTATCAGTTATTTTTATATATCAATCCAAACATATTTGTGAGTGTTTTAAAACAATAAAGTATTGGTCGTTCGAGCACTATGGAACCGGTATTTATGTATCTGATAATTTCATTTCAGTTACTTTAAGTTCCTTTTAAGTAATCTTTTAAATAAACCAAGTTATTTAAAAAGAGAATTAGCACAGTCTGGGTCCTATCACTACTATTTATAATTACGGTAGTATAGATCCCTTTTCCGGCTCTCAGGAGCGATGGATTTTGATGAATGAGGTGTCAAAAGAAAGGGAATTTCAAGGAGATGTGACGAATTCCAATTTCGTTTCTTAAATTCTTACTAGATCTTAAATAAAAGTGATGAAAAAACTGGGAGGTTTCAAAGATTTGACGACTGAATGTCTGCAGATCGAGACGGGATAATTTGAGTTTTAAATATTTTGACGTGGGCATCAAGACCATACACGTTCTCATGGAACGTATTGGTCCAGCGTTTTAAAGCTTAAAAACTTACCGTTTTCCTTACGTGCCTTAGGCCATCTTGCGTACGTGCCGTTGTCATGGCAACTTTATATCAATTTGAGTCTGTTTACAAAAACTTTTAATGGGTAGGAAATTAAATATTCTTTCTCATGTCCAACCCTAAAGGACACTGTTAAATATAAATACTACGTATAGAAAGTGTTAAAACTGGATCTAATTGCTTTACTGCTAAATTTAAGAGATGTTTTCCAATGGGGTAAGCTAATTATTAAGTATGAACTGTAACTCTAACATAATCATTACAAGCTATGTAGCTTCACCAAATGTGTGTGTTAAATAACCTTTTTTGGTAATATAATGTTTACTCGAATAAATATGTTTTCCTAATATCGCTTATACTTCTAATGCATTAAGGATAGATATCTAATGCGAGAGTTCTCGCTCGGGTATACTGGTTGCATATTAATGTACAAAAGTACAAGTAAAAGGTTCTGATTTTAGAAGTTACTTATGGTCATTAGATAATAATAATTTTATTCATTTTTTTTAATTTACTGGTTTTTAATGTTATTATTAAGTATAATAATTTAATATAATTAATTAATATAATAATTTAAACTATTTTAAATGTTATCATGTTTCAACATTATGGCAATATTTTAACAATATATTTTGCAACTACATAAAAACTTGTACTTAATTTTATAGGCACAACCTGTTTCATAATAAAGCAACAAAGTGGATGATTCTCCCAAAACTGAAAATTTTGAATGTTGGAATTTCATTAAACAAAATGTTACTAATTCGGGTTGTTTTTTTTTTCTCCAAAATCGCATGTTGGAATTTTTATTGACACTTAGCGACCAAATTTCTTTTTCTTTTTTTGTCTTTCTCAAATATCGAGATTTTAATCGAAAATATTTTTTTTTACTTCAAATAAACAATAGTAGATATGCATTTATCTTTGGAACTATTATTATTGCTTGATATTTTGTATTTCCTCCTTAAAAGCTTCTTAAATTGTAGATTTTTGGGGATTCGGTCTGTCTAAAAGTAGTTATTTTACAAATTAAATGCTTTTAAAATAACTAAGCCCTGGAATTTAGTATAAAATCTAATTTTTTTGTTAGGTATATCATTTTTTTCCGACTGTTGAAATAATAATGACTAAGGAATGTGGATTTCGTCTTCAAAAGGCGGTCAAGTTATCTTTTACTTAGAAAAAAAAAGTGTTGCCTATAGATTGCTAGGCCACCCATTAAAAAAGATAAAATAATGACTTATTTGAAAAATACTTACAAGATGTTATTAGCCGTTAAAGGAATGAGGAGAATGAACAGACACATCACAAATTACATTCCGCAATTCAATTCAAATGTTACCGATTGTTAATTAAAACAGTAAAGATACTGGGAAGAAGTTAGGCGGGAAATGCCAGTGTTACCTTGCTAGGAACAATAATGAATGAAGACTCCGGCAGGAAATTCAAACTTTGACAAAGGAATGAGATTTGGATTGTGGGACAGGAACAAAATGATTCGTAGATAACAAGCATATTGCATTAGAGGATTATCCTTTCCTAAGGTTAGGCTTTTTCCTTTGAAAGGCTTTCAAAACTGGTACAGATATCATCAAGCATAATCTATTTTAAACGTACACAGGCTGTTGAAAGTAACATAGCCCGACCTCGGACAGATCAAAGGAAAGATAATTGGGTGATTTATGATCATTTACAATAATTATGTTTAAAGACTTCGAGATCAATACAGTAGTAGCCTACGACATATTCTAAATCATAAAAATTGATCCGGCCAAAAAATGTTGATGCCACACCAGAAACGTTGGAATAATCACCCAAGTGCAAGTGGACCTATGACTTACTAAGAAATGAGATTTGGATTGTAGGACAGGGACAAAATGATTCGTAGATAACAAGCATGTTGCACCAGAAACGTTGGAATAATCACCCAAGTGCAAGTGGACCTATGACTTACTACGCCTATGACTTACTTGGTGAAATTGAATAAAATTATTATTATGTAATGACGATAAGTAATCTGCAACCTCTAAAAACGAAAACCACTTGTACTTTTGTACTTTATTATGAAATAGGGCGCTGAATATTTCTCAGGGAAGTTCTTTTAAGCTGGTTTTGTTGACTTTTCAGGCTGAAGAGAGAAATACAATTTCATGGTAAATGAGAAATAATTCAGAATGTGTGAAAATGTATGAGCGGACAGTTAAGCTGATATTTCAAAATGAAGAATGTATTTTGAAATCCATTCTCGTGTGAAATTTTCATTCCGTTGGCTGCCTGTGTTCTTAACCATAGCAGTTGTGAAACACAGAGTTAATGGTTTCCGTTTCACACGCTTAACCTGTTGAATTTTCATGTTGTTACAGATAATTATTTTTGGAAGGTTTGTTAAGAATAAATTGATTTCAAACGTCATTAAAATAAACAAAACATTTTTTTCCAGTAAATATAGGGTAGATGTTTATATTTTTTTCTATTTTTCTTCTGTTTCAAAATGGTCTTGTCTATGGTCAAGGAAACATCGTTCCCGTGTTAGCTCGTTAAAGGTTCGGAAATTTTTCACCTACAACATTAATATTTTTCATATTTAAAGTTGTAGTGCTAGGGAGGCGTGTAGTTTGGTGAAAAGTGACCGAGCAGTGTTCTCACACTGACAGAGGAAAGTAGTGGAGAAAAATTGGACACTGGGCTGTTATCGAGATTGCAAGCTAGTGCAGGAAGGCCCCACCTCCGCACTGCCAGGTATATATCAATCAGCTGGGCCCTTTATACATTTCATTTGTTTACGTCTTACCACAATACAAACTTTTATAACTTTTACGCAGATTTTTATTTTTACTATTATTATTATTTTTTCTTTTTCTCATATTTTATGACTACGCCCCCAAACAGCACTAAGCGCCCAAGATCTTCTCCAGGCGAATTAGCCCCTCGTCCAAAAAAATCATCTATAGCAGAGGAGATGACATCGGAACAGTTAGTTTCGCTGATTAAAGAGGTAATTATCTGCTGTCATTATGTGCTTATGTATTATATATATATATATATATATATATATATATATATATATATATATATATATATATATATATATATATGTATATATATATATATTGTATTGTGTATATTTTATGTATTGTATTATTATTATGGTAATGTGCTGGACGTAAAGTTGGCACTTCTGGCGACTAAATTGGACATTGACTCGCTGAAAAGTGAAGTAAGGGCTCTCAAAGTGGAAAATATATTCCTCAAACAGGAAATAGCCTCACTTAGGGCAAGCAATGCAACGAGTAATAATCGCATAGAAGAATTAGAAATATTTTCGAGGCGAAATAATTTAATTTTTAAAGGGGTAAAAAAATCTCCCGAAGCAAACAATGACAGAATAATCAGTGTCTTCTGCAGTGACTTATTAAAAGTTAATGTATCGCAGGAAAATTTTCAAGTTTCGTCACTCGGTCCTATAAACAACCCGAATGTTCCTCTACTCGTTTCTTTCATCCGGCCCAGGGATAAAATAGCCGTACTTAATTCTTCGAAAATGTTGAGAGGCACTGGTTTTGTTATCCATCAGGACCTACCACCAGTTACAAGAAGAAAAAGGGCAAAGCTTCTTTTAATAAGAAGAAAAATTATGAGGCTGAATAAAGATGTGAGCCTGGCACAGATTTACCTGGTGCGACAAAGAAGGGTTGCTGTCGAGTGAGGCTGGTGTCGCGAAATTATCATCTATAATTAACCAGGATGTGACAAGTTTTTTGGAAGCATTAAAATCAGGCGATCTCCCAAGGCATTATTTTTCAAATTTTACTAATACCGCCAATCAACAATAGAATGAAGCACCCAAACTGTCTTCAACTTCCAATTCCTAGTCATCCTGAGGATCACCGCCGTCTATAGGACTACCACTCTCTACCACCTTGCATCTTGACAGTATTTCCATCATCTGTTATAACATTTCAGGCTTGAAATCGAAACTTAATGATTCTCTTCGTATTAATTTAATTACAGATTTAAATTAACCCCTTCCTTCTCTTCAACTACTGATTACCCCAGATGTCGATGGAGCAGCTTCCTCCGCATCATCAGTGGTAGTTTCTCTTCCAACTCTTTTATCTTCTGTAAAGAAATTCATGAAGCTGTTTTGGACAGGAAGGCATTTGAACCCATATAACCAGTACTCATGGGGTTCCATATATCAAACATCGCCAGCTTGGATTTGATATGTACTCTAAACAAATTGGGATACATAAGAACATAAGAACAGATTCAGGAATGAAAATCGCTACAATACACCCCTTTCAATCAAAGTAAGAGTGCGGACAACTACCATTTTTTTGATAGCTTATCTTCTCAAAGTTTTAAAGAATCGATATAAGAACAGAGTGAACTTATCAGCGTGAAATACCCCTTGACAACTAAACCTGCTCATTAACTACAGATTGAGGCAGATAATGTTAACTCATTATCACTTACTGCGAAGATATTAAGGGGTTCCATATTAATACCACTTCTCCCCTAAAATGAACTCTTTTTTAAACTGTTTTCACGGTAGATTTTTCGGATGAAGTTTCGAATTTTTCCAAGAAGTCTTCTTTTACCCATAATCAGATCGTAGAACTGATCACCCTATATCAGTTCACCAGAAAAAAAAAATCTTATGTCATAAATAAAAAAATTATTTAAAACGTTCGATATAAAACATCAATATTTGTTTACTATTAAAAGTGGTTCTATAAAGTTATTTTAATGTGAGAAACTTGCATCTGATGTCGGTTTTGCAAAAAAAAATAAAATTTGTTATAACTATAAATTGCTACATTTGGCTGAATTTGTTGGGGTCGCTGCTTGGGCAGTTCTAATTATGGAGTGAAAAGATGATAAAGGCATTCATTGGTGGATGCATGACATTTTTGCGAGGGTTCCTTACGGTTATATTATGCAATCCTTACGTTGCAGGGCGGAGGAAGCTCAATGAGAATAACTGAAGACCTCGCCTTCTGAGCCGTCCGCACTATGAAACAATGCACAATATTGTCTAACAATTGCCTCATTGTCTCGTGTCTTCCATTTCACGGAGAACTGGGAATATTGAATTATTATTATTAAAATTGAGAGGATACTATTGGAAGATTCCGAACACAAAGCCGTGAGTCTGTAAGTTTGAGGTTTGTTCTTTTGTATTAAATACAATTATGCATAAACAAATAGAAAAAAATATTTAAAACAAAAAATAAAATTTCGTTCGAATGCCGCCCCCTAAATTTTGCCACCCAGGGTAAATGCCCCCTTTGCCTGCCCCTCCCACCAATATATATAAGATTCCAAACACAAAGCCATAAGTATCTAAATCTTGCGTATACTCAACAAACTATGTGATTGGATGTCTCTAGTTGATGTGTCATTTTTAGACTATTGATGTGAGATGTGCTATATCTGATTGGCAGATATATATATATATATATATATATATATATATATATATATATATATATATATATATATATATATATATATATATATTGCCTGAAATCTTTACTGATTAGTTATTTGCTTGGATTTTAGAGACTTAAGTCTATGAGTTTGAAACCTTCCATTTGTATCCTAGCAATTAATTTATGTCTCTTTTTAAGTTTTTCCTCATTTGTATTAATAGATACTCGTATTCAATTGGGAAGCCATTCGAAAAACAATCAATACAAATGTAGGTTTTTTTGACATTTGTTGAAACAGCCATTTTTTTCAAATAAAAATAAAATTTCTAATAATTTCGAAAATAATCTTTTGTATCACCCACATCCACAATCATTCTGAATTAAAAGCTAGGAAACTTGGACTATTGCAAAAAAGGGATGTTGTTGGGATTGGATATGATATCAATTATCACTACATGGTGTTGTTGTTTTTTGTCAATATCTATATTTGAGGAATTTTCTATCAAAAGTTTATGCATCCACTTCTCAAAAACAAAGATTTTTTTGACAAATTAATATTCTGCATCTAAAAGTTATTCAGTTTATTTCAAATCTTAAATTTTCTCTTGTCAATTGTTACTAAGGTGTTACTAATCAACATTTTTAATAAAAATTTGTCTTATATGATCCCCTTATAATTTTTTCATAATAATTTTCCAAAACTTATTTTGATTATTTCCTACTTTCCTGAAGATTTTGAGAACACTAGATAAATATAGAAACTAAAATTATTCTTTTTGTTTTAAAAGATTAACATGAATTTTAAAAGACAAAAGGGAGGGATTATTGTTTGACAGGAATGGATTTGAGTTAGAGAGAAGATGTGCTAATACATTTTTTGAGGGAAAGGTGTTACTTTTCATAAGGATGGGCCATTTAAGTTAATTACAGAGGCACATTGATGATACAGCAGTGATTGATTTTTTAGTAACTCATGCAACCACTTTTTAGCAGTATGATGTGGAATCTAAAGGAAGCCATTTCTGTCATTCCCAAAATTAAGATCTTTATTATTACAAAATAGTTTTAGTTGATAATTTTATAAAACTGATAATATAAATTTATTTTATCAAATCTGACATGATTTTTTTTAAATTGAATTTTTTTTTTTTTTTTTTACTGAAGTTTATTGATTATCATAGTTTAGCTTTCCAGTACAATGAAAATGTACACTACTATTCTTCCCCATTAAGTTATAAGGTCCTAACTCCAAATAATTTTTGTAATGTACCCAAATAGGTCTAAAAAATATACATTTTATATTCTAATGATACTAGAAAGCCCTAAAATGAATGATTTTAGAGCTTTCTAATGTCATAAATAGATGTAATTTTTATACCATTTCAAGTACACAACAAAAATATATGCAGAAAAATAATTTATAGTTAGGGCCTTTTAACTTATCAGGACAGAATTGTGAACACCTGTACCAGAGCTTTTCAATTATATTCTATCGTAAATTTCATGTAGGAATGTAAACAATACATAACCCAAATCAACATTATGATCATAGTAGGAAAGGCACTTGTGCTCATCCAAAATGTATTCATCATTTAAATAATGTTTAACAATATATTCCTCAGATTTTACATCATCAGGATAACTTAAAATAATGTTCGAAGCAGGGATATTTTAATTTTTATAACAAAAATGATTAAAAAAAAAATACTTCATGCGCAATTATGATCCAAAAAATTATTTACAATTAGACCGTTTTTATGCTAAGATATTTGTTTTTATCACTTTACACTCAAAATATTTTTTTTTTATGTTTCTTATGAATTAAATGAATAAAAAACATCACTGGAGGAAGGTGTAATAGTTGATGTATATTCAGTGATATAAGTTTGGATTAGTGCATGCAAGACATCACACATGACACATGACATGACACAAAAAGAAGCTGCAAAAATAATGCACTGTAGTTCCATTGCACTAAACTAAAATAAATGTAAAAAAAAAAAGTAGTAGCCTGGTTGCTAATGCATTTTCTTGCCTTTAGCAGAAAAAGCATTAATTGGCCATAATATAAGGAAGAGTAAATTTGGTCCTACAATAACATTATTTGACCCTCAGTACAATTTCATAACGTACCTAGATAGCTTAAACTGGAAATTTTGAAACATTTAAATAAATTCTAATTTAAATGCATAAGAAGAAGAATCATAAAGGTTTAGCAGCAATATTAAAAGAGTACCTTAACTTCATCTTATCATTATCATATTTTTAAGACTGATATATCGTCGTAAAATATTCTTCTAACTAAGGCGATTTACAAATTTATTAAAGGAAATATAATATGAGGCATAGTAGTGAGCATAATAGCGTAACTAAAGTTCAAAGTAATTAAATAAAATTAAATATATATATATAATGTGCTTAAAGATTAACAAAACTCTTTATACCTGCATGCAATCAAAACAAAATGAACGTCTTTATTTTAAATTCTATAACAAAAAATCAAGAGGCCATAGTACTCAAGCATGTAGAGGCATGTCAAAACAGAAGCTCTGCTAGTTCAAAGCCTGGACAGGTTGACTTATATTTCATTGCAGTCTAATTAATGGAATAAATCTCAACCTTCTTATTCTGGAATCATTTTTTTCATAAGGACAATAAACAATCATCAATAAAAAAATATATAAAACAGGTAATATCGAACAATAGTTGGAGGAAATTATGGTCTCACTTGGGTCTTAAAAATCATAAACACATCCAGCGTTTGAGAAAGAGAAAATAAACAGTATATATCAGTGAGATTACTACAGACCAAAAACGTCTGTAAAAAAATTGTTTACAGATGAAAGCATATAATGAGATTAATTGCACTGATCCTAAAACCGAGTAAGATAAAACTCAGACATTCCTCTAAAAAATATTAAAGAGTAAACACATAAATAATTCAGAAATTTACTAGAGTAAAAGGTATATTAAATTTATTACTACTAATATTTTTCTAAATTATAAATCCTAAACGAACAAATGCATGGAATAAATTGAACCAAAAGTGAGATGTAAGGATTGTGTTTGCCTCAGACATGAATCCTGAACCCACTGGATATTCATCACAACAGAATCAGGTGTAGTTAGGTAGTGGTCTCTTATGGAGTGGACCAATACACATTAATTGGATTTTCGAACCAAATAATAATAAATAATGTTTTTCATACATTCTTAGTCGGTTTTAAGATTTGAAAAATTAAAAGTTCTAAGTTTATTTGTTATATTTTCAGTTTTAAGCATTTTTTTTTTGTTCATCTAATATCACATATCAAAAATGTACTAAACTATTTATCAGAAAGCTTAAATTATTTAATTTTATGGATTATTTAATTACAATAATAGTTTAGGTTAATAATAGTTCTCTTCACACACTTTTCACTGTCACTGATAAATCAGTCCATCAATACATTGATGATTTATATTCACTAATAAATTATTACTTCTATAACTGGTGTCTGAAGTGGATAAAAATTCAATATGTAACAAATCAAAGATTCGTAAATCTTATTTTTGACAAAAGAGACTCAAAGTAAATATATTTTTAAAGCATAAAATGAGTATAAACTTTATATATCACTATATATACAAACCAAATCTTAATGCAAAGAAAAAATACTATATTTAATGACATAAAATTATTATTAGTTACAATTAAATAATCTCGACACTATCAGTGCTCATTTTTTCACTGATTATTTTACTTTAATGAATGTTTTATCGTCTATAATTTTATAAGCATCTTCTCTAAATTTAACTAAATCATCCAAATGCCGTTGGCTACTAAAATTGTGTAGATCTGCAAACACTTGAGGTAATGGACAAAGATTTCCAAGTGCAGCTAGTTCAGTATAGTAATCCCCTTGCATTCTGCCCATCATATGAAACTGTTTTGTCTTCAAACCTTTTTTCCTTCGTCTATCCATTTCCTCCTCTGTGTCATCTTTCATTTCATTTTGACTTGGCAATTTGAACTCTCCAGTAAGAACCTTCAAGAAGAATCTGACCTGAAATCAACAGTACTTAAAATTTATTTACTATAATATACTACTTACTATATCCAAATTTATTGTTAATTGATTTATAATAAATTTATTTGCAATAATTAGATTTTGACGTAGCACTACATTAATATTACTTGTTAAATACAATCATAAAATAAGATGAAAATCGATTCATTCTTTATCTTCATTCTTCATTAATAAATTACATAAAGATTAAACTAACAACTTATAAGTAAATATGAATTATTGTTAATGATTTTTATCAAACCTGCAGGTCAAAAAGTGAAAAAGCACACACATAATATGGCAGTCCAACCAAGCATAATGTGGGATATTCTATATGGATCAAGTGTTTGTATAATGGTTGAACACAGTTTTCTATGACATTAACACAACACTTTTCAGATAAAAATGGAAAACTGTATTTGTAACCTGAAATTATAGAAATATTATAAAACAAAATATTATAAGCAAGTAGAATTTCTCCCATATCTTTCCTCTCAGGCTCAAAAGCTGGCACACATACATCATTAAATATTTTTCCTTAAATAATACAACATTCCATCTGAAACTACAAAACTATAAGGCTATTATATAAATATATTCAATCTACGCTACTTCAGAGTGCACTGCTGCTTTGCTATTTCTACAAGAGTATTCTCCGAAGATTGCAGTTATCAGGACTCCGTATTAAGTCCGTGGTACCACACTTCAAAGTTATTAAATAGTGCCTTATCTGATCCCTCTCTATTTGTTAATATAATCCATTTCGTGGCAATTCGTATTTAATAACTAGCCAGGACCTATCAAAGCATGTATCAATATTAACACTGACTCAATATCAAGCCTGAAATAAGGATCTTTGAAGGGCCTCTGTCTTCTCCATATCTACTTATTTTTAAAATGCTACAATATATGGATAAATTAAATAATATTAATATTTGGAGGGAGAGAGATGAGAAAAAAAAAATACAGCAAATAACAAAGTATTTTATAATTAAAAAATAAAATGAATATAAAAAAAGATCCTTTACCTTTACCAGTTTAATTATAACAATATTTTTATCTATGTATATTAACCCTTTATAGAACCCCGGTACAATGTTGTGCCAGCGCCAAACAAGACAATTAAAATTTGTTATATAGTTTTATTGGAATATCTAGGTCGCAGCATGTCTAGGAAAATATGTTCAGCGCTCTACCACCACCGAAATAGTCAGTAGAGAAAGATTGATACAATGTCTGTGCCAGTGACCGTCAAGCGTTTGTCCTCAAACTACGATTGTCGGCATTGTTGCTCTCACAAAATTAAAACTCATAAGTATTAAATAATTTTCATTCTTTTATATATTAATGAAATAAGTAGCAATATTATCCTAAGCCATTTTTTCTCATCAGATTTGTCGACAGGATAATATTTCAATACATTATCAGGAAAATTGACTCAATATGATTTGACTTTTGGTGAAAACAACTTGGGTGAATCTTGGTAATTATTTTTATTTCAATATATTTTTCTTTTATTGTCATTCCGAAGTCCTCCAGTGTAATTAACTAAGTAACATCTAATTTCAATATAGATATTGCGGATCGTGAAAATTTTATCATTCGAGTTTTCAACGGAAATACACGTGTGTTAGCCTTGCTCAAATATATTTATTGTTTTAGGTATCTAATATTTAATTTGGGTGTTTTTTTTTTATGAAATTTGTTTTTAACCTATGAAATAATAGGTTGATATAACATATGCACTAGTGCTCGTTTGTAGAAGCATTATTTTATGAGATCACTGTTACATTTGGTGTAATTAATAATTAACTGGTTAAGCATTAATAATAATAATAATGAGCATTAATAATTAGCAGGTTAAGAATCGGGCACACCAAGCTGACCCATCTCCATCTGCTTTTAGGACTACACCCACCGACATGCCAAGTCTGTGATAAAGCTACTTTAAACGTCGAACATTTATTTGAATGAAAAAAATATCGTAGAGAAAGACAACTAATGAAAATTGACAATCCGTTTCCTTATAAAGAAAACAAAGGAATTGAAAAAAAACTCTAAAATATCTGAAAGTTATAAACTTTATCGGACCAATTTAAGAAGAATAGTCATCGCTAATGGCCCCAGTAGTCGAACTGAGGTTAAATAAATGCAAAAAAAAATCTGGTGTGCGCATCACACAACTTTCCGTTACTGTCCTATATTAATTATATTTTTAATATAATTTTAAAGAGTTCACCTAAACAATACTTTAAATAAAGTCAGCAGCACACAATAATACAGTTTTTATACAATTTTAGTACAACAATTCTGTGCACTACCTGCATATTTTAAGTTTATTAAGTTAAAAATATATTTTAAAAGTTTCAGTTTGGTTTCCATGGAAACAGTTTGTTTCCATTAAATAATATAAAAGTAGAAATTATTAAGTTAATTTCTACTTTTGTATTCTTACATTACATTATTTCAGAGCATATGTGTTGACAACAGATTTGTGGAATGGTGGGAGGAGGTTCGGTAGCATCCGTCTCCTTTCGGATGAGCTCGGTTATCCATCTAGAGTCTTGTAGTTCTCATGAGGTATGCTGTATCTTTGCTAATTCCGGTCGGATTTCGATGATTCCTTTTTAAATTTTAGAGAATTTAATTACCTTTTATATGATTTCAAACATGATTTACCATAAAATACTTAGTTTTTGAGTTTAGTGCAAATAAAATTTTCTTTTTTCAATAACTTTTTCCCCTCGCATTTTCTCGTTGATACCTGAAAAGTTAAAAGGCTTTAAGGAGACATTAGGCAAGTTTCATCAAAATCGTTGGAGCCGTTTACGAGAAAATTGTAAAATCCATGATATAATTACTAATTCCAGTTAGTCCGATGCGCTGTATCTTTGCTAGTGCTGGTCCAATTTTTATTATATTATATACAATTTTTTACATAATTTACCATAAAATGCATACTTTTTGAGTTATGCGCAAATAAAATATTCTTTTCATTATAACTTTTTTCTCTGCATTGTAGAAAAAAGTAGTTTTATCCTATAAAAGGTTAAAATACCAAAACATAAATTAAATGGAAATAGAAGAATATAAATTACTTACCTGTACAATAAAATATTGTGTCAACCTCCTCTGTTGAACCATCCTCAAATTTAATATGTTTTTCATTAACTTCAATCACTTCAAACTTTATCGTTCCATTATCTGGTAAAACATCTTTTATCTCATCCCCATCTTTATGACGGCTTAAGATTACCTAAAAAAAATTTCTGTAATACAATCGAAAATAAAATATTTAAAATAAATATTTATAATCTTCATTGACTAATTACATAAAAAATTATAATATACAAACTTATATATGCTGTATGATAAATTAATATAATTCTACAGAGTAATAAACATTCTGTTCTTTGGATTAAACATGATAAAGGAAACAGTTAAAATTTTCAGTTTTAAGAAATAAAAGTTCTTTTTAAATTTATAATTTTCGTGAAATAGAGGATTGATCTATTTCATTCAACAGTTACTGTACAGAGTGTCCCATAATTAACTGAAAATATTTAAAGAGGTGATTGTAGACATCAAGAGCATCAAAAACGTTCATATGGTTCCATGGTCCAATTTCACACAAAAAATTAGGAAACTGTGGCATCATAAACTAAACAAAATGTTTTTTTATAAAGAAGTAGAATTTTTTTTTGTTAAAACCATTTGAAGGGGGCTTTCAAGCAGCTAAATTACCTGAAGTTCTGTTTTTCGCAATATCATTCGCAATTTTTTTTATTGAACTGCAGATTCTCCACTACTAGAAAAACTTTCTTCTTTAATAAGCTTCAATTCAATGTTAATTAAGTTAAGGTCTGTTACAGGATAAGCTGGGATTTGCCTTCAGTTTTGTAAAACAATGATATGATGTGAAATTCTCTATCCACAAACTACCAGTATTTTCAGCAAAAATAATTATCATAAATTATTACTGATTTTTTTTTTTTTTCTGTGACCTGGTATGTATTGTAAGTAAACATGAGATGTAAGCAATGCAACTACATGTGCGGTAACTTTTAAGAAGTTTGAGCCACAAGAATTCTATTTCTGGAAAATTCAGGAGTTCTGTTTGAATTTTTAGAATGATTAACTACGCTTAAATCAATGGAATCTAAAATTATTGTTATATTATACTTATAATCATGCTTATGCTAAGAATTTTCAACAAGAATTATTACAAGTTTGGACGATCATAGGCTCAAGACTTTTTCGCCCCCCTCTTCGTACTATCAACAGGGTGAAGGACAGTTGATCCGGCAATTTTTCTCAAGAATATAATTTTGATGGTTACACAAGAATAGTTTTTATGTCAATCTCAGAATTCACTTGCTGTGGTGATGACGAACATGTTTGGGTTGAAATGTCAGCTTTTATATAAAAAATCATTAATGACTGAGTCCTGATAATTTATTCCATGTATACATTTTAGAGTATATTGTACTGCTGATATAGAGTGTATAAAAACTCTGGCTTAAAACCTCATTCATATATTGTTAAAATATTTTCCATTTTTGTATTTGTGGTATTAAATAAACAGTTATCAGTAATTATTATGTTTAATACCTATGTTTCTATTATTATTATTTCATACAATCTTGGCTATTGCCAGAAACATTCACCTAGCCGGACCAAAGTCAAGGGTTAGGTTCAAATTTTAAACTATATTTAAAAACTTCCTGACGATGCTTGTTGTACTAAGGAGAATTGCTTTCTGCCCTTCCTCCAGTACTTTTTCTCGCAACTTCAAATTCTTAATTGATCTGATGGTATCGTCTGGGATGAGCCCATTGCTGGATATTATAATCGGATACACCTTTATATGCTCCAGCCTATAAAGTTGCCGTAGTTCCTGGCACAGCTCTTGATATTTTCTTATCTATTCTGAAATTGTTTTTTCGATATTATCATCGGTTGGAACAGCAATATCGATGACATAGCCATTTTTTACATTTTGATCAATTAAAACTATATCCGGTTTATTATTTACAATTCTATGGTCAGTAATAATGGAACGATCCCAGTATAACGTTCTGTTTTCAGCAGACAGCACCGGTTTCGGCTCGTACCGATAATAAGGAGCCTGGTCAGCAATCATGTTATAAAGTAAGGCCAATGCTTGGTGGATAATCTTGGCCAGGTTATTGTGCCTCATAAGGTATTCTTTACCTGCCAACGCTTGACACCCAGATGATATATGCTGGATAGACTCAATTGCACTCTTACATAGGCGACATCGGTCATTGATGTCTTCTCCACATATGAATTTTCTGTAAGCGTTGGTGGAAACTACCTGATTCTGAATGGCTAAAATAAACCCTTCCGTTTCAGGAAATAAATATCCTTTTTTAAGTCAGATAGTAGAAGCATCCCAGTTTATTCCTGATTGTGAAAGGAAATGGTAAAAGCGACTATGTAGCGATTTATTTTTCCAATTTTCGATTAGAATTTCTTCGGTAGGATACTCTTTATGCTCCGATGAAATTAAGTTCAAAGCTGTGTATCCATTGTCCAATGTTCTTATTGCTGACCACAAAGAAGAGTTATATTGTAGAAAGCTGTATTTTAAGTTATTTTCTTGCTCTCTGCAGCTCCTTAACAGACAAACAAGCCCCCTTCCTCCTTTCTTTCGTGGCAAGTACATCCTTTCAATTGAAGATTTGGGATGTCGTTTTCTAGCTGAGGTAAAAAGAGCTCTTACTAAACGATTCATTTCTTCAAGTTCCGTGTTAGACCACTTTATCACGCCAAAAGTATAAGTCAGTACTGGAATAGCCCATGTATTAATTGCTTTAATTAAGTTGCCAGCTGACAGATACGTTTTGAGGAGTTTTCCAATCCGTCTTTTAAAGTCTTCTTTAAAATTATATTTATTATTCTTCTTGAATTTCAATAGTTGGCCAAAACCTAAATATTTATAAGAGCCTGACTCGCTCAGTTCTTTAATTGTTGTGTTATTAATGAGCTCCATAACTGCTTTATTCGTAATCTCTCCCCTTTTGATATGGATGACAGCACACTTATCTATTCCTAGAGTCATGCCTATATCTTTACTAAATGACTCTACCATCTGGATCATGTTCACCAATTCTTTTTCACTTTTAGAGTACAATTTTAAATCATCCATATATAGAGCATGTGAGATTACGGTTTCTCTATCATCAAGTCTGTAACCCATCCTAGAATCATTCAGTAATTCACTTAGCGGGTTTAAAGCCAAACAAAACAACAATGGACTTAAAGAAACTCCCTGAAATATTCCTCTATTGATTGATATGCACGACTTGGAACTACTACATTTAGGTAAGTGCAACTTCACTTTCCAAATTTTCATTAGACGTTCTAATAGATCTACAATTTTACGATTTATTTTGTAGATGTTTAATACTTCCAAAAGCCACTTGTGGGGCACTGAATCGTACGCCTTTTGATAATCTATCCAGGCAAGAAAGGCATTTCTCTTTTTCTTTGATATTTGGGATGCTACGAACGAATCGATTACTAACAGCTCCTTACATCCTTTGGCATCTTTCTTACATCCTAGTTGCTCTTTTGCGATGATGTTATACTTGTTAACATGCTCTGTTATTTTACAACTGATCACAGATGTCAATAACTTATAAATCCCATTTAAGCATGTGATAGGCCTATAATCTTTAGGATCAAGATGGTCCTTTGCTGATTTAGGGATTAAGTAAGTTATTCCTTTACTTTAAATTTTATGCTTACAAATATGTAAGTTCAGAAACAAAACTCATAAAAACATATTACCCATTTTTTGGCTTCGTAGCTTAATGAAAGTTTTTTTTTATAACTTAAATAAAATGTAATTAATAACTGTGTTAAAATTGAACAGTCAAACGGATCTGGAAAATTTAAAGCAAGTATTTCGAATGACTCATTGGGCCTGGGAAACTATTAAGGGAACTATTCCAACTACAGAACTGGAATGATGTTCAGTGAGCTCCGATCTTGGTTAACATCTAACAAAATCAGAATGTTACTTGTGTTTAAATCCTTAATTAAATATAATTATAATATAATTAAATATAATTAAAAAATCCTTGTGTTTAATAGATCTATTAACTTTAATCCTTGTGATGTTTCAATTATTGTTATTAAACTCTTTCATGAAGTAATATGTAAATTTTAAGTATATTTCTACAAAATAATTTGCAGTTTGAAGTCAGAAATAAACGAAAATTCACCATTACACTAACTTTACTTAAAATTTTATTCCGACAAATATATAAGTTCAGAAGCAAAACTCATATACATATTATCGATTTTTTGACTGCATAGCTTAATCAAAGTTTTTTTATAACTTAAAGAAAATTGTTTGTAGTTAGATATGTTTATTATTTAGATAATTCTAAATGTAAGGTTCAAACAAATATGTCACAGCAATGAGTAAATATACAGTAAATTTTGAATTAATAATCACTATTTGGCTCCAAATAAATATTCCGACATAAAATGTGCATTAATATTTTTCTGTGATACATTAGTTCAATAGCTGATAAAAATGACAGATCTAACACATCCAATTAACCTACCATTTAAGTGTGTAACAAGCCAAGGCAAAAAGGTCCAACAGACAAATTGGATTTGAATCTGTTTGGAGCTGGAGCCATTAAGGGGAACTATTCCAGCTTCAGAACTGGAACTGTTCCAAACATAAACGGTTCCAGCACATCTATAATTCCAATTAGGCACCAGCTGCTGCAAGGGTGATGGTTTTTTCATTCCTTATTTTGTTGCATTTTTAATTTTTCTCAGTAGGTTTGGATAGACCATCTGGCTGTCCAACTCGCTGGTCCATTCTACCTATCCACCTATCCCCAAAATGTCTCCTAAGCCAGACATGATAATTTTTTTAATTTTTTTTAAAGCAGCAATCATTCAAAGAATAATTAAAAAATGCAGCGAAGTGAGTATTAATGAGGCAGAGGTCCTTGCAACAACCGGTGTCATGTTGAAGAGGAGTGCGGAAGAAGGAGAGGGAGTGCCCAGTGTTTTATAAATAGATTTTATATTATCATTACCAAAACTGTTAAGTAATATTATTAAATTTTATTAAAGAAGAATTTCAGTAGTTATACCACCATTAAATATTTTATTTTACATATTTTTTATAAATAAAAAGTGTATTTTACTAATTAATTTATTACAATACATCCCAGGACACAGGGATATCAAAAAAAAGAAAGAACATTTTTTTATAGTTTGCAATGATGCAATTGGGAATTATCTAACTTAATTGTTGTTTAGTTATCGCTTCTTTATCCAGAAAAAATATGAAAACCTTAAAAAAATACAAAGCTTAAATTTCCTGTTTTTCTGTGTGGAATCAGACCACTCATATGAACTTTTCCGTTGCTTTTATGGTATACTATCACCTCTTTAAATATTTCTGGCTACTTACAGGACATCCTGTATATTAATACTTTATTTAATAAAAGAAATTTATATTTACTTTAGAAGCTGTTGAAGCAATTTCAAGTGATAAGTCAATTCCTGAAGGCCCAGCACCAATCACAACTACCCTTTTGCCTGAGAAATTTTCTGGATCCCTGTAATCATGGCTGTGTAACTGTTCACCAGGAAAAGACTCAATTCCTTTAAGTTTTGGATAAATTGGAGTGTGATAATGGCTGTAACATATTTTGTTTATTAGTCAGCATTTGCAAATTCAAAAAATAAATCTTGTTACCGGTATTAATTTCAAGCTCTTATGAATCAGAAGAACCAAAAGTACCATATTAAATAGGTACTATTTAGAGATAATTTTAAATGTTCTTAACGATTTAATGATTGCAATTAAATGGAATCATAGTAGTACCAATTAATGATAAGGGCCAGTCAAGAACACCAGAAGGAGATTGCGTGTTCAAAACTGCCTTATATATTCCCAATTTTACATGGTCTATATAAACTTGCCTGAGGAATGAGCTATGACTGAGAGTTAGTTGAACTGTAGGAATTTCCTTCGGGTACATCATTAAAATTATATTTGTGATTTCATACAATTCTGATCCCATGTGAAATTATTTACACTATTTTTTTTTATAGTTACATAAAAGATAATTCTGCTGACCACTAAGCCAGAAATTGAACCCTATGCTGACCATCCTCATTCCTGACTTGGGGATTAGGATGCTTAAAAGAGCATTTTGAGGTTTATTGGTTAAATGGAAAAACTGCATCTATAATGGACAGGGCAGGTCTGAACAGAGAAATAGGTGCATAATCTATGGTAAGCACTACAGAGTCAGTACCTTTGGGGTATATGGCAGTACTCGGCCTTCTTATTTTATCCTAAGAATGATCTTCAAAGTAGGTTGAAACTCTGGTGAAAAAGTTAATAAAAGAGCATGATAAAATGTATATTTTACTAACCATGAACTAGGAATGGGATATTGATACTGAAATACTGAATTTTGCTATCGATATCTGATATTTTGGCATTGATATTGCAATTAACATAATTATGTTTTTGAAATTTCTCTTCTCTTGGTGTTTCTCAATATTAGCACAAAAAATAAAATAAACTCTGTTATTCTATATTTATTTATAAAAATAGCCAAAATCAATGGAAGATATAATGCTGTCAAAAATTAAGAAAATTGAAACATATTTATAAAAAAAAAATAATAATTTTTCTTTTAACTTTGGTTAGATTAGTTCAAAAGAAATAAATGTTTCTACCTTTATACCATTTCTTGAAGAATTTATAATATCCCCAGCTTACAAAAAAACAATCTTTCAGATGGAAAAGATGTTCTTGATGCTAGGCAATTTTATTTAATTCTGAATAACAATCTTCTTAGCCTGTTTCCGAAGAAAGGAGGGTATTTGATCATTTTAGCTTCTGGCAGAAATCTTGAACGTACTTTTGAAGTTCATCAAAAAGATCACAATCTTTTTCAATTATGAAAGCTGTCACTGTCCTTTCATCTTTTTGTTTTTATTTTCGTAACATTTTGCAAGATCCCAAAAGCAAGATGACGTAGCGTTTCCAGAATTAGAATCAGAGGTATGTTCAGCACAATCATTTGAAATGAGCATTTTTTAAAATTTCTTAACCATTATTTATCTCCAAACCCATGTTTAATCTACGCCTTTATTGAATTATATCATATTACAGACTTAATTTGTTAGGGGTTCCTTATTATAAGGTAATGGGACAACTAAAGAGATACAGTATTACTTCCGGTAGTATATAAGATATTTGAGAAAGCGCGAGGCGAGTTTCAAGCGGGAGATGAGAGCACATCGGACCAGATATTTATCCTGAAACAGATTCTTGAGAAAAGATGGGAAGTGGAGCAAGATGAACACGCCTTATGTATAGACTTCTTAGCAGCCTACGACTCCGTCCATAGAAATTGTCTTTGGAAAATCATGATAGAACTGGAATTTCCATGGAAGTTAGTGCGATTGACAAGTGCTTACATAAATATTTCTAAATTCAGAATGCTGGTTCAGGTAGAGATGACGGAAGCCCCCGATGTGAAGTCAGGACTTCGCCAAGGAGATTGCCTTTCACCGATGCTATTTAACAAGGCATTTGAGAAGGTAATGCGAGAATACTGCAGAGTGCAGGGTAGAGTACACGAAGGAGTGGTGCACAATTAGAGGCATATTTGGATGACATAACAGTCCTGGGAAGTAAAGCAGAAGATATTCAGGTGCTGGCCTCTTCACTAATCGTAGCGGCGGAAGATATAGGATTACAAGAAAACCAAAATAAAACAAAATACCTATATGATTGCATGCCGAAATATACATCAAGAAGAAATCACAAGTGTAGGAAGTCCGACCTTTCTAAAAGTAGATAGTTTCAAATACCTTGGAAGCATAGTGCCCTAAATTAACGACCAGCTCAGTGAAGTCGATCAAAGAATCCTCAGCGCGAACAAAGCCTTCTTCTCAGTAGCCCATATCCTAAGATCAAAGAAGATCTCACGAAAATTGAATCTACGAATATACAATTATAAAATCTGTAGTTATGTTTGGCAGTGAGACATGGTCTTAAGAAAAAGAACTACAGAGCTTGGTGGGCTGTTCAATTAGTCTTGTTCTCTTAATTGGTCATGTTTTGATCTTTTGGTATAATTTCGTGAGCTTGTTGGTTGTTTTTCTCAGGTTTGTTAGTTCATTGCTCCACCAAGATATTTGGAAAAGTTTTAAAGCATGCCTTAATTAATTGTTAAATTTGTTAATTAATTGTTAAATTAATTAATTGGTAACCAATTAATTAATTGGTAAATATCAATTAATTGTTAATTAATTGTTTAATTAATTGTTAAATAAGTCAATAGTCCTGTTCACGTTGTGATTAAAGATGGTTTCTATGTTTTTATTGAAAGCGTTGGGTGTTTCATCTATTTTAAAAATTGTTTTAAGTTGGAGGGTTCCATTGCTCTCAAATATTGGTTCAGTCACCAGATTTGGTTATGTCTTCTCTTCTTCTTTATCGTCCTCCTTTAGTACCTCTCAGCGTGGAAGTGCCCCGATCCAAGACTGCCAAGTTTCTCGAGCGCTGGCTTTCATTACATTCATAGACCTTCCCTTCCTTTCATCAATCCCTGAGATGTGGTCCATCCATTGTAATCTAGGTCTTTCTCGAGGATGGCGTCCGGTAAGCCTGGCTTCAAAAACTTCTTTGGGTCCCGGTCCTCATCCATTTTGCACAGATGACCAAACCATACCAACTGTCTTCTCGCCACTGTTTCCCTCAGTGAAGTCACACCCAAGTCATTCCAGGATTTGGTTATGTAATAACTTTTATTGTATTCATTCTGATTATGTACCTGTTTCATTGTTATTTCAAAGTAAATTGAGTTATGGTCCGAAAAGTTATCATTAAGTATTTTCAAATTTTGTATATACTTGGATACGTTAGGTGTGAATAAAGTTAAGTCTATATTGCTTTTCCCACATGATCCTTCAATTATAGTTATTAAAAATGGTTTTAGATGTAATGTAAGATTCTTCCTCAGGGGGCAACCTTAGTGTCATGCCAAAAGAGAGATCGACAGTTAGAATCGATGCATTATAGCATCGATAGGATTATTTGATAATTACTATATTGTTTTATGACTATATCAATTTTTTCGAAGTATCTACGGATATCTGTTTTTTTTTTTTTCATCAAAATATAAACTAATCAATCGATGGCAAAGAAGGCAGATTGACTATGATGAGATAATAAGATACCATCTATCTATTTTTTGTTAGGTATGATTGCGGTTCTGGGATTGGTATCTTGTGTTTGGTAAACCTAAAGGCTGAGTGAATATCGTGTAACATTGTTGTCTCTTGTGTAAGGTTCTAGAATAAAGGTAACGTCTATATTTTTGTTTTGTATGAAGTGGTTTAAATAGTCAGTAGGTGTTTTCAAATGATGCGTGTTTAACTGTATTATCTTTAAAACTTTATCCATGTTGTAGTCATCTATGTTTTGTAAATTTATCTAATATAAGAGGGGCATTTTCGGTCGAGTGCAGAATGACTACATCTATTTCGTTTTTATCCTGTCGAACATGTTGGTTAAAAATTGAGCAGCTGGGACACTTACGTATTGGTTCATTGTAGTCCTTTTTAGCTGGTGGTTGCGCTGCAGTTAGGACAGTTGGTCGCACCCTAGTACTGCTCCTAGGAGTGGTGGAACATACAGCACTTGGTGCACCGGCGAATCCTGAAGTAATCTTCAGCCCAGTATTTCTTGTAGCCTAGACCGACTTTGTTGTAGACAAGCTTAGTTTTAGTCGGGGAATCAGTTTCTATTACGGCGTGAGTCCTATTGTTCCGCCGATTTTTTCAGAAAGATGGCAGGTCTGATTGCACTCGACTCAGCTCGATCTCAAGCACTTCGTTCTGTCTCTAAAGATGCTCGATAAAATTATCCATCGTCACATCTTCGTCAACGTCTTTGAAAATAAGTCATGTTTTTTTTTTCTGCTGGTTTACCGGACAATGAGATCTTGTTCATTTTCTAATTTTTTTTACGCCTCTTTCTTTTTCAGAGTTGATTTCGACCAAAATAGAGCCTCTTTTAGCCGAAATTTAATTTATTCCTTTTTTTAAATCCTTTGGCTTCACGACAGTTTTGAAATATTTCTTTACTTCTTCTGCGTCCTTTTTAGATTTGCTCTTGACGGTGAGGTTGAATGAGGGCAGCTTCCGAATTGGTTTTGTTGCCTGTGACTATGATGGGATTCGGTTGAGGTGGATTTCGTAGATTGATTTAGGAGGGGTGAGATATAATGCAAGTACTCTTGTATCTCATCAATCGCTTTGATAGTTTTATCTTGATGTCCTTCCTTAATACCGGCTAATCAGATATTTAAATAGTGTTTGAATAACATTTCCGAGTTGATTATTGCTGCCTGTCATCATGAAATCAAACTGAATTCTATATAGCAAAAGTCCTTTCAGTCGAACAATCAACAAGCGTAGAAATCAAACAGTCACTGTTGCTCGCGCACTTATAACGCACCAAAACAT
The DNA here is from genome assembly GCA_948150685.1 of Rhaphigaster nebulosa. Classification (NCBI taxonomy): domain Eukaryota; kingdom Metazoa; phylum Arthropoda; class Insecta; order Hemiptera; family Pentatomidae; genus Rhaphigaster; species Rhaphigaster nebulosa. The sequence goes on from OX411306.1 coordinate 134,494,523, forward strand.
CAAACATGTCCAAAAATGTTGTGGTAAATATTACACTATAAAATCCTTTTCTCCATTAAATATGTTTTCTATTAATTATGAAATCTCGTTTGTAATTTTATAGAAATTCTTCACAATAATTTTGAAATATCTCAAACTAAAAACCTTATTGTCATATAACTGATCATAGGACCAAACAGAGCTTAAACAAAAGAATCTACTTTTGAAGATTGTGAATCTCATTAATTCCACTACTCAATGAAGAAATATCTGCTTAGTTGTTCTTTTCTTGAAATGTTTGTCTATTTGTGTTTTTATGGCTTTACTTTGTGATAAATTCCGTTAAGAAAATTAGATTTATAAATGGGTAAACACCATTATCATAATTAAACGTCCGTTTAAAAAAAAAATTAGGAAGAGTATTTTATAAAAAAGCCACAATAGCAACTAAAAGTTTTAAGAAATATTGTTTTATTGTTCTTTTTATCAGCCACAAAACTAGGTGTCAAAAATAAACAAGTGATTGTGATAATGCTTACTTTTTTTTAATATGTTGTAGCTCTTTTAAAAAAAAGAAAGAAAAGAAAGTCAAGGAATATTAACCTCACTCCCAAGGGGAGTGCACGATGTATCTGTCGCCGAATTTGATCAATATTTTTTGGATGATTCTGTATCGAAACAAAGTTGACCAATATCCTTCCGTTTTGTCCAATGGGCTTTAAGAGATGAGAAAAAAAATGAAACATGCTGAAAATGCTTTATTTTAAATCTCGTATTTGAAGAATGATATCTACATGATTTTTTCAGCTGAAAATTTGCTTTTAGATTATATTAAAGGAAAAATATAAACATTAGAAAATATTTGATTTTTGGACAAATACATTTAAAAAAGTGTTTAAATTATTAAGTAAACTAGCCACATAGATTTTTTCACACCAAAAATGATTGCAGATTTGGATTCAGCACTTCAAAAAAATGTTAATGTTGAAAAAATCATCGAAACCTAAACACCATTTTTTTTCAGTCCTGTATCTCATGTTCAGTTTACCCGATATATACCATGATCAATATACCCGTTCTTGGACTTAAACTGAGGGGATTTTTTCTTTCCATGCATATAAAAACTATTGCATTATCTAAGATGGTCTGTGTAAAAAAAAGTGATTACCATATGAAAAAAATTCAACGTTGATTCTAAAACACGCGGGAATATCACTGTTCAAACAAATTGCGTAGATTAAGAACCTTTACTGATACCCCATATTTCTTTTGAATTATTCAAACGGTTTCTGATTTATGACCGATTATTTAAATCTTTAAAAAAAATTTGATTCCCAAGTCTTGGGAGTTAGAGGGGAATCCCCCCCCCTCCCCTTCCCCGGAATTTATAGCGTAATATTTATTGCATTTATTAACATTTATTATACCACAACATTTTTGGATCACACAATAATATATACATATATTAAATAATTGAAGAGTCCACGGAATAAATGGTCGCATCACTGTTCAAACAAATTGCGTAGATTAAGAACCTTTACTGATACCCCATATTTCTTTTGAATTATTCAAACGGTTTCTGATTTATGACCGATTATTTAAATCTTTAAAAAAAATTTGATTCCCAAGTCTTGGGAGTTAGAGGGGAATCCCCCCCTTCCCCTTCCCCGGAATTTATAGCGTAATATTTATTGCATTTATTAACATTTATTATACCACAACATTTTTGGATCACACAATAATATATACATATATTAAATAATTGAAGAGTCCACGGAATAAATGGTCGCATTTTTTTCCGAAATAGTGTTATACACATCAATATGTTTATATCGTTCAGTAGAAAAAAATGGTAAAAAGGGAAAAGCCGGAAATATGGAAGATCGGTTTCTTAGAAGCGTTTGAAGAATACTCATAGACTGAAAGGAGCTTCAAAATTTAAAACCTGATTTTCTCGAATTGCATTACGTGTGACTCTCCCCCTTTCTTCTGTGGACCCTTCAATTGCAAATATACCATTAATCAAAGTATAGAAGAAGAGACGTGTTATCGGACAGTCGAGCAAAGAAGAGAAAAAAAATGAAATGGAAGGATTCTATGAAAATGCATTAAGAAATAAGTTCCATGATGTTTTGAAAATATTATCTTGAATGAATAATATGAAAATTATAATAATCACCCACAAGAAGAGAGAATCGAATATCGGCACAAATACCCTCCATTTGTGTGTTCTAGCCGATAAAATAATTTTAATGTAAATGAAACATTTTCCCATTGATCATTTAAATGAATACATATACTCAGCATTTATTTTATAATGCGAAATTCATTGTACCCAATGAACCTATTATACCAAAAGTTATGGTAATAAATTCAATAAGAAAGAAAACTGTTTAAGTCTACAAACATATTTTACTAGACGTTCAGTTGTAAAGATTAAGTATAATCTCCCGATTTTTTTCACAAATCACCACTAAGATTTTCTAGTATTTTATTGCTTAAAATGTATAGAAAATGTTCATCTAAAAAAGAATCTGTTTTCTCAATTTGAATTGAAAACATCCTGCTGTAACGTAAAAAAAGAAATTAAACTTGTGTTAAAAATTAAAATAAAATGGCAAGAAGCTGGGCGTTTTAAGAATAAATTTCAACAGAAAATATTAAATGGCTAGACGACACGTTTACGTTTTTGTGTGTTTACCAAAAGAGCATGTTAGATGCTTCAAGAAGTAATGATTTAACCACGATTGGTCAACCCATAAAAAAATTTGAATACTGTGGCGCTCGAGGAAAAAAGAACAAGATTCAAGACATATTAACTATACGAATTGTAGGTGAAATAGAGTTATCAGCAGAAGTCGCTACCAGACAAACAGGTAGTATGCTGCTAATATTAGAGAAGTGGCCAAAAAAATTAAAATACTTCGAATGAGTGATTCTGTTTCGCCACCTTTTACTAACGAAAAAGCGTTAACTTTTTTTATAGATTGCAGGTTAACTTAATACACGTATAATTTATCTCGAAAACGCGCTTTAGATGTAGGTCATAATATATATCCATCCTACTATATAATATCAAAAAAAAATAATAAAAATTGCTATCCTTCAGAAATCAACAATGAATTAGTTATTACAGAGAAGTACATAAACTTACAGAGAAGTACATAAATAAAATAGAGAAGTACATAAGTGCAAAGTGTTGTAGATCTTACGATTTTGAATTACATGCTCGAGAAACAAGATCATTGCACTTATCTGTTAGTGCGTAGTTATATGCCGGCAACAGTGCACAAAATTCTATTGCACAACACAAAAATAATAAGGTACTATTTAGTGCCTATTGGTATGTTAACAGAACAGACACAAGAAGTCCGGAATAAAGATTTCCGAAGATTCCGGAAATGCAATGCCAGGAAATCCTCACGTATAGACACCAACAAAGCCTTAATTTCAATATTGCTGTTGACATCAAACCAAGTAATAAATTCATTTAAAAATTTGCCTATGAAAATGAGGAAATATTTACCTATAGGAGTTGAAGGTCTTTTACAAGTTCCTGATATCAGTATCTCCAATATAAATGAATATGATTCAGGTGAATCAAACGACGAATTAGTTAAGACAAAAATTATTTTTCAAATATTATAATTTCCAGGAATTAAAACTCTTTTAAACTTCTTTCCTTTATTACAATTGACAACGTTTCGGACCCATTTTTCTCATATTCAAGCCTGTCATCTTCTTATAGTTTGGTGGTCACTTAATCATTTCCATATTCCTCAAGAAAATTATTTTAATTTCTGTATAAGCAATTCTTATTTGTCATAACATTTATTCTATTTTAACCAAAGACAACTGAAAATGTAACTGAGCATCAGATTTTCTTTGGTTAAGAATTATTTTATGCAGAAATCAAAAATTTTTAATAATTCTTTTTTCATGATTAAGTGACCACCAAAATATAAGAAGATGACAGGCTTGAAAATGGGCCCGAAACGTCAGTTTTAATATAAATCATAATAAAAGAAAGAAGTTTAAGAGGGTTTAAATTTCCTAAAAATGTGTAAGAATGTTTTATAAAACGAATGTAGAAATTATAATGGAGGGAGTTATTGTTGACCGTATATTTAGATTTAAAGGGAGAAGTTGGTCTGGGAGGTGCGGTCAAAGATTTACACTACCATAAGCGAACTTATATATTTTGGGCCGACGTTTCGGCCTAAGTTTTAGGCCATCTTCAGGGCTAAAAGGAAAACAAAATAACAACAATGAAAAAAGAGACAGAGGCAGTACCAGTAACAGTAAAAATGATAAAAAAACAGAAAATACATGTAAGATAAAAAAGTATGAAGTATAAAAAGAAAAAGATAACACTAAATTACATAATACAAGAGACAAATGAAAAAGTAAAATAAAATAAAATAAATGAAATAACAATGTAAAAATTAATTGAAAATAAAAATAATGCGATATTTACACAGGGAATAGTGAAATTCACTATATTACACAATTATTTTTCATTTTATTTGCATATTTTATTTTTTCTGGATAATCATTTTTAAATTTATGTAAGCAGATTTTTTTTAATGTGCAATAGAAGTGCAATGTCAAAATTTATTAATCTTTTATGAAGATAAATTTTAGTCTTGAAATTTTTTGAATAAATTTTTGTTATACGAATTTTTGAAATTTTAACTTTAATTTAGATCTAATTATGTTAGCTCAGTTTTCAATCACCAATAATTTGAGTTTTCAAACATTTGTTTAAAAAAATACAAGAGTAATAAAGTGAATCTTAAATATTCATATATAAAAACAGCCTTTCTCTCGTGCTAACTTGATCAAGACTTCACAATAACCTCTGAATTCATATGTGATCCCTTATTCAACGTATATTATTCATATGTGATTGTATTATTCATATGTGATCCCTTATTCGACGTATTTCTAAAAATTAGAAATTTTTTTCCACCTAGATTGGTCATTTGTCCTATTGTGCGTCGGTCTCAATTTGAAACCGAGACACATTGAGTATGTAACTACGTAAGTACAAAACATTTTGATTTAGGGTTATTTTAATTTTGTCCAAATTTTACGCACCTAATTGTTAATTTGTTCTAATCGACAGTCCTAGGTTATTATTTTTTTTTTTTTTAAATATGACGAAAATTTAATTTTTTAAACTTTTTTTTTTCTCTTTTAAGAGTTGGGATTTGATTGTTAAGTGGTTTCACATTATGATCGTCGGTATCATGAACCAGCTCCAATAGGATTCAAAAGTTTTATTTAAATTTTAAAACTACGAAAAAGTTTTTACGAACTAAAACTTACCCGTTGCATACCATAACAGCATCAAAGACGGAAGTTATCTCTTTTTGCTTCGGAAGATCGATTACTGTCACTTCCCACTGACTACCATTTCCTATAGGCTCAACGAGTTTAACATGATGTAGAAACTGAAAAAATAAACAAATTATTTGAAAATAAATACAATTATTGATATTGGGATAATTTATAAATAAAATTTCATCTTAATTTAATTCAAATACAATTGGAAAAACGATGTACTAAAGCTTAAAACAATATTTTTTATCCAAAACTTTAGATCGACTTAATCAATTTATCTTCATGGTTTGTTAATTCGGGATCAATTTCGAGATTCCGATAGTAAACTACTCATCATATATATTCCCTTTTCACATTTTTATCATTACTATGACAAGATTATGCCAGCTTATTATGCACAACTGCACATGAAAGATGCACATTGCATGTAAGGTGTCAAAAAACTCGATATATAACATTTTGTTGTTATTTTATGGTTTTTGACTTATTACTATTTTCCACCGCTGTTTTCTCATAAACTAAAAGAGAAAGGCTTACGAAGTATTTCCACTTTCTAAACATCAACGAATGAGACCCCGGAATGTGAAAAAAATCTTCTTCAGAAAAAAATGGCATAACATTTTGACACCTAGCATAGGTTTATTATTTACTTAAATTTAATGGTATGGCAGTAAATAAATATGAAATGTGTACATTGTTCTTACTGTGTACTCATTCTACTTAAAACATCAGTGGATATAGATTTTGATGAGAACATAATGCCTACCCAACGAAAGGAACAAAATCAAGCTGAATTATGTTAGCGCAGACCCTGGGTGCAAATAGCAAATAGTTAACCATGGCAAAAGGAGACGCTGAATGCAACATTGTCAGATGTGGATTGGAAAGTGCCTCCCATTCAACTGTGGTGGTAGTTGGCGAACACGTAGACCTGCTCGTCTTACTCGTGGCATTTACACCACGAGATACGAATGTGATGTGCATGAAGTCTGGACGAGGCAGCCGAGAAGACAGACTGTATTCCTTCCAACAAACTGGGCTTGCCATTTAGCCCGTACATTATCTTTATCTATGCCTGTTGATATACAACTTGTGAGATTTATGGAAACAGTAAAGTAGCCATAGTCAAATGTTTCCAGCGGTATCCTAACGAAACTAAAACATTGCTGAATTGTTTTATGACTCCACATCCACGCCAGGAAACATCGCTGAAGCTGGGGAAAAATGTTCTTACAAATGTATCAGACCTTACCCCAGGAACATGGCCTCAATCATCACAGGTACATTTCATTTTGTTTTGTATGTACTAACTTCGTTGTGGCATGTTGTTTAATGAATAAATATTATGTTATATTCTATTTTGTTCTGTTAGCCAAGAAGAAAGCAAACTTGTCCTCATAGCCACCTACAAAATATGGTGCTCTACATCACCCCTGCAGTGTTTCTACAGGTCCATCTGTAGAAATGCATTTTTCGAACCTGAACATGGAGGTTGGACAAAAGAAAATGGGAAATATCTATCTGACTCCTATGAAGACCAAGGCACCTATGCACCTGATAGAGTTCTCAGCTCCATATTTTGTCGCTGTACTACAGGCTATGGTAGAAGAGTTGGATACCGGATAGCCGGCATCCACTGCTCACCTGTCGGTGACAATTGCCGACAATTCTTCAAGAGGACTTGGAAGAATTTGACGGTGAGGAGTATGAATAGCTTAAAATGTTTGATAGGATGGAAGAATAAATTGAAATTAGATTATGTAGAACTCTTTTGGTTTATTATTTTCAATAATAGACCTTTGTAATCGTCCAAAAAAAAAGAATCCGTCCGTCCGCCCTCCGCCTTACGCTGTACGCCGCGCCTTTTCTCCGAGACTGCTGGACCAATTTTCTTGAGATTCAGTGCTAATGTCACAGGTTACATTCAACATAAAAAGGCATTAAAAAAAAAAAAAGACCTTTGTAATCGACCAAGAAAATTTTTTTTGTAATCTCTCTATTCCTCCTCAAAATTTGAGATTTTACGTTTCAAGATACATAAAATCTATCCGTCCGCCGTCCGCCATACGCCGTCCGCTGCTTTTCTCCGAGACTACTCGACCGATTTTCTTGTGATTCGGTACCAATGTCAAAGATCACCCCATAATGATCCTCGGAACTCAACATTATCATCCGTCTGTTTGTTTAAAAATGGCGGCCGATTAGAGAGCTTATAAGCCCTTAACTTGGCCATTTATAAAGTTAGGGGGGAAATGTAAGATGTTTTGGAATCCCCATAACAAGGCATTAAAAAGAAAAAAGAAAAAATATATGTAAATGCCGATTAAAGATCTTATATACCCATAACTCGGGCATTTATAAAGATAGAGGGGAAATGTAAGGTGTTTTGGAACCAGCATAACAAGACATTCAAATAAAAAAACGAAGAAAAAACAAACTATATCTATAAATGCTTTTGGTTTATTATTTTCAGTAATAGACCTTTGTAATCGATCAAAGAAAACATTTTTGTAACCTGACTTATCTATTGGGCTTCTGATTTCCTAGTATCTCTCTGCTTGCTGGATCATTTCTTTACTTTCTTTAGCTTCCTTAGTATTTCCTTTTCTTTTTCCTACTGAAGTGCACATCAAATATTTCCTCTGTATCATTTTACCCTCTAATTACACGTCCTATCCATCACAGCCTACTTGCATTGACACAGTTTTTTCTTAACACTCTCAGTCCGGCACTCTCACGGCGATCATCTTAGGACAAGCTTCAAATTTCTTTTCCTTTGGTTCCTACTGCTTAATTTTGTTTACTTGGCTAGTATAGATATTTTTGAAACATAAACAAGTGGAAATAAAAAACCATGGTGTAATAATTTGCAGCGTTTTTATTTATGCATTGTCCTGGATCGTATCGCCCAAACGTTCCTTCGAAACATGGTTTCCACAGTGCAAAGGTAGACTACCAATAAGTCCATAACCCGCTCTTTGGTGTCAAGTAGGCAATCTCCTTTCCACCGACTCACTCGGCCTTAAGGACGGTGACAAATCGATCCAGATCAGTGGATTTAGGTGGTTCAGGGTCAGCAGATACTAGAGGACCTATTTTCCTTATAGACCTCTTTCCCTGAAGGAGACCGTCCATCGTGGACCAAACCTCCAGGCGGCTATTCTGAAAGAACATAACGTGATTCTTAATTCAGGTAAACAAGGAAGGGTCATCACTCCTACACCCGGTCGGTGTGTGTTGTCTCTCTTAGGCCTCACATACCGAGGGGAAGGGGCAATTGTCTGGAGAATCTTTGTCTGCGTGGCTTTCTCCAATGGGTAGTCACCCAATTCCGGCGGTCAACTACTTTTTTTCTTCTAATAGCACTCTAAGCATGTTGTTTCCGACCCGTTCACGTTTTATTACTTGAGTCAGTGTTTGTAAGCACTTAGCCGCTACACTCAAAACAATGATATTGGAAAACACATACTCGTATACAGGTTCTGTAACAACTAAAAAATTCCACTACAGATCATAACATAAAATACGTCATTACCTTGATATACTGTAGAACACCAAATCGTTTTGCGTAGTCGTTCAAGAAACCTAGGATCTCACAGGCCTTCAGATACGATCTACCTTCAGGAACATCTGGGATGGGAAAATCTGGATAGCCCATTATCTCTTTTGGTAAATTGGTTCTGTAATCATAATTTTAAAAAAATAACAAACATTTTCTTAGGATTTTGTCCGTAAGAAACCGTTTTATTACAATATTCACATTTTATTATTATTATTGTTTTAATAAGATAAAATCCGGTATCACACAAATGGCTCATAAGATACCTCAGGATACGGAATGATAAAACTTAGGTAAAGTGGAGTTTTGGCGAAAAATAATGCATTGTATTTATTAAACAACATAAGTTTAATTTTTATTCATGTCAATGACAATTATTAAAATATACAATTTATTCTTATAATTTTTTTTATGATTTTGATATTTTCATTAGTTTTTATTTTTTTATGAAATTAAATTTTATAATTAGATTTGTGCATATGTTCCAAAAAACGAATCAATTTTTAATAGTCAATACAAATTCTGGGTTCTGATTAATTTAAAAATACTGGTAGTATTTATAACAGTTTTAGGTGCACGTGCACACTCTAAGTAAAAATCTCTTTCAAACGGTACCTTCTTTTTGTTAATTGTTTTCAATAGATAGCCTGAAAAAGGGATGTCTCCAACCGAAATAATATATATGATGATGATTTTAAGTCGATTTAATTTATATATGATACAAAAGTCGAAACTGAGAATGCGATTAAAAATTACCTCATGAATTTTCGTCTTGTTCAGTTCGACAACGGTGGGAAGACAAGGTTCGTTAGGACGAGTTTCGCAACAAAACGTTATGCAAACTGAAATATGTTTTAGTAATTTTTTCAAATGTTAATTGAAAGCATATTTCATGGTACCGTATTTCTTATCAATTTATTTTTTTTCAAACGGTTAATCTAACCCCGTGAAATTATTTGACTTAAAATAACATACAAAAATAAATAAATAAAACTTGCTGAATTTTGATCCAAAAAAATGGTTCAGCAGTTTAGGAGAAGGATAGGTTCTTTCTTTTTTTTCAAATCGCCCTCTTAAGAATTATATTAACAATTCAGTATTACCTAGGGGAAAAAAATGTCAGATATGCACTTTCTTTATCTTTGCTAATCAAGAGAGTAAACTTCTACCGCATACTAGAAATATAAAACAAAAATATTAGGAGTGGCTTGAATAAAAGATCAGTTCTAATCAAGAGATAATAATTTTTTTTATATAGATAACCAGATAAATAACGAATTAGATAACAATTCCATCTCTCATCATCATTGCTTTGTTGATAGGATATGAACATTTTATTATAGCCAACAACCTTTAAGATTATTGGTTATACATTGACCTCTAAACAAAGAAGAATAAATGTTGACACTCGGTTCAATATCTTTTCTTCACGTTTTGTAACTCCATCACTATTCATGTGAATTACAAATCATTGAGTGTTGATCATTACCATTATATAAAGCCAAAGAGTTTGTATGTATGAATGCTGTAATTTCGGGAACTACCAGTCCGTTTTGAAAAATTGATTTTACGTTAGATAGACCTTTTATTGAGGAAGACTTAGGCTTTATAACATCTCGCTACAACCCATAGGAAAGAATCAGTAACCATAAATAATTGCAAAGAGAAACAGTACCCAACTCGCGTTGTCATGGTAACTTTATCTATATCTATAATATTTTATAAAGCTGAAGAGCTTGTGTGTATGAACGCTCCAATTCCCAGAACTACCAATCCGATTCGTTTTTTTTTTTTTTTTTTTTTTTTGCGTTAGATTGAAGGTTCATCGAGGAAGACTTAAGTAGAGCGTCCACTTAGACAGTTCCACTCTGTTTTAGCCATTTTTAAACAGTAAATATGTATATTATGCAATGTATTGAGAATACTGGGATGGAAGGAAATCTTTTGGATTAAATAATGGTAATTAAGTAATAGATAATGTAAATAGTTGCCACGTAATTTATTCAATATTGGCACAAATAGGTTTTCCTTTAGAACAAAGAAACATCGTGCGCGGGATCCTTGAGGCCTTTACCGATATTGTTTTAGTTTTATAGATATAAAGTGCTAATTTCAACTAGTTAAAATTTTTGAAAAAACAATTGGGTACAACTACAGAGGAGCGGCGCACTATCAGCGATGTCTAGAGGCTACCACCGAGGTCAACCGAAGACCGCCCAACATACTCGGCGTTCGATCTCCCTTGCTGAAGAAGAAGTTCACAAATCTGATTCAAACATAGAGGGCGTCGTATTCTAACTTATATATAATGTTTTAGGTTGCATCTCGGCTATTTGAAAACCTCGCGTCTCCCCTCTATTCAAACATTTACTATCATGAAACTGTCACGACTGTGAAGTCCTGTGCTTTCTGCTGTTACGTCATCGCTTCTTCTGTATTGTTTTGTGTTTGGTTGTATTGTTCCAAAATGAATGTGAATATATGTAGTGGTTACTAAATGTAGGTGGTGGTGAATAAATAACGCTTACGACTATGGAAGTAATAGGCCGAAGGATTACATCAATTTCTTACGTAGATACGAGAGTTATAACATCTTTGAACTGTCCTAAATGTGGATCCCTGTGTAGGAGAAGTGGCCAATTGTTCAGGTAATAAACAATTACTATAATTTATTAAAATAAATTATTTCATTTCTAAAAAATTGTTAAATTGATAACGGGTTTTTAGATGTCATAAATCTAGGATTCACAATGGTGTGGGAAAGATGTTGTTTTAAGTGTTCTATTAAAATAGACTCATGGATCATTAAAGCAATTCTTCCATATATAAAGGTGGCTAAATTTATCATTAGTTGGCTGACAGTTTCTCATCCTCATCATGATTTTATCAAGAAGACCTGTCCCCAAAAACAGTGGTGGATTGGTCAAATTTCTGGTGGAAGATTTGTCTTTCCCAAGTAGTTCCCAGGTCCTTCGTGGAGTTCAGGTCATTGGAAATAGAGAGAAAATAGTGGAAGCGAACGAGGCAAAATTCGGAAAGCGGAAAACTAATGTGGGAAGAGAGCTTGAAGGATCATGGATTTTTGGTGCTTTTGAGCGTGGAACAAAGAGCTGCTTTTTCCTACGAGTTCAAGATCGTTCAGCTCCTCTCATGAATATAATCGAGCGTCATTACCATCTGATATGTGGAGAAATCATCCTAACTATGCCCATATAACGGACCATAGCCAGAACTTTGTGGACCCTAACACTGGAGCCCACACTCAAAACATTGAAAGGATCGGGCAGGAAGTTAGGTCAAATATTCCTAGAAATGGGAGATGTAGACATCTTGAAGGGCAGGCAGCTGTTTGTTTTGACACTTTTTATCTCGAAGCCTTAAAATCTATTTTAGTTAATTTCTTCTGGAAGTTTTTTTTATAAAAAAAAAACTCGGACGCTATAGAAGGTATAACAATAAAACATCTTTCCCAGATGATTGGAGATAGATAATTGGATGTTGTAAAAGGAAATAACTTTCATGGAACATTAGGAGAGTTCGATGATAGAGAGATGGCTGAATAGAGGGGAGAAGCGGTGTTTTCAAATAGCGGAGATGTAACCTAAAACATTATATATAAGTGAGAATACGACGCCCTCTATGTTAGAGTCAGATTTTTTAACTAGATCAGCAAATAGTAGAGCGAAGGGAGATCGGACGCATTCGGGTAAGTTCGGCGGCCTTCGGTTGACCTCGGGGGCAGCCTCTAGACATCACTGATAGTACGCCGCTCCTCTATAGTTGTACCAAAAATTGTTTGTGATTGTTGGTGATCGTTAATTGGGTTTTCGAAGTTGCTAATGTCGAATTTACTATCGAAATTTTGTTCGGCAACGAGCATTTCTAATTAACTATTAATTTTCCAAATTTACTAGTGTATGTTGGTTTTCGCGAGCGCATTTTGATTTTCCGTTGTTTTAAAAAAAAAATTATGATATAGGGGTTATGAATTAGGTTCTCGAGGGTTCGGATTCCTTTTTTTAATTAATAGACGCTCCCTATGTCATAGAAAAAAAAGGACATATTGGTAAATGCTAAAAATATTTTAAATATTGGTGTAATACGAAGCTGTAAATTCTTACTCACTGAGATTCTATAAACCTAATAAAAGATAAACCAGGTTTTCAAAAGTTCTGATTCCTTTTCTTTTTTTTTTTTTTTTTACTGAAATTTTCTATGACTTAGGGATCGTTCAAAAGGTTTTCGAGAGTTCTGATAGCATTTTTTGAATTGGATTTTTGATCGCGCCTATGCATTTCGATTTACTGTTACAGTTGAACTTTTCTATAACTTAGAGATCGTTCATTAGATTTTTGAGGGTTCTGATTGCATTTTTTTAATTTGATTTATATCAAGCATGCGCATTTCGAATTGCCGTTACAGTTGGAACTTTTCTCGTATACGTTTTGTTTATTAGGTTTCATGGACGATATTTTTTAATTTACAATCGTGTTTTTAACGATGCATGCGCATTTCGCTTTTCCGATAATGCTCAACTTTTCTTCGATATGTGGATCGTTTATTAGTGTTTCGAGGTACCTGATTTCATTTTGAATTTTAAATTGAACATTTGTATTTTGAACATCATTTGTTTGGTTTTAAGGGAAGAAAAAAAAAAGGAATCACAACCTTCAAAAACTTAAAAATAGTAAAAGTGAATCGAAATATGCCTGCGCGTTTAATAATCGGAAAGTACATTCAATAATATAGACCTTGAAAACTAAATAAACGATATAAATAAAAATATGAACTATAATGATAATTCGAAGCGCGCATACTCGATAAAATACCCAATTCAAAATTCCTGGGATCAATTAAAGAGCATTAAATTCTGCGTTTATAGCACGTCTATTGTTTTTAATTTTCTCATTCCTATGCATAGCTACAAGTAAAAAAACTATAAGTAGTCGTAGCTCTGATTTTCCGCTATGCTCCTATTTTGTAGTTTCACCACTTCTGATCTCGAAATCAATAATATTGCTATAAAGGCACAATTGAGGACGGGGAAGGAAAGACGAGACGACAAAATTAAGTTTGCCCCCCCTGGAAAAATTCTAGATCTGGTCCTCTCGAAGACGTTCACACATTGTTGGAAGGAACACGAGTATATTTGGCAAACGCAGGTCTGGAATGAAATAGGAGAAGAAAAATGATTGAGCTTCGTATAGCTTGAACCGATCCTCAATCATTATATAGAGGAGTGATTATGATGCGTATGTTTTTTTTCATCTTTGCTATTCTATATTTTGTAAAAAATCAACGAGCTTTGCTGGAATTTAATAAAAAAATTTCTAATATATACAGTATATACACAGTTTATGAAGTTTCTTAAAATACTTTTCAAAAGTATCGATATTATTATCCCATTCTTATGATTGGGCAATGTTCAGCCAAGACAGGAAATCGATCAAATCTGTGAGGAATTGTCATAGCCAATTAACTTGAACTGATGATTATTGCAATTAAAACGCTCAAGTCATATCTTTGAGGTCATATCTTTTGTCGGAACTGTGATATGTTATGGTCCAATCTTTCTTAACAACAAAATTTTAAAGATAAAATAGATTACGAATTTTTTTATTTTTTTCAGTAACTTGAGTTTTCCAAAAAATTAATCCAGCCATCCACACCGCAGCTAAGTGCCCTTTTTCAATTCCAGTTACAGAACACTATTAAAAACAAATAATTACTGAAAGCTTTAGTATATGCAGTATGTGCAATATAATATTATTATTTAGAACAAAGAACAGAACACGAGAAAAAAAATCCAAAAACAGTTGTTAGATTTATAAACGATAACAAAGGCAACAGCCAGACAAAGGAAAATGTTTCAAGAGTGATAAAGATAAATCACAGTTGATTAGGAAGATGAGCAAATCTTAATATTCTTTATAAGCTTCTATTAAGCCTTGTAACTCCAGTTGGAATATAATGAATTGCAGTATTATCCAATAAATATAACTTCCAGTAGTATCTTATTTATTAATTCTCTTTAGTTTTTACGAAGTATGCAGTAAGGGGAAGTATTGCGAACGTGAAAATTTTCGAATTCGAGTTTTCAACGGAAAGCACGTTTTAAGCCCCCTGAGTCCAAATAACCAAGCCTCGCAAAATGGTCTGTGAGTCTGTGTATATGTGAACAGTCTATCTCAAAAACGAAAAGTTGTACGATACTAAAATTACGTATTTAAGGTTACAGCAACTTTTTCGTCAAAATTTATTAAGTTTTCTCCTCAAAGCCCTGTAACATTTCATGTAGTACATCACCGAAAAAATGCAAAGGAAAAAGTTAGGAGGAAAAGAAAATTTTATTTGCACATAATGTAGAATTATGGAAAAGGTAATTAAATTCTCTAAAAAAACAAAAAATAATTATCTAAATCGGACCTATATTAGCATAGATACAGCGCATTGAACTACAACAGTGTTTGTGAACTGCCTCGCTGAAAAATTAAAAGTTGTATGAAACTGAAATTACATATTTAAGACAAGTATATGTGTACAATATTACAGTAACATTTTCGCTAAAATCAATTAACCGGAAGTGCCACTTTGTACCATGGATTTTACACATGTTTACAATTTTCTCAAAAAAGGCTCATACGATTTTGATTAAACTCTAACCATTGATTAACCATTAATTATTATTAGCAGTAATATAAAATGGATACATATAAACTATGAAAGAATTTGATGATTAACTAAAGGGAAAAATGTTTTCCCAGGTTGAAAACAAATTTGCGTAAAAAGAGTAGTAATATAGATTTTTTAAAAATTAATATGTAACCAATAAAATCGTATGAGGTAATGGAGGGACGAAAAAAGTATAAACTTTGTTGTAGTTGATAAATTCTACTTTTATATTATTTAATGGGAAATAAAAGTTTCCATGTAAACTAAATGGAATTTTAGAAAAAATCAAATGAAAACATTTAACATTTATTTTAAGCTAAGCAATCAAAAGTATATAGTGCACAGAATTGTAATGCTAATTATTTAAAAAAAAATATTTTATTGAACTTTTGTGAGTAAAGACATGAAATAGATGCTACTGAAAATATTTCAAGTAGTGTTTATGTGAATTCCTTGAAATTATTTCAGAAAATGGATAGCTAATTATGATAGGGTGGTAAGTGAAAGTTGTGTAATGCGCGCACCAGATTTTTATTTATTGTATGCATAAATCTATCTACCCCTGGAGGGTAGATAGATAGACTAGAGATAGACTTTAAAGATAATTTACCTGAGACTCTTGTACATACTCGTGTGTATAGGGAGACCATACTCGTCCTTGCCAATATCATCAGAGTAGACCCAGGTACCTCCAATCTGTGATGTCTGCTCGTAGACGACAAGCTCGAAGAGATTTGGGGAAGCTGAGAGGTGACGGGCCGCCGCGAGACCAGCAGCACCGCACCCAATGACACAAACCCTCTGTTTCCTCTGAAACACATTAGAAGATTTTATCCGATTTGAATGTCATTTATAATGAAGTTTGACGCCAAAGCTCAAAAAATTACCTATTTATTATAATTATCTATTTTCCGATTAAAAGATGTTATTGTGCTTTACCTATTCGTTATTTCAGTTCTTAAAAAAAAGGAACAGTCCTTAGAAATAGGATTCTCGCATTAAACTTCCAAGTATATACCCTTCCAATTAATAACCGATGTTTCAATTTAGCCTAACATAGAGAATAGTTAAGTTCAATAAGCAGCGTGGGAGTGTGCGAATTTTAAAAAAATGGACTCCAAAGTAAGATAGAGAAGTGAGGATATAACGTTCAGACCAGTCCGGAATAAAAATACTTTTGGACGTACAAACTGAATTAAAGAACAAGATTTAGGAAAATTATTATTTAGCGCTCTTATATTAACAGAATAAGTCATATTTTTATAGTTATATGCTATTTATAAAGCTAGACATCGCATTTTTTACTTAGTGTTCTCGCTGATAAAAAAGGTCTAAGAACCGTACAAAGTTAAATATAATGTAGTTGTCGTCCTTGAAGTTAGCTTCCTGATTTAACTAGAACTTGACGTTTCTATTCGAAGGAACAAATAGAATAATAGCCGGCATATATTGTATTCAAAATATAAGTAAGTCTTCTTAAATTTAGAATCTGGTTGCAAAGGTTGTAAAACATATTTCAATAATTATTATTACATTATGGCATTAATTAATCATTATCTTTCTTTCAATTTTTTCATTTTAATCATTTTTAATGTAAAATTTCCTTAAGGGCTCATGTTTTATCCAAACTTATAAAAAAATATTAATTATGGAATAGTTGGCAATAATCAAGATATTGCTTCTTCTTGTTTTTTCAATACAATGGTAACCCGGAGCTGAACTCCGGGTTAATCCGGGTTGTTAGTGCTATCCTTTCTGACAGATTTGGTTCTAGCCGTTCTCCTAGATATTTTAATATGTTGACTTTCTCAATTTGGCCCTGTTACAACTGTAGTTTGCTGGGAGTATCACTGATGTTGGTGAGGTATTTTGTCTTTTCTAGTGACACCTGTAATCCTACCTTTGCAGCCTGGTGTTTAAGTGCATCGAGCTGTTTCACTGCCACTTCTACTGAGTCGGCCGGAAGTGTCGGGTCGTCTGCGAATGCCAAACAGTCCACTAGTAGTCCTTTTCCTTTGTGTCCCACGTAAATACCGCTTGGTATCCTCTGTTCATCCAGTTCTTTCCGCCACTCTCTGATGGCCTTGTCCAATGCACAATTGAAGAGAAGAGGCGAAAGTCCGTCACCCTTTCGTAATTTCTGTCTTTATTTCAAAACTGTGAAAGTGTTCCTCTGAACTTCACTCGTGATCTGGTATTACTCAGTTTCGTTTGAATAAGGCTGTGGGTCTTCCGGTCTAGGCCCATTTCCTGTAGAATTCTCATGAGGGTAGTTCTGTCCACTGTGTCGTATGCCTTCTTGAAGTCAACGAAGGTGACTACGTACTTCTTGCCTGCTAGCTTAACTTGCATTAATACTAACTTCAAGCTGAGGACCTATTCAGCACAAGAAGGTCCTTTTCTAAAACCACTCTGGTATTATCCCAATTGTGGATCCAATTGAGGTTCGGCTCTGTTCGATAAGGCCTTAGATAATATCTTGTAGGTAACTGGTATCATTGAGATCCCTCTGTTATTTATGTCAGTCAAGTCACCCTTCTTGTGTAAGGGATGGATCAGAGCGATTGTCCAGTCATCCAGTAGCCTCTCAGTTTCCCAAATGTTCCGTAAAATCTCTGTCAACTTGATTGCTTTATCCCCAGTCTGCTTCCATAGTTCGACAATTATTGCGTCTTCTCCTGGTGCTTTGTTATTTTTTTAGTGATTGGATGATGTTTCTTACTTCTTCTGTTGGAAGGAGAGAGTTTGGCTGTCTTGGATTCTCTTGATACACAAAGGAGGTTTTTGTCTGCTCACAGTTGTCTGCTCACAATCTGCTCACAGTTGAGGAGATTCTAAAAGTATTTGGCCAGTAGGTGGCAGTCATCTTTGTAATTATAGGTTATGTTCCCGTTTGGTCCTCTGAAGTGTAGACTGGGTGGAATTTAGTGTTGAGGTCCTGCTTGAAGATCTTTTAAAAGTTCCTAGAGTTGTTCTTCTTAAAGTCTTCTTCTAATTGCATTAATTGGTCCATATTAATATATATATAGAAAAGTAATAATATATATATATATAGAAAAGTAAATTTAAAAATATTGTGCTGAACTTCGGTATAAATATATATATATATATATATATATATATATATATATATATATATATATATATATATATATATATATGTATATATATATATATATATATATATATATATATATATATATATATATGTATATATATATATATATATATATATATATATATATATATATATATGTATATATATATATATAAATAGAGTTGGTGTAGAGAAGAGCCTTTTGGGGTCTCACCTTCTTTCTTCCATCCACGCCATTTTGATATTTTCAATTTTGTATTGTAGTTTCTATTAAAGATAATTTAAAATAGTGACCGGGTTCTGCTGTTAAGGCCTATCTTTTTTTTTTTTTAATCTAATTTCTTTATCGTAAATATTTTTTATGGGGTGTATTTTGCTATGTTGACGTAAGACGATTATTGTTGTGGCCCTACCTGTAAAAACGATAGCTTCTGATAAAGTCTTAGTAATCAATATCCCGTCAAATAAAAAATTAAAAATCGATGGACTATTTCATTTAAATTTTCGGAGACCTAAGACTTGGGAATCCTTCATTTATAAATATTATTATTTAAGACTTATATAAGAGTATTATATATATATTGATCATTCAGATCCCATAACAGGAATGAAGAAAAAAAACATTAATATTTAAAAAAAAAATCTGCTGCGGTGCGCGCATAATACAACTTTCCCTTACCGTCCTATAATAATTATCTTTTTAATATAATATAAAGAGTTCACAATACTTGAAATAAACTCAGCAGAATTCACTTCTTCTCCTACTTAAGTACAATAAAATAGTTTTTTAAACAATTTTAGTAAAACAATTCTATACACTACCTATATA
Source organism: Rhaphigaster nebulosa (assembly GCA_948150685.1). Lineage (NCBI taxonomy): Eukaryota > Metazoa > Arthropoda > Insecta > Hemiptera > Pentatomidae > Rhaphigaster > Rhaphigaster nebulosa. Next base: position 134,514,005 of record OX411306.1, read on the forward strand.
TTTTAACTTTGTCAAGATTCAAATAGATTTTAAAAGATTCTGGTTTCCATGGAAACATTTTCTTTCCACTAAATAATGTGAAAGTAGAAATTATTAAGTTAATTTCCGCTTTTGTATTCTTAAATTACTTTATTACAGAGCGTATTGTTTACAACAGTTTGGCGGATTGGTGGGAGGAGGTCCGTTCGCAACCGTCTCCTTTCGGATGCGTTTGGTTATCCATCTAGGGTCTTGTGCTCCTCATAAAATACGCTCTATCTTTGCTAATACTGGTCCGATTTTGATGATTCTTTTATTATTTTTTAGATAATCTAATACAATTCTACACATAATTTACCGTAAAATGCATACTTTTTAAGCTATGCGCAAATAAAATATTCATTTCATCATAACTTTTTTCTCTGCAATTCTTTGGTGATTTACTACATGAATGAAAAGTTAAAGGCCTTTATGAAAAATAATATAGGCAAGTTTCATCAAAATCGTTAGAGCCGTTTTCGAGAAAAATGTAAAAAAGTGTAAAATCGATTAAATAAAGTGGCACTTCCGGTAAGTCGATTTTGACGAAAAAGTTATAACATCACAGCCATATGCCTACCTTGAATACGTAATTTGAATATCGTACGACTTTTCGTTTTTGAGCTAGGCTGTTCACATACACACAGACACACTACCATTTTGCGAGGCTTGGTCATTTGGACTCATTGGAACTTAAAACGTGTATTTCCGTTGAAAACTCGAATTCGAAAATTTTCACGATCGCAATACTTCTTTCTATATACTTCGTATATAGGTAAGGGAAAGTAAAAATATATAGATATTTAAGTTCGATATTTTTTTTCTCGATATATCGTAATAAAAAAAGGAGAAAATCGATATTATAAAAACATTACCTAAGCTTCATTTTAAGGATGTTTGGTGGTTTTGGAATTTCTGTAATTAATTCATTATAGTGCTACATCAAAGTGCTGGGGCACACTTTATCTTTCTATCTGTTTACTTATAAAACTAATTCAACTATCCTAAGAAACTAAACTAACATCTTAATCTTAATCTAATTTTGTGTCTATTTCACGTTTATTATTGATACAGCTATTACTGAGCTTCACTCACTACCTTCTGCCATCTCAGTGGGAGTGGCGCTGTGGTCAGTGTAGTAAATAGTGGATTTGCTAGATAAATCAGCGAGTCCAGGAATTTGATTAGACCGTTAGTAGATCTAACAGGGTGTGTAGTTCCGGAGCCTTTTTCTTCTTCCACGCCGTTGTCCTTACCATCCTCCGGAGCATCGAGTCTTGAAACGCCTGGACGAGGTGAGATGTGTGAACAATGGAGCCTCGTATAGCAGTGCCGGCTTCAGTATGCTCTTGTACACTTGCAATTTGAGACCGAATGAAAGCGCTGGCGAAGTCATTAGGTGGTAAAGACGGTAAGATCTTCTCCTGACCGTTCTGGTCTTTTGATATAGATGGGTACTAAGCTTGAGATGTCGATCAAGCTTCATACCCAAGTATACTATGGAGTTAGAAGGCGAGATGACGGTGTCTGCCATCTGGAGAGTCCTTGCGCTGTTGGTGCGAGAACACTACACAGTCCGTTTTTGCTGGATTTATCTGAATGTTGAGGTTTTCAGCTGTTGAACTATCTCTTTACAGGTTTCCTCAGCCTGTTTCAGTGCATGCTTGGCGCTCATACTGGTGCTGTAGATGGCTATATCATCTGCATATGTGGCGACCTTCGCTATTCTGTAGTTTTTGCCAACTACCTCAGCAGTGTATATTGAAAACAGCACTGGAGAGAGGACTACTCCTTGCGGCACTCCACACTTCAATGAGATGGTCCGGGATTGCTCATCACAAACTCGCACAGAGATGGTCCTGTTGCCGAGAAAGGAGACAATGACATTGTACAGCTGTTCCGGGCACTCGAGGTCTAACAGCTCACGGCATAGAATACCGTGAAACACTGAGTCGAATGCCTTTGTACAGTCGATCGAGATCATAGCCGTTGCCGTGTTCCGATTGAAGCTGGTGTTCACCTCAGTTTGTAGCTTCATAAGATGATGTTCCATACTGAGGTGCGCTTGAAAACCGGTCTGTTCGTAAGGAATTACAGAGTTTTTATCACAGAAATCTCTAAGGCAATTCATGATGATCTTTTCGTATACCTTTCCCAGGTGCGACAACAGGCTGATTGGTCTGTAGTGATCTGCCTCGTTCCCTGGCTTATTCGGCTTGAGGAGTGGAAAGAGGATGGCATGTTTCCATTTTCGGGGAAGTATCTCAGCCTCAAGTACGGATTGTACAAGTTTGTGAGATAAGCAATCCCTTTCCTCGGTAGTTGTTTCAGGAGTATCGTCTGTACGCCCTCATGGCCAGGAATCCTGTTTCTTTGGGCTCTTCTGAGGTTGGCTTTTAGTTTCTTCGGAGTGACGAACATGTAGTTGTTCTCCTTAGCCATCTCCGGTATTGAGAGCTGAGCCCCTGTCCGCGTATCTATATCCTGCTGATAGTGCCCAACTAGTAGGTCGGCTTACTCAGCATGATTTAGAAGGCGGTCTCCATCATGTAGGCGGACATTAGAGGTCTTCTTGGTTGCCGCTTTTGTGAGTTTCCAGAATTTCCTGTAATCACCATGCGTGGCCCGTAGTCGTTCGTGCCAGGTCGCAGTCTCCATTGGCGCATGAGATTTTTTTTTTTTTTTTTTTTTTCGTTGTCACTGAATTCCAATGTTGTGCAGTGTGTGAATCTGTGTGATTGTTGTGTAAGTAGGAGATCCAGTGTGGATGTGTATGCCGGGTTTGAGTGATGTCTAAATGTGTATGCATTAGGATGAATAATAGTGTACTTTGTTTTAGTCAGATGATTTCCTAATGCGTTTGGCCTACTGCAGTTCCAGGTGTGATGTTTAGCATTGAGGTCTCCTACAATGATATGTTGTCTGTCGGTTTCAGTTTCTTGTAGCTGTGTCTCGGTGGTGTCAAGTGTTCCTCCTGGACGCCTGTATATGCATGTGATTTTGTATGTGTTTTTGAGTTTGACTTGTATGGTGATTGCTGTATGTTTTTCGTCATTGAGTGTTGTTGTTTACCAGTCGTGATGGGACGTCATAACGCATCAGGAGTGCGACGCCACCATGTCCAGGGGTTTGTCTTCAGTGTCCGCCTACTTTCAATGAGCGCCATGATGTGGGGTGGGGGTTTCTGAAGGTGGGACGGCTGTGGATAGTAGGTGGGGATGGCCGTCTGCGCAGACTCGACTAATGCTGCCGTGAACTCCTCGATAATAGTCAGTTACTTCCTCCACGGTTCGCAGGGTCGGAACTTGCTGCAGCCTATGGCATACCTCGGCTTTGAAACGGCTCCAGTCGGCCTCCTGGTATTTAAATTTCTTCACCATCGGCTCGGGTCTTCTTCCTTGCACTTCATAGATTACCGGGCGATGATCCGACGAGATGAAGTCTGAGACAGTGCACTCAGTGATACGGTGTGGCTGTCTTATTAACAGGAGATCGATGGTCGACGTAGAGCCATCTCGAAAGTGGCGGAAGGTGTGAGTGGCTGGGTGTACAACTGTAAATACTGTTTTAACCAGCTGCCTTCCCGCCGGGTTTGCCATCGTGTTATGCCATAGGCTGTGTCTGGCATTCAGGTCTCCTACCAACCAGTGAATGTTTTTTGCTCCGCAGGTGTCGATGAGTTGCCGTAGCTCTCTCAGTGACCCCCTTGGGCGCCGGTATATGCCTATGATGTAGGTTGGCTAGTTCATGAGCACCTGAACGGTGACATGACTGGTCCGTGAGTCTCTGGTGTTCATAGGGGTGGCATCTTCTTCCACATCGTTCCATGCCGGACCGCTATGAGTACACCTCCATGGGGATCGTGTGAGTCATCTGTAGCTACGGCATATCCTCGAAATCGGGGAGAGCGCCCTTGTATTCTAGTGTCCGTGATGACGGCCACAGAGGGTTCAGTGAGCGCTAGGAGAGCCTCCACCTCAAAAAACCGCTTATTAAAAAACTTCAGGAGCCGATATCTGTCAAGAAAGACAAAAATCAGTCTATATAAAACTATAGTCCGTCCAGTATTAATTTATGGCTCGGAGGCACGGGCCATTAAGAAGGCGGATGAAAAACGGATCTTGGTGTTCGAAAACAGGATATTGAGGAGGATATATAGATAGACCCATCAAAGTAGGCGAGACATGGAGAAGAGGAAAGAAACTGGAATTGTAAGAGCACTTTGAAGAAAATGAGATCTGCAAAGTCAAAAAATTGGGAAGACTTCGATGGGCTGGCCATCTAGCCAGAAGGGATGATGGCGAGATTCCGAAGAAAGTGGCCACAGAAGAGATCTTTGGGGCAAGGAGAGTGGGACGACCGAACGTAAGGTAGATGTATGGTGTGGCTGAAGATGCTAGGACTCTTCTCGGCGTGCGTGACTGGAGGGCTGCTGGAAAGGACAAAGCCAATTGGCGGAGGCTACTTGAGGCGGCCCGGACTCGGTGACGAGTTGTTGTGCCGGCTATGTATCTATGTATATAAGCCCATGTATATGATTATAGTGAGACGATACGGCATGGAACGGCGTGGAAGAAGATGCCACCCCCTATGAACACCAGAGACGCACGGACCAGTCATGTCACCGTTCAGGTGCTAATGAACCAGCCTACCTACAACACAGGCATATACCGGCGTCCAAGGGGGTCACTGAGAGAGCTACGGCCACTCATCAACACATGCGGGACAAAAACCAATCACTGGTTGGTAGGAGACCTGAATGCCAGGCACAGCCTGAATAACACGACGGCAAACCCGGCGGGAAGGCAGCTAGTTAAAACAGCATTTGCAGTTGTACACCCAGCCACTCACACCTTCCGCCACTTTCGAGATGGCTCTACGTCAACAATCGATCTCCTGTTAACAAGACAGCCACACCGTATCACTGAGTGCACTGTCACAGACTTCATCTCGTCGGACCATCGCCCGGTGATCTATGAAGTGCAAGGAAGAAGAGCCGAACCGACGGTGAAGAAATTTAAATACCAGGAGGCCGACTGGAGCCGTTTCAAAGCCGAGGTATGCCATAGGCTGCAGCAAGTTCCGACCCTGCGAACTGTGGAGGAAGTAAATGACTACATTGAGGACTTCACTGCAGCATTAGTCGAGTCTGCGCAGATGGCCATCCCCACCTACCATCCACAGCCCCCCCCCCACTTACAGAAACCCCCACCCCACATCATGGCGCTCATAGAAAGTTGAAGGACACTGAAGAATCGTCATTCCCGCACCAGAGATCCAGACACCAAGAGAGCCCTGAACGCAGTGACCACCCAGATTAAAAATCTCATGCGCCAATGGAAGACTGCGACCTGGCACGAACGACTACGGGCCACGCATGGTGATTACAGGAAATTCTGGAAACTCACAAAAGCGGCAACCAAGAAGACCTCTAATGTCCGCCTACATGATGGAGACCGCCTTCTAAATCATGCTGAGCAAGCCGAGCTACTAGTTGGGCACTATCAGCAGGATATAGATACGCGGACAGAGGCCCAGCTCTCAATACCGGAGATGGTATATACTGCTGAGATAGTTGGCAAAAACTACAGAATAGCGAAGGTCGCTGCATATGCAGATGATATAGCCATCTACAGCACCAGTATGAGCGCCAAACATGCACTGAAACAGGCCGAGGAAACCTGTAAAGAGATAGTTCAAGAGCTGAAAAACCTCAACATACAGGTCAATCCAGCAAAAACGGACTGTATAGTGTTCTCGCACCAACAGGGCAAGAAATCAACACTGCCGAGGACTCTCCAGGTGGCAGACACCGTCATCTCGCCTTCTAACTCCATAGTATACTTGGGTATGAAGCTTGATCGACATCTCAAGCTTAGTACCCATCTATATCAAAAGACCAGGACGGTCAGGAGAAGATCTTACCGTCTTCACCACCTACTGACTTTGCCAACGCTTTCACTCCGCCTCAAATTGCAAGTGTACAAGAGCATACTAAGGCCGGCACTGCTATACGGGTCTCCATTGTTCACACATCTCACCGGTGGCACGCAGCGGCTCCTCCAGAGGTTTCAAGACTCGATGCTCTGGAAGATGGTAAGGACAACGGCGTGGAAGAAGAAAAAGGCTCATGAACTTCACACCCTGCTAGATTTACCAACGGTCCCGGAATTTATCAGGAGAAGGCATATCAAATTCCTGGATTCGCTGGGATATCTAGCAAACCCACTATTTAGGATACTAACTCCAGCACCATCCCCACTTAGATGGCAGAAAGTAGTGGAAGGAAACAGAATGTGCAATAGACACTAAATTTAGTTTAAGGTATTAGTTAAGTTGATTAGATTAGGTTTAAATTAGTTGTATAAAGAAAAACATACAGAAAAATAAAGTGTGCCCCAACACTTTTCTTATAATAAGAAGGAAAAAGAAATAACAATGTAAATACCAATACCACAAAAATTCCTTAAAATGAAGCCCAGTTTCAGCAAAAGGAAAAACATCAAATTAAATGTAAATAACTGTAAATATAACTATCCAGGGGTTTGGAAAAAAAAAATATATATATATAGTGAGAGGACTGCACCATCTTTGAACCAACTACGATTCGTATCGCATAAAAGGTCAGCGTTCAGAGCCTCGTCAGTAGCAGAACTAGAACCCTCAATAGTTGTAGCCACTCAGCACTATAGCACCAGTGTTCAGCAATGGATAGTGGTTGAGGGGAAGATTATGGTTGGTAGGGAACCAGAAACTATCTTGAACCAATCACCTCTGATTAAGTAAGAAAATAAAGTAAGGGATCAGTTTAGACATATTGAGACTCTTCACTCAGCGAGTAATAATAACCATCGCTATATCGATTTTAGTAAAAAACTTGCTTCGATACACGCTGCAAGAACAGTATACATATGTAATATGTAATAAGTAATATGTAATTTTCATGTATTTAATGTTTATTTCATGAAGTTTAACAGCATGTATGGTCAAAAGTATGGTAACTTGGATACTTTTTATGGAAATCGAACGTAAATAGTTTGCAATAATAGTTTCAAAGATATCGGTAAAAAAAAAAATTACAAATTTGTGACGTCTTTTTTAACAAAAACATGGTTGCAGTCAAAAAATCTGTCGGCAAAGCTCAGAAACGTGTTCAGCGACACAAAAACTAGGGTGAACAAAAATTTTTGATTACAACACAAATTTTCTCTATTTTTCACACATTAAATAAAAATAAAAATATATATTTCATAAAATAAAAATGAAAATAATATAATATGTTCATAAATAATAATAATAATAAGGGATTCACATTAAAGAGCAGTAGCGGTAAGTTTGAAAGGGGGTACGTCCTCGACTAAGGGGGGAGGTGTGTCGTTGACTTAGGGGAGGGGGGACCTCTGCTACCAGCCTAAATAACAAAAGTGCGTAATTTGGAATGGGTTCTGAATTATATTATATTGAAACATTCAGAGAAGGATCACGACATTTGGGTGCCCTAGGTGGCTGCTCACCGCCTAATTCACGTGCTATGCGGTAATAATTCTGAGACTCCTTCCCAAAATAATTTACAACTTAGAGACTATCAATTTAACATTTTGTTTTTAGATTATTTCGATTATTTCATGGAGGTTTTTTTAGTTGAACCTTTTCGTTCAGTTCCAAAATCTTTAAGTTTATATATTTTAAGACCTCCGGGCCCTTTGATATCTGGGGTCCTATGCGACCGCTTAATTCGCCCCTGGAAACATAGCAGAGTAATACTGAGGGAAGTAGAGTCAGGACAGTTGTCTGTGTCTGTCAATGTTATTGAGTTTTATTTTAGCAATGGAAATAAGTATGTGCCAGATCATTTGATTTTTTGGAATTGTTAATCCTTTAAAAATAAACCTAAAATCTTTGTAAAGCAAATTAAAACTACTTTAAATTATTTTTCACACAAGCAACAGGGCCTCGTAGGGAGTGATAATATAAAGTGACTTTCTCGTAAGTCGATTTTGGAGAAAAAGTTGCTGCAACATCACAGGCATATTACTTACCTTAAATAGGGAATTTCAGTTTCGAACAACGTTTAGTTTTAGAAATAGTCGTACCACATACACGCACACAGACCATTTTGCCATACTTGCCTAGTTGGACTCAGAGGACCTTGAAACGTGTATTCTCGTTGAAAACTCGGATACGAAATTTTTCACGATCGCAATACTTTCCCTTACCATATATTTCATATATAAGCAAGTGAAAGTTAAAAAAAAACCTTGGTATTGCTAAGAAATCTCCTAAAATCTTTCTTTAATTTTTTTCATCAAATTGATTTATTTCTACTGAAACTTATATAACATAAACATTACTTTAACTATAAAAATAGAAGCCTCCAGATAATGAAAAATCTGAAAGACATTCCCAATACCAGAAGAAACCAAATCTTCGACCATTGGATTGCTTCCTAATTTAAACTTTATACAACTTCGTCTTTCCACAAAAATGATTTCCTTCGGATAGTATCCTTTATCTTCCGAGTCCATAACGACTTATGGGTTCAGTGCATCATAAGAAATTACTGTTTCATAATTAGTAGTCGCTATCAATATCTTAATTATAATTCAACAAGCTCAAAATTAAGAGTTCGCGATAGAAGATAGACTGCACAGAGGAGTTCAATGGCTGCCCGAAGGATTTACAGGTTTCTTTGTTCCTCTTCTAGAGATTAACGGGTATCTAACTTAAACAAAGCAGATTGACCGTTTGTGATTGTGTCAATTTTTATGTCAATTTCAATTTTTTTTTTTTTTATTATTCTTAATAAACTCCATTCTCTACAGGCTTTAGAATAAGTAAAAAGCCTCTGAGTGCCTGAAATAGAGACAAAATTGTTTCTTAAAGTAATCTCATTCAATTAATTCGTCGAATATAGTCAAAGAACTTAACAACAAGAGTTTCCGTATACATCAGTATTCCCTTATTCCCTCCTCCTTATAACCGTTATCACAATAATTATAAACAAATTAAAATTTGTTCATTTCTTTCTGAAATGATAAAGAAAGGAATACCTAGCTTGATTTATTTAATTACACTGAAAAAATTACATACATCGATGAATTGGAATTTTTTTTTTTTACAGTGGTTTGAATTTTTACTTAAAATTAAGTGAAGCTGGTGAAGAGTCCCTTCCCTAACACAAGGCCATGAGCTACTATTTAAATCTTTATAAAAAATTGTAGGGCAAAAAGTTTTTGCAAAATTTTTAGGCCAACAATTTTTATTTTTAGATTTTCTCGAAAATTTGAATAAAGGGGTTTTTCTCCAGTGTTAAAACCAAATCTGATGTCAGTTTTGAATAAAAAATTCTGTTAATAAATTTCACTCCGTAAAGAATATCGTTATTATTACATATAAGTCAACACCCTTCAGGTTGCTCTAAAATTCAATTATTTAATTTAATTTTGTGGCTTTAAAGATTTAAATGACTGAAAAAAAAATGTTTTTTGTTTTCGATGATTTTTTAAACATTATGGTTTTTTGATGTGCTAAATCCAAATCTGCAATCATTTTTGGTGTGAAAAAATCTATGAGGCTAGTTTACTTAATCATTTAAACAATTATTTTGAATTTATTTATATAAAAATCAATTATTTTCTATTGTTTATATTTTTCTTTAAAAATTACTCTAAAAAACAAACGTTTAGCTGAAAAAAATCATGTCATGATATCATTCTTCAAATACGAGATATAAAATAAAGCATTTTCAGCATGTTTTATTTTTTTTTTCTCAGCTCTCCAAAGGCCCATTGGATGACACGGAAATATATGGATCAATTTTTTTTCAATTTAGAATCATCCAAAAAATTTTGATAAAAATCGGCAACGGGCACACCGTGCACTCTCCTTGTAATTTTATGACAGAAAAGTAATATGCTCAAAGCCGAGGGCTTGTTTCCTATTGAATTTTGTTTATTTTAGATTCCGTAAATAATTATTTTTTTATTATTTTTTTTTTTAAACAAATGTATTTCTCCTTGTATCTGTCACCGAAGATATCTGCAGGATTCGACGAACTATATTTTTTGTTTTATCCATATATGTTATTACTGTTAATTTCAATTTAATTGTTTCTGCAAAAGATATAAAGTTTATTTATTTTTTTCATTATTTAATAAAAGAGAAATTATAAATTAATACTCTTCCTTTTTTCTTTTTAATTTAAAAATCCACATGGTCCCTCTTCTTAAAAATTAGGAGAAAAAAATAAGTAAGGTGCACAAATTAAAATGTAAACCTGTTTTTAAAGGGCATGGATAAAATGAAAATCGAGTAGTCGCTTAGTTAACTCTTAAATTCAAAAATTGTTTAAGACTGTACCAATATTCGATCGTCTCTGTACTTGTTTAAAGCAGTTCCTGAATTTGTATATAATTTAAAAAGCTTTAATACATAGCATTTTCACGATCAGAATGCCCGTGATGTAATTTGTCACAAACCCCGAGTTGAGCGATCGCGGATATGAAAAAACATGATCAAGATCAAATGTTAATTCCCTGCATTGCAAATAAAAATATGACATCTGGTATTAAAATAACGTTCATAGGAATATAAATTTACTACGTGATTGTGAGCAGGACATCTTCGATGGAAGCCATGGTTGAACAACATAATTCCTATCGATATCCTGAACATTCCAACAGGGAAAGTGTCAGCCTAAAGAAAATCCCAATGGAATTGCTATTCATACGATAACTTCAGATAAAATTAAAATAGGTAGATATTTGAAATAGTGTTCACGAAAAAATATTGAGTCGTTCTGTGTTTCTAACAGCAATAGAATTAAACTTATTTTCTTACACTTTAAATAAATAATTAAATTAATCATACTTAACATTCCGATGAAATATTTAAAAAACTTACCATTCTTCCAGACAAGCTGTTAACGACTGAAAGGTTTGTAATATCCATGTCGTAGCTAGGGGCTCCCCACTCCTGCGGACATCTTGAAAGGCATATCTCTTCCTCATTTTTATCTTTATTTCGAACTAAACTAATAGTCAAATTTTTATGAATATTAATTATTATAGAGCAGAATTAAATTATTTCGTTTAATTAACATAAAATTCTCATCTAAAAGAAGCAATGCTATACTTCTTATATGGCTCTAAAAACTGTCATGGTATTATTGGTTCATAATACAAGCCCATGTCTAGAAGTATTAAATTTTACTAATAAAATATTAATTTAATTAGCAACAAATAAATTAAATTTGCATTGATTTCGCTATCAAACCTATAAGAAACATTTACGATTCGGATTTAAATTAAGCTATATTCAAGGAACAGATATAATTTTAATAAAAACAAATCTAAATAAAATTATCTTGAAAAGATAGCCAGCTGACATCTATTCAATGAGCTAACTATTTCAGATAACTAATTAATTTAAATTTGATTGGTTCATTAGTTAATGATTTTATATCTTTTTGCCAATTTATGTTCTGATTCAATTACGAAGACCATACGTTGTAATTTATTCAGAGAAATCAAAATTAAAGATCTTTCAATTATTTGTATTCATGACAATAAGAAATAGCTATTATTATTGAAAAATAATAATTTGATTATGAAAATTACATATGAATTATAGCAACGTATAAAAAGTTTTATTTAATTTCTTCAAATCTAAAAGATAATATGAGAGCTACACAATTACTTATTTTCTCTACAATGGAAAAATAAAAATATTAATTAATTAAAAATAAAAATATTAATTTTAAAAATATTATATACTTTTATTGATTGGAAAAAAGTATATATATATTAACTCTAAATCTAAGAACTGGACTAAACATATGAATAAATTTTGTATCACTGCTAGACGATAAACATGATCTTAAAGTGGATATTCTAATACAATATTTATTGGACAATCCAATAGATAAATAGTATTGGGTTGTTATACTGAAATCTACCAAAACCTGGAATATATTTTTGTTTGAATCCAGAGCAACAGGTATCAAATCGCACATATAAATATTAGAAATTGTATTATACCTTATGATTTAAGCAATTCAAATACTGTGTATTTCAAACAGACAAGTCTTACCATATTTGTTTCACTATTTTTCTACTTTGAAACTTCAATAAAATAACTGTCGCATTCCAACATTTATACTACCCATCTATGCTAATTCAGATGCTGCAATTAAGTTAGATTACATTCTTATGTACTTGCAGCATTAAAGATTATATCTACTTCAATTTTATAGATTTGAATTTGAAATTATGTGAAAATTGTCTAGTTTATATAGTTCATATTCTGTCTAAAACAAAGCTTTGTCCATTGCAATAAATTAATGTGCGCAGACATTATTGGGCCTCGTAGTTAAGAGAACATCGAATTACTGGGACTTAAGTTACAAACATCCAAAATTGGAACTTAAAAACTAATTTTCAAAACTGCTGTTATATGCTGGAGCAAAAAACATTGACAGAAAAATAAACTATTTTTTTATTATTCATTCATTTTATTTAGTTTAAAAAAAAAAGAAAATATAATAGATAAGGTATTAAAAATAGACGATGAACCATTGTTCAATGTAATGTGATATGAGAATAATGTTTGCCAAAAATTTAAAATCCGTTGTTACAAGGGAGCCATCAACAGAAAACTTCTAGTTAAAAATTCTTTAAATTAATGGGTAAAATATTTTAATGTTCTTAAATTTAAATAAATGCTCATGCAAGCTTTCCAAATTAACTAAAAATTCTGTCATCATAATTTAGAAAAATTAAATTACAAAAAAATGGATAAACATTCCTTGAATTGGAGGAATTTGGAATATAATATAAAAAGCCAACTATATATATGTTAGCTCTATGATACCAGTCAAAAACTAGAATGAAACAGTGAGATGCACTTAACCAACTAATAACTATGTAAATAATTTTGAAAATTGCAAGAAAATTAATGCAGCTCAGATGAAAAATAAATTTAATGTAATTAAATTAATTAGAGTTAAATTTTAATAAAATGTCATTAAACATGATAATTTTATAGAAAAGAAATGGACTTTAAACAATTTTATTTTAAAGAGAAAACTATTCAGATTAAAATGTTAATTCAAATGAACATTGGAACAAGTGCTTGATTAAGAAATATAAATTTTGAATTTTTTTTATATATTAAAAAAAATTAGAATAAACTTATTCTACAAACATGAAAATATGGTTTGTTTCAACTAAAAAGTAAAATATAAATATGGACATTTAAAATAAATAAAGAAAAGAATAAGAAAACAAAATAGATTTAATATCATTGCTAGACAATAAGCATGATCTTAAAGTGATATACTAATATGTTTTGTTTAAATTAAAAATTTAAATATAAATATGGACATTTAAAAGAAATGAAGAAAAAAAGAAAAAATATCGACGCACTATTTAATGTTGCCTTATTAATTAGCAAGTCATTGTTTCGGGTCTACCCCTCGGACGTTTGCCAGTAGGGTCAGCGTTTATTAACTTTCTAGGTATTCGTTCGTTACTGAGCCCAACAACTTGACAAGCCCATTTCAACCGTCGCGATGATATCACTTCGATTATATTTACAGGGTGTATGCTCCGCAGTTCCGTGTTGTGTAACCTCCTAAATTCTTCAGTTGAATCATTCTTATTTGGATCAAATATTTTACGCAATACCTTATTCTCGAAGACCTTAAGGCGTTGTTCGTCCTTTAAGTTTAGCGGCCACGTTTCTTTCACACCCGTACAGAACTGTAGGCAAGATAATAATTTTGTATATTCTAACTTTTAAGTTTCTGGACAAAATGCGCGACCTAAGTAATGTTGATACCGAAAAATAACAAGCATTTCCCACCTTTAACCGCGCCTTTATTGCCTCTTGAATTTCTTTTTCTCTAGTAATCATAGACCCCAAATACTTAAATTTAAATTTGAAACGTGTTCAAGTGTCCGTATTTATTTTGAGGACAGCCTCTTTACCAGTTTTCATCAACGTTGTTGTATTCAGTTTTACAGTTTCCGCGTCCTCACTTAATAATAAAAGCAAATAATCCGCAAACCCAAGCACGGATATTTTACCACCCAGATCTGAACACCTTTCGGTACGCATCACCTTTCTAAAGACATATTCTAGTACTAAATTAAATAGGACAGGTGGAAGGGAATCGCCTTGTTTTAAACCCGAGCGAACTTCAAATTTCTCCGAAAAATGATTACCGATATGAACTTTAATGAATGTTTCGGTCATGCACATCCCTACTAGATTTACTAACTTCTTCGCTATTCTCTGCTCAATCAAAATGTTATACAGTCTCAGGCGATCAATGGAATCATACGCCTTTTTGAAATCGACAAAAAGCTGATGAACTATACCGTTGAATTCTAATTTTTTTTTTATATTTGCCGTAAGGAAAATATTTGATCGATAGTTGATCGGTTCCGTCTGAAACCACATTGGTAGTCTGATAATTTCCTCGGCGTATTCCGTGATTAGACTAGTTAGGATCAATGAGAATATTTTATAACATACCGATAGGAGTGATATTCCTTGATAGTTATTAGAATCCGTCTTCGGTCACTTTTTGTGAATGGAATAAGTATAAATACTTTCCATGCTTCATGCATTTTTTCATTTTCCCAGATCTTTTTAACCAAAAAATGCATTTTGGAAACTCCAGCTTCACCGCACGCTTTTATTAATTCACTGCGAATGTTGTCGATTCACGCTGCTTTATGAGATTTTAATTTTCCGATGGCTATTTCGACTTCCTCCTTACCCGGTTCTTCAATTAATGGTTCAGCACTCTCATATTCAAAAGGAGGAGATTGACTATTATTTCCCGAATTCAAAATACTTTCAAAGTGTTATTTTAACCCGTCAGTTCCCAAAGGCACCTATGGGTGCTCTTCCTTTATTTGTCTGTGTTGACACTCTACTTCATCATTTTTGAGTTAGGAGACATCTAGTGGCGTCTACGGGACCTAACACAACTATTTGTTCCATAGTTCGGCCGCTAAGTGTATTCATTTGAGATTAGTATCAGTCTGTGTTGAAACTTCTCAGTGAACACTAACCTTGTGGACACACCGCCACATTTCCTTGAAAATGGATAGAAAAAGGTAGGTAAAAAGTATAATTTTGTTTTATTTCAATGCATGATGAATGTAATTTGTGTTTAGAAACGAAAAACCAGAATTCGAACTGCACCATGTTGTTGCACCTCCAGATGCCTTTGGGAAACTACAGCTACGACTCCGAACTTCGACTGAGTGTTCATTTTTTGTGTTGTAACTAATATTTTTGGATTTTGGCATAGTTTAGTACATACATTATTTCTGACTAATTATTGTCACTATTATTATGCAACTATTTATTCAGTGTATGTAGCTATGTATTTATGTAGTCAATCATGCGATGAAGCCTCTCCCTCTCCATGATCCTCTACAAGTTTGATGCTGTTTACATTCAACCCAGATGAAGGTGCGAGTTGCTATTATGAATGTTTTTATGTGGAATGTAACTGTTAATTTCCTACTATAAAAATAGGATTATTATAGTAATCTATGAAACTAAGCATAGAGTGAGCCTCATAAAAATAGATAACATAATTATTATCGATCAGTTTAGTGTTACTTTCGATGGGTACTCATATGCCTCTCATGTTATTCAACAGGATTCCTCTGCACGAGATTATATCTCTCCTAGAACCTGGTCACTATCTAGAGGGCATTGAAATCATACTATTTCCACCTGATGGTGGACGAAAAACTGATGAAGAAAGTGGAGAAGAGGATGAGGTTGATATGAATCACCTTCCAGGTAGTATACTTAGAAGTGAAGTTGAAGTAAATGCCACTTATGGAGGAAACATTCACGCTAATGACGATGCAGATGAGAATCAAAGGGAAATCGAAATGATGGAGGCTTATTGGGTACTCTGGGGGAAATCTTGTCGTTGAGGAGGACCACGTCATGTCATATGTAAACTTTACAAGGGAAGGGGATACTGAAGCAGCCCAAGAAGAAGTGAATAGTAACAAAACGAGAGGAAGGATGGTCACCAGGAGCATGAAAAATAGTAATTCGAGCGATACTAAAGGCAAACCAGTGAAGATATAGGCAGAAACAATAGGATGAACTCTTGATTGTAGCTGGCCCATCAAACAGTACGACATCTAAAGCTAAGCAAAGCGGGAGCCGTAAATCTAAGAATCTAGAAATCTGGCTTGAAGACAATCAGGTTTTATAAACAGATATTGGAATAGGGATGCTGAGGAGAGAAATAACGAGGACTCTCATCCATTGAAGTCTAGTGTGGAATGGTTTCAGGAACTATTTTCTTCTGAAGTGGTAGACCTCATCACAGAGCAGAGTAGTCGTTATGCTTTACAAAACAACCATGTTTTGAACGTGACAGACAGTGAGATCAAAGTGTTCATTTCTATCTTACTGCTCACTGGATATCGTAACACCCAAATACATTCGCATGTTTTGGGAAACCATTTTGGGATACAACGTTCTTGTATCCAAATCAATGCGTCGAAACAGATTTTTCGCAAGGCCTGTGAGCCACCTGGATTAATTAAAATTAGTTACTTCCTTGTGCGAAGTAAAGGAAGTATTGTAATCGCGAAAATTTTCGGTTTTCAGATTTCAACGGAAATATCCATTTTGACTAGTTTCGTCGTGATATCTGTACGAACTTTCGTACGTGCGTATCTCCCATAACTCAAAAACGGTTATCGGTAGAAAGTTAAAATTTTGTATTTAGGATTGCTGTAAAATCTAGTTGTGTACCTCATTTTTACGGTCACTAAATGATTAACAGAAGTAGTACTTTACTTGAAAGTCATTATTGATTTTCATCGAAAAATATATTAAATTATAATACAAAATTTCTCATTAGGTATATATGACTTACATATTAATATAAATAACATAATAAATTTTGGTTAACATTGGCAGATTAGAAATGGTACTTTACTTGAAGGTCATATTATACTTTCATCAAAAATTATCTTTAAAATAATGTAAAACGTCTGAAATTTGGTAAATAAGCCTTTATATCAATATGAATGTATTTACTACATTTTGGTTAAAATTGGTGAGCCGAAAAGAGTACTTTACTTGAAGGCCATAATAAACTTACATAAAAAATTATATTAAAATTAAATACAGAGATCATATGTTTCGGTAATAAAGGTTACTAACGCGATTTTTTTTCGACTCAAATTAAACATTTTTATTACTTATTTAAATGTTAAAACTATGAGTAAAATATTGGTTTTCCTCCCCATTTGTGAGATTAACAAATCTGCAGCAGGAAAATAAGATATAAGTTAGTTGAGTGGGGTTTTCCGCTTAAAATGTCGAAACTGTCGACTTCCAATGCTTTATTTACTGATATTGACAGTTTTAATGTTGTCACGGAACACGAAGAAATCTCTTGTGAACTTGTTACCTACTGAATGAAAACGACATGTAATAACGGAATGAGACCTCCAGAAACAAGAGTATGTGTGTCAATAGATGGATGTCGGGACGCCGAGTATCGTTTTTGAGATACTGCAATCTTCGGAAACTTGTAGCCAAATTTAGGATCACTTTTTAGCCACCGATTTATAGTTCGTATGCACGTTCGAACGTGCGTATCTCGCATAAATCAAAAAGCGGTAGAAAGTTAAAATTTTGTATTTAGGATTGCTGTAAAATCTAGTTGTGAACCTCCTTTTTTGGTCACTACATGATTACCGGAAGTGGTACTTTACTTGAAGGTCATTATTGATTTTCATCGGAAAATATATTAAATTATAATGCAAAGCTTCTCAAATTATGTATATACGACTTACATATTAATATAAATAACATAATAAATTTTGGTTAACATTGGCAGATCGAAACAACAGTTAAAACTATTCAAACTATTCAGAATTAAGAATTCTGGGTGTATATACTTTAAAAGGTTTCGGGGAAACATTAAAAAATAAATATAATTCTAAAAATGTAATTGGAAAGCAATGAAATAATTAAAATCTATTGATTCAACCAAGGACTTAGTTTTCATAATGTAACAAAATCATTCACTTTGAGGAATATAGAGTCTTTTCACCAATACAACAGAACATTACATGTTTTTCTGTAAACTATTTCAAGTGATTTAAAGTAACTATGAAACTTCATATTTGTATGATATTCACAGTAAGGGCATCCATTAGGCTTATAACCTGTATAACATTACATTATGTTTTTTTTTTTTAAATCATGACTTTTTATTGTTTATATTCACAGTAAAGATATAGATGAGGCCTTTTATCCGTATGACAATAGTTTATATGTATTCTGAAATCATGAAATGTTCCAATTTTGTGTTCACAATGACACTGATGAGGCTTTTCACCTGTATGAAGGGTCATCATATGGTTTTTAAAATAAATAATTTATGCAGATTTATAGTCACAGTTAGGACATTCAAAAAGCTTTCAGCTGTGACGGGCCACAATATGTTTTTTTAAATCGCTACCAGTTACGGTTTTATATTCACAATGAGGACATTTATGGGGCTTCTCACCAGTATGGCGGTATATTATATGTCGTTTTACGTTACTAAGTTGTGCTGCTTTATAGTCACAGTGAGGACATTGGTAAGGCTTCTCTGCTGTATGGCGAGCCATTATGTGTTTTTTTAAATCACAATTTGAAATGGTTTTATATTCACAGTGAGGACACTGAACACGCTTCTCAATTGTATGACAAGCCATTATATGTCTTTTTAATTCACCAACTGTTACAGTTTTATGGTCACAATGAGGACATTGATTATGTTTGTCATCTGTATGACGGCGCTTTATATGTAAATTTAAAACTCCACTTGTTACAGTTTTATATTCACAGTGAGGACATTGATAAGGCTTCTCACCAGTATGACGGTACATCATATGATTCTTTAAATGAATAACTAGTACTGTTTTGTACTCACAGTAAGGACATTGAAAAGGTTTCTCAGCTGTATGACGGGCCACTACATGTTTTTTTAATTCACTACTTGTAACCGTTTTATATTCACAGTGAGTACATTGAAGAGGTTTCTCACCTGTATGACGGTACATTATATGGGTTTTTAAATCACAACTTATAACACTTTTAAATTCACAATGAGGACATTGATGAGGCCTCTCACCAGTATGACGGAACATTATATGAGTTTTTAAATGAATAACTTGTGCTGCTGTAAAGGCACAGTGAGGACATTGATGAGGCTTCTCACCTGTATTAATATGGCAGGTCATTGTATGTTTTTTTAATTCATGATTTGTGACGCTTTTATATTCACAGTGAGGACACTGATATGGCTTCTCAACTGTATGACGGGCCCGTATATGTAATTTTAAATTACCATTTGTTACAGTTTTATAATCACAATGAGGACATTGATGAGGCTTCTCACCTGTATGACGGTACATTAAATGGTTTTTTAAATCACGAGTTGTTACTGTTTTATATTCACAATGAGAACACTGATGAGGCTTCCCAACTGTATGACGGGCCAGTATATGTGATTTAAAATGGCCTTTTCTTACAGTTTTATAATCGCAGTGAGGACACTGATGAGGCTTCTCAACAGTATGATGGACCAGTATATGTGACTTTAAATGACCATTTTTTACAGTTTCATAATCGCAGTGAGGACATTGATGAGGTTTCTCACCTGTATGATGGGATATTATATGTTTTTTTAAATGAATAAATCGAACTGCATTATAGTCACAGTGAAAACATTGATAAATCTTCCGATCTATATGATGAGAAATACATTTTTTTAAATTCTTCTTTGTCTTAACTTTTAACCCAAACCAATTAATTTCTTTTGTATAATCTAGAGAATCCACTTCACCTAAAAAAAAACATTTTATTATTAAGAATCTATATAATTTATACATAAAAAAATTAAATTATTTGTTATCAAAATTAACGAAAAGTGGATATTTTTAAAAAACTAGCAAACATAAGCAGTGGGATGAAGCTGCACAACCGAAGATTCACCAAGATCGGTTTGAGAAAAGTGATGCTTTGTGGTTGGTGGAACGTCGAAGGTGTTTTGAATTTTGAGCTTGATGCTGATGGTCGGGCAGTGGACTCAAACCTTTACTGTGAACAGCCTAGTATGTTAGTCCTAAAATAAATATTTTAAGTTAAATCCTAAATTTGTAATTTTTTACTTTTGAAAAAAGTTAATAGTAAATAAATAATAGAGTATGAATTTCTATGTTGATTGATAATAAAAGCAGAAAACACTAATAGAGTTTAAGGACTATTTTATAAAGTAGAGGATAAAATACCAACGATTCTCGATGGAAATTCTAATTCAATTTCACAATTGAGGATCCAGCAACACTTGTGATTTTTCTACTGAATAAACTTGATTTACTAGCGAATAATGATCCAACATTCACAAACGCTAATTTCTAAAATAGTAGAGAAAAAGGAACCATTTATTGTTTTATAGGGTATCCAGCGATATAGCATAAAAAAATTCAAGGATCTTAAAGCTCTAACCAGTGAAATTCAAGGTACTTAAATGAAATGAAACCTGCCAACCCCTAAAATTTGTCACCCTACCCTCGACCTTAAGTACAATGGGTGAAACGACAAACTTATTATAAGAAAACAGGTGTAAATTGATTGAAATTGAAACTCGGAGTTGTTAAGCAGTGAGCTGGAGCAGCTAAGGGAGTATTGCCAACCCCTAAAATTTGTCACCCTATCCTCGACCTTAAGTACAATGGGTGAAACGACAAACTTATTATAAGAAAACAGGTGTAAATTGATTGAAATTGAAACTCGGAGTTGTTAAGCAGTGAGCTGGAGCAGCTAAGGGAGTATAATAAGAGGCAGAGCTGGAATGGTTGGAGGTAATACATTATTTTACAGTTCCAAAACATCCCTAGTTCAATTAACAATAGGTAGAGTGAGCATTGAAAGGTGAGACAGAACATAGAACAAGTACCTGTTTGAGAGAGAGACTGACGGACAAAATTAGTGAAAGGAGGCTTTTTCTAGATTTATTGAAATTAGTGATGGTAAGAGGAACAACTACATCAACCCTCTTCTTAATATTTTACACATTTATTGCCAAGCACTAATGAACAAATGAATTATTAGACTAAAAACTAAAAATTACAGTTAAATTGCTTCATTGGGATTCAGAAAATACTTCTTAAACAAAATACAAAGCGCCAAGACTCTTTTCCAGGCAATGCAGCTTTCTTTATACCACTCCCAAAAGAAGAAAATAAAACAAAACAAAATTTGATGAAAACAATGTTTTATTCAATACCGAAAGTATCCTTGGAAAAGATTATTAATAAAATAATGAGGAATAGTTTCCCATTAATAACAGGTGTGTAAATATGAAACCGGAAATCGTCCATAGATAAACCCCATTAATGTTACCATTTTGTTTATTCGGCAGCTGGCAAAGATTTTCAACTCACAACAATTCAATTTTCATATAAAAGCATCGTTTTAATAGTGTTGAATATGTCGAGTTTTGTATCTACAAACTACGATTTCTGTACAGCATCAGTTTTCTGTTATCATTAAAAGAAAACTGCTGTAGAATCGCATCGCATGCTTGTTAAAGCTTAGTGAGCAGGCAAATCACATAGCTCTTGGCAAATCACAGTGCTTTAAGTGGTTAGGAAAATTCAAAAGTGGCGATTTTAATATGAGAAACGAAAGATGTGGAATACCACTGAAAAAGGGTGAGATCTATTATGAGCTGCTAAAATCTGTCGAAACCATTAATACTGAATGCTATAGACAACAAACGATCAATTTAAATTGAGTATTGCATGAAAAACGACCAAATATCAAAAATGACAACACAAAGTGATTTTTCTTCATGATAACGTAACAACATACACAGCAAAATGAGTGAAGGAAAAAATTGAGGCGTTCAATTAGGAAGTATTAACGTATGCGGCTTACCAGTCTTGGCTCCGTCCAACTACTATTTATTTGCATCGATGGGGCATTCACTTGCTCAGTAGCGCTTCACTTCTCATGAAAATGTACGAAAATAGTAACAGTTTTTCTGGTATGGCATTCATAAATTGCCAGGTGGTTGCTAAAAATGTATAGCTAGAGATGAACAATATTTCAAATAAAATATTTTTAAACATTTTTATGCAATAAATGTTTATTTTCTAAACGAAAACTACTATTTCTTATTTACATACCTGGTAAAGACTGGGCTCCAACTAGGATGGTGGGGAGGGCAAAGGGAGCACGTACCCTGGGCAACAAATTTCAAGCGAATTTTATTTTTGGGTTTAGTAGAAGTATTTTTTTCTGATTTTTGATTGAATTGACCTTAAATCAGTTGTTAAGTGATTAATGTTATTTCAAAATATATATTACATAAAATACTATTATGAAACTATTGACTTTTATTGGAGTGGGATTGAATGAAAGAGTTGTGATTTTTGCTCCCAAAAACATATTTCTACTAGTCTTAAAAAATGTACAATTTCTTATTTAAATACCTAGCATTATGGTGGACATTTTTGCAAAGTTCTATGCTCCAGTATTGTGCGTATGTGTATGTATGTGAAGCAGGAGAAACGTGTAAAACTATATTGAAAAAACATCAAAGGGGTAATGATCGGGCAAATGTTTGGTGAATTTTTTTTTATTTTTCATAAAAATTAGAAATAAACGATTTTTGGGAGGGAAAACCAAATCTTATCTAGGTTTTTGAAAAAACTAATGTTCCTACCCTCCCCTCCCCCATAAAAGTAACTATTTTGGGGGTGTTTTTAGTATACTTACAAAGTTTAATACTTGAATGTTTTGATATCTTATTTTTTATTATTTTGCTTGACAGCTAGAACATTTTGGTTCTAAACTCATATTTCTACCTTCATCATGAATCGATACCAGAGATTATAGATCTGGCAAATAATTAATCAATCCCTAATAAAATATTTAGCACATGCAAATTTCCCGATTTTATTCTGGGACTCCTGTGGCACGTTGACCTAATCTTCGACACTATCCAAAATTTTAACACACTCGGAGTGGGACATATTTTATGGGAATTCCTGCCGTACGGCATCAATTTTTTTCTTTTAAATTTGATAAAGATATCTTCAATCATTACATTTCAGCTTTATAGATAATTTAATGGTGAAAAAAATTTACTTAGTAATTAGTAATTAAACTGAAGAAAAAGTCCGATGGTTCATTCCTTGACCATTTATACCTGGTCAACTTTTTGAGGGATTTATAACAAGTTTAGCAAATATTAGAACAACACAAAATGAAATCATGCAATAAATGATAAAATACTTAGTTTTAGGAATTTTTTTTATTGATTATAACACTTGCGGCCATGGTCATCTCTTGTTCGGAAGAGGAAATAATCTTATTTGCAGGTTGCATCCGTTGGGATCGAAAAAAAATTTGTTACTTATTTTTTCGGTGTTTTAAGAGATAATTCAAATACAACAATGTCATTACATATAAAAAATTAAAACTTCACAGGTGAAAACAGGAAAAAGACACATGAAATAGGCCCTGGCACTGAAAAGCTTAAGAATATGTCAATCTGACCTTCATTATTATATTGACAGTGGCAATGTAAAGTAATATGGATTTTGGCATCATCGAACTCTGAAAGGTCAGATCTAGATAAGGGTAAAATGTAATCCTCAGACAATATTTTCCAGCTGCTCTCCATCACTGAAAAAAGGATTTCATACTCACAGTTGTTCCATATTCCATTTGGCGTGAAGTGGTTGGAGAAGAGTTGTTGTCAAGGGTCTTCTTAGGAAGGAGATAAAAATTGTGTGGTTATTTTTTAGGCTTAGTGCTAATGATGAGATAAAAAACTTATTAGAATCAGAGCTATTCAATCACTGAGCAAAAAGGTTTCCAGTAAGCATATCCTGGTAGCATAAGAAAAATCATTTTATCAACAACTACTTAACTGAATAATTTCTTACAATAAAAATGCCAAATACCTAACTCAATAATTTCTTACAGTAAAAATGACAAATATTTTGAAACTGATTTGATAACGCTGATGAACACTAGAAATGGGTGGTAATTATTTAAAATAAAAATAAAAGGTTTTCCAAAATAAAAATTAGACCAAATTCTTGAATATCTCAAAAATACACTGCAACAAAAAAATCCAGAAAAGTGAAAGAGAATTGATTAACAAAGAGATATAAGTATAGATGGTAAAAAGTCTTAGAGACAAAGATAAAATGTAAATTGCTGTTCTTTATATACCATCCTGCTCACTTAAAGGTTAATAAAATAAATGTTTCTCACTATTATCTGGGACAAGCATTTCTTCTTCTTGTTTCACATGGATAAGCCCACCTACAGATATACAAAAAAATATATAAATCATGAAAAGAAACTTTTCACTACTCATAAAAATAATAAGAAGAAAATGTCATCTCAGTTAAATGATAATGAAGGAAATATAATTAGATATTTTCCTTGACCATAATTTAATGTAAAATTTGATTCACCATAATAAATCTGTGGTCCTTCCTCTTGTTTGAAACCATGTGAGTGATCTGCAACAAAAACCAAATATCACTGAATTATCGATCATTATTATGCATTTGCATTTTTTCTATTATTATTAAATGGTACTATGGGAGGGAAGAGGAACTAGTCAGGCAAATGGGCTTTTGATGTTAAGTATTTGATGTTTACGTCAAACATTTCCAATTTTGTTTTTGATATATCTAGAAAGGGAATCGATAGAGGTGGTGTATACATCCCATAAGTTGAAACCTAAATTAAGACTTTTTCAAAATCAACATTGACATCAAGCCTTCACTAGTGACAACTTAAAACTATGGTCAGATGATAAGCAGCTAATTGGAATTAACCAATGTGCAATAGCCTCCGTTTATAAATCACTATGCCAACTTTATGATGATGATTAAGTTAAGCTACTCATTTCTGTATTTTGGTTTTTTGAAACATTACTTTTTCTGATCAAATAATTTATTATGCCTTCTAAATAAGCTTTGCTTAATACCAAACTCAAGCTTAAATTCTTAAAGCCGTAATAAGCCTTAATGAAGCCTGTCAAAGAACTCCAATAGGTAAATTTTAAAAATAGAATGACTAAAGTAAAAGGTTGAAGAAAATAAAGGTAACTCAGATCTCTTATTAGAAGTTAAAGGCAATTGTTGAAAAATAGAAAATTGTAGGAAAGATTTCCTTACCAACTTCTTCCATTGCTAATCAACATAAAATACAG
Source organism: Rhaphigaster nebulosa (assembly GCA_948150685.1). NCBI lineage: Eukaryota > Metazoa > Arthropoda > Insecta > Hemiptera > Pentatomidae > Rhaphigaster > Rhaphigaster nebulosa. Next base: position 134,539,323 of record OX411306.1, read on the forward strand.
CCGATAAACTTGCTGTAGACCCAAATTGAATAACCTTTCAGCAGAAATACCAGGGAGGTTATAATCTTGGAGGATGGAAGATACTAATGGAGGGAGCATGGCTTGTTGAAAATTGTCTCCTTTGAGACGAGGGGTCGACCATATTCATTGGATCTTACTTATGGAAGTAACCTTCCCCTGATTTTCTTGTCAGTTAAGATTTGCTTTCTTGTTTAATGTTATTTTAAAAGTTTCATTTGCTTGTTTTGTTTTATTTAAATTGTTTTTAAAGTTTTTATTTAAAAAATGGTTTAGGGCGAAGGCCTAACTCTATGTTATAAAGTAAGTCTAGTCCATGAAAAAGTGAAATTTGAGTCAGTGTATGAATTCGAAAAGTAGAACATAATACAGTTCAGTGTGTAAATAGCTAATTAAATTGCAACATCTCCTAGCTAGGAAGCATCGCTAATTCTAACTCTGAAAAAAGAAGAGGAGCACCAAACAAGAATTAAGAAGACTTCAAACGAAATATCAAAATTACATTTCTTATTTTGTACATAAATTTTAAATTTAATTTAATTAATATGTTTTTGGGAGCGGGGTAGCTCAGTGGGTTAGGCACTGCGCTACTAATCTCAAGGTTCTGGATTCGAGACCGGCTGAGGCAGATAATTATTTATTCTGTATTCAGTCGCGGATCGACCCTGTGGGATCGGGGGACCCTCCTGGGGCTCACCCAGCCTCTATAAAGTGGGTACCCTTAATTGGGGGAAAAACCTGGCGGTTGAGCGTGATCTCGGCCAAATCACCTCCTTGCACAACCGTTGGCTTTGAAACAGTACGGTCCTTACCCAAGTACTGAGCCCAAGACCCTTCACGGTTGTAGTGGTACAGGTTTACACAATATGTTTTTAGAATCAATATATGTTTGAAATAGTTTTTATAATTTTTCGAATATCTCACGTTAGGTAGTTGAATGTATCACTATTCCAGAAATTTTCCATCATAGGGAAAGTGCTGTAATTCTAGAGTGGAAACATTAGAATTTGAAAATTATCAAAAAATAGATAAATCTAGGAGAATCAGTAAGATAGAAGACATCAATGAAGTATTATTCAAAAATTCAATTCGTATTTTCGAAAAATAATGAAAATTTCACATGTAGGAGAAGCTTGATTGGGGATGGAGTCAATAAAGAAACAATCAAATAAGAAAACTTATTATATTGTGTGCCGATGTTTCCGCCTAAGTTTTAATCCATCAGGGCAGATTGGCGTGTAATCAATCATGCGCCAAATGAATACCATCAGCACATTCCGCAATTTCCGCTTCGTAATCAAATGTGGATTGGAACAGGGCATCCTTCTCATGAGACTGGGAGAACATAACTATTAAAAATTTATTTATTTTTAAAAAGAAAAATTATTTTTTACATATAAAAAGGAAAAAAAGATGGGTTTAATTGTGTGAGAAATACAAACCTTATTTGTATTCAGTACCATTAGACCATTAATGATAAACTAATTGTGGTCTATGATATGTTAGGTATTGTGAGAAATACAAACCATATTTGTATTCAGGTATTTGGTTGGCGCTTGACCCCCCTCCCCTCCCCCGCTTGACGCCACTCTACCCTGATGATGGCATAAAACTTAGGCCGAATCATCGGAACACAATATAATAAGTTTTTTAATTTGTAAATTTCTTCATCAACCACACCCACAACCAACCTTCTCCTACGTAAATTTCCAGAGTCAACCATACTCTCACCATTAAAATTTCACATATATAGGTGTCAGCAAATAAGGTTTTTATTGGCCACACGAATAAACCAATTCGCCTCTTTTTCCTTTTTATATGTTAAAAAATATTTTTCTTTTTAAAAATAACTTAATGTTTAATAATTATGCATTCCCAGTACTCTTTAATGAGCTGGATGTCCTGTTCCAGTTCACATTTGATTACGAAGCAGAAATTGCTGATTTTGTTGAAAGACTTGGGTGTTGATCAATACTGAAGAAGTGTGAGAGCTCTACGATAGTCGCTGCGGGAGAATTTGTTTTAAGAATGGTGTAATTGCAGGTCGAAGGCATCGGTCTTTGTCATTTCAAAAAGACTCTGACAGCCAATAGACACATATGCGACAAGTAAGTTCTTACGGGGTTGGAATGGTCCAACATTTAGAAACTAAATATTAACTGTGAACCCCTGCATTGAGTCCCAGGAGCCAACGGACAGCAGAGAGTGTTAGGATTTGGAGGAGTTTTTTCTATTAATGCAAGCAATGTATTTTAGCACATTTATTAAACTTGGAATCAAATAAACATTTCACTGCCTCAACAATACAAAAAATATCTGATGTGGACTACACATCACGCATTTTAAAATATAAATCGGTGGCTCATTAAAGTGATCCTGATTTGGTTTCCGAGCATTGCAGTAAACACGACACTCGGCGTCACGATATCCATCTATTGACACACACACAAGGTTTCATTCCATTATTATAAGTCGTTCTCTTTCAGTAAGTAACAAGTTCCCAAGAGATTTCTTCGTGTTCCGTGACAACATTAGAACTGTCAATATCATTAGATAAAGCATTAGAAATCGACGGAAGAACCCGCTTAGGTTATATCTTATTCTCCTACAACAGACTTGTTCAGCCTACAAATGGGGAGGAAAACAGGTATTTTACACTAAATTTTAACACTTAAAACAAGTAATAAAAATGTTTAATTAGAGTGAAAAAAAATAGCGTTTGTAACCTTTATTATCGAACTATGTGATTTCTGTATATAATTTTAATATAATTTTTAATTTAAGTTTATTATGACCATCAAGTAAGGTACCCCTTTCGGCTCACCAATTTTAGCCAAGATCTATTATACTATTTATATTGATATAAAAATCTTATTTACCACATTTGAGATGTTTTACATTATGATTCATATAATTTTTGATGAAAGTATATTAAGTAAAGTAAAGTAATGCTTTCGGTTTCCCAATTTCGATCGAAATCAAGTATGTTATTTAAATCAATATACAAATTATAAATATTAAATTTGAGAAGTTTTTCTTTATATTTTTTAATATACTTTTTGATGGAAATCAATTACGACCTTCAAGTAAAGTACCACTTCCGGTGATCATCCAGAGAGGTTCACAACTAGATTTTACAAAAATAATAAATACAAAATTTCAACTTTCTACGGCTAACCGTTTATGAATTATGCGAGATATGCATGTACGAACGTACGTACAGACGTCATGACGAAACTAGTCAAAATATATTCTGAGATAGCCAACATGGATATTTCCTTACTTCGTACAAGGAAGCAATTAATTTGAATTAATCCAGGTGGCTCACAGGCCTTGCTTTTTTTTTAGCAGAGAGAAACGGTATTGCACGCATGCATAATTACAACAGTATTATTCCCTATTTCTTCACATACTCCCTTAATTATGCATGTGCAACTGCTACATTTTAATAAAAAAAAAAAAAAAAAGTACACTGATAAAAGTTCAGTGAATATTAACATATTAACTATTCTTTTCATTTTTCAAGCTTGTCCTTATTCAGTGGTTGGGGAAGTTGCCCGAGCACATGAGAATAGTTGATACTTCATTTCGTTATTGCACTACAAAGCTTAATATTACTTGTTTCATTATTTCTTTTTCCGTTTTCGGGCTCTTTCATAATATTTATAGCATGTTATATCTTGATCATTGTCATATCCTATTAGAGAACGTAGATAATCAAATATTTTTCCTAAATTAAATGTCTTGGGTATCATATCTCTTTTATTAGGAAAAATGTGAACAATGCAGTTAGTTATTCTGATTTTACTTCGATCAATTTCCTTTAATTTTTCGCTTTGAATTATGGAATTATCTTCATCTTCCAGATTCTCTTTATGCTGGACAGAAGATGTCGATGACATGTTTCTTGTGTCCAGGGGCGTTGATTTCATCAATATGCCTTCTATCAACAAAATAGGAATAATCATTTTCAGTTCTGTCTTTATCCAGTTTTATTTTCAGTTCCATTGATGCTTCGTATAAGTTCTTATGTTTTATCATATTACTTGTCATGTGTGATTATCTATAACAAATATACTATTATTTTCTTCCCTAACACCTTCAAAAAATGCATGTTCTTCACTAGTTTGTTTTTGAGTTTTTTTGTTTCTAAAATAACAATTATCTGAGTAGTGATTGTTCTTTTTGCATATCTAATAAAATAACTTAATAAATACCTTATTTTTAGTCTCTTTTGTGTTACACCTCCTAGCAATGTGACCCTTTTTTCCACATTTGAAGCATCATATTTCAGAAGTTTTGAAGGCCACAGCTTTTGATTCTTCATAAACATGCCTTTCCTCTTCTCCTAGCAGTCAAGAAGTTAAATTCACCAGTGTCTTATTGGCAGACAGGCTGTTACAAAATAATTAAATTTTTTTGGCAGAGTAGATAAAATTTTTGATTAAGCATTTCATCACTAATATCTTGTTTGAAACTTTTTAATTTGAACGCCACATTTTCTAATGCACTTTTATGAGATAATATGTCTGTACTTTTAATGCATTTGAAATTAAAAAATTTCTGTAGCAATGAACATTTTTGATGCTCTGTGTTTCTTCCATATATCTGTTGGAGTTTGTCCAACATTTTTTTTTTTAATTTTTGCAATTAACTGTATAAGGAAATACCTTTCGCTCTATCGTGGGGATAATATTTTGCTTATATTTTAGCATAGATTATAATAATTATAATTAGCTAATAATAATAATAATTAGTATAGATAGGTAATTTCCTTGATATTCCAATCTTTTATTACCTTGACTTGCGTTGGATCTTTTAACTTCAACTTTCATGATGCTACTAAAGTAAGTTAAAGTAAGCAATACACTTTAACACATTTATTAAACAAACATTTCATTACGTACATATTTCATTACAAAAATTAATTTGAATTAATCCAGATGGCTCACAGGCCTTACTTTTTTTTTTAGCAGAGAGAAACAGTGTTGTACACCTGCATAATTACAACAAAATTATTCCTATTTCTTAACAGAGAGGAGTTGGTCACTCGGTCGCAAAGGTGGCAAAGAGTTTGAAACACCAGCCCAAGTGCTGGGAAAATGCCCCAACAACTTCCTTATAGCACATCAAGAACATAGGTTCAAGCATGAGCTGATAAGGCTCCTTGGGTAAAAGGACTTCATCTGCTTTGACAAGGTCTACAGCATTCGCACGGAAGGATCCACGAGATATGCTAATATCTTTGCATTTCCCAAGACTGGCATGGTGTTATGGTCCTAGATCTATAAGAGCAATTTGAGAGTAAAAACCTCGATTAAGAAGGTGAAGTGGATAGGGAAAAATATTATGTGTATGAGAAATGATAATTATATGAGATATATACTGCTTTTTAAGATTTGTCTTCGGTACTGACGAGACTGGCTCATGTGCCCCACTTTTGCTGCGGGTTAAAGTGACTCTTTCTCTCCAACCGTAGACAATATTTCCTCGGATCTTTCCGGTACCAAACTTTCACCACCCGGCACCCTTCCTACATCTACAGCCTCCTACAATTTAAATCCTCAGTCCACGCACAGGAAACAAGATCTCGCCTTTCTGACCTATATACCCCTTCCCATAGAACCAAAACATTCGAACGAGAAAAGAATGTCAGCTCCTCTATCCTCTGGAATTCCTTTCCTTTTAATATCCGCCTTTTTGTTTTCTTTTTTCTTCACATTAATTATTTTTTTCAAGACAAGAATATATATTTTTGGCTTATTATTTTATTGAAAATGTTGCAAATATTGATTGATCTTTATTTTTTAATCTTATGGCCAGATATTGTTTCTGTTTTATTTGATCGATTGTGTTATTCTTAAGGAACCTAGTCCCAGAATAAAATTCTTTTTCTATTCTATAATTTAAATTTTTGTTAAATCTAATAAACGGCACTTATTAACGAAGAAAAGTTCAATAAGAGCAGTAAATCGAAATGTGCATGAGAGATCAATATCGGTAAATCGAAAAACGCTGGCGCAATCACAAGTCCTATAGAAATCTTCAATAGCAACGGAAAATCGAAATGCGCATGCGTGATCGGAAATCCGATAGGGTATTCGCCTTTACCTTAGTAAAAAGCGCCCTTGAAAACCTAGTAAACGATACCTTTCAAAATAATAGTACAGCCCATCAAAATAATTACTTTGATTAGTTAGTTGATAAAGATATTTGAACAAAATGTCAAGAGAGAGAGCTTCGTCCAATCGGTCCTTTAGTTAACTTTTCTGTAGGTTTTCTTTTGTTAATTATTTTCAGTAATTGGTATCGGATACTAGATACGTGGTAATCGATACACTATGCCCGATATTTGGTAATAGTTACTCGGCAACTGATACTCAATACCAAATACTACATTATAGATACTCAAATCTTGCTATCTGATATAGGCGGTAGTTTGCACTCGATCGATATGAGTACGGTATAGATATTATTCTTCCAATACCAAGTATTTTTGGTATCGACACTTCTTATTCGATATTATTCTTGGTATCGTATCACAATTGGTATCAATAATCAACATAATAGTAGTCAAATCAATAATAGAAATAACCAGTGTTGCCTGTTTAGGGTTTTTCTACCCAAATTTAGGAGGTTTTTTTCTCAGGGAGAATTGATTATTTATTTTTTTAAATAGTATTGTTATTTTTGTTAACAAACATACTTCTCTTAAATTATCTTTATTAATTTTCTACATGTGACATCGATATATTCTTACAAGACACTCTCTAGTGCAATAATGTTTTTTAAAAAAATTTAATAGTGGACATAACAGACGAAATAATGTATTATGGAAAAAACGGACCTTATAAAAGTACTGCTAATTATTTTATATTAGAAAAAATAGCATAGCTAAGAAGAAAAGAAAACCTAGAAGATGGAAGAGAATTTTGAAACGTCGGTTGTGTGTGGGTAAAAAAATATTAATGTAGAAAATTAATAAAGACAATTTAAGGGCAGTGTGCTTGTTCACAAAAATAACAATACTATTTAATTTAGTAATGAAAACTTCCGTAAAGTAATAGGAATTTTATAATATAATTTTTTTTTTTAACCAAGCTAGGGTACTCAAAGTATTTGTGAGTGGCATTCATTAATGCATGGATTGGAAGGTATCGATGCATATGAATACTCAGTTCATTTGATTGCTTAATTTAATATAACTAATTTGAAAAAAATAAACTTAATACTAGGGACATCGTATCGAAAACGATACTTAAATCAAATATTCGAAAACTATTAAGGTACCAAATGGAAGCTTTCGATACTTGTGAGCACACGCTTCATTTAATTGATCAAGGTCTACTAATTTAAAAGAAATAAATTTAAAACTACCAAAATGGTATCGATACAGGTACAGGTATGAGTACTTAGTGGGAATGAGAACCGTCAATTGGATTTGTAGAATAACTACCAATTGGAGAAGGGAGATCCGGTGGCCCTCTTCCGAAATAATTTCAAAATTTCGGGGTAGCTTTTTATGCCATATTAGCGTTTTAGATTTACTCTCAAAACTCAGGTATTTAGCTTATTAATTTATCATTTTATTTACAATTTTTATGTTTTTTTGGTTCAAAAGCAAGTTCGTATAGTTCAAATTATATTTTTGTATAGTATTGGGCACCGCGATCACAGAATTAGGTGTTAAGCTCTATCATGTAAACTGCATTCCTCTTTTATAATTCTATTATTTAATTTATGTATATGGCACGGAGCCTCGCAGGCAATCTTCATTATGAATTATAAATTCGTCAGTAATATAAAAGTCGTTTAGTTAAATATCCTATAGTGCGTGGCCCTGAGCGGTCGCCTCTCTTGCCACTCCTTGGATCTTTATATCGCGGTTTCAGATAGAACGCGGGTTTCGCCTTGGTCCCGATCTCTGATTATTTTTAAAATTAGGTAATACATATCATAGTTTTTTTGTATAACAAAAAATAATTTAAAGTATTAGTACATTGGCGACGTACTTGTAATTATGCACTTATTTTGCCACCCATTTTATTTTTCACTCTGCTTTCTCATATTTAGTCAAGTTCAGCGCTTCTTTTTGGTTTATTATTTTCAATAATAGACCTTAGGAAACCAAATATCGAAAAAAAAATCCGTCAGTCCGCCGTACGCGGCTTTTTTTCGAGACTACTGGACCGATTTTTTTGAGATTCGGTACCAATCTCACCAGGATGATCCTCGGAACTCGACATTACCATCTGTATATGTCAAAATAGCGGCTGATTAAAGATCTCATAAGCCCATAACTTGGCCATTTATAAATATAGAGGAGAAATGTAAAGTGTTTTGGAATCAGTACAACAGTGTAATCGACCAAGAAAATATTTTTTGTAACCACACCTCAAAATTTAAGATTTCAGGATACGTAGAATCCAAATATCGAATAAAAATAAATCCGACCGCAATTTTTTTTTTTTAGGCTTTTATTATATTCAATCAAAAGCTGATAAAATTCCCTACAGAAGGGAAAAAAATCATTTCAGTCGGCCTCCTGACTTATCTATTGGGCTTCTGACTTGGTATCTCTCTGCTTTATCCTTCCTTGGATTATTTCTACACCTCTATAAGCTTCCTTAGTCTTTCCTTTTTTTTTTTTCCTTACTGAAGTGCACATCCCAAATTCCTCTGTATCATTTTACCCTCTGATTACATGTCCTAACCATCACAGACTACTTGCTTTGACACAGTTTTTTCTTAACACTCCCAGTTCGACAGCCTTACCCCGATCATCTTGGGACAAGCTTTAAATTTCTTTTCCTTTGGTGCCTACTGCTCAATTTCTTTAATTTGGACAGAATAGATATTTTTGAAATATTACTATTTAGAAATAATAAACCATTGTGTAATAATTTGTAGCGTTTTTTATAATGGTTAATAGACCATTCTCAGTAAAAAAGTTATGTACATTCTAAATTGAATTTAAAGTAAAACAAAATCACTCCTATTATCAATTTGCTTCTAAAAAAATCAGAGAATAGGACTTGTAAGTTTTCATTTTAAAGTATCATTAAATCGTAATACTCTAGGATGGAAGAGTCCCTCTATCCCTCTAGGTAATATCTTTTCCAAATAAAAGTTTTACGCAACTTAAAATAATTGATATTTTTGAATACGAAATAGCAAAGTATGTATCGATAAACAATTTTTTTTTTCACTACATTTGTTTATGACTTCTTATTATTATTGATGTATAATATATTTTTTTTAATAATGCATTTTTTATAACATGCATGTTCTTCCAACGTTTAATAGTTTTCTTCCCCTGGTATAGCGCGTGGGACTTCATTTCCGTCGTATTTCAATTCAATATTTTACTGTTTGAAAATTATTCCAACTTTTCATTCACTTTCCGTTTGGATCTCGTGAACGGTGAAGGTATTTTCACGGTCCAAACGATTTTCCAGCTGTTTATAGAAAGGCAAAAAGCAAACTAGTGTGAAGAATTTTCCGACTTTTCATTCGCTTTTCCTCTTGGATCTCGTGACCGGATGAAAGTATTTTCTCGGTTCAAACGATTTTCCAGCTGCTTATAGGTAGACAAAAAGGCAAAACAGTGTGAAAATTTTTCCGACGTTTCATTTGATTTTCCTTTTTTATCTCGTTAACGGTTGAATGTATTTTTCTCGGTTCAAACACTTTCCTACAATTAAAATGCTTCTATTCTAGTTTTTCAATTTTGCGAGGTTTCGTCGATGTAATATTGATGTGGACACTATAATATATAATTTAATTTTATAAAGACATTTTTGTTATTAATATTTTCTATTTTGTCCTTCATGTTAGTTGAATTTCAGACTCCTAGATTTTTAAAAATCGCCGGGTGGATCGTTGTGTCGCGTGGTCGTTCATCATCAGGAATCAGTGTCCAACTCAAAATATACTGACTTTAAAAAGCATTCCTGAGTTTCTACTAATTGTTTCCACCATTTCAGAAAAAGAATAATGAGCAGTTTGGCGTGGATGATGAACATTATCCGGACTGTATAAATATTTACATATACTTAATAATATATAATATTTATATTTCTTAAATAATAAAAATTATTTTTATAGCATTCTATTTATTAAATAAATGTTATATTAGTAGTTTAATCATGTTTTGTAATAGAATTACAGTCATTAATTTTGTACCACAAATATATAGACATTATATTATATATATATATATATATATATATATATATATATATATATATATATATATATATATATATATATATATATATATATATATAGATTTGGATTTTACAGTTCTCACTACCCCTCTAAAGGTGTTTACATGTTTGTCAAACAATCAAATGGCAAACCTAAGTCTATGTTTTTTAAATATTTCTTAAGTCAACATTATATAGACTTTTTTTAAAAAATTAAGTAATTTAAAATTGTATGACTACAATTTTCTTTATTTGTACAAAATGTTTCAATTTTATTATTATCAAAAACTGTATTAATATTAAGATATCTAATGGCTATTAATTGGCATTTCAAACGTGAATTTTATTCTCTTATGAGCACTATTCAACAATTCTAATATTTTATTATTATGTATCTATATCTATATCTATAATATGTATATGCTGAAAGTATAAAATAATTATTGGTTGACAGTATAAATTATTACAAAGGATAAGATGGTCGGCTGGTGGTCAAAAAAATGGATCTCAAATAGTATAAACTGTTTATTATTAACCAACGTTTCGAACCACATTACAGGTCTTCGTCAGGGCTAAATAAACTAGATAAAACAAAAAATGACTTATAAATATATATACAGAGATTGATATAAATTGAAAAATTCTTTTCACTTCGAATTAAAAAAAAAATTCTAAACTATAGCTCAATTAAACGTTTTTAAAAATTTAGAATTTTAGATATCAAATTTCAACAAATATTTGTTTGAAAATTTTCAAATCTATTTTCCACCTTTCTCCTTGTCATAAAGAGATAAACGGATATTTTTGAATAAAAATCAGACTATTTTATCCTTAAGAAAGAGGGGATAAACTATTAGAATCAGGAAGGGGGAGTTGATACTTGCTAAGGCGAAAGAGGACAGCAGGTGCGAGAGAAACAGAAATTATCTAATCTCCCTTTTGCCTTAGAAAGTGTCAGCTCCCCATTCCTTCGGACATTAAAGAAGACGTCACTCTTTATCATTTTTATATTTATCATGGATTAATTTTGTTAGTAGTAGAATTAGTATGTGTATCAATTAAAAGCGAACCAAAATAAATTAATCTTGTAAATTAACCTCAAGGTTTTTAGCATTTGAAAGAAGCAATATTTCTTCCATGGCTCTACAAATTGGTATGATATTCTTGGTTCACACCACAAGTCCACCCATAGAAGTATTATTAAACCATTTACTAACAAAATATTAATTAAAATATACATTAAATTTGTGCTGATATCTCTATTAAATCTATAAGAAACATTTATGATTTGGAGAATATCAAAAATAACAAAAACAGTCTATCCAAGCTTCACTTGAAAGGGTGTCCTAATGAAAGATACTCTATGGTCTGACTATTACAGATGACTAATTAATTTAGTTTGATTCCTTCAATAATCTAATGATTTTACATCTTTTTGCCAATTGATGTTCCCATTTAAATACTGAGCCCATAAATAGTAATTTATTCAGGAAAATCAAAACTAAGAGATGCTTTCAATTATTTTTATTTATTACAATAACAAATAATTATTATTATTAAATAATAATAATTTAAATTTAAAAATTATACATGCATTATATATAGTAATGTGTAAAAAGTTATATATATATATATATATATATATATATATATATATATATATATATATATATATATATATATATATATATATATATACATATATATATATATTATACTCGTATATACATGCACATGTATATGTATAAATAGAATATTAATTTTGTTCAAATCTCAAAGACAATATGAGCACAACACAATTAATTATTGTTTTAATTATGAAAAAAAGAAAAAAATAACGATAAATCTCTGTACTGGACGAAAAGTATGAATAAATTTTATATCATTGCTTATAAACATGATCTTTAAGTGAATATTCTAATAGATAAATAGCATTGAATTGTTAAACTGAAACATACCAAAACCTATAATATATTTTTTGTTCAAATCCACTAAAATGGATATCAGATAACACATATATATAATACAAATTTTATTATATGTTTTGACTTAAATAATTTAAATACTGCAAATTGCAAATAAACAAGTATTACAATAGTTGTTTCATCATTGTTCTGTCAGTCAATGAAAAAGTTTAATAAAATAACTGTCACATTCCAACATTTATACTTCTTATCAATGCTAATTCAGATGCTGCAATTAAGTTAGAGTATATGTTTACATATTCGAAGCATAAAAAATTATATCTATTTCAATTTTACAGATTTGAACGTATGTGAAAGTTGTCTAGTTGTTAAATAGTTTATATTGTGTCTAAAACAAAGTTTTGTCCAATGCAGTAACTTAATGTGTGCTGCCAATGCTTGATCTTGTAGATAAGAGAACATCGAATTATTGCAACTTAAGTTAAAAAAAACAAAAATTGAAACTTAAAAACTAATTACCAAAATTGCTGTTTACAATATATACTGAAACATAAAACCTTGACAGAAAAAAAAAATTATTATAATTTTTATTTTATTCTATTTATTTTTTAGAAAAAAGAAAAATATAATAGATAATGAACAATTATTCAATAAAATGAAAAATGAGAATAAAGTCTTCCAAAAATTGAAAATTCCATTATTGCAAGTGAGCCATCTAGAGAAAACTCATAATTATAAATTCTATAAATTTAGCAGGAAAAAGATTTTAATGTTCATAAATTTTGCAAAATACACACGTAAACATTTTTTAAAAAAATAAACCTTCAGCTTCCCACTGAAAAAAAAATTGCCATCTGTCTTGTTTCCAACACCCGAAACAAATGCTGAAAACATATTATTTCCTAGTATGGAATCCTTTGTACTACGTAGAAGAGTGTTTAAAGCATTTTAAATTAAAAATGTCCCTTGCTGTCTTGTTTACTTTAAGTATAGTTGAAGTTTTCTTTATTTTTTTAATCTTTATTTATTACATCTTTTGTTAGTAATCAAGCTTTGACAGACAAAATTCAGTCAACAAATTTCCTATACCATTAAAACAGGTTTGCTCGTGGCGGCCAATGAAAAATAGATAAAGAGATAACTCTGCATTTATGTTATTTCTCTGTTGGAGTCAATGAGTTAATCACTGACCAAGACAAAACAGTTAGATTTTCTAAACAGACGAATAATGGAAACAATTTTAAAATTCGGGATGATTACAAGGCAAAGTCATTTTATAAAGGCATTCATAATCTCAAACAAAGTTATAAAAATCTTCTAAATCATATCAGAGAAAATGGAATCTAATAAACAAAAACCTTTGTATCAAGACTCAGCATTTTTATCAACTCTTCAATGAAGTTAATATGAGAAAACCTTTCCAGCCAAATTTTGAACTAAACTAATCTTCAGAAGCAGAATCATTTGATTTGGCAAAGAGTATAAAACAGTTTTTCATGTCGTAATAACCTAAGAAAATGAAGCATGGGTATTCCAAGGAAAATTACATACTTCCAAAGCAACCCCTGTATGGGAATCCCAGTAGGCAAAGAAAGTGTGGTAAAATGAGGTTACAATAGCTAGATGATATCAACGTAGTTTTTTTAAAAAGGCGTAAGTAATATCAAACCAACTTTACAGGAAACACATGAAATATTTTTTCCCAAATAATAATATAATTGTTTTTTAATTTATTTTTTATTGTGTATAGTAGGAGTTTATAAAGATGGCAAAATGCAATTAATACTTCATAGTTCGCAATCTTTCTGTCTTTCCTGCCCCAGTTGAGTACATAAGGACATTGAACTCTAATAAATAAACAATCTTATCTGTTCGAACATAATCAAATAGCAATTATTATAATTAACAAATTTTAAATAAGAAAAAAATTATAAATGGTAATATCATATATAAAATTTAAAAAAAAATAAAGAAAGAAAAATTTGGGAGTAAATTTTAAATCTAGAACAATTTTTTTTTTAAGATTAAGAGTTTAAAAAACAACAAAATAATTTATTTAAACATTTTTTTTTTCTACATATTAGACTAATGGTAATAAAATATAAAAATACTGATCTTACAATAAACTTCAGTTCTAAAATAATTATCAAGAAAATTATTTTACAAAACAATAACAAACATGATATAAGTATTAATAAAATAGTATCAAAGATATAAAATTTGTTCAATAAGGAGACTAGTTTTAAATGTTTGTTGGCAGTAGAACTTGTTTGAGCCTCATATCATGAAAGTATGAAACATTTCAACAAAGCAAACTGATGGCCCCGGAGTCAGCTCCCAGAAGAAGGAGCCTGGTCAGCGGAAGTAGTGCCAAAGATGTTAGAACACCTTTTAATGAGTCAGTTCTAAGTTTGGTAGAACTGTAGCTTGCAGATGGTTCGATGCCAGAGTGAACCCCAATTCTATTAGCAGTAGTTCCCCAGACCAATTCATTCCCAAATAATTCTAAACAATGAACAGGCTCAGTGGTTCCTCTGAAAATTTAATAATGAGCTAGCAGCATAATATAAAAAAATAGTTTCACTTCACTGGATTCATAGAGTAAACCTATACATCTTTAAAGTAAACGATAGCATTCTAAATGCTGTTACTTACTTAAGATTGTAAAGCAGCTTTCCATCATTAATGTTCCAAAGAGAAACAGCTTGATCAAGGGCAGAGCTAACAAGAATATGTTCATCAACTGCCACCAGCTGCAAAACCTTCAAGCAAAACATAGATTTGAAAAATATAAAAAATTTGAAAATGTTTGAATCAATAACAATAACAGTGTTATTTTATTTTATTTTTTAATTTTACAAGAATAAGTATTTTTATTTTAAATGATTGGATTCTTTAAAAAAAGTACGTTTATTTAAAAAAAAATTTAATAACTAGTTAAAAAGAAATGTCTATCTTTACATCCCAATACTGTAATTCCTATCTTTCCTCACCATCAGCACCAAATAACTTGCTCCGAAAAGTAACTTAAAAAATCCTTAAATATCACTCTATTGCTCTCACCTTCCTCCAATGTGATAATGGCTCCTGGATTTCGTCAGATGAAAGCACAGCAGAAGAATTTGACAAACATTATTTTAATACATTTATTCTCCACCCTCAACTCTACCCCACCCACCCAGATAAAGTTAATGAATTCCTTCCTTAATTGATTCCTGTCTCCCTACCTCGTAAAGCTGTAAACTCCCCCTTTGTTTTTGCTGTTTGGGATTCAACTTCCTTACCAACTCCAATTAAGGCAGACAAGAGGAGAGAGGCTATCAACCCTCCTGAGGTCACATACCTTATAAATTAGCTAAAGCCCCAAAAATCCATGGAGATATGACCTCCTCGCTTCCTAGATAATTTGACAACTTCCCAAAAAAGTGATAAATTTCCTTACCTACTAATAAAATTATATTTTTTGCACAAACCGCCTTCCGCTGATGTGAAAACATTCTATAATTATCCTATTCCTTAATAAAAAGTATTTCCACTCAAGCAGTCTCAACAAGTTTTATTATATTATAATATTAACAGCAGCTTTCGGTGCGCAACACCGTATTCGTATTTGACAATTGTAATAATTGAATTGTACTTATAATACACATGTCATGTTTTAATAAATTTTTTTTCAGATGTATATGGTGCTGTGCACTGAAAACTGCTGTTAATATTATAATTTATATAATAAAACGTTGAGACTGAGTGGTAATACTTTTATTGAAAAATAATAAACAATTTCTTACTTTGGATGGATACAATTTTATTTTCAGAATTTTTGATTTATTTCACTTTTCTTACTGATGCTGTTATGAGAAATTGATAAACTTTTGATTTTGGAAGTATATTTTCAATTTATTGTTTTTTAAAAGCAAATTTACTGAAATATGAGTATATATTGTTTTGCTTATTAAATAAACTTATACAAATCAGTTTGTATTTTTTTATGAAGATCAATCTTTAAACTAATATCTTGAGATCAGGTAATGGTATGCTCAGTTATCTGAAAAGTGGAAGTGGTACACAGTGAAAAAAGCCTGAGAACCCTTGCCATAGACCAATAAGCTTGCTCCTAATTCTTTCGAAATTTATTGGAAAATCCTCCAATGAATCCTTCCCTTAAAGGAATCCCAAAAAAATCTCTTTACACCAGTTTGGACTACGCTTAGGATATTCTACTCTTCTACAAGATTTTTGTAATGTTGATCGCATATCCTTTGCACCTGAAAGCAAGCATATCGTCCTGGCATATTTCTGGACTTAGTGTAAGCTTTCAACTGGAGATGGCATGGAGGCTAGCTTTTCAAGCTCAAAATCTATTTATCCCAATCCTAGTCATTAGAGGTAGGCTTACCTCTCTAACATGAGATTCGCTGTGGCATGGAATATTCCAATTGTTACCCAAGAGAGGCTGCTGTTTAACAAGACAGCTTCAGGACCCGTTCTTCACCACAAATATTCTAACAAATCCCGATACTTTTGTGGCAACATTCTATCATCCCATTAAGATCATGAAATGGCATCCTCAAACCTATAAAGGTACCTCTCCATAACTGAGTGGTAGTGCAACAATTGACCCAACAAAGTCAACGAATCAAAATACAAGCATGTCATTTTCACCCTCGTGACACAGATTTTGTCTGCCAGTCTAAATTAATTCCATAATGTTTTTGTTTTCAGATGCAGTCTGGCATCTAGGTTTCCTATTACACAAAAGACTAACATGGAATCCACATACTAGATTTAAAAGACAAAAGCTTAACCGACAATATGAACAATAAACTATTGAATAGAACATCACATCTTTTTTAAATTGACAACAAATTATTAATTTACAAGACCATTCTGAAATCTATTTGGACCTAAGGGCTTGAACTATGGGGTTTAGCTAAATTTTCGAACATCAAATGTACCAATCCTTTCGACAATAGTCAATGTCTTATATAATGTAACAAACAATACTTTAAATCTTCTTCTTCTTCTTTTTCTTCCACCCATTTGTCTTTCAGTGTGGGGGTGCTTCTAGCCATCTGCCTTGTGTCTCTATCCCGGAAAAGATTTCTCATTTCTCCTATGATCTTCTCTCTGCATTTTGGTATCTGATATAGGAGGTTATTGGTCTTCTTCCCAGTTGTCTCGCTTCCATGGTTTTTATAGGGTCTCTGTGGTGGTCCATACGGCAGACATGTCCATACCACCTCAGTTGCCTCTTCTTCAGGATTTCTGTCACTGGGGGTAACTTCAGCTCTTCCCTAATTCTGTCACTCCGGAGACAGTCTCACCATGTTTTCCCTGCAATTCTCCAAAAAAAAAACTTCATTTCAGCTGCAGTACTGCGGCTTTCCACTCTCTCATTCAGAATCCAGCTCTCCGCTCTATAGAGAAGTACTAGTAGGAAAACCGACTTGAATAAGTGGAGTTTTACATCTTGTCCCACCTCTATTTTTCCAATAATAGAATTACAGATCTGGTAGTAAAGGAATTTGTTTTGGAGATTCTGCTCGAGATTTTCAAATCCACTTTACCAGATATACTGATCACTATACAAAGATATGTGAATTTTGTTACTACCTCCATCACTTCTTCAGCACTAACAATCTGGACATCCTCTTGAGTTCTGCCAACTTGAAAGACTTTTTTTTGGGGTGTTTGGATACCTTACATCATGACCTCAAAATCAGTTCTCAAAATTGTTTCAGACAAAACTTTCATCAGAATCTCATTCATCATTCCAATGCGTTAGCACAATTTTTATCTAGCTCCAACCATCCCTAAATCCTTCTCGAAGGTTGAAACAGCAGTGGCCCTGAGATCTATTGTAAATACGATATTGTAGTTCTGATAATGGCCAACTTTTCCACTCAAGTCCTAAGTATCTGCAGCTCTAGTGCCCTCATTCAGTCTCCACTGAGATGTGCTGGGATCTCCTAGAGTCCTGCTTTATCCACCGTATGTGGAGTAAAACTTTGAGCTGGAGCTCCCTTGGCTAAGTGTAAATATTGCACATAGATATGAATGTATTTTTTTAGAAGAATTATTTTACTTAAACTTAACTTAATTTCTTTATTGTAATAATTAAATTATTTGGCCAGTATTTAATTTACTAATTTATATCTGTACCTCAGAGGTAAAAGGCCGGGTTTTAAATACTCTTTCCAGTGGTTCAAAGCTCAAAGTCTAAATTTGCACAATTCTCTAGATAATGAGTAGTAAAAGATCACAGGTCCATATATACAAATCATGGAAAATGGATCCATTATAGACATTTTACCACTGCTATTTTAATATGTTTCAGAGTGTTAATAATAGAGATAAATAGTCGGGTGTCCGCTAATTTCTAGATAATGAGTAGTGAAAGGTCACAGGTCCACATATACACATCATGGTAAATGGTTCCATTAAAGACATTTTACCAATTCAATTTTGATATGCTTCAGTGCATTATTTGTAGAGGTAAATACAGGGGTATCCACTAAAGATTTCAACATTGTTACTTGTATGTTTTGCTATATATGGAACTAGGTCTTAATGTTTAGCAAAAATATGGTGTATCAATCAGGAAGTAGAGTAATTCCAGAGGCAATAAAACGGCCATTTTCGATTCCTTAGCCTTTATCTCAAGAGACCGCAAGCCAATTGACAATGAATATCATATAATGTGCTCAGTCTGCTTTCAGATTTTACAGTGAAAACATGTTTAAAGATCCATTTCAGAGACTGAAAAATGACTGATTTGTGTAATTGCTTAGAAAATATAGGTAATGCAAATTCATGACAATTTATGTAGTCAGTAGTGGGTAATTTCACGATAAATTTTAACTGACATAATTTCAAAATATACATATTTCCTAGGTTAAATATCCTTTTCGCTATTGTTTAAAAAAAAGGATTAACTTAGTATGCATAATTCATGATTTTATAATATGTTTTAATTGGTTTTGTGATGTCTTTAAATAGTTTTTTGATTTTTTGGTTAGTTGTAAAAGGTTGGAAGTCCATTAAAACTTGACGTATAAAAGTTTTCAGGCATTTGGATTAGGGGCGTAAGTCCATAAAAAACAACATTTTTAAAATATTTTTAATTTATTAAAATATATTATAAATATTGTTAATAAAAAAATTTATGAGAAAGTTATGTGCTATTTTCAAGGGAAAAATCGGGTTTTCTCTTCTGCACAATTTCATAAATGTGACAACCGACCTTTTCTCTCTGAGGTACAGATATTACTTGTAAAGTATTCAAATTATTTTATTTTTTATTAATTTCATTTAGTCATTTTAGTTTACTTTTTATTTGTTTTTAAATATAGTAGGAATGGTAGCATACAGCACTAGTACCTATAGCCCTTAAATTTGACAGAATGTATTATTTAATAATAGAAAAAACTTATCTCTTATTTAATACTATAATTAAATTTAATATCGATGAAGTTGACTAATGAATGATAAAGAAATTGTCTTACATAACTATTTTATTCACACTATGTCTTAATTTAATCCAACAAAAAACTTTGTTCCTATGCTTTACCTCAGCTTCATGTGCCTTCCAGGAAGATATGATGCTGCCCATTGTCATATCAATTACAGTAAGTTGTCCAGTGGCTTGTCCTACAGCCACCCATTTTGATTCTGGCGAAAGTACCATACACCTGACTAAGCTACCACCACTTTGACTTATCTGGAATCAATATTAATAAGATATTATTCATAAAAAGTGTACAATCTGGAAATGAATTGTAGTTCAATCCATTATCATAAAACTGGCTAGTGAAATGATAACAAATTTCACACATTTATGTTACATGACCTTCGTTACTAACAACATCAAATAGTAATTATAAAGTTCATGTAATAAAACAGCATATGAAGGTCTTATAGTATGAAACTAAACAATTAA
Source organism: Rhaphigaster nebulosa (assembly GCA_948150685.1). Lineage (NCBI taxonomy): Eukaryota > Metazoa > Arthropoda > Insecta > Hemiptera > Pentatomidae > Rhaphigaster > Rhaphigaster nebulosa. Next base: position 134,559,413 of record OX411306.1, read on the forward strand.
AAAAAAATTAATCATTATTTACTGGAGGGATTACATTTTATACATATCAAATTCCAACAGGACCAGCTTATATTATATTAATGCAAGATACTGATAATTGTGGTCTTAGTCATCAATAGAAATTTTGAAGGTCAGCATTAATTTCAATAATATGCTCATTCATCTATCCAGATGAGAACTAAATGTGGAGTAGTAGATATTTTAATAATTATTAAATGTTTATTATAGGTTAATTATCGGGGTAAAAGTAAATTTTAAAAGATTTACAAGAGAGGAATTAAAAATGAATTACCTCACATTAGATCATAAACAAATCACTTCCATGTTAAGGCACCATCATTAAGCTTTAGTTGTCAGTATGTGTCATTCTGTCGAAGTGTAAACAGCATAGTTTTTTTTGGACTCCAAATATGTTGATTTTTGTACCAATGAAATGCAATTTGCGGGAAGCTATATTTTTCTGCTTCCATATGAAGAAAAAAGTAGCTGAAGGACATCGATTGCTGTGTGTGGCTTATGGAGACCATCATCGATCCATTTCAATTTATGAGTAGTGGTTTAGATTGTTCAAAAGTAGTGATTTTGACACAGAGAATAAGGAACGTGAAGGAAGGTCAGAAACGTTTGAAGATGTGGAATTGGAGGTTTTATTGACCGATATCTGTGCCGAACGCAAAAAGAACTTTGGGAATGGACTCAACAAGCAATTTCATAACACCTCAAAGCCATGCAAATGGTCCAAAAACAAGAAAATTGGACGTCATACAAATTAAAGCCAAGAAACGTGGAAAGGAGATTTTTCACTTGCCAACAGCCGCTCTAAAGGAAAAAATGGATTTTTTTTACCAATCATAGCTAGCGATGAAAAGTGGATTCATTATGACAATCCAAAGCATAGAAAATTGTAGGATAAGCTCAGCCATGCGTAAACATCAACAGTACAGCCAAATATTCATAGATGAAAGCTCATGCTCTGCATTTGGTGTGATCAGCTGGGTGTAGTATATTATAATCTGATAAAATCGAATAAAGCCATCACAGAGGATTGCTCCCAACTATAATAGATGTATTATGGCATTGAAGGAGAAATGGCCGAAATATTAGCAGGAACACGATAAAGTGATTTTGCAACACTGATGCACGTTGCAGAACCAGTCAAAAAGTACATAGAAACACTGAAATGGGATACCTACCCTCCCCCCTCCCTCTGGCCTATTCCCCAAACATTTCTCCTTCCGACAACTTCTAGTTTCGATCAATGATCCATGGCCTGACTGAGCAGCACATCTGTTCTTACGAGGAATGACAAAATGGGTCGATTCTTGGATTGCCTCCAAAAACAAGTTTTTCTTTTAACGCACAATTCGTATGCTGCCAAAAAGATCGAAAAAGTAGTGACTAGCTTTAAACAGTGACAATACTTTAAATAGTCAATTTGTTACCATATTTACTCAATAAAACCCCATTTTTCATTAAAAAATCCTTTAAAACTTACTTTTAACCATATATAATTGGTTAAGTTTATAAATAAAAGTTATTCTTACACATAAATAAAAATTATTACAGTTATGAGGAGGTCTTCTCCACAACTTTATTAACTTATAACGACTAAAATATATTATAATTTTTTATAATAATTAATACTTATAAAATGACAACCATATCTTAAAACCTAAATGCTAATCCATTACTTTAAATTAAGGATCCCAACTGACTCATTCCAAAATGACTATACTTTAATACAAACCTTCAGTTCTCGAACATAAGCACCAACACGAGTATCAAGGGACCTCAGAGTAGGATCAGTTGTGGCACATAGTACTTCAGGTGAAGATTCACGGCAGGCCTTAATGGTATTTACAACACCTCTAGTTCCATCAATAACTGATACTTGGCGGCCAACAAATGGATCCCATAAATGCAGTACAGAATCAGATGATGCTGTCAAACGGGTTCTTTCAACCCAAGCAAGTGAAAGTACTGATTTACGATGCTCACTGTAAGTCCACTGTGCATGACTAACATGACTTCCATCTCCCTTATAGGCAGGAAAAACAAAACTAAATCACTATCTTTAAACAATATATAGTAAAATGAAGAAATAAAAATATATAAGTACCAAAATATGTAGTGGTAGAAAACAACTACATTAAGAAAACTTTAGGTGAACTTTGTTAAATAAATATATAAACTGAACACAACATTAAAAATGATTAAATTTCTAAGCCATAAGAAAGTTCTTGGTTTATTTATGTCATACCATCCATACATGACCTAACGTATGATCCAAAGGGTCATATGTTTGATTACCAGGATCCCTATGAATTTTATTTTATAGTGAGGAATGTGACTTAAGTCTATGACTTAAGTTTTTGTGTTAAATGAAATTATGAGCCCTAACCTCTGCCTCGCCTACACTTTTCTTTCATCATGATAGTATATCATGATAGAAAAGTGTTTCAATTCAAGTGGCTTAATGCTGAGGACACTACCCTTCAAGATAACCTTGAATCAAGCTAATAGTACTAAATTAATAAACAGCACAATTAGGATCCGTATCTAATCACAAAAACTTTGTTGGCAAAAATAAGAGATTTATATGCCACTGTAGGCTGACAAAAAAAAACTTCATATCCAGAATAACTGATCAAAATGATAGGCTAAAGGCTCATTATGTAATAATATCTGAGAAAATTTCCTAAAAAAACCCAAAAGAATCACCATCAGTAATGACAAGCAGATATTTAAACCAGAAATTCATAAGGATCACTTGGGCAAAAAGGTCATGCTTTGTGTTTGGTAGAACCATAATGTTTTTTATTTTTAGCTAGTTACAGAAGGCAGAGTCATTGAAGCTAAGATTTATTCAGGACAGCTGTGAAGAGAATATAAAGTTATAAAGTGAAAACCATCCTTATCTAACTTAGATTAGATAAAATGGTTATAATAAAATAGAAATAGCAATTTATAGAAAGATTATCCTACTTATAGACAGTCCTAACTTCATATCCCTTAATGTTTCTCTTAATTATGTTTTCAATTGATATGAGTAAAAGAACATAATGAATAATCTTAAACAATTAATGAAGGGATTGGCTGAATAATGGTCTATGCAGATTTTTGTTTTAATTTACAGGAAGTTTAATAAAAGTTGCTCCCAACTGGTCACACCGTTTTTTGCTTGAATGTAACATAGACCGAAGTAACTCTTATGGCAGTGGCATTACTTATGTCATTGTTTTCAGAGAATATTAATATTCATTATGGCAAAATCAGTCAGTTTCACTCAGTCACTGGTTGAATGTTGTATATTCACAATAATCCATTAGTCAAACGTAATATTGTACTACTCAATTAGTCGGTAGTAATAATAAATTAAAATGACTAGGCCATAGTAGGTTTGTAGGCATGAGAGGTAACATAGACCATTGTTCAAATCATAGAGCTCACGATTCCAGCTGATTAAAGTGGCTTGGCAATGGCATCTGTTGGTTTCTGGATGATTTTAGTTCTTAGCATGTAATTGAAGCTACACTGAATATTACTAAGTCAAAAATCTGATGCGAAAATCTAACATAGATCCTTATTCGGCCAAATCCTTCAAATATTAAAAATACAATTTAAAAACACATGGACAAATAAATAGTGAGCTAATACCTGACTTCTTAGAGACCAAAGTCTCACTGTTTTATCCCTTGATGCAGACATAAAACTATTTTCACTTCCAAGAGGAATAATATGTTTCACAGTATTAGTATGTCCAGCAAAAGCCTGAAGTTTGATTTGCTTAATGTTCAGGCCACTGTTCTTTTGGCTCCTTCCTAATTCATGTTCCCAATATGCCAACCAATTTCCGTGGAGATGTCTACACAATAATGTTTATAAAACTATTTGGTTTTCATCATAGAAAGTTTTTAATAATTTAAATTAGAAAATAATAATTAATGATAAATTAAGAGCATGAGTAAGTGGGTTGGTGTATGTGTGTGTGCAATTGCAAGTTTATGTGTGGTGTATATGTTTTCTCATGATTGGTTTTTTCTGTATAAAAGTTCTATGCCTTTTAAAGGTACATTACATATTAATGTAAACAAAATTAACATATAACAATGCATTGGTAGTAGACGAGAATTAATTATGTAGATGAAAATTTTTTAAAGATTAGTATTATCAAGTACAACAAAAGAGATTTAGAATGCCCTTCTATAGTCAGTCAGTTGCTCAAAGTCAATTTGTTTAGTAAAATTTAGTAGTCAGTATTAAATTTAGTGAAAAAAATGTATTAAGTCTCAGAGTAATTATCACGTTTGAGTAGCTTTTTTTGTATTTATTTAAATCTCTGTCTGTCATATTATAAGCAGTCATAAATTACATATCTGACGACATTGTGAATCTGTCCATCTTTGTCACATGCATCAGTTGTTATTTGTGTTACCGTGTTCGGTAAGGAATTATGCCAATGACCATTTTCTTCTCATTGCTCGACTGAGAGCAAGAATCTCCATGACCATTGTCAGAATGACCATTTTCTTCTCATTGCTCGACTGAGAGCAAGAATCTCACATTCTATAAATGAAAAAGGAACTAAAGCTGCCAGATATAATGTCCATAAGTTAAAAGATTAGGAAGTGAAGAGGAATTTTGAACTTAGAACTGAGGAGATTATAAAAAAGTCAGTTTGTGATAGATGGGAAATGGAATAGGCTCAAAAAAACCGTAATAGTGGCAGCTAAAGAAACTATCGGATTAATGCAGAATAACAGAAGAAATTAATGGTTTGATGAAGAATGCAAACATATATATGTAAGAATGAAGCATAAAACTAATGATCCAGAAGAAACGGACTAGAGCGGCCACTGAGAACTATATGGAGGCAAGAAGAGAGGAAAATAGAACACACCGGACAAAGAAGAGGCAGCATATGAAGGAACAGATGAAGCTGATTGAGCAATATAAAAGCAAGAACCCGAGCAGAGAAATGTACAGAAAAGTGAATGACACCAGGCGAGGCTTTAAACCGCGAACAAGCGCTTGTAGAAGTAAAACTGGTGAAATTATAAGTGATACTCAAGGTATATTGAATAGATAGTCAGAGCATTTTAACGAACTGCTGGGCTCACAGGGAGATCGGACAAATTTAAATGGTGTAGTGGAAGAGCTAGATAAAAATGGTGAAAATATTGTACCATCTTATGATGAGGTGTATGAAACACTAGAAAAGTTAAAAAATAATAAAGCAGCAGGAGGAGACAGGATTCCAAATGAGCTCCTAAAAAATGCTGGATGCAACTAGATAAAAGGATTGACCCATCGACTTGGTAAAATATTGGAAGAAGAGAAAATGCCCGAGGAATGGGAGATGGGCTTAATATGTCTGGTTCAGAATAAAAAAAAAAAAGAGATACAATAAAATGGGAGAACTATCGAGGAATACCCCTACTGAACACTACCTATAAACTGCTCTACAATGTAATATTTGAAATATTGCTACCCCATGCTGAGAATATTGTTGAAGAATACCAATACAGCTTTCGGAAGAATAGGTCAACATCTGATCAAATCTTTACATTGAGGCAGATATTAGAAAATACCTTAGAATACGGAATCAGCACCCACCATCTCTTTATAGACTTCTGTGCAGCATACGTTATGGTTAACAGGAGGATGCTCTACAATGTTATGTAGGAATTCAACATACCCATAAAGCTGACAAACATGGTTGAAGCGACAATATCTTAATCAAGATGCAGAATTAGAGTACAGTCATACCTGCCGAACCAGTAGAAACAGAGAATGGCCAGAAGCAGGGCGATGCATTGGTGTGCCTATTGTTCAACATAGCTCTAGAAAAAGTGATCTGCGACTCTGGCCTACAGGTTGGGGGCACATATTTAATTGGCAGATCCAAGTCCTGGCCTATGCGGACAATATTAATCTGATTGCAGGAACAGAAGCTAGCCTGAAGGAGACATTTACAGCCTTGGAGTCTTCCGCCAGAAACATGGGCTTAGACATTAACATCTGCAAAACTAAGTATATGGCAGTCGGAAATGATCGGAGATGCCCGCACCTCCAGGTAGGAGACTATGTCTTTAAAGCTGTACAGGATTATGTGTATTTGGGTTTCGGTATAGATGTAAATAACTGTTCTTCTAAGGAGATTGAAAGAAGAATCAGGCGGCAAACAGGAGCTACTATGGTCTTGTCAAGCATTTTCAATCCAACCTAAAAACCAGAACTACAAAAGTCACCCTATACAAGACACTGGTCTGGCCCATCCTCACCTGCAGATCGGAATCCTGGGTGATTAACAGGATTGATGAGCAAAGACTGGCCGTATTCGAGAGGAAAGTAATAAGAAAGATATATTAGTTGACATCCACATGATGATATGGAAGGATCAATCTAATTAGGAATTGATAAATTATTTGCCACTTCTATAAATTTGTTTTATTGAAAATTAATTTCGAATGTAATACATTCATCCTCAGTTCTAAAAACACACAAAAAATTCAAAAATAAGCAATTCAAAATATTGTTTGGTATTATTATACATATTAAATTAGATTAATATAAATCAGTATTATAAAACATTTATTAATTATAAACTGAGGATGAATGTATAACATTCGAAACTAGTTTTCAATAAAACAAATTTATAGAAGTGGCAAATAATTTATCAATTCCTAATTAGAAAGATATATGGATCAGCACAAGAAAAAGGTGTCAGGAGAAGGCGTCACAACAGAGAGCTTTACTCCAAATTCCGGGACACATCTGTATGTGGATTTTGTCAATATCGAATACCGATTAGGGTAGCTAACCACTCACTTATGGAAAAGAGGAAGATTGGAAGGACGAAAACCCGATGGATGGACCAGATAGGCAGAGAGGAATGGGCAAATTTTCTACAGGAGGCCAAGGCCTGCATAGGGCTGCTGAGCCAAGGATGTATCTATGTATATAGATTTAATATCTTAGTAGAGTATCTGTGTATTGAACACATATTTTATACTGAATAACCTGGCTGAAAATAAAGCATTACAGAAACAGCAATTATATCATTTCAATAGTTATTGGATTGTATGAATACATTAAAGTCCTCATTCTGCTTATAGTTAATTTTTGATAGAGGTAACTATATTAAATGGTAAACTATATCTTACAGGATAACTAATTTATTTACCTGCTTGTGTTTTCAGTTTTTTTTGTATTCTTTGATGGCACTTCATCTCCAACTGGACTCACAGATTTAGGTTGTGCTTCCTAAAATTATTTTTCACATCATTTATTTTTGAAAATACACAAATATCAGATTTGTAATCATACCAGCAGATCTAATTTATTATGTTTTCATTTCATTAATTTACTAGGCCTCAATAAGATAATTCCTATAAGTTCCATTAAAAAAATAAAAGTCATGTTCCAGTAAATCAATAGTAAATAATTTTATTTTATAAAAAAAATTTCTTTGAACACTATTCAGTGTTTCTGGCATTGTACGCAAGAAAATTAATGATATTAAAATAGCAGGAATAGGAAATCATAACTTTCAGTTTAATTTAATTTCTCTTCTTTTTCCAGCTCTATTTTAGGCTAGCCTAAATGGCTTGATTGCAGGTAAGCATTGCAAGGGCTTTTCATTAATAAAATAAGAGCTCACAGAAAAAAAAATATCTAGTAGTTAGTTAAAATAAAAATATAATTAAAGTAAAATCACAGAAGAAATAACATAACTTTTAAATAAACTAAACTCTAAACTTATAATTTCTGAATAAACAGCACACTGAACAAACAATCACTGCAAAAAGGGTATTTTAAAAAAATAAGAACCTAGTGAATCCTTACCTGAATTTCAATCCTATTTCCGATGATAATTACATTTCCAAAACTCCCAACAGGTGTCAAAGGTGACTCCTCAGGGATGCTTCGTGGTTCAATTTCACATCTTTCTAGACATCAATTATTCTCATATAATTATCTTGTGAGTGCATATACATAGATAATTAAATAATTAATTATAAAGATAGGCATATCATATAAATTTAATAATGTTTTTAAAAACAAATATTGGATAAAACTATTTTATATAGTCCCAAACTGCAACACACCAAAACTGGTTATGCAGAAATTGATATGGATTATCAGCCACTATCAATGTTTTAAGAATTTTGCATAGCTTTTATGGAAAGGAAGCTATTTATCAACTCTAGTCTGCACACACCAAATCAAATTAACCTTCTCATGTTATTAGTTGTTGTTAGTGATAATTAGGGATGGCTTTAATTAAAAATAAAATGAAAAGAACCCTCTTTTTATACATTTTCATTTCTATATTATTTGATGATCACATTTTTTTTTAAGAGTAGGAAATTTGAGATTTATTGTGTGGAACTAAATTTTAACTTGACCAGATTTTGATGGAGCCCACATTAATTCAAACAAGGTGCTTTGATAACTTCACCCCAATATATATTAGGTCATTGTAATTTATAATAATTGATTTATAATTCCGCAGACAAGAAGACCCTCAGCAAGATAAATGGATAGCTTTGATTTACAAATAGCTTTCATAAAATTTAAATACTGTTTACGACATGTAGGCTATGGCCATTATTACACTTTAGCTATTGATTTCAGCCAACAGATAAAGAAACACCTGAAGGGGTCAATGCCAGACAGATGACATATCATTGGGAAAAATTTCTCTATCTTTAAAAAACCATGATTCTGTAAAAACAGAATAGGTTATTCTGAAGTTGTGCCCATTCATTCTGCAACAGTGAGCAGTGACTTAACGTCCGTGAAAATCTTTTAATACAAAAGTAATGGGTAAAAAAATAATGAACCTCAATCACACAAACAACAGATGATATTATAAAAGATTGATTAGTTGGTGGCAGGATGTCAGAACTTAATTGAAATGACAGAATATAACAGAGTAACAGTGGGTTTTCAGAAATGAAGAAAGCAGTGAAGAGGAGAAAATCCAAGAACCACAAACAGCAATCTGAAGCCTGTACCAATCAGTCAGTTCTCATAATTTAGTATGTTGCAGTCAGCAGTCTATATCCAATATTTTTATCAAATGTTGATATATTTAAACACTTATTTGTTAGGAATGTTAATATTATTGAGAAAAAAAATTGGTTATTTTAATTGTTCTATCCAATACCTATTAATTTCCAATATATTAATAATCATAAAATATTTTAATTGAAAATGTTATAGGTTCATATAGAACAAAACAATTTTTGAACTCTCAGTTATATTAGTAAAGAAAGTTTTAAAAAGATGACAACATATGCGCATTAAAACGAAATATTTTGATCTTTTTTTAATAAATTAAAAATTTTTTAATATAGCTTTATCTAAACTAAAATCAACTTTTTTTTTTTGCTTTTCAAGAAGTTGGTAAGGAGTGCGGTAAATGAAGAACACACTAATAAGTGTAACTTATTTTATTGTTTGCCAACATTTCAAACAAGATAACAACATTGATAACAACAGAGACAGTACCAATAACAGTAATAAACAGAACTAGTGGGAGGAAGTTTAGTCGTATTCATCTCCTTCCAGAAACGCTTGGTTTTCCTTTAAGGTCTAGCAGCCCTTATGACATACGCTGTATCTTTTCTAATTCAGGCCCAAATTACAATAATTCTATTTTTGTTTTTTAGGTAATTTCATTTCCTTTCATATGATTTCATACAAAATTTACCATATAAGCTCACTTTTTGAGCTAAGCGCAAATAAAATTTTCTTTTCGCTATAACATTTTCTCCTGCATTTTTTCGTTGATATACTTACATACTACATACATGAAAACTTAAAGAGCTTTATGGAGAAGATATTGGGCAAGTTTCATCAAAATTGTCTGAGCCGTTTACAAGAAAATTGTAAAATCCATGATATAATTACCACTTCCAGTTAGTCCAATGCGCTGTATCTTTAATATTACTGGTCCGGTTTTGATGATTCTTTTTTTTTTTTTTTTTATAATTTAATTACTACATGTCCAGGACTTAGTTAACCATAAGAATAAAATATCTTTTTCATTATAACTTTTTTTCCTTCATTTCCTCAGTGATGTACTATGTATGAAAAGTTAAAGGCCTTTATGAAGAACAATTTAGGCAAGTTTCATCAAAATCGTTAGAGCTGTTTTCGAGAAAATTGTAAAAAAGTCTATTGCAGTAAAATCGATTATATAAACTGGCACTTCCGGTTAGTCGATTTTGATGAAAAAGTTGCTCTAACATCACATGCATGTGCATATCTTAAATATGTAATTTCAGTATCGTACAACTTTTCGTTTTTGAGCTAGACTGTTCACATACACACAGACCATTTGGTGAGACTTGGTTATTTGGACTCAGGGGACCTTAAAACGTGCATTTCTGTTGAAAACTCGAATTCGAAAATTTTCACAATCGCGATATTTCCCCTTATATACTTCGTATATAGGTAAGGGAAAGTAAAAATATATGAAGTATAAAGAAAAATAGATGTTAATTTATATAATGAAAAATAATGAAAATTAAAATAATGTGAAAAGAGTGAAGGAAAGATTATGAATTACAAGAAATAATAAACTAAATTATGCATGATACAATAATAATATAATAATAATAAAATACATGAAAACTATTAATTAAAATAACTACTAGTATGAAGAATTGGAAGAATGTAAGATAATTATAGTATTAAAATTTATGTAAAAGATGACAATGATGTTAAAAATGTTTGACAAGTGGCTAATCAAAATAAAAATAAAGCTAAAAATTAATTGAAATTAAAATAAAAATAATGCAAAAAGAAAGAAGGTAAGGCAATTAGATTATGTCATATGTAATGCATGTCTGCATAACAACTGGTAAAACTATTTAAATTTTTACAAATATTTCTGTCCCTTGTTTGGAAACAGTTTCCTTTCTTTTACCAACTAATGCCAGAGAATGGGCACTCTCCTTCCGAGGTAAAGTGAGCTGGCCCACTGCAGCTTTCCACCCATACACAAAGAAGTAGGAGGGTGGTCTGAAAAGTTTCCCACCGCAACATGGCAGCACTCAGCACTCGTAAATAAAAGCAAGTGAATTTTGTTGTTCATCTGTTGACAGTTACTCACCAAAGTTTCTGCCATTTTGGATGCGCAGTTTTAATGTAACAGTCGTTTGAGTGAGTTGATGTGAGTGTTTTTGTGAAAATGGATAAAATCGAGTATCGAGCTGTCATTAAATATTTGTTTTTGAAAGGCAATACGCTTACGCAAATCAAAGATGAGTTAGATTTTGTGTATGGGGACTCTGCACAATCATTTACCACAGTGAAATTTTGAACGTGGCTGTAAGCTTGGGAGACGATAAACTTTCGGGACGTCCAAAAACTGCAACTAGCGACGAAAACATCGCCAAAGTTCACCAAATGGAGCTAGACGACCGCCGAATTAAAGTGAGAGAGATAGCAGAGGTTATGAACATGTCAAAAGAACGTGTTTTTTACATATTAAATCAACATTTAGATATGAGAAAGCTGTCCGCACGTTGGGTGCCACGTTTGCTCACGTTAGATCAAAAATGTGTTCGAATGAAAATTTCCAACACTCTGTTGGCGCAATAAATCTGAGTGTTGGCGGACCAGTATAAGCCCAAAACAAAAATACAGTCCAAACAGTGGACTGCAAAGGGGGAACCGGCTCCAAAAAAAGCAAAAACTGTTTTCTCGGCTGGGAAAGTGATGGCGACGGTTTTTTGGGATAGTTATGGAGTTATTTTAATCGATTATCTTCAAAAAGGACAAACCATTACAGGAGCATACTATGCATCATTACTTGATAAGCTGAAAGCAGAAATTGCGGAAAAACGTTCACAATTGCAGAAAAAGAAAATCCAGTTTCACCAAGACAACAGCCAACACCTCAGTGGTTGCCATGGCAAAAATCCACGAATTACGGTTTGAACTGCTTGACCATCCGCCTCACTCACCAGATCTAGCCCCAAACGACTTCTTTTTGATCCCTCATGCAAAAATTACGCTCGGAGGACAGAGATTTTTGTCAAATGAAGAGCCAATCACCTTCGTGAACAATTATTTTGCAGAGAAAAACGCAGAGTATTTTTTGGACGGGTTACAGAGATGGGAGCATTTCTGGGAGAAGTGTGTAGAGTTACAAAGAGACTATGTTGAAAAATAAAAAAAAAATTTCAGAAAAAATGTCTTGCATTTTTGTTAGGTCCGAATCTTTTTAGATCTCCCTCGTACAGGTACTTTTCTTCTGTGACAGTGAAATCATTCTCTGGGCCTTATTAAGGATGTAGAGATCGGTTTCCATTAGCAATTTAGCCCTTTAGCCAAATGCCTAAAAGGCAGTGCAATTTGTGATGATGTGCTCAGCAGTCTCAGGGATGTCGCAGCTGGGGCATAGTAAGTAGCTCCGAGTAGCTCCTTTCAAGATTGTCACCACCTGTTCCACATTAGCATTGTATCTCCCTGACAATAGTTTTCCATTTGCTTGGGCCTTGTCAATTCTCATCTTAAGGTTAACTGGCAGACTTGTTGAGCCCTCTCTTTTTTTGAAAGTATGTTTTGTCATGTTTTCCCACAGAAGGAGGTCGAGATATAGGCCTCCTCCTACCTCCCTAATAACAACTGCACATCTCATGGGATAAGCTCCAGTACCTTCTGGTGACTAGCAGCAAAGTTGTCTGCTGGATTGTTGCCAACCTGCTCTTCTATTGGTCCAAGAGATTCTGGTTGCGGCCAGGGTATACATACCTTTATATATATATATATATATATATATATATATGTATATATATATATATATATATATATATATATATATATATATAGTCATTGCTGCAGTAAACAAATCTGAAGCCCCAGAGAGCACTCTCCTCACAACTGATAGCGTTCAAGGCTAGGGTCACCCTATTTTACATGAAGTTTAATTGAGAGCCCACAATGAATCCTCTTTCAAAACCTAAACCAAGGTAAGTGACCACATCACTTGAGCATATTCGAGTTCCTTAAATTGTTATATTAATAGGATGGGCCCCCTTTATATTTCCTCTCTACCATGAAATAAAAGCATGAAGCACTGTTCTTTATTAAGAACAAAAAGCAAGGATCTTGGTTATCAGTTTTAATAAAAAAAATTTTATGAAACAAGTGTTCTAAAAACCAATCAAAAAAATTCATGACAGGAAGATATTCTGTCATATACACTGGCATTAAAAATTAGAAAAAAAAACAGGTATAAAACAAAATCATCATAAAAATTATGAAACAAGTGTTCTAAAAATCAATAAAAAAAATTCATGACAGGAAGATATTCTGTCTATACTCTGGCATTAAAAATTAGAAAAAAAAAACAGGCATGAAACAGAATCAGTGTTTTATATTTTATATTTCATTTATATTTTCGGGTTCAAAAATACAAAGATAAAAATTTTAAAAGTATCAAAAATAATATGTGCACCAAAGCCTTTCAATTTAAAAATAAGAAGACAATTTGTATAGTGAAAACAGCTTAAAAACATAATTACTTACAAAATTATAAAATAAAATTACTTGAAACATTGTAGGCACTTTCTTTGTAGTATGAAGAACAAAGGTGCTTAATTAATTCATGATTTTTTAAACTCTGTTCCATAACATTTTCTCCAAAGAAATCAGCAAATGGTGTGTAACAGAGATAAGCGAATTCAGGACCCAAAGCTTCCTTTAGCTCCTGCTGTGCCTATGAGATAATGATGAAAATTAAAATTGATTACAGTAAAGTAATAAATAATGCAATTTACATTAAAAAAAAAAATATTAACAATTTAATAAAAAATGCAAAATGAAATGAAAAATTAATCTTTATTCCGGGACACTCAGTTACCTTATAAATTTAATTAAACTATATACTAAAAAACAAATTGTAGTTGTGCACCCAGAACTGAGTATCGAGAATCTAGTACAGGCTATCGAATATTTACTCAATTACTTCAATTCCTGAGTACCAAGTATCGAGTAGCTACTACTGAGTATCGAATACTGTGTTCAGAATATCTAGTAACAAGAGTCGAGTAATGAATACCTGGTATCGAGTATTGGATGCAAAGTATTGCATAGCGAGTACCAACTATTGAGTATAAAGAACCAAAACTGAGTACCAAATATCGATTACCCAGTGTCGAGTATCACGTGACAAGTTCTGAGTACCGAGTATCGAAAATTAAGGACTGAGTATCGAGCAACTAGAAAGGTTTTTTTTTTTTTTAACCAAGATTCAATTAATTTGATATGAATGATTACCCCAGCAATACAAAAATATAAGTATAGGATGATTCTCATTTTACGGGCAAGCTTTAGTCCATTAAAATTTTTACTCAATTAGTTAATTCCAATCTTAATTTTTTTCCACTGCTAGTGAAGAAACATTGCTTCATAATACAATACATATAATGAATATATACATACATAAAATACATGTAATGAAATATTGCCTCATAATAAAATATTAAAAATTAAAATATTAAAGGATAATTTGATTTTATAATTACTTAAGCTACTAAAATGGCATTACAACCTACGACAACTATGACAGAAAAATGGGACACTATCCTCAGTTTTCTAGTAAACATATTTATTTATTTTTCGAACACTACGTTAAGTGGTAGTGAAATTTATTTCTGCTCATAAAGAATTCTGGATCATTTTTTTAAATTTTTCTTAACAATGAAGTATGTTTATGTAGGATTTTTTTCTTCACATATTTTTTGTTGAGTAAAATGAACTTTGAGAATCAATTTTAAATTTTTTTTGGGCAATTCAGGACTTTTTATAGCCAAGAAGTTCAATGCCGGCCGGTATGATTGGTTTTATAAAGTTATCAATAACTTATCAAGTTATAAAAAAAAATTTCAATAGCAAGTGGACAGATTAACCTCAAAATATCATAAACGAATGAATGTAACAAACTATGAAATGAGCAATTCAAAAAAAGAGCGGTAAAGTTGCACAGAAAAAGAGAGATAAGAAGAGGTGATTCAGCTGGAATCGACTATCTTCACCTTGGGAATCTCCTGTCCCCTGACTCTAGTTATGAGGAGTAGGCAATTTTTTGGGGGATTTGAGGAATTAGGAGTAATTTTCTAGTGATTTCTAATCATATATTTCTAGAATATGGCTAATTTTTTATAATTGTTGAGGCATAATGAAATGTATGAGAAGAATAAAATTATTTTTAATTTTGGCAGATAAAATTTATTGAGATAATAGCTACAATTTAACCATGCTCTTTACAGAACAGAGAGAATAAATAATGATATTCTCAAGCTTTGAACCTAAATAGAAAAAAAAAATTATTTTCATTGCTTTCATATTGTGTAATAACTATAATACTAGCAGACATTATGAAAACATTCTGTATTTAAAATATAATTATAGTATTTAATATAGTATAACAATGAAAATTTTGCTTTTCCATTTAATCCCTAATAAGAAATTTTAATTAGTTAAAATGAAAATAGTAAAAAAAATTAAAAAATAGAATAATTACTTCTGCTTTGATGCTAATTTCAATCACATTAGATGCAGTTTTATTACAACATTCACCTTTTTCAATTAACTTCGCATCACATTCCGTATCAACATCAGTTTTTCTAAAACAATTTTTTTTTTTAAATAAATGAATCATTTTCAGGCATACATTTGTTTAAACTTAATTGAAACTATAATAAAACAAAACCATAGAGAAATATAATGTTTCTATCTTATACTAATTTTGCTTATTTTGTGTTAAAAGTTAAAAGTAACTGGTACTCATAGTTTCTTTGTTAAAAAAAAACAATCATTTATTAAATTGCATTTAAAAAATAAATCAAAGTTAAAAATTAAGTTAATTTAAATTATTCATTAAATATATCTAAATATTTTCATGTATCTTTAATAAATATACCACGTAAGTATTAACTGCTACAGCTAAAACATTATAAGTACCAGCAACAACTACTAGGCAGGAACAGGTATAAACAGTTACTTTAAAAGCTGATACGTATGTTCTATGCATCATATAATAATATAAACACGATAATAAAGGTTTCATTCAAAATATTGCATTCATCTACCTGTCACAATTAGCTTTAGATAAAACCAGAAAAAACCTTTGTAAGGTTTGCAGGAGAATTAGCCTCTGCTGAGGACTGGCATGACTGCTCAGTGAGATGAGCAATGAAAGGATTTTGAGACCAAGCCCACGGCGGCCATTTACTCCACTAGGAAACAATAGGCTTCTTGAACCAACAAGTCTTAAGCATGGATCAACAACTCCTTTGATTATACCATCCTAAAAATACAAATACAAAACATAACATTCATAGAGTTTTTAATTACAAAAATTCGATCCAAATACTAAAGAAAGAAGATCACAAAAAAATAAAGCATTATTATTAATAATTATTTTAATGTTTGCAACCCATATTAAGCTGCAATGTTTGCAATATATATATATATATATATATATATATATATATATATATATATATATATATATATATATATATATATATATATATATAAAACAAGAAAATAAAATAAATGAAAATTTTGATTCTATAAAATGATGAAATTAATAGCATTGATTTTTATTTACCAGTAAAATATCATTGAAAGTTGATTCTGTGAAAAAAGGTATAATGTATGAAAGTAATGACAAAGAACCAATAAGAGCTCCTTCTAACGATGGAGTAAGCTTCCGTTTACAAAGAGCAACTAAGTCAGTTATATGAGGAAGGTACTGACATACTATCACCTGATCTCCAAATACACCTAAAACATTAAAAATATTATTATAATATTACTAAAATACAAAATAGAAAATATAACAGCGCATTCAATGTACCATGAGGACATGAGAAGCTAATTGCAACCCAAATATGGGCATATCATATTAATTACTTATTACTTACTTATTAATTACTCTGGTTTCCAAGAGCAAACCTTTTTTATAGTTGGGATTTTATTACAGGAAAGTAAAAAGTAGTTTAAAAATTGTTCTTGAGGGAGGGAAAAACACATGAGCACAGTTGCATGGAAAAATTATAGGAAATGATTTTACTAAGAATACTATACAACTCACTTGATATGTTTAAGTATATAATGTAATATTACGATGGAGAGATAATTTCTTTTAGGCATTATTTTAACAAATTTTTGAAAATACAAAATTATAAACTTATGTCCAATAGGTTTATAGAACAGCCCCCAATCATTAAATTTGAAATGTGTGGATAATGCCTTAAGTGGCAAAGGAGTCTCCTTCGAGATTTGAAACATGTTTGTTAATCAATTATATTAAGCTTTCAACCAACTAAAAATTAAGTAGTAAGTTGGTAATTAAATAAATAAATGTATTCTTCCGACTTATTCACCAATTTTGTGCTCCTGACTCTTTTAGCCACCTCTACCTTGTTCTATTTCTAAATAGTCCAAGAAATGACAGATGATTTGGTTTTATTTGAGTAGGCCAAACTGGCAGGAAACAACATTCTTTCAGCAGTCCTAGAATGAATAAAAAAATGTTTCCATTTCATTTAATTTTCTAAATTTTAACTAATACAACTTTTAAAAACTAGCTTTTGATTTTCAATAAAAATAGTTTTTAATCGGATTTCCCCCGAAAAAAAAATAGACTTTTACAATGTATCGAAGGTCCTCAGAAGGAGGTGGAGGAGCATTTCTTATCCATTTCATAATCTCTAGAACATGATTATGGGCATTTCAGGGATATCTGACATACTGAATTTTCCTCCCCACTACATTTGTCGACTTCCAGTGACCAAATGAGCTGAAATTCGGTTTTTATAGTTGTTTTATAGGCAGAACAATCCAGTGGAAGTGGGGGTGAATTCCAGTCAAAATTTCAATATGTTTACTGGTTTTTCCCCTGCATTTTTTAAGGCTTTGTGCACCTCTACAGCCCATCCAAATTGATTAAGAAGGTTGAAAATTTGTATGTGAATTGAGTTGGTGAAAAGTGCCTTTTAACAGTCTTAACTTTTTTCTCCCACTCCTGCCATTTTGATATTTTCAATTTTGTAATTTACAATTAGTGAAAATATGACCTTAGTGACAGAGCTATGCTGCTCACACTTATATTTAATCATCAAAATTAATACAGAGTACATGTATACACACCTCCATGAATATTTCTCTCAAAGGTCAGCTAATATTTTAACAGCACAATTGAATAATTAAGTTGTTTTAGTCAGTTGATCTGTATTGATAGTAAGTTAATATTAATTTATTCATCAATAAGGCAGAACTTACAAAAAACAACAGACTTAATTTATAGAAAAAAAAAAAGGACAAAAAAAAAATTGGTGGATAAAATAACCAAACCTTATCAAGTATAATTACTTTAACTACTAAATATGATTAAAATCACTATAGATAAAAGTTTTTTCCTTATTTCTAACATCCATTAAAAGTACTCATATAGTTGTATCCACTCTATCAATGCAATAATTATGTAATATTGATGTAAAAGGAACTAATGGAAGGCTACAACACCTTAAAATAGATAAAATCACTTTTAAGAGGTTACAAAAAATACATATTAAGCATAACTAAAAATGAAATTTATTAGAATTTAGTTTTTCAAATAAACAATTGCAAATATTGTTGACAAAATATGGCAATCACTATTTTGAATTCACCCTAAAATTAATAATTAAACACAAGATCACTGAAATAATTTATTAATCAATATGCAGCTCATAATAAATACGCATAAAAATTAAATTACCTGTTATTGATGCAAGCGAGCGCAACAGGTGAGTAGTGGTAGAATCTCCGGTTAGAGAATAATCAGATGAAACCAGCTGTGCTGCTCCAGTATAGGCTAGGCCAAGCAGACGAAGAAGTGACCTTCCAATATGGACTGAGGTCAAGACAGGTCCAAGGCGAGGGGCCAGCCAGGCGAGACTATCAGTCGACACCTCACACACCTCCCCCACATACGTCTTAGTAGGGTCCCACCCAACATACCCAAGGCAAATTAGATACTCAAGATCTGGCCAGTGGATCTCAATATAGCAAACGAAAATATTTGTTAAAGCAAGTAACTAACGCACATATCCATTGAGTCCTATTTCATTTATTTGTAGAATGCTATAGCTCGTAAGCAAGCTTGCAGCTTAAGTCATGCTTATTTTTAAAAAGAAATAGTTATTTCAAAATATATATTAATTTTTTATATTTTTGAATTGTAAGTAATTCAAAACTGCACTTGAGGGCTTGATGAATAATGAATGACTTTGATGAATAGTGAATTCATTATTAAATAAATTAAATTAACAAAAATAAGGAGACCAAAAATTTGGATCATTTGGCAAGTAGTATAAATTTAATTAACAGGTACACATAAATAAAAAAATGACAAAATATAATTAAATAAAATATTCATTATATAGAGAAAAAAAGATATTTTATTTTCCCACCATTAAAGTAAATTAAATTCCAAAATTTGGCAAAATTGTATCAAGTTTTTATAATAATAAAAAAAATAAATAAATAAAAATATTCATTAACTGACTAAATATTTTATAACTATAGAACAATTTTTTATTTGTTAATAAATATTATCATGTATTTTACAGCATACTATCAATTCCCAGACAGTAGTTCCACTATAATTGAATAAAAGTTTTAATATATTTAAATAATACTAGTCAATGAAATACTTGTTATCTAAAGAAGAAAATTGAATTTCTGTCCAAGTCACTATTTTGTCAATAAAATGGGGTGAGACATGTAAGATGACCAATTTAGTTTTCTTGGACACTGTAATCCACTAGTAATCCAGCTTTGTTTTTCAAATCCAATTAAGATAGATATCAATTTAATCACCAAACTATACTAAATGACTTTGTAAACAAAATTACCTCCTCTTGCCTTTGGTTTTGTCTTAGCATTCAGTTAAATAACATGACACTAAAATTAGAAATATTTGTAATATAATGGCATTATTCGAAACATAAGTTTTATGCCACCAAAACAACCTGTTTGCTGCGGCAATTTGAAGAAGAGGATGCTCTTTCTAAATGAACTGTGAGTAGATGTTTCCAGAAATTTGAAACTGGTGATATCAGCTATGATGAAAGTCATCATTCGATGAGACAGCTCTGCGGGACTCTCTTGAGGCAGACCCAACAAAAAGTAGTCGGAAATCAGCAAGAGAGCTTGACATTCCCTAATCCACCATAAATCGTGGACTACATATCTTGGGAAAGTGAAAAGCTCATCAAGAGTGGTTCTCCAAAAGTTGAAAACTAATCTGGCACGACATCAAGTAGAAATTTATCAACAACTTTTGAAAAAACAAAATGAACATCATTTCATTAAAATAATAGTTTACTTGCAATGAAAAGTAGACATATTGGAGAAAACCTAATACCAAGAAATACTGGCTAGACTGCAATAGGACTGCTTCGTCAAGTCCATTTTTCAAAGTTTTCGGTAACTCCAAAACAAAGTTTCGATATCACTTGACTATTTTTTTGTGAGTTTGTTATTGGCTTTCAGGTTTAAATGGACCAATACTACCAAGACTTGGTACATTATGGATTGGAAGCAATAAGGAATAAAACTATATAAAAATTGAACTAAATGGACTTGGAGCTACTGGGCGGGCATTAAGGTATCGATCGATAAGATGCTATGACCCAAGAAAAATAAACAGAAATTGGGTTTTATTTTAACAAAATAACGCCTGACCATGGGATGGGAGAACTTCAGATTCTGAATGGGATTGAGCTTGTCCCTCACAAAGCTTACAGTCTGGACTTAGCACCTTACAATTACCTTCTGTTCCAGTCAATGGCTCACTATCTTCAAAGAAAAATCTTGAATTCTCTGGATGAGGTTCAAAATGGAGTTTTCTTCCATTCAAAACTAATTAATTCAAATTTAATTTAAGGAGTGGTATTATGGAGGAATCCGAAAGCTGGCCTCAATATTGCAACAAACCATGGAACAAGATGGTAAGTATATATGGACTTTGAATATTAAACAAAAAATTGCACTAAAATAAAATTATTTTTAAATAAGCAAGAAAAATGGGCATTTTTATGACTCATCCCATTATTTAGGAAAGGGAGGGGTCAATTAAGCACACAATAGCTGTGTATTATTTAATGTTAAAGGTTGCATCTGTACCTTTAGCTTGATAAACATTCAAATATGTATATAGGTTTCTTATTCATCATTCATAATTTTTTTAAGGCCTTTTAAAAGTCATAGTAACCTTAATATTTTTGGGCATCACTCCTTTTTAATGTAATCCAAAATTTTCTAAAGCTTCATTATTCCATTTTTTTAAACTTTTAGCATTTAACGTACATTTAAGCCAAACATAAAAAAATGAATCAAGGTGTTATTGTTTAGAGGGTTCAACCAAATAGGCCAGGAAAGGTATGTTATCCAATAGGTTACAGGCCTATTCTAGTCAGAATGTTAAGGCCGAGATTTATTGCCCTCCACAAAATAAAAGTTAACCTATTCTAGAAGAATTAGAACAGACATTACTACTCGGAAATTATAAGGTGCTCACTCAACACAATAACCACCACAGTCTTTTTCATGATGTTAATCCTCTATAAAACTCGCATTTCAAAAATTAAGGAAAGATATGTTTGAGATTTAGCTCTATCCCAAAAATAAATAAAATAAATACCATCACTCTTGCTAAAAAATTGGGCATTCTTATTTAAAATAACGAAGTTGATAACTACTGTGCACATGTTTGTAATTATTAAATTTTGAATTAACAAAGAAAATTATGAGAATATACATTTTTCAATTAAGCTCTACCTAAAAAATAACATAATAGTTCCTGAGACATTTTATATGCATAAATAAAAGAAATTGATTACTTACTTATAAAGATTTAAATAAAAAAAATTTAAATTATATGCTAAATTGGAAATAAATTAAAAAAATTGTACTAAGCAAAAAAACATAAATTGTAAATGTGTAGGAATATAAGCTGTACCAGTTTAATGAAAAGGGTTGTTCATTTTCTTAATAAAAGGGTAATAATACTTAATTAAAATAATTAACGAATCATTACAATATATATTTAAATTTAAATTAAGTACAAACCCCCACGATGGTATATAAGTACTTCATAAATACAAAAACCTAAACTACTGGAACTAAAATCATTTATTTCCATGTTGTTGTTTTTTTTTTAATTCTTAGATCGCTAGATGAGTAATTAGAAAATTAGTTCCTCATTCTCTGAGTTCTAAGCAAGATAATGCAGCTGATCTAGGATCAGAGCTGAAAAATAATGGGAAAAAAAAAATGAGGAATTACTTAATGAAATTAGTTATTTAGAATCTTACCATATAAAGGCAAGGAGATTGACACAGGAGGGAAAAATTGCACAAAGTTGTACATCAGAGGTTTTCTGCCATGAATGCCTCAGCAGTTGGCAGGAAACTATATAGGAGGCCAACAATTAGATGGATAGATAGAATAGACTAAAATTTTAAAGAACTGTAGTGATTTGCAAAAACAACAATCCAAGACAGACTGCCAAGAAGCTCCAATATCCCTCAAATTTAGATTTATAATAAAGTAAATGAATGATATGTGTTAACTAATAAAGATATCTGAGCAATACTATAAAATGCTAACCATTACTAAGATTCAATGGCAAAGCATGCCAGCAAATAAAATTACAATGATTAATTCTTAAAAGAATACTTAAAGATTATCACTATATCACTAAAATCTAAGATAGAAAATCGACACCACGAACCTATCATATGAGCTGTTATATCCTCAGTATGACAGAATCTACACATTGGTGATCCTGTCAACCTAAGGTTAAACATATGATTGTTGAGTGCACCATGACTAGTATATATATCCCTGTAATTTTCCTTAACGTGAACCTATCCATTTGAAGCAACATTTTGTTTCTGTCTTCACAGGATCCTTCTGAAACAGCTTGGAATGTTGCTGTCTTTAGTTTTGCCAGTTTAGTTTGGATTGATCGTCATAAGCCACCTTTATTCTCCTTTTAGCTAGCTTAGGCCTATGCCACAAATGGCTATAATATATCTTTGATTACTTTTATTAATATGAATTTTGCTCTTCCTCTGCAAGCTTTCAGAAAGCTAATACGGACATGCCCTCCCACTTTTGTGAGAATGAACCAAATAGTTTTTATAAGTAATTATTATATGAGATTTTCACATTAATGTTTTGTTCTTATTTTTATTTTATTTTATTTCTCATTCTTATTTTTATAATCTCAGTTCTTAAGACAAATGGTATTATTTCCTTGCGAGTACAATCTGGACTTTTATTATGTAATTATCTGATTTATCATATTATCATATTAGTTTCAGTCCATTTTAAAGTGCTAAATGAATAATCTATCATCATAGATATAAACCCAAACCAAACTACATCATCATATACCCCATGAATTTAGAGTTTTAATCATATTCCTGTTCATTAAAAAAGTTTTGTATACAGTAGGATCACATTAATCCAGCCCTGTATTTGGATTGGTAGTGACGAGTTACCAAAATTCACAGATTAGTGGAGGTATATTTAAAAATTATTATGGCGTAGGGAAGTGGCGGCCCCATCGCTCAGCCAATGGTCCTCCAGGTTGGGGAAACACTTACATCAACACGCACACAGTACTAAATTCACAACACACAACATCATTCTTCACTACAGATAAACGTTAAGTACAGTAGCTTAAGGTTACTTAACTTAACGTTAAGTTATCCCCTGAGTAGCTGCCCCGGATGAGGGAGTGAGGCAGGGCACTCTGAGGAGGCAGCCCCTTCACTTGACTTGGGGGTAGCGGGCTGATAAACCGCAGCCCCATAAACTAAATAATCTACATGAAACTTCTGCAAAGCATAGAAGCCAGACTGATTTTCAAGAATAGACCAAGGAACTGCAATAATGACATGCGACTTGCCTATTGGAACATTTTATCTTTGTACAGACTAGGAGCCCTTCAGGCGCTACTTACAGAAATTGACAAATATGTTTGCTGACATTGCAGCAATCCAGGAAGTTTGCTGACTTGGATGTAGTTCGCTTGAAAAGAGATGCCACACTCTATTCTATAGCTGCAATGAGAAACACCACACATTTGGTACAGGATTTGTGGTCAAAGGAAGGGCACGACAGCTTGTCCTGAAGTTCATGCCTATCTTCTCTTGCTTCAAAAAGTTCTTCAATTTTTCTCTCATAAACTGCCAAGCTCCAATAGAAGCTGCATTGGACGAGGATAAGGATAGGTTCTATGATATATTAGGAGATACCTTTAGAAGCTGTTCCGAAAATAATATCAATATTGTCCTAGGAGACCTCAATGCCCAAGTTGGCCAAGAAACTATATATCATCCAACAATAGGAGCCTTTAGCTTGCATGAAAATACAAATGAGAATGGATGAAGGTTCATCGACTGCTCTGCAGCATGTGGTCTGGTAATACATTATTTCCTAGGAAGAAAATCCATAAAGCCACTTGGAGATCTCCAATGTGGCTGTTACCGATCAAATCAAACACATTTTGATAACCTCCCATCATAGATTCAATCTTATTGGTGTTAGAGTTTACAGAGGAGCAAATGTGGATTCAAATCATCTCTTGAGCATCACCAGGATCTATTTGCGGATATCAACGAAGAAAAATGTAAAAGGTCTCAGAAATATGTATCGAAGCTGAAGAACGATGCACAGAATGCAGAATACCGGCAGTGATTAGAAGATAAGCTGGTAGAAGAACTGACAGGGCGAGCTGATATATTGGACGACCATTGGGCAGGAATAGCTGAGGTCCTCAAACAAGCAGCCGAGGGGATACTCGGATCTCAACCAAGAAATGCTAGATTTCCATAGTCTGCCACAAACTAGAAGAATGAGGCTTACAGGAAGATGATCCAGTGTCACATCAGGCAATCCCAGGAGGAATACAGAAGCAGAAGGAGAGAAGAAAAGAACGTACACCATACAAAGAAGGGAACATGGGAGAATAAAAAAATGGAGGATGTTGAGAACCACAGAACATTTCATGAAAGTCAGCTTTTCTTCCAGAAGGTAAACGAAGGGAGATCTGTCTTCAAACCAAGATTAACCTCATGAAAGGAGTTAGATGGAAACCTACTAACGGTAAAGCAGTATATCCTGGAGACATGGGAGAGGCACTTCAAAAACACCCTTTACAAAGAAGATATAGAATCGGATGAGGAAGAAGTCGAGGCAGCCATCATGAGGTTAAAGAATAACAAGACACCAGTAATAGACTGCATATAGGCGGAGATGCTGCGATACGGATACGGAGGTGAGGAACTTCACAACCTTATCCATCCAGTGTGGGAAGAAAAAAGAATGCCTGAAGCTTGGAGACAAGGTGTTATTTGTCCACTTCATAAGAAAGGCGACCAGATGGAGTGTGACAATTATCGAAATATCGTTATATATATATATATATATATATATATATATATATATATATATATATATATATATATATATATATATGTATATATATATAGTAAGGACAAACATCCTTTTTGCTGAAAAAGAGATAGGTGCTTACCAGTCCGGGTTCAGGAGGAGTAGATCAACCACAGACCAGATTTTTTCCTTGAGAATGATTCTCGAGAAGGCAAAGGAATATAAAATGGCTACTCATCACCTTTTCCTGGACTTCATATCTGCAT
Organism: Rhaphigaster nebulosa; assembly: GCA_948150685.1. Taxonomy (NCBI): domain Eukaryota; kingdom Metazoa; phylum Arthropoda; class Insecta; order Hemiptera; family Pentatomidae; genus Rhaphigaster; species Rhaphigaster nebulosa. Next base: position 134,585,164 of record OX411306.1, read on the forward strand.
ACGACAGCGTAATCCGACCAGAGCTCTATCAGGCGTTAGAAGAAATGAACATACCAAGGAAGTTGATCTGTCTAGTGCAGATGACTGTTGAGCTCGAACAGTGTAGTTCGCATTGGAGCTGACCTCTCCAATGCGAACCAATCAGGTATTCTAACACGGGCCACACAGTTCAATTGATGTGGTCAAGTTCATCAAGCTCAAAAGATTTCGATGGGCAGGCCACGTGGTGATGAGATGGTGAGATACCCAAGAAGATACTAACAGATGAGCTCGAAGTCATGGCAAATGGCAAGCGAAGGATGGGTCATCCAAATGTAAGATGGGCGGACTCCATCGCGGTGACATGCAGGTATTTCTTGGTACCCGAAACTGGAGAGACCGAACCGATTGACAGAGGCTTTTGGAGGAGGCCTAAACTCGGTGACAGGTTGTTGCACTACTCATCATGATGATGATAATTAAAAAACTAATCATTAACTTGAAAACCTCATATAATAATTACCTACAAAAACTATTTGGTTCATTCTCACAAAAGTGGGCACTTTAGTTTCCCATGATGTGTATTTCAAATTGGAATATCTTAGAACTCTGGGACATAAATGTTATTAAAGCAGGCTTCTTGCAAAAATAGTCCACATTTTAATTTTTATGAAATTATACATATATATACGAAAACATGCCCACAAAGTGATACAGATTTATTCCCCTGTGATGTCTCAAGATCTGAGTCAGTTAACCACACAGGTTTTGTGCCTATTTACTATACCACTTTATTTTTTTTTAATTGTGTTTTCATCATCCATACCTGTTGATTCATTCTCAGTATAAAACCTAATGGATTTTTATTCCTCTGCCCTTAAACGTTTTTACGGGAAAAGTGTTTTCTTAACTTATTTATTCAATTATGAATGCTTATATGGTACTGTTTAAGTTTTGCTAATTAGTAAGCCCCAAGTATTTTTTTCTTTGAAATAAAGATAAAGGACTTTATTCTGGGACTAGGTCGTTTAAGAATAACATGATTGAACAAATAAAACAGAAACAATATCTGGCCATAAGACTACAAAATACAGATTAGTTAATGTTTACAATATTTTCAGTAAAATAAATAAGCAAATAAAATAAGTTTTTTCTCAAAAAATATAATTAATTTGAAAAAAAAAAAAAGAGAAAAAACAAGAAAAAATAAAAGAAAAAGAGAGAAAATTAAAAATACAAAAATGAGTTGATTAGCAAAGTTGAAGTTTGTACATTAAAAACTATTATTCACTTCTGATCCAGATGTTAATCCTAAAATGAAATTTCGCAATTAGAGAGCATCATTATGGAGAGAAAGAAGGTGTTGGAAAAGGAGGGATTTGAATGAGGATAGAGAAGAAGCATGGCGGATATTAGAAGGAAAGGAATTCCAGAGGATAGAGGAGCGGGCGTTCAGAAAGGAATGTTTGAATGTTTTGGTTCTGTGGGAGGGAGTATGGAGGTCAGAAAGGCGAAATCTTGTTTCCAGTGCATGTATTGAGAATTTGAATTGTAGGAGGCTGTAGATGTAGGAAGGGTGATGGGTGGTGATAGTTTGGTAAAGGAAAGATCCGAGGAAATATTGTCTACGGTTGCAAAGGAAGAGCCACTTTAACTCGCCGTAAAGGTGGAACACATGAGCCCGTCTCGAGGGGCCGAAGACAAAGCAGTTCATAATTCGCTTCAATCTGTCCTCGAGCACATTTGAGAGGCACTCGTATACCACATACCCATAGTCAAAGTGGGGAAGAATAACAGAGGATATAAGGAGTTAACGGGTAGGTTGTGGAAGAAGATGTCGAGAATGGTGGAATAATTAAAGAATACTTATTGACCATTGGGAAATTTGGGCGATGTGGGGTTTCCAGAAAAGGGTTTGGTCGATAGTAATACTCAAGTTTTTAATTGAGGAGCTGAACGTGATGGGGTGATCATTTAAGATTAAAGTAGGAAAGGTGTCATTGGATCTAAGGAGGGAATTGGAACCTATGACAATGGCCTGAGTTTTCATAGCGTTTAATCTTAATCTATTCTGGTTTGCCCAGGCACTGATTCTATCTAGGTCTTTCTGCATACTGGCAAACACTACTAATAGCTCAGAAGGAGGAAAGGATAAATAGATTTGGAAGGCGTCGGCGTATAAGTGATGGGAACAGTGGTAGATTGAATTAGGAAGATCATTGATATAGGTATTTAAAATCAGTGGGGTAATACTCGAACCTTGGGCTACTCCTGAGGACAAGATAAGGAAGGAAGATAGGGGTTGATTAGGAATAGTAACTGCTTGAGTCCCATCGGAAAGGAAAGATTTAAACCACTGGATAGAGCTGTTGGAAAAGGATAGTATATAATATAATATAATGGTCCAGGGAATCAGAAGCTTTAGAGAAGTCAAGGAATATTAATACAGTTAATCTTTTTCGGTCCATAGCGGTATGTAAGGCAGTAGTGATTTTGACTAGAGCGGATTGTGTGGAGAAACTGGGATGGAAGCCAGATTGGAGAGGATCAAGTAGTTTGGACTTTTCAAGGAAGTTTGATATTTATGATTGGACTATTCTTTCTAGGGGTTTGGAAAGGTTAAAGAGGATGTTAATTGGGCGATAGTCTTTAGGAGATATAGGATTGAAGATTTTGTTAATAGGATGGACTAAGGCTTTTTTCCACGAGGTAGGAAATACTGAGTTTTGGAGGGAGAAATTATAAATGAAGAGAAGAACTGGAAGATTTCGGGGAGGCATAATTTTAAAAATTTAATAGGTATTCCATCAGGCCCAGTGGAATTGGTGTGAGATTTCATTATGGATGAAATAAGATCGGTAGGGGAGATGTAGGAAAAATAAAAATTATCGGAGTTGAATGATGGAACTAAGGAAAAGCAGGAAGGAGGAGTTGGAGAAGTGTTATAGGAGGCTGATAAAAAGTATGAATTTAATTAATCGGGTGAAACTGGGAAGACTGGTGAGGGAGAGGATTTACAAAGGAAGAGTTTGCGAAGGAGTTGTCATTTTGATTTAGCATCGGGAGCAGAGGAGAGGGATTCATGATAATGGTTGTATTTCGCACTCCTAACAGTTGGTTGTGTCAAATTGCAGTGTCTAGGTTACGGAAAGTTATGGTTTTAGGGAGGATCACAGGAGTTTCGCTATTGTAGGATATTTGGATTAAGTCATGAGAGGATAGAAATGGAACAGGTAGTTGAGAAGAGGAAAGGAGATTACGTGCTGAATCGATGACATGCAGATCTAACCAGGTGTCGGACCAGCAAGTGTGATGGGTAAGAGAAAATGGGAGGAGATTTTCGAGGTAGAGTCTGTTGTTTGAATCAGAAAAGAGATTGGTATTAAAATCACTGGAAATTATTATATTGTTATAGGAACATAATTGTAGAGAGTTGATTCAAAGGATGAGTCGAAAGGAACAAGAGGAAGGCGATACACCATAGCGTATAGGAGAGGATGTGCATTGGAGGAAATTTCAATGATAAGGAATTCAATATGAAGATGATCGGATGGGGATGAGATATCTAGGATTCGGAATTTCAGGCTGTTATAAACATAAAGACCATCACCTCCACCAGTCCGGCTCATCCGGTCATGGCGGTTAAAGGAATAATTAGATAGAGAAACAGAAGAGGAAAACAGTATTTGAAGAAAGCTTCAAAATTCATTCCTCTGGCAGCTCATTCCTCTTTGTTAATGTGTTAAATAAAGAATGGCAGATTAATGAAAACAATGAAAGGAGAATGAAACTTATGACAAAATTTACCTCACAATGAAGCATCGATTCATTGTGATTTCAGTAAAAATTAGACAATGAAATATGACACTGAAAACAAGGATTTCATTTTGGTGGTAGTCAGCAACAATACACTGTACATACAGCTGTAGTAACTTACAGGAAAAATGAATATGGAACTCTCAATCAAAAATGTCTCTACATTTAATCGGGACATTTTTATCATGGATCTGCTGCTGTTTGGGCACTTTTGATACATCAAAACATCTCTACCCTGGATACTTTAATTTTTAGTATGTATTGGTGCACTCCAAGTAAGACTGCTTGCTTCAGATAGCCGAAAGAATAAAATAGCATAAAATAATTTTTTTATAAGTATATAAATTAAAAAATAAATCCAGTTTAAAAGTGCTCACTTCTTTGAGAATGACTCATTTACAATATTTTATTGAAATAAATTATGGTAATTTGTAATTTAAAAGATAATAAAAATCACTTTTATAATATAAAGAGAAATTATAATGTAACCAATATATTAATGTACTCTCTGTAAATCGTAAATAAACAAAAGGGTAGACCACACCAAATACAAATTTGAAACGTGTGCTTAAATGTTAGCAGTGAAAAAGTTTTTAATTTTTTGCATTAAAAGAAAGTCTTAACCAACAAAAACTTGCATGATACCTAAAACATTTTTGCTTTTTCCACTAGAAATTTCACCTAAAGTAGGCGTGTGTTGGTTACTATCTTGCATGAACCAAGCCTGTAGTGCATCTTCTACTTGTGGAAACTCACCCACTTTCAAAAATGTTCTTACACTGTAAGATGATTCAATTTGATACTTTTCCTTCTTTATGCAAAAAATACTGTGTATTGTTGCCTGGTCAATAGCGTACTCATTAGATATATGAGCTAACTTGTCACCTTTTTTCAAATATTTTAAAATTTCATATTTTTTATCTAAAGTTAATGTGACATGTTTTTGTTACATCAAATTAAACTTTCACTGCATACCAACTATACAGAACAATCACTCGTGACATATTAAATATGACACACTACAGTCACCAAGGGTAGACAACAATGCATGTATTGTACAGGACAAATGGACACATGAAAATAGCTGACCGGCTCGGATGCTGGATTACTAGATGTGCTAGAATAACCAACGGCCAGACGTTTGGACCATAGCCTGCCTGTGTGCTAATAGAAACAGACCTTCTATAACATTTTAATAGGTCTATTACCGTCTTGTCTACTTTACAGATTTTTAAGATTATTAAGCACCACTAGTCTGGTACTGAATCGAAAAACTTACGGTAATTGATCCATATTATTGTTATATATACTAGATTTTTGAGTTACATGAGAAACAATAAACGTACTGATAACTAGCAATTTTTAGCATCCTCCCGAATTTCGCTTATATATAAGTGATCATAAAATATATAGCTTATTACTGAGATAAGAAGTTTATACATGAAGTTGAAACACGTTACAGTTCGATGTTCCTCAGGTTCAAGAGTTTCTCAATTACAATTAAGTATGAGGTACATTAAGTATGAGTAAAGAATTCTGATGAAGAATTTGTTCCACCCATTAAAAGCTTCTATTAGCAAAATGCAAGCGGAAGGTGTAAATTGCTGAAATGTTTGAACCATTAGTTTTGGAATCTGGATCTAGTGTTTTCCATTTTTTCATTTGTTTTAATCCATTGGACACATCTTCTTCTCTACTACTTTAGATTAAATGGTTATTTGGAATACTTGACAGATTAGACACTATATTTTCTAACCTAGATGCATTGTTTTAGTAGAATTTCTCCTTTTCCCATTTCCCTTTCTAATATCAGTAGGTGTCATTTTCTGAGGGCTAATCTTTGGTTAATTATTTTTATATACAATCTCTATATACAAAAATTCTCAATGGAATTGAATATCCTATTCTGTTTTCTTGTGCTTCCAGCTTCTGTGTATTTCTTCATTCTATTTGCATAAATACACTGCATTATAAACTGTGATGCAGGTTTTATCTTGACATTGAACTCTAATTTAGCATCCACAAAAAGCTAATAAATGTCCTTAATATTAGATTAGAGGATTGCCTGTACTTCTTACTCAGTATTCAGGTTCTTAAAAAATGGTCAAAGTAATATACGAAATACTAATTTTATATAAACATATTACCATTTTTATGTCAAAATAAATGAATTTGCTGATTATCTATCCCCTGATCAGGACATGTAAATATAAAATCTTAAAAGTTAACAATAGTGTTTTACTTTTAACTTGACTAATATATAAAAAGATTTTTATAAACAAATCAAAAAAATATACTTGATATCTATTTAACATTAATAGATATATTTTATATGAAAAAAAAATCTGAAAGACAATATTGCTCCAAAAACAAATAATAGGACTGATGAACACAATGAATATATACTACAGCTTTATTTTTTATTATTACACTGAAAAGTGATTCAAAATAAAATTTTTAAATTTTTAAAATAGTCTGCCCACCAAAAAGTAACCCACTACCCAAAAATCACGTGACCAGCCTTGAATATCTAGATCCTTGGTGCTTCATTCATCAAATGGTTACAAGAGAATCTCATCAATTCCAACTATTTCATAATTTCCAAATAAAATATTTTAAATCATTTTAATAAGAATATTAACTTTTAACCCTTCCAGTGCAGTGGTCATAACAGCTGTCAAATTACAATTAATTATAACCAGGCTCACCTACTTGGTCTAAGTCACAACCCAGAGAAAAATCAAATGTAACATAATCTAATAAATTATATTAAGGTGAAGTGGAGTATGTGTAATCATGGACCACGAATAATCAGGCCTTCTCTGGTTTTCTAAAATTAGAAAAATAAAATCCTTTTCACCTATGAATAATGTTTTTAATGATATTTTTAAATTTTAGATAGGAAAAAAGTAAAATCAAATACTAAAAAAAACAACAGAGAAGGGCTGATTACACTAGCCCCACTTCAACCTATATAAATAATAAATGCAATATATTACATTATATTTTTCCAAAACTCGCAGTTAAAAATTTTGAAATGATAATACAATTTAATTTTAAAAGTAAAAACTACACTCAAACTAGCGGTATTTAAGAACAAATAATGGAGCTACTCAACATTTTGGAAAGTAATTTTGAAGAAAAAAGATCACTTTTCAATAAAAGAAAGGATCATAAAAAAAAAAATGAAAATTAATTGTATCCAATTTCTAGTTTTCCTAAAATTTAATTTTCACTGACATAAGCAGTGTGTTAAGGGAATCAAACACAAAACTGAACTGATGCATTCATCTAGCTGAAGGTAAACTGGATATAAACATCAAAATAGATGGCACATTAGGCACTGAATGGGTTATATATTTCAAAAGATAATAATTTTTTAAAATTTAAGGTAGTTTTAAGAGGGATAATTACTAAACAATATATAGCTGAGATTCTCATGTAGCATAAATTACTAACAAAATATTTAAACTGTACCTGATAACAGGAAATATTATTAAGGTTAAGCATAGAATAAAACATGATTAGAACCAAATAACCATTCCAGTTGTGAGCATGCAGATGTCATGTACCAAATACATAACACAATGCAGAACTATGGGGCTAAATCTGAAAATTTTGTGATATTTCTCAAAAGTTTTAAGTGATTAAGAAAACATGCATTACAAAAATTAGGAAATATCTTGAACAAAATGCCATTTTCAATATTAGGACATGACAGTACCATATTATTTTACGATTTGATAATTGAAACCAATAGAAATATTTTACTAAAAAAAAGTAAGTGAAAATGAAATGCGTGCTCTGTTTCTCCAGCTATCTCTCCAACATATTGTTTATTTTTTTTTTTACTTTCCCTTACCTATATATATGAATAGTGTAAGGGAAAGGTATTGCGATTGTAAAAAATTTTGAATACTAATTTTCAACGGCTATACACTTTTAAGTTCACCTGAGTCCAAATAATGAACTCTCACAAAATAGTCTATGTGTATGAATTAAATCTAGCTTGAAAACGAAAAATTGTAAGAAAGGGAAATACATATTAAAAATAGGTATATGCCTAGGATGTTACAGCAACTTTTTGACCAAAATCGACTTACCAGAAGTGCCACTTTATATCATCGATTTTACACATTTTTACAATTTCCTCGAAAAAGGCTCTAATAATTTTGATCAAACTCGTTAAAGCAATGTATAATTAAATAGCCTTTAATATCAGGTAGTTCTTATCTTCATTGAAATAGTCTCACAGGGCTTAAATGACGAATTTTCAAAAATTCTTCCTCTAAGGTACCTTTAATTTTAATGGTGAGAGTATAGTTGACTGCGGAAAAGTATAAAGGAGAATCTTGGTTGGGGAGCGGTCAATAAATGAACACACAAATAAGAAAAACTTATATAATGTGTGCCGACATTTTGGCCTAAGTTTAAGGCCATCATCAGGGCTAAGAAAAAATAAGATAACAAAAGATGTAGCAAAAGTGGCAGTACCAGTAATAATAAAAAGTTAACAAATAGTAAAATGAAGAAAATGCAAAGTATAAAGAAAAATATTATCATAAATGCTAATATTGAATCTAAACTATGAATGAGTTTGATAATCAATCAAGGAGAAAAAAGGAGAAATATTTTCCCAGGAAAAAAAACATATTTCCAGAAATAAGCATAGTAATATAGATGTATAATATGCCATTGGAAAGCTGAAGATTTTAGAAAAAATATTGTTTAGCATATAATGTAGAAGATGGTAATGAAGCGTAATGAAAAATGCATAAACTTGATTGTTGTAGGTAATAATTTCTATTGTTATATTACATAATAGAAACTGCATGTTTCCATAGAAAATAAATGGAATTCTCATGGAAACTTTTAAAATTTATTTCAAGTAGTAAGTGAAAGTTCTGTGATGCGCGCACCAGATTGTTTAGTTCTGGAAATAGAATGGATAGAGAGCATAACTTTTTTTATTTAAACAAAAAGCAAATAAATAAAACAAAGGTATGTATAATAGAGGGTACAATGATTAACAAGATTTATTCTCTAAAGTTAGACAAAATATGAATTTTTAGAAACAGATCTTGTGCCTGCTTAGAGGCTGAAAAAATATAAACTTTCCCATTATAATTTTATAGCTTCTAGACTTTTGTGGTCAGAGGGTGGAAAGACTGACACAGTATTTATTTATTTGTATTTTTAATCATAATTTTAAAGAACTTTCATAATAACAGAATAATAAATCATAACAAGAATTAGTAATAGACTAAAAATAAATTGTCAAAAAGTGAGATTTTTTATTTTCTAAAACAAACAAAAAAAAGGTCCAGCACTGATTTCTAAAATAATGGCATATATTATAGAATTTACATTTGTACGTTATTACAAAACCCGAAATCAGTCAATAACCAAATTATCTAGTTGGAACTAGTTTTATCCCAGTTCCATTGTTAGTAATAGTATTAACTAGGTAATGCAAGAATTAACAATTTCTGTTTGATAATTCTAGTTTTCACAAAATGTTTTGTATTTAATTTGTATTTGTATTTAATTTGTATTTAATTTAATTTGTTTTGTATTGTATGTTTTGTATTTATTTGTGGCTATTTACAACAAGAACTAACTGAAATTTCATAAAATCAGTAACTACAAGTAATTATTTATTTATTATAAACATGTTTATTCCCACCCTTTATGTTTGAAAACAAAAGGATGTTGAACTACAGTAGGAAAATAAAAACTTTGTTGTTTTAGTAATATTTAAAGTTAGTATCGCCCAGTAGTCGAAATTTGGTCAAAAATACAATATCATATCAGTTTTGTGATTTATTTATACAATTAAAATGAGCAGAAAACGCTTTTTCCTGCTTTTGTTTGAATGTATATTGAAATTAAAAAATCTAATTAATTCAAGTTCAAAATAGAATCAGGTCACCCATTCAAGAGATTATTATGGCATAGAAAGACACATGGACAAACTATGGCCAAAAATACTTTTTTTTTGTACTCAGAGGGTTCTGATATGCGTAGGTGAATAACGTTTGAAACTGCACATCCTACTGTCACTTGTTTATCTTTCAGTTTATATTACCTGTCAGTAGAGTACAACAAAAAAAAAAATTGTGGGATTTTTATTTAACCATTCAAGGAATGAGGATTTCAAAGAAAAATATCAACAGAAAAGTAGAAAAATATTTATGTTATGTACAGTAATACCAACGATTATTTAATGGCAAACGAACCTGATAAACATAATTAGAGAAAGTCAAATTAGTTTTTAAAAAAGACAACTACATACTTAAGTAAGTTAATTATATACATTCATAGGCTCAAAATCTCGGAATTATTATTTGATAGGAAATGAAGGAATAAGATAAGGGGGTTCTAAGGAAATTATAAATTTAAAAATATTAATGAGCCTCAGTTGTGACTTATGAATATCACACTTTATTCACAAATTTGAAGAATTATTTTTTATGGGTGCACACTATTCATTATACAGTTTTCCACTTGAATTCTATTATAGGTTAAGGTATTTTTCTAAAGATATTTCTGAATTTCATCTATTCACTTAATCGACTCATCCTTGATCCAGGCGGTGACATTTTATCGAAGTTTTACTGTACTTTCCTTACCTAGGAGTGGTAGGAAAATAAAAGCATGACTACAATATTCAAAGCGATGTATCCTTGCCCATAACAGTCTGATTTCAAAAAAAAATTTTGTTTTGTAGGGAATTTAATTATCTTTCAAATAGGATTTTGCATAATCAACAATCCTTTTCCAGTTATAAGCAAATAAAATATTCTTTCCGTCATAAGTTATTTCCTTCTTTTTCTCGGAGATGTTGTACATGCATGGATTGCTAAAGGATTTAAAAAATTTGAGCATTCTTCAACAACGGGCCCAAACTCAACAAAACAAAAAAGAAAGTAACAAAATCAGCTAACCCGTTCAAGAGTTAATAAATAGATATTTAAAAAGAGATACTTTTTTTTTTTATTTCCACAAGCCAAGCTGTTATGGCACTTTATAGAGTTGTAGAGAATTCCTTTCTTTTTGAATAAACACCTATTGGTGATGCCTGCTTTCATGCAAACACAGTATATAAAGCTCTGTAATGTCAACGATGCATTCCTGGCCATTCGTTAAAAAAATATTGATGCAGAACCAGTTTTAACTGGCTCATTTTAATCAAAACCCTTTTTAACTAGTATTATCGTATTATCGATTTAATACTAGTATTAACAAAAGGACTAAGATAATACTAGTTCTAGGTAATTCGGATATTGACTGATTTTGGGTTTTTACAGTAACATATATACAACAGAGCAGCAAAGTGTCTGGAACCAATGGACATCTTCTCCATATGCTATTTTTAAATCAGACTTTAAATACCATAACTGTACCCTCTTTTCGTTGACACAACTTTAATTTCATGACATGATTAGAAAAAAAAATTTGACTAGAAAAAATCATTATAGTAGTATCTAAATCACTATAGTAAAACCTACAATAAGCAAAATGAAAAGAAGCTATGCATCATGCAATCTCTAGTGTGCAGTAAACACTCATTTTTATGTAACATCATAATTCTTTTCGGTATTAATAATAATTAATAATTCCAATCACAATATTTAGCCATATTTTAGTTAACTACATATGTCCATAAACTTTCCTTCATCAAATATCTATTGAGAGTTATTGAATACTATATAATAACATTAACAGATACAAGAGCTTATTAATTATTTTCATTATATAAATCAACTTCCATTTTAAAGATTAGGTTTATTGGTCACAATAATTAAGTTTTACTTAAAGAGGGCTTACATTTTTACAGTAGAGCTGACCTTAGCAAAAACATCTAAATATATTTAAGAGCACAACCATAGATTAGAATTACTGAATGGAAATGTGTTAGTAGGCATTGCAAAAAGGAAAGATATGAATAAATCCATTAGAATAAAATATAATGCAGTTCACTTAACAGCAAACAATCTCAAGTATGAGTACGAGCTTACCCTGACCTTCAGTGAGTCCGCAAGATCAGACCAATATCTTATTCTATATCAAGCAATAACTAAAATATTTACCAATAAATATCTATATCAGACAATGCCCAATATTAAAGAACTATGATAACCAGAATAAGATACAATGAATATATCAACTTTAAAAAAATATAAAGATATGAATAAACATATAATATAAAATGAAGTTGAGAAAAAATTAAACATTATACTCATATTTTGAATTAAATTTTTAAATTTACATTAAAATCCCCACATCTCTCCACTTAGTCCTAGTAATATTTACCACAAACCAGACCGAAGCTCATCTAAAGCCTATCATCAAATGACAAAGCAATGTTTGACTATTATATTCTGCTTGGCCAAGACTTCATCATTATAGATTAAGATAAATATGATATAAAAGATGATTACTACTACTCGATTTAGTTAATTATAAAAATACACTGAAACAAAAAATGTGAGCACTGTTTATACATGTACTGGTTTCTAATCAACTAAAAATTAATATCCTTCAATCTTTTAAATATTATTAACTGAGATTATTTTATTTCATAAAAATTTCAGAGGGATATTTCCTTCTCTCGTGTTCATTAAAGCTTACATTTGAAGTGCCGTTGTTCTAATAAGATTTTAAATAAATTTGTGAGTAATATTTTCATATTGATCCATCATAGCAACCCGAGTCTTTTTATTTATCATGAAAACTCATTCCATAGTGGACATCTATGGAATGAATTTTCAAGATATGGTTTATTTTTGGGCTAAATAATGACCATAAACATCAGATTAAAGAGTTTTCCTGGTATCATAAATAAATGGCCATTTTTTAGCATCTATGTATACATGACACTCATATGCTCTAAAAATTGACAAATAAAATAATATTATTTAAAAAATATAAGTTGCTATCCTTAATGCGATAGAAATGTTGATGCCATTACATCTTATATTAACTTAATGCAAACATTTCAGCAATTTTCTCTCAATGGTCATTAAAATAATTATGATATTATTAATTTATGATAAATTTATATATATTTTTTTAAGTAAGATGAAGGGTCATAGAAGGATTATTACGCAGGAAGATATATACTTGCTTAGTTACATAGTTTTTTTTAAATTATATTCATCATTTTATATTTAATAAGAAAATCAAGAATCAACATATTTTAATTACCTTTTCTACATCACTTTTATTTCAACAATAAGCCTTTCAATTTTAGTCAAAGATATTTTAAAATAGGTATGTACATTAATGGATAATAATTAATAATATTGGCACCAATAATGAGTGACAACAGAATTTATCATTGAATTAAGAGTTTCAGGGAAAGTGGTGAGTAAAGATGAGAAGCAATAAGCGGGGATTAAATTTTTACCTACAGTTAATACACAAATATTTACTAAGCAATAAATCAATCAAGTAAATGTTTTAAAATTAAAACTCTAGTTAAAATAGCCCTTGCAACATGGAAATTGGTCAATCTGTTTTGTAAGTAAAGAAGAATGTAAAAAATAAAAATAAAATTGGTTCTTAAATTTAGGTGTTTTCAGCTATATTTTTTCAAAAATCTTGATGATATAGTAATTTAGGTAAATTAAATATGTAGCATGATATGCAAAAGTTCAACTAAAAGTCAAATCCTCAGTTTCTAAAATGTTTTAGAAACAGTTTACTCAGTAATCATTAAGGGTTATTAAAGCTTTTTAGTATATTTGTTAAGGAAGAGAAAACGATTAACTTTTTAACAATCAACTAAATTAAGTAGCAAAGAGAGAATAATCTTTGTTTCAAAAGTAAATATTTCTGTAGATATCATAAGTAAAACCCTTTACATTTTAGCACTTTCAAATTATCTCAAAAGCGACTATAGTAAAAACCTCGTTTATCCGGACTAACCTGAACCAAAGGTAATCCAGAGAATATAGGTAATAAGCAAAACAAAATCCTTCATTAAGCAAACTTACTGTTTATTACAATAAAAACTACTTATAGCCGATGAGTCAAATGATGTCAATGTCCTGTGACACTCTAGTAAACCTTTCTTAAATTCAACAAAAAGCATTTTATTACCATAATTTATTGTGCAATCTATGCAGGAACTGTACATTGAATTAAACTAAAAAGCGAATATTTGGTGGATTTATTCATAGTTATGTTACTTGCTACCATAGTTAAAAATTATTATCTAATATACACATTAAGTAAAAAAAAAAATGTCTAAAATTCTGATCCAGACAAACGAGGTTTTACTATATACAATAATCTTAGTCTAAAAGGAAGCAAAATATTATAGTTTTATTTTCACAATGGAAAAATGAAGTATCATCATTAAACATACATTAACATCAAATAAAAAGTTGATTTTCTATGTACTAACCAGTAGCATACAGAAGTTTAAGTTTGTATTAGGTAACTAATATGAAAAACTACCAGGTTATATACTCCACAAAATGTCAAAGGATTAGTTATTACTTATAGTATGTAAGTAGATAATGGATCATTGCAGTAAAAAAATTATGTACCTATTTGATCGGTATAAAGAGAGAAACCAACTTAAAAAAAAAAAATTGCATTTTGGCCAGAATAGTGAAATAACTAAACAAATTATTTATTCAAATAATTTATAAAAATTAGTATTATTGTTTTCATGCAGTATAAAAACATAATTAAAAACTAATTTTATTACAAAAACATTAGAGGCAGTCTTAGAATCATACTATAGTTATATAATAAAGAAAAGCATTCATTTGCTCAGGCATGCTAAAAGTATATAAGCTGTATGTATTCACCTTTGAATATTCAACATCAGGAACTTCTTGTTCCACATGTACTGGTTTCATACTAGCAAAACTTTTCCTTTTCCAGGTATTTTCATAATTAAACATTATTTCATCTCCCTTAAAAAAAAAAATAATAATAATAATATTATTAATAAAAAGGGTCACTAACAGTTAATTAAAAGATATAGTATGAAATTGTGATATAGTATAAGGTGCTAGTCTAAATAATGATAAGCTCTACATAACTAGTAATTCTTACTAACATCGAATACTAAAATATCTAATTACTAAGTAAAATAAGAGGTTTTGAGAGTATTTTATGAAAAAAGTAAATGCATACCTTTAATAAGCCAGTTAATCTAGACCTTTCATGTTAAAGATATTAACTTTGTTAGAAATATTAAAATAATATGTATCCTCTTTCTAATAATACAAGTAATATGAAATAAAAAATTATCATTTTATCCATATCATAAATCAATCAAAAAGTCATTATAGAGGAAACTTAAGAATCTCTTTCAAAATATTATCTTAGCTTATTTACATAATTCTCCAAATTACCACGTTAATTAATACTAATACTGGCGCGCGTCACACAACTTTCCCTTACCACTCCATAATAATAATAATCTTTTTAACATAATTTTAAACAGTTCACATAAACACTACTTAAAATAAACTCAGCATTCACTTCTTCACGTTTTCTCTCATAAAAGTACAATAAAATAGTTTTTTTAAACACTTTTAGTACAACAATTCTGTAACTATATATTTTAGGTTTGTCAAGCTGAAAATATATTTTTAAAGTTTTGGTTTAGTTTTCATACAAATTCCATTCCGTTTCCATGGGAACATTTTGTTTTCATTAAAGAATATAAAAGTAGAAGTTATTAAGTTAATTTCTATTTTTATATTTTTAAATTGCATTATTACTGAGTGTATGTATAATTGACAACAGTTGGGAGGAGGTGCGGTTGAATCCGTCTCTTCTCGGACGTGCTCAGCTTTGCATCTAGGGTCTTGTATACCTTATAAGATAAGTTGTATCTTTCCAATTTCGAAGATCTCTTTTTTTTTTTTTTTAGATAATTTAATCACCTTTCTTAAGATCGTATACACAATTCACCATAAAGTGCATACTGTTTTGAGTTATGCACAAATAAAATTTTCTTTTAGCCATAATTTTTTCAGTGATATACTATGTACATTAAAAGTTAAAAGGCTTTAAGGAGAAGACATTAGGCAAGCTTCATCAAAATCATTATAATCGTTTTCAAGAAAATTGAACTTCAATGATATAATTGCAACTTCTGGTTAGTCTGATACGCTGTATCTTTGCTATTTCTGGTCCAATTTCAATTATTCCTTTTTTATTTTTTAGATAATTTAATTAAATTTCATATGATTGAATATATAATTTACCATAACATGCAGGCTTTTTGAGTTATGTGCGAATAAAATATTTTTTTCATCATAACTTTTTTTCCTGTATTTCCTTGGTAATATACTACACACATGAAAAGTTAAAGGACTTTACGGAAAATAATTTAGGCAAGTTTCATCAAAATTGTTAGAGCCGTTTTCGAGGAAACTGTAAAAAAAAGCGTAAAATCGATGATTCCAGATAGTCATTTTTGACGAAAAAGTTGCTGTAAAATCACAGGCATATACCTACCTTAAATGCATAATTTCGGTTTCGTACACCTTTTCGTATTTGAGCTAGGTTGTTCACACACTCACGCACGCACACGCCCATATGTGCACACACAGATCATTTTGTGAGACTTGGTTATTTGGACTCAGAGAACCTTAAAACATCTATTTCTGTTGAAAATAAGAATTCGAAAATTTTCACGATCGCAATACTTCCTCTTTCTATATATTTCAAATATAGGAAAGGGAAACTAATATACAGTAACACTGTCATTTATTGTTTGTCAATGAAAAACATTTTTAATATTTTAAATCATTTAGACGTTATTCGACAATAATGTATTTTATTAAGCTGTTTCATTAAGATTTTTATTATGACTTTTATTACTGACTTTCTTTACAATGATAAACAAGATGGTAATTCAGATATCGCTTTTGTTATCAGCAATTTTAATTTATTTCACGATGTTAACATTTTTTTTGGCCAATTAATATGCAATGATTTTCATTACATAATTCATTCTTGATTAAAGTTAAATTTACATTAAGTAAATGGTTTACCTCTTTTTCTTCTTCAGGGTTGTCTATTAATAAATTCTGCAGTGAAACAGCTGATTTCGGACCCATTTTAGGCATCTCTTCCAAACAGTCTTCCTCTAAATGCACTGTTTCTGTAAAAGAAAATAAATAAATAAAAAAGAAAGTTATAAGAACAATGAACTCAATATAAGTAGAAAGTTGTAAAAGTAATAAGATAAAAACCTAGTTCCGACTTCACTTCTTTACTCATAGTATTTTGGTTAGTTTTTTCAGATTCAACAGAAGAGTCTTCATCTAAAGGTGACAAAGGCATACAACTATCAGCTTCAACTCCTTCTTCTACATCACAGCAACTGATACAAATTAAATAAACAATATGGTTTATTTAAAGAACATTAACAATTAAAACAGCAACATTTAAATAGATAAAAATGGAAAAAGCAATATGCTAGAGCAAGTTATTAATTGTTGACATCATAAAACATATCCTGAATCCTATTGGCTAGCTATCAAGTTTACCAGTAATATTTCACTTTGAATTGAGTACACTATTACCGTGACAAAATATTTATAGCTACGAGTGTTTAATGTTTTCTTATCAACATTCATTTATAGACCAGCATTTTAATTTATTAAGTACAATTTCACTTTATAATTTCATAAAAATTGTTTAACTAAAATAGTTGGCATTCTGAATGTAGTACTATGAACCTAGTAGGGGATGTCTAAACGCCACTATTTTCAGGTATTTTTGAGGTTCCCTTCTCTCCCCCCCATGTAATACTATTTTAATAGTACATACATCCTATATTTGTAACAATAAAAGATGGTTTTTCCTGATTGTCAGATTTTCTTGTGAGTTTGTGTTATTTAGAAGAGATCTGATCAGGATTTTCTTAGTTATGTGGGATTAGGTTGTGCTGAGTCATTGATATCAACTACTGATAGCATTGAGGTCTTTCTTCTAGTTTTCAGATCTTTTAGTGTATTTCGTCATTTTGGATTATTCCTAATTGTTAATGATGCGTAGGCACCTCCTTCCAATTTCAGCAACTAGATAAATCTCTAGTGAAGGCTAATTATTCACTACAGATAAGTATAAAACAGAAACAATAGCAGCAAATATAAATATTTTGTTTAACAAATTGTTTAACAAAACAAAAAAAAAATATAAGTAAAACATACCTAAGATGAGTATGTATGTTTTCATCAAGATCATGGTAACCACCAACAGCTTCAGCTATAAGTGGTACAAAAACATCTAGAAAAGTCGCTAATCCAAATCGCACTATCAAAGTGACTAAGAAGGACCTATGGTAAAGCTTTACTCTTTTTTGAAGAAGTTTTCTTTCTCGAGGCTTTTCCCAATCATATAGCTGTACAATGACCTCCAAAAGTTCGCGCCTGCAACGCTTTGGACCAAGAGCCCTATTCAAACATAAAAATATGAGATTTAAATAAAAAATACAATGAAAAAACATAATTGAATAAAAAAAAATTAAATGACAGTTTAAAATTAATTCCTATTGATTAAATACTTAAAAATCCTAAAAGCAGACTTATATACACGCTTATAATTGTTTCTATCCGTAGTAACATAATGAAGGTATATATTAAGATGTATATATATTATGAGTTTATAACATCTAATCATCAATAATTAATAAACAATTTTTTATTTGAATATTTCAAAAATATCTGAAAATTAAATGACAAAAAATAATACTACACTGAAAAATAAATGAAATATTTTCAGAATAAAATGTTTAAAAAAGAAGAAGAAATTAAAAATAACAAGGCTCATAAGAATAAATTCTTCAGTCCGGTCCAGGTTTATTATAATTTTTATGACTTATAAATAGAGAGGAAATTGAGAATTGTTTTTTTGGGGAGGAAAAAAATCAAATCATGACTAGATTTTTATTTTTATAATTTAAAAATCATTTTTTTTTTTTTTTTGGCAAGAAATAACTGATTTATTTGACGAAAGACCTCATAATAATAATTATAGTTGAGTGAAAAAATTTAAATTAAAATATCTCATTAAATTTTTTAGCATTATTTTTCCTGCTCAAAATAAAACTCAAAACGCTTTAACTTGCTTAAAATTATAGCTAGAAAATATATTTTTTATTTTATTTTTTTTTGGAATATTTATTGCTATTGATTAATACCTAAATAGTTTTTTCTATCCAAATTTTTGCTAAATATTAAGTTTTAATTAAACAAAAATGCAATAAATACTTGCGAAATTTAAAATATCAAAATGCAATGCTATTGGTTAGACCGCAGTGTGGAGTCAAATTTCATGTCAGCATAACTATTTCTTATGGTTGCTGGGTACTTTCTTTAAGTGATTGATGATAAATTGAATTATATCACGTTTTTTTCATAAAGTGTGAGAAATCATTAATTATAATGACTGAAAAAGGGCTAGTTAAAGCACAGTCAAACAATCTTCCAAAAATAGACAGGATTATGATGTCATTTTTTTTCTTTCTTCAAATCCAGATTTTATATCAACTGAATTTAAAGGAGTAAAAGCTACAACATAATTTTGTGATGATTAATTCAGTTTTGAAGCTCTTTTAATACATAATCCAGAAAACTAAGCATAATCTATAAATGCAGAAAAAATAATTTTCTCAACAAATGCAATCAAGTATACGAATACGAATCATTTTATTGAGTCAATAGGTGCATATGTTTCAGTTGTTAGAATATAGTAAACATAGTTAGAATTATTATATCTAATATTTTTGTTGTGGTTCTCAACAGGATTCGTATGGGGACTCATTATTTTGTATTATTATGGGGACTCATAATTTTCTGTATCCTCTTCTAACTAAAAGGCAGACAAAAATCTGGTATTCGCATCACACAACTTTCACTTACCTCTTTATTTGAAATAAAATTTAAAAATTTCCATTTAATCTCCAAGGAATCTCTAACGCTGTAAAGTTTCTTACCGTGTGTTTTGGGGAAAACGAGATTCTGGTTTTGAATAAATTGTTCAAGTAATGGGCATGTTTATAGATCGGGCTATTGATGTAAGTAACGACTGGTCATATGGGGATTTCCGGTTTGTGTATTTTTGGTAGGCCATATAATAGGGGAGGTAGCGGATTCATCTCAATGAGAGTGTATTTTTTATTATCCGGTATCAATATGCTGTTTTTTATTAACTCTCGGACTTTGGTGGCAAATTTATTCACGGGATTTTTGACATTAGGAAAACCGTTTTTGTTTTTGAAATCATAAACTTTCTTTCTATAGTTATCTCTTTCTAGAATTACTGTCGTATTTCCTTTATCATATATTAGTTAGTTTTAAATAAAACAAATTTATAGAAGTGGCAAATAATTTATCAATCCCTAATTAGATTGATCCTTCTATACCATCATGCGGATGTCAACTGTTTATAACCTGTCTTCCCTTTCCCAATGTTAAATAAGGTCGTGCATTCCTCAATTTTTATTTAGATTGACAAAAGTCCTGCCCAATAGAACTGCAGCCTCATATGATAGCGTACGGAAGCCCTTACATATTTTAATTGAAATTAACCTTTGAAGCCTCTGCAATTTCATCAAATTTAGTTTTTTTCTGTAAGTCTGTATCGAAAACTATATTTATTAAAATGTTCCATAGTAAGGGTGATAATGCTGACCATTGAGGAGCTCCCAAAATCAGTTTCTTATAAGTATAGTAAAAGTTTGGCTGAATGGCAAGTTTTCTATTAGTAAAATAATTTTGAATGATTTAGTATACATTTTTAGTATAGCTATAGTTTATATATATATATATATATATATATATATATATATATATATATATATATCTGTGTGTGTGTGTGTGTGTGTGTATATATATTTATTTTTTTCTATTGGCGATATAGACCATAAAGATATTTGGCTGCGTGATATGATATTCTTATAGACATTTATTACTTGTGGGAGCACAGATAGCCTGGAGGTGATCACCCAACCTCACGCTGCTACGAATCATAGTTTCATGGAGCAGCGGCAAGCTACCCATAGCTCCATAACTGGTCCCTTTTCTTTGCTGCCAATTTATCAGTGTCCTTCCCACTGACTCACTCGGGTTCAAGGACAGTGACCAATCTGTCTAGATCCACGGATTATTACTGTTCAGGGTCAGCAAGTGGATAAGGGCCTATATTTCTTTCTCTGAAGCAGACCAAACCTCCGGACGGCTATTTTACATCCTGGAAAACCACAACGTGATTCACAATTTAGTTACAAGGATTAGGGTCATCACTTCTATGCCTGGTCTGTGTGAGTTGCCTCCCATAGGCTGACAGGCCTCACATACCCGAGAGAGGGGTGATTAATACCTGAGGAATCCCGGGACCGGGATTCGAACTGATAATCTGCTCGGCCACCCCGACCCCTCATATATGTGGAAATTATATATATAGGCATATTTTACATCTTTTGCATTGAGAGAAGAGATAATACAATATTATTTATGTTATGTCTTATTACTTTATGGATCAATAATTTATTTACTTTAGGATTTTTTATAGTTCTATAGGATTTTTGGTTTAATTTTATTTTGTTAATTTTATTTTGATATAATTTTATTTTGTTAATTTTATTTTGGTATAATTTTATTTTGTTAATTATATTTTGGTGTAATTTTATTATGCTAATTTTTTTTTATTTAATTTCATTTTGTTAATTTTATTTTGGTATAATTTTACTTAAGTCTATTATTTGTCCAATATGCCTGTTTTATTTCCATATCTATAATTTTGTGAAATATTCAGTGATATTAGAATTTGTCAGAAATTTATCATAAAATAGTATTTTGTTTTGAGTTTTATTTTACTTTAAATAATAAACTTTATTTATTTCAGATTTATTTTGAGGCAAAGATAGAGCTAATTTATAAAGATTTTCATAATATATTGTATATTGATGCAGAATTTCTTTTATATTTCTTCCAAAATTCTTTATTTAGATTAATAATATGGTATTCACCTTTTTCCATATTACTAGGTTATCTTTTGTCCAATTTTGTAAGTAGTCTTTCTAGATATAATTTAAAGTGATGGCAACTATACTTCTGTTACTTCATATTCATTTATTAGTAAAAAAACTAATGCATTGTTAACATCAGTTGACATCCGCATGATGGTAAAGAAGGATCAATCCCTAATTGCATTGTTAGCATGTTCATTTACATTTAAATTATTATTCTAATCATCCAAAATATCAAATAATTTTGGATTATACCTGGAGAAATCATGCCTATACCTTAGAACCAACTGTTGTAACATTTTAGTTTTACAGGAGCTTCAAAAGAATTTTCAATTCGCACTGTATTGCTTGTAGTGGATAGTGACCAATCTTAATATTTGATGTGTTAGATATTTTACTGCCATTTTAGCTTATTTGTAATATTATATCCCTTGAGAAAAGTGGTCAGAATAATACAAATGTGATAATAAAATCAAAATCTGCTAAATTTGACTTAATATAGCCAAACATTAATACATTGACCCAGATAATGTAGGCACTCCAAAACCAATTGTGATGCTGGCAGTTTCTGCACAAATTTACACAGAACATTTGGAGGAGATGGATTTGTGACTACTTGAATAATATTTATATATATATATATATATATATATATATATATATATATATATATATATATATATATATATATATATATATATATAATATAATTCCCCAACATATTAATTAGAGTAAGTACGATATAATACTATTTATTTATTATATTTTATTACTATGTAAGTATATAATAGTTAGGTTAAGTCATAGAAGTATTTATCATTTTATTTTGTTTTTAATATCTCATTATTTGTTGTGCATATATTAAAGGGGGATTTTTTTCTCTTTTATTTCGTATTTATCTATTGTATTAATTCAATACCTTAAAAATGATTACTTATTTTACTCATTGTTATGATTTAGACTAGAAATAAATGCCTTATAATCTATTTTTTATTCTCACAAATTGAACAAATTAACATCATTATATCTGAGGATTTCTTAATTATTTGGTGGAAGTTTACTTGGTGCAACAGAAAAGAACCAGAGAAAGCTTATAGTTATTAATGGGCAAAAGAGAAAATTTTAAAAACAGAATGTATCAGTTGAATTATATAACACAAAATGTAATTATCTTAATAGTCGATGTCAGAAGGAAATGGACATTGATATCTCTTTAAGTATTTTAACAAAAAACTTCAAAAGAAATCACCAGTGTTAAAATGTTATTACCTAGCAATATGATCAAAGAGATACCATGCTGCCAGAACATCGGTCAGAGGAGAACTAAGCATCTCAGTTACATATGGCATCAAAATACCAAGGCAAACTTCTGATTCCACCAATTCTTCTATCTTTATAGAAAGATTCTTCACCTGAGTATTAAAAATTTATATCTTATAAAATGAAAAAATAAAATACATAAATAAATTAAGTTAAACAAGAAATAAATTTTAATCAGCAATCATTTGATGGTCATTAAAGTTTAAGATACAAGACAGCATTTAAAAATTTGAAACAAGAACGGATTTCTTACAATAGTTATTTATAATATTTGTCTTTAAAGAGAATGTCCATACATAAAGTTTTACAAGGCAACCATAAATGAGATAGATTAAGATAGTAAACTACATATTCTTGCATATAAATAAATATTTTAACTCCTGGGTAGCTATTATACAAAGAAAATATTAGCATGTGCATATGTTAAAAATGCTATTACCTTAACTTCTGCAATTTTATAAAGAAACAACAAATCATCTTCAGCAGATAAATCTGCAAGAGCAGTAGAATAGCTGCGAAGTGACTCCAATGAAGAATAAAGAAGTGAAAACTGGCGGGGAAAATGGACTGGAGCTAATAGGGGTTGTAGAAGTTGATGCGCAGATGGCGGAGGAGAACCCACTTGAGTAACTTCAGTATCCCTATCCTGAAATTGCAATTATTACTCTGTAACTTTTTGTCGTTTACATACACTATCAACCAAATATGTCAATTCAATTATTAAAGAAACAATTAACAAACATATAATAAAAGCTTCTAACTAAAATGGAAAATTGAGTATTATTTTTTTTTTTAAAGGTGTAACAAAGTATACAATACGTATTTAACAATTAACATGTAAAATTCCACAATTAATCTAGAATGTTTTCAGTGATTAATTTAGGTTTCTATATATTTTTAAGTTACTGGTGTCTTATCTCACCGATAACCTTTCAGTAAAAATGAAACCCTAAGTGGTTAAATTACTAATGAAAACCTAAGTGGTTTTTATAATACTATTATAATTCATTTAATAAATTAAATTGATAATATTTATTAAAAGCAAACCTTGAGTAAAGCCCAAATGACAACTATGATAGTAAAACAATTGTAAATAATATTCTCAACTTCTCATATTCATTTTTATGTAATGTAAATAATAATTTACATATGCCTGTTAAACTATATTGTATCATGGTCTTGGCTAATAAAATTATTATTAAAACTTAAATAAAATAAAGCTATAAAACTTGTAAAATGAACTGAAAATAAATATATTGTTGGAAAGAAAAAAAACATACAAATACAATTTGCTCATGAGGGTACCCCTACACGATCAGTCATCCAAACTGACATCCATGACATCCAAACTGATGATTGCCATTCTGATTGATCATGTAAACACGTGCAAACTGCGTTTATACATTCAATTGTAAGTAATATTGTCAGTGTGAATCGGAATGGCAATCGTCGGCCTGAATATTATTCCAACTGACCCTCTAAGGGTACCCTTATAAACATTGTATTTGTATGTTTTTTTTTTTCTTTCCAACAGTATATTTATTTTAAGTTTATTTTACAAGTTTTATATATATATATATATATATATATATATATATATATATATATATATATATATATATATATATATATATAACATTTTATTATTCAATATTGAAATTATTCTATTTTTACTTCCTTATACAAAGTAAAGAAAGTATTGTAATCGCGAAAATTTTCAGTTTTCAGATTTCAACAGAAATATCCATTTTGACCATCACTGAATCCATTTTGACTAGTTTCGTCGTGATGTCTGAACGTAAGGTTCGTTCGTTCGTATTTCGCATAACTCAAAAACAGTTAGCCGTAGAAAGTTAAAATTTTGTATTTAGGATTGTTGTAAAATC
This sequence comes from Rhaphigaster nebulosa, assembly GCA_948150685.1. Lineage (NCBI taxonomy): Eukaryota > Metazoa > Arthropoda > Insecta > Hemiptera > Pentatomidae > Rhaphigaster > Rhaphigaster nebulosa. The sequence continues at coordinate 134,610,178 of OX411306.1, forward strand.
TAGTTGTGAACCTCCCTTATTGGTCACTGCTTAATCAACGGAAGTGATACTTTACTTGAAGGTCATAATTGATTTCCATCAAAAATTATATTAAAATATTTTGCAAAACTTCTCAAATTTGGTATTTATAACTTATACATTGATTTAAATAACATACTAGATTTTGGTCTAAATTGGAAAATCGGAAGCGGTACTTTACTTGAAGGTCATATTAGACTAACCAATTTTGGTTAAAATTGGTGAGCCGAAAAGGGTACTTTACTTGAAGGTCATAATAAGCTTGCATAAAAAATTATATTTAAATTAAATGCATAAATCATATGTTTCGGTAATAAAGGTTACAAAAGCAATTTGGTTTCCAATCCAATTAAAAAATTTTATTACTTGTTTTAAGTGTTAAAATTGAAATTAAAATACTGGTTTTCCTCCCCATTTGTGTGTGTCAATAGATGGATGTCGCGACGTCGAGTGTTGTTTTTGAGATATTGCATTCTTCGGAAACTAGTAACCAAATTCAGGATCACATTTTCAGCCGCCGATTTATAGTTTAATAAGCGTACAAGGAAGTCATGTGTTGTCCACATCAGATATTTTTTTTTATTGAAGACATTCAATTGGTTTACTTTGAAGATATATTATTTTTTTTTATATTAAAGATGCTTTATTTCTTTATATGCAGGATATATAACTTTTTCATATTGAAGATATTTTATTTATTTTTATTTGCTACCGGTATTGTTATTTTATTGACATAGATAAGATGCTATTTTTTGTTTACTCATAGCCTTTTTCTATTTACTTTTCTTTTTCTAATCAATGTTATTCAGATTTTTTCTTTTCATATAATTTAATTTTTGTTGAAAATCTATTTTTATATTCTTATCATATTAGAAATGCATCAATATTCTTGTTTCAATTCTTAATGTATATTCACATTCTATCATATCTTAAAATTGAATACTGTATAAAAAGTTGTTATATCCTATTCCTCAACCTCGATCCTTCTCCTGCTATCCTACTTCCTCACACCCACAGTTATGACTAAGATCCTAATTTCCTGTCACGTTAATGCACAATCCCTTATTGCACACTATGATGAACTTCAACAATATTTCCTTGATAATTTTTATCACATAATAGCTGTATCGGAAACCTGGCTAAAACCTTTTTTCCCTTCTTCTCTAGTATCTCTTCCTGATTACTCTTTCCTACAACATGATAGACCTGATCGTATGGGAGGCGATGTCGGGCTATATGTTCATGACAGTCTAAAGGCCAATGCCCTTCTCCTTCCTTTCCTCACATAGAATACATGTTTATTGAAATTTTAACTATCTTTTCTCCTGTTATATGCCATTGTCTACCGACCTCCGCGTGTCCCATTCGGCAACACCTTTGAATCCTCCCTTGTCCAACTGGTTTCTACCTATTCCAATATCATTATCTCTGGTGATTTTAACATTAATATGCTATCTGAATCCAGTGATAAATCCTTTCTGATGGATTTAGAGCTTTCTCTGAATCTTTGCCTCGTTCTCTATTCTCCTACCCATCACACACAATTTTCTGATACCTGGTTAGACCTTCAAATTTCTCATTCACCCATGAAAATCCTCTCTTCTTCCCCTGTGTCTCATATCCTTTTCTTTCATCACACGAATCCAGATTTCATACGACCTACCCGTCAAATCATTTACTCCAAAATTTGTGTCATATCGTAGTTTGGACCTCCTTTCATATGAATCCCTTCAACCTGGCCTGGATACTTTCCGCTGGGACACCATATATTCCTATAATTCTATAGATCCCATGGTTTCCACTCTTACCTCAAACCTACAATCCGTATTAGACATTCATGCTCCCCTTAAAACCCGAACCTTACACCGTCCCACTGCTCCCTGGCTAATCCCTGAAATAAAGCAAATGATAAAAAGAAGAGAAGCAACAAGAAACAAATTTCATCGTACTCGTTTTTCAGGTGGTTTTGCATCTTTCAAACAACTGCGCAATGAAACCCAATCCGCAGTCCGACGTGCCAAATCCCTGCACATCCATTCTGCCCTTTCCAATGCTCCTGATTCCAAATCCAGATAGAAAATCCTTTGGAAACTCGTACTCGTACCAGAATCCAAAAATCTGGGTTCTTTCCCAGTCACCCCAGACGATCTCAATGACTATTTGTTATCCTCTGCTTCCAGTCCTTCACCTTATGCTGATATTGAACATCATACCTTCAACCCAGAAAACTTCCTTTTCTCCCACGTATCATATGACGAATTATTTTCCACTATCCTAAAATCCCACACCAATGATTATGGTCTTGACAATATCCCAGTAAAACTAATAAAATCCTGTCTCCCAACCCTTATGCCCCTTCTCAAACAAATTTACAACTTTTCTCTACAAAATTCCATATTCCCCTCTTAATGGAAAACTGCTCTAGTCCGGCCATTAAATAAAATTACAAATCCTTCCTCACACCATGACTTCCATCCTATTTCTTTCCTCTCTAGCCTCTCAAAACCACTGGAACACCTTGTACAAATTCAATTTTCAAACTTCCTAGAAGAGCATTCCCTCATTAACCCTCTCCATCCTCATCCTTTCAGATTTCTCCAAAGCTTTTGACACAGTTGACCATAACATGCTCCTTAAGAAATTACAAAGTCTTCCTTTATCCAACAGTGTTATGCGCTGGTTTCAATCCTTCCTCTCGGATCGGGCGCAGTATGTAGTCGTTCCAGGTCAATCTCCTTCCAAGACACTGTCCCTATCCTTGGTGTCCCTCAGGGTTCCTTTTTGTCTCCTACTTTATTTGCTATTTATATTAATGACCTTCCCTTTCTTATCCATCACTCCCAATACCATATCTTTGCTGACGATTTCCAAATATACCTGCCCTTCCTGCCCTCTGACCTATTACTAGCCACACAGACTCCAGGAGGACTTGAATCGAATAAGTCACTGGGCTGTTGCTAACAAGCTGAAGTTGAATGCAGAGAAGACAAAGGCAATTGTAATAGGTTCCCATCACCTCCTTAAAAATGTTCCTCATGTTCCAACCTTGTTCCTAAATAATAATCCTATTAAGTTCCATCCAACCATAACAAATCTTGGAATCACTTTTGACCAAACTCTTTCCTGGAAAAACCATGTCTCTGATATTTCTCGCCGTACCTTTTCCACCTGAAAACGACTAAATTACCTTTGTCACCTATTCCCATTTGAGAACCAAAAACTCCTAGTTACCTCCTTAATATTTCCCCACTTTGATTACTGTTGTACGGTGTACGGGGGCATCTCTGTGGATCTCGAGGCCAAAATAAAACGGTTGATGAACTGCTTTGTAAGATTTATCTTCGGGATCCCGAGGGACACCTCTGTCTCCCGATTCTATGAGAGGCTGTACCCTTCCTACCATCGTAAGTACTTCCTGGCATCCTTCCTCTACCAAGTCATCCAATCACGCCGTCCATCATACATCTTCGACCTCATTCAATTCAAATCCTCTGTTCATTCCCGCCATACCCGTTTTTGGTCTTCAAATTTATATATAACGGCCCACCGATCCGCAGGTTTTGACAGATCTTTTCTTATCCGATCCTCATCCTAACGGAATTCCATTCCTTCTTCCATCCATTGCTCCAATACTCTTCCCACCTTTAAATCCCGTCTATTCAGTAACTTCATGTCCATGCAGTTCCAAAAGATTTGTAAATAGGTACTCCTTATTTTCAACTAAAATTTGCACCCAATTATTTTTACTTTTATTCTTAATATAAATTCATCCTCTTTCACTATATTTACTTTTAATGTATTAATATTGAAAGTTTATATTTCCTTAAAGGTATAAAAGTTATATCATTATTATTTATTATAATTTCGTTTTTTTTTTCTTATTTGTTTATTTATGCTATTATTTACTCAATATCATATTCTTTTTTGTTCTACTCTAAGGCTCTAAAGCTCTACTGATTTTACATGTAATATTATTCTAAAGGGATATGTCCCGAAATAAATAAAGAATTTATTATTATATATGTGTATATACATATAATATAAGATTCATTATCCAGAGCCAATTTTGAAATTTTTCTAAGTATCTTCATCTATATATTATTCATATATATTTACTGAAAAATATGTTTCATATAACAATCTTCTCAACATCACTAACCTCAATTAACAATTTTACAAGTGGTGCAATACACTTAGGTAAAGGTTCAGGTCCTGAAAGAATAGATCGTGCAATTTGCAAACGTTCTTCATGTGATATCGATTTTAAACCATTTCCAAACACACGTACTCTTTGTGGTAGGAATAATTCAACTAAGAAACACCCTAGGCTCTAAAACAATAATACAATAAATATTTGTTTTTAAAAATTTTATATTGATTTAAAGTTTTTAGAAATTTTTATGGTAATACCTGCATTTCAGTTGCCCGAGTGCTAGCAAGAACCTGGCGGCATCGTTCACTATGCTTATTGATAGATTGTTCTCCAATTACTTTCTGATCTTTGTTAAAACAAGGCATACTGCTTCTTCCCATAAAACTATGAAGAGATTCGACAGTAAGTATTGCTTCCACAGGATTATAATCTTTTGGCAATGAAATAATATTTGTTTTTTCGGCATCAGATGCAATTGTATTGGAAGGTGAAGACTGGAAACAATAACTAATTTAAAAAAGACTAATAAACTGTTGATTCAAATAAGGATAAAATACAACATATGGACACAATAAATATATGAAAATACAGAAGATATATTATGGATGCTACCAGAGAGAAGTGCTTTATTTGCAGCAATGCTGCCCAAATATCTTGGTTTGCTACTATCACAGCATACAAATCAATCTATAGCTAGATATAATATACATAATATTTTTTTTCCTTTCATTTTAGCTCTAAACACATTATAATTATCACTAAATTATTAATATTATATTTTCTTTCCTTTTTTAGATGGGAGTTGTTGGAGTATTTTCACAGCACATGGGCTGGTGTTTCAGATTCACGACCCCATTTGCGATAGAGGAATCCAACTTCTCCATAATGTCCACTGGCGCTTGGGACTCCACACAAGCATGCACAGTAATATTCAGTTTTAGGGCATTGGAACATTCAGACCCCAAAAGAACTTGCTTCTCACATGCGCATCTGTTGGCTTTTAGGGTCTCTTTAAAATGATGAACATCAACGCCCTGCCACCTGCAATTAGCCCATTCCTCAAAAGTGTTTTCTCGCAGCGACAGTCGTAAAGCTTTCACACTTCAGTGTCCCTGATCTACATCCAGTATTTCAGCACATTCAGCTATTCCGTTGTATAATCAAATATGTACTGGAACAAGGCATCCAGTACATTCAACAGTCGCTGACCAATACTAATCCTAGACCAGTCCTAATCCTCTATATCTCCTCGGTGTGTATAACATCGCGGTAGAGGTTTTAGCAGGTAGCTCAATAATGGCCCTGATACTCCTACGGATATTTGTATCTATGCCTTCTAATACCGCAGGGCATATTTTTGTAAGGGGCGTGGTCTGGAGAGAGTATGTAAGTCCTGGGAACAAGTACTGGTTTATCTTGACAAGACAGTAAAATTTATTCAATTTTAAAAGTTTAGGTTAGCTCCAGGTTAAGACTGCTTATAGCGACACATCTAAACTCCATTTCCTGAGTCAGATTTATTTTTTTATAAACTTTTAGGGTATGTAGCACTTAATTCGTTGTCATTAGGAAAGCAAAGAGTTTTGAGAAGAAAAGATTTCCCATGGCTAAATTATTATATCTGTTTTGAAAAAAGGATAGTGAAAAAAGTCTTCGTTGAAATAAGATTTATTACTAATCAAATTACTGCATGATCAACGTTTCAGGGTTCTTTCCCATCTTCAGGATCAAAACTGAAATGTGATATATCAATTTACAAGACTAAATTTTTTTACAAACATTATCTGGTGTGTCCATTCACACGACTTTCCTGACTGCTTTGGATTAAAGTAAAATACAATGAATGTTTGCTAAATCGCCCCTTATCCTAGTCCGACTAAAGGTTTTTTTAGTTTTATAGGCAGTCAAATTATCTATCAAATGTACATCCTGCTAGTAATGTTCCAATTTGGATTATTTGGATTTAGATTTTTAGAGAATTTAATTTCCATTCAAATAATTAAGTACATGATTCATCAAAAAGTGTATACTTTTTGAGTTATGCACAAATAATGTTTCATTTTATTCATAACTTTTTTATAAATTTCTTTTTAACTTTTTTTTGGGGAATGCGCTTCATAGAAAAATTAAAAGTGCTTAAGGAGGAAGATTTTAGAAAAGTTTCATCAAAATCGTAATAGCCATTTTGGTGCTACAGTCTATAGAGCATATGACAGAATTGTGCACAGGGTAGCCGAAGAGATAATCGTGGCACATACAGACCAATGGCCGAAAATGGTTTTTTTTGGACTCGGAGGGTTCTGGAGCGTATATATCCATTGAAAAGTGAACATTCCTTACCTGTAAGGTAGATAGATTGACCCAAGAGCTGGGAAATTCTTGTAGGGCACACTTAGCATCTACAAAATAACTATCTGATCCTTCAATAAGTTGTGGGGAAAAGCATGGAGGTTGAGTGCGATTCTGGTCAGATCACCTCCATGAATAAGCATTAGTCAAGGAATAGTACTTCCAATAAGTACTAAAACCTTTCAACGGTTGTTGTGGTGCAGATATAAATGTTTCATACAATATTGACTTAATGAATAAATTAAGTAACATTAGAAAGCAACATACTAGAAGTAAAATAAAATTATAATTATACTATTCTTTGTGAATTAAAATGTCTTAATAAAAACATTTACAAGTGAAACTCTTGAACGGCTAATAAATCTTGAAAATAAAAGGGTTGATGACATTTGTTCTTCCTCTTCAAGTCCAGAACTTTGTCCTTCTTCTTCTTCACCACTGCATTCTATAAACAAAGTGAATAATAAAATATAAAAATAACTCACATACATAAAAGATAATTAGTAACTTTATACAAACTAGCAATATTTTCTCACAAAGAGATTTTGGCTATTATTTAAATTATGCTGTAGTTAGTTTGGCTTTTATAATTATGTGCATAGTTTAATAAAGTGAAACAATAATAATCATATATTAACTAATTAAAAAATACTAAAAAAGTGTGCATAACATATGAATTGCTTCACGCTAAAAGGGGTTTTGTCTATTTTCATAGTGACAAAACCCCTTTTAGCATGAAGCGATTTGTATAAAGGTCCATTGAACTCTTATAATATAAAACCGTAAAAATTCTATTTTGACAGCAGGGCTAGTCTAAATAAAAAAAGAAAATTACTTTGTAGCATTTGGCAGAAATATGAAAATCAGTGATGGTAGGTAGATTTAAAAAAAAATGTTTGAGAATTGGTGACATTTAAGTTGTCCTTTTTATAAAAATGAGTTGTTGACTATGTGATGAAAAATATATTATATGTTTTAGAAGTTAAGTTAAATTTTTTTTGTGCTGTAAAAGTAGCTACTTCCAAAAGTAGTAGTAAATTAATAGTTGAAGGAAATACTATCAAGTTAATAAAAAACTGATGTATATTTTTGGCTGGAGGTAATTACATTGAAAACTTTTTTAACCAAATATGAAAGTAAATAAAGAATTTGCAACTGTATCAGCTTATCTTAAATGGGATTAGCCTGTGGTTAGCAGATTTCAAAATTTAAAGCATGTGAATCATTTTTCTCAAAGAGCAAGATAGAGTGTTATAATATTGAACTACTACCTTCTTACTTAGTAATAAGCATAAATTACCTTTACCTACTAGCCAAACCTAATATAAAGAAACATTAGCATTAATTAACATTATCTTTTGAGGAGAAATGGAAATTCCCAGTTCGCTAGTTCATTGAGAAATTTTTACTTTTCTAAGATAATTTTTACCACTTCATATTTTATTTTATGTGAAGTATACTAATCAGCAAAGTTCCCTATTCTGTTAGAAAATTTATTTCATTTGGAGGAACAAATAGTAGTCAAAAGATTAAAATTATTCAGTCAGATAACAGATCTGAAATTGAAAATTCTGAAATAGCTGCTATATTTAATTCAGCTTGCGTGACCTACTGAGTTTTGATCCCTAATGCCCAGAGAACAAATGGGAAAATTTAAATACAAATCATATAGCAGTATGAATTAAACTATTAGTGGCCGAATATGACAAAATAAAGCTGGCAGAAGAAGGCTTAACTCAAATCAGAACAGTTTTTTTTCTATTAGAATTAGAAGAAAACAATTTAAATTAAAATAAATATAATTTTTAGTAATAAAAATTCAAGTTCAATTATAAAATTCAAAAGATAAACATAAAATAATATAAGCATTCAAAACATAAACATAAAATTATTATAAGGATTCAAAAGATAAATATAAAATATTACAAAGATTCAAAACATAAACATCAAATACGATCCCAAAATATCCCTTTATTGTCATAAATACTAAAAGCACAATTAATAATACTATAAATATCTTATAATCAATTTATATCCATAGTAACATACTCCTACGTGGTTGATGAATTTTGGGAGGAGTTTTTCGAAGATAAAGAGATGGTCTTGATCTCTGGGGATGAGGGTTAGTGAACAGCTGAACAACTCCACTTCCACTGAGTATTTTATGCCCATCGACTAATTGTAGGCAGATGTTTTTAGCTTTAACAGCCGCTGGTCCAGTGAGCCTAAATTAAAAAAATGAACAATGACTAATAACAGTTTATAAAAAGTAAATGAAAAATCAGTAGCATGTATTTTATTAGGAAAAACTCTGCTAATTATTATACAATGGTTTATTATTTCCAAATATTATATTATATAGTTATGTACACACACAGTACACAAATATGGCACACAGTACACAAGGTCATGCACAGTACACCCTAGGGTCACCTTTTCTAGGTAGCTGCCCAGGAGAGGGTGTATGTCTGCAGACACAAAGGTGGCAGCGCTAACAGCAAACTAGAGTATGTAGACTAGGTTGATAGCCCCGCTACCCAAAAATAAATCTATCCAGAAACCTAAAACAGTCAAGCAATGACAATGGAGTAAGATTTATAAATTTTGCTACCTCTCGAGATCTTACTAGCAGTACCCTCTTCCCTCATAAGAAAATCCAAAAAGGAACTTGGAAAACACCAGACAGGTCAACAATGAACCAGACCGATCATCTTCTAATCGACCGGAGGCAAATATCCAATCTCTTCAACATGAGATTATTCAGGGGGGCTAGTATGGATTCTGACCACTATTTGCACATCACCCATGCCCAAGAAACCCATGAATAACACTAAGAAAAACAAGCATATAGCATAGAAGTCTAAGCGATACGACCTTAATAAGCTCAAGGATCCGTTAGTTCTCACACAATATGAATCAAAACTGGACAAGTGTATTCAGCTCGTTGATGTCTTGAGGGATGACATTAACTCCACGAGGACTGCATATTCAGAAGCTATATCAGATACAGCTATTAAACTGCTTGGAGCAGAAGAAAGGGACCTGAGATCTGCATGGTTTGACAAGGAGTGAGAAAGGGCAACACATATGAAGAATGAAGCATATAAAGCCAAGATTCAGCGATAGACGAGGAGGAATGTCAATATGTATAGACAGAAGAGGCGACTAGATAAACATTTCCATCAGTATAAGAAAAGATAGTTGGAGAAAAACGAATTGGATAAGACTGAACTTCTAAGGGACAATAAGCAATTAAGGAAATACTTCAGAGTAGTTCATTGGAAAAGAAAACCTTTTGAAAACAAAACTACCTACTGCTTGAATGAAGATGGAAAGCTCACAAACATGGTGGATGCACTTGGAGAATGGAAGAGACACTTCTTTCAGGTTCTAAACAAAGATCTACCAGATGAAGTTGAGAACGACAACCATAAAGATTTTTTCTAGTTATAGGTCTATGGAACCCCCAGATGAAGAGGAGATTCTGGACTCTCTGACAAGACTTAAAAATCATAAGGCGCCAGGTGCTGACGAACTGCCTGCAGAATTACTACAGTGAACTAGTGAAAATCATCCAGAATATTATAATTTGGATCTGGACAAATAATGATAATTTGGAGATGAAGTAATCTCAGAATCTTGGAATAAGTCTATAATCTGTCCAATACAGAAAAAGGATAAGCAGCTGGTCTGTGGCAATTATAGAGGCATTTTCTTATTCTCCAGAGCATGCAAAGTGCTGTCCAACATCCTCTTTCAGCAATTACTCCCCTTTGCAGAAAAAATCTTGGGTACGTGCCAGTGTGGCTTTCGAAAAGGATGATCCACAATTGACCAAATATTCTGCTTACCCATCTTCTGTTTGTGGATTTTAAAGAAGCTTACGACAGTGTTCACAGGGAACAACTGTATAAAACAATGAGACAGGTTGAGATGCCTGAAAAGCTTATTAGAATGGTAAGATTCACGATGAGAGAAATGGGGCAGATTGGAGGAGTAAGATCTGAGGAATTCACATCAAGAAAAGAACTGAGGCAGGGGGATGCACCGGCATGCCTCCTATTCGATCTAGCTCTGGAGAAGGCCATTAGGGAATCTGGTACTCAAGTTGACAGAACAGTATTCAGCCGAACAGTAAAACATCTTGTTTACGCTGCTGATATTGATTCTGAAAGCAAACGAAGAGTGCTATGCACCGACCGTTATTATTAGGAGCCGTGCATTGACTAAAGATAAAAAATTCTCTTATACAAAACAATTACCCGGCCAATTCTCCTTTATGGCTCAGAAACATGAACTATCTCCAAAACTAGTGAGCAGAATTTGATGGTTTTTGAGAGAAAGATTCTGCATAAAATCATTGGAGCTGTAAAGTTTGACCAGGTATGAAGATGTCGAACAAACCAGGAGCTCAAAGATTCATTCTATTAAGTCTATGAGGCTCAGTAGATAGCCGGGCACGTTGCTCGGATGGCTAAGAATGATCTGCCAAAGAAAATAATGACGAAAGTAATGCAAGGCGCATATACAAGGCAACAAAAACACAACAAATGTAAGACAGAGGTAATGACGGCTTGGAACAAGGCACAGAGGAAGAACTCGGCTTCGATGGAATAATGGAGTGGCTGTTGATGCTAGGTCCATGTTGGATGTGAGGAGCTGGATCGGAACAATTGGTGAGGGCTGGGGCAGAAGGCCAAGACTCGACATCAAGTTGTAGCGCCGATTGAACTGAAATTAAATTATATTTTAAAAATATCTAGCATGTCCATACACACGACTTTCTTATCGCTTTGGCTTAGAGTTCAGACAATTAGATTATCTTTCAAATGAGCATCTGGAATCTTACAGGAGCTGTAATGTTTTCGAGTTATCAAATAAGTAACCAAATGTGGACCAGTTTCCATATGTGTGAATACTGTTTAAAGCATATCTACCACATTCAAAATAATGACGGGTAATAGAGCATATTATGCAAAACTGAAACTTTTCAAGTCTCAGCTGTTGTCTAAAGCAACAAAATTAAAATTATGGACCTATGGAGGAAACTTAGTGTTAACCCCTAGATGATTTTTGTAAATTGAAAGTGTTTGGGCAGGACATGTATCAGAATGGATGGTGAAATGCTACAGAGGAAAATGTTGGAGGCGCACATCAGTGGGAAAAGAAGAAGGTAAAGACCAAGAAGCAGGTGGAAGTGGAGGATGCATCCAAGGAAGGATGAAGTGGAGAGAGATACCAGAAAGCTGGGAGTTTGCAATTGAAAACTCAGAAAACCATGGGTTAAGCTGGCCTGTAGCACCAGGCAGTTGGTCTAAAAAGTTTAATATGCAATATTTAAACTAATACTGGTCCAATTTTGATTGATTTTTTTTGTTTGTAGGGAATTATATTACATTTTGATGGGCCATAACAAAAACAAAAAAAAGAGGGTACATTGGGTATTTAGATTTTCACTAATATCTCGAAAACAATATGTTGTACAAAAAAATGTGCCCTATCCAAAATTAAAGCTGGTAATATTTCCTTTAAGAATTTAATATTCATTTTCTTTGTCCTGTTTTAGTTCACGAGATAAACGCTATAAACGGCAGAGTTACAGGGATATAAAATCTCTAATCGCCTGCCATTTTGTGTCAAAGTCAATATAGTCAATATAGTAACAGAAAAAACAATTACTCAACGGAATTCCTGTAAAAAAATCCGACCCTTAAACCGTTTAACTATAAACACCCCATCTTTCTTTCATTGCTAGTTCAGTGTAAGGACAAACCAATACAAACTTTTCTGTTTGATATAATCTACTTAAACCTTGGTGACTACCAACATGCATTTGATTTCTTGTCGTAATTAAATTCATAATTCATAAATGTTTTATAATACTAATTTATATTACATTTAATTTAATATGTATAATAATACCAAACTGTATTTTGAATCGCTTATTTTTGAATTATTGCGTGTTTTTAGTACTGAAGATAAATGTTTCACATTCGAAACTAGTTTATAGTCATTTTTTTTTTTATTTTAGAATCTGTTTAGTGATACCATAAATTTGTAATGCATATGTCCAAACTGGTTTTATTAAGTACGAGTAGGTAATTTTACAAATATAAGTCATATTTGTAACCTGGAGTTTCTTCTGAATAATGAGAAGTTTATTTAAAAGTTAAGTTATGCTTGTGTATCATTTTGATGTTTAATAATTATGGCAGTATCAACTGTGTAGGTTGCTGTCAGTGTATTGGCACTTTATGTAAAGTAGCGGTGCAAGTATTAATCCATGAGACACACCAGCTAAGATCGGTCTTATGGAAGATAGCTCTGAGCTCTATCCAAAAGAAATTAGTGAAGAATTACGTAGTAAGTGTGGGGTAGTACATTCTTGAGCTTAAAGAGAAGCCCATGGTACCAGATCTTGTTGAATGCTTGGACGACATCCAGAAACACTCCAGGTGTATATAACTTCTGCTCTGGTGCTGTCAATATGTAGTCAGTTACTCTGTGTAATTGCTGTTATTATTAATCGGTTATTAAATTCACTGGCAGACAAAAAAATAATTCCAGACCATCAATTCAGTTTCAAAAATCACATTCAACAAATCTAACTTAACTCAAAAATATTCTAAAGTCTAAAAACATGAAATGAAGAAGTGGAAGAGAATGAAACAGAATCATTAAAAACAACAGATGATTTTAATGAATTACAGACGATTCACACATATTTTTCTTACTCTTTTTAAGTATAAGACGAAACTTTTTAACAAATAAATAAATCAGAAAATGTTGTTTTAAAAATAATTTATTTTAAAAAAAAAACGATGATTACTTTAAACCAGGGACATCAAAAATGTTGATGTACTTTTTTTTTTATTTGTAGTTTTGTGTGATATGCGGCATATGGCGTTTCCTCAGTTATAGCGCTCTTTTTCTCTGGCACTAGGAGAGTGTTATAACGGAGTTTTACCGTATATGGTTCAAATTCAAAAATCAGGAATGCCAGATTGAGTTGGGTATTCTACCTCCATCCATTCTTTAATTTGATATGCATTTGTTTTTTTAAATAAAAATGTTCACAAATTGGGAAAATAGTAATTTTATTCTTACTTGAAACCAAATGTTAAATCGATCCAATGATGTAACTTTTCAGAAACAGCTTGACTCTCCAAAGCAGCTCTATGACTAATTATAAAATCTTGAGGAGAACTACACCAAGATGGAACTTCTAAATCACACAAATCACTATGGATTGACTGGAAAAATAATAATTAAATCATTTATATAAATATAGTTATATTAATAATACCAAATTAAGAAGTTTAAAAGTGCTTTTGAACATTTTATACATTAAAAACATAAATCTGGAATCTATTAGGGCAATTAATTAATTAACATGAAAGCAGAAGATAACAGGAAACTAAAATCTTACAAAGTAGTGACAATGACAATATTTTTAGTCAACTGATAAAGGTAAGTAGGGAAAATGGGTATTTTAAAAATGTATACCTGTTCAAAAGTTTAAACTTATCAAGCTATGAAATATTTACTTAATACATAAATAAAAATTTTGTGAAAATAGAAAAAAAATGTATGTGCCAATGATAATTTCATAAATATAAAATAAAAAATACTTTAACTTGTAAATATTAAGCTGTTAATTCCAAAAAAAGAACCTTAAAAACAGATGGGTCAGTAAAAAATTCAGGAATGCATTCATCAGGAGTCCAAGACTGAAGACGTTGAATAGATGCTGGATATTCACCAGGAACCCATTGAGGCCTTACATATTTACAAAGAATTGATTTAGGAGTAACTCGGCTCAAGTATACGTAGTAAGTGATTTCTGACAAAACATCTGGCACATGATGGCGTATCTGAAAAAATAAACATAAAAAATTAAATAATGTTGCAACTGCAGGATATAAAGTTATTTTTCTATTAAATGCAGTCGTCCCCTCAGATGTTTTGAAAAATTGTTTATAACTAAGTCAATATTCATGAATCTAATCTTCATATGGTTCTATTTAATAACTGAAGACATGAGTAGATGAAGGTGTTATGTTACAAATTCAAAGTATTGAGAAAATGACACATAAAGTTTTTTTATATAATTTTTTTAAAGACATTATACCTCCAATCCAGTGAGAAATCATGCAATTATTAATCAAGAATCTGGATTGTTAATGTTGCAAAGCGAAGATAAGCACATAATACTTTGATTCCTGAAGTCAACCATTCAGAGTCCTATTTGTAGGATTACTTTGTAGGACTACACTAGATATCGGACTATAGTTGGAATGTGAATGAGGGTGTAGGAATACATTGAGCTTGTAGGATGTTTGTAGGCTTCTCTGATCGTCTTACAAGCGTTCACCCTTCCTAACATCATATAGCGTTGGATCATGAGTCGGGTTATCGCCCTTCAAACTCCACATGTTTACTGCTACATCATTAATTGCCATCAATATTTGTTTATTATTACTGAATTAAAATATTAAACAAATAATGTGATTAAATCTGGACACCAACAATTTTGAACTAATAATTTTGGATCCTTTTTTTGATAATTAAATGTTCATCTCTAATTTATCTTGTTTTGGCTTTTTTAAGTTTGCTTTTAATCATTAATTGGACTCGATCTTTCAACTAGTATAACCACTTTAAATTATATTGAATTAAATAAGAAAATGTGTAAACCTTGCAAATAAAAACGTATAATACAAAAATAAATCTTAAGTACATTTTTTATCATTTATCCTCATTTTATACTAGAGGGATGATTTTGTTATCGATTCTTAAGTAATTTTTATAATCCTTCCTGTCTATGTCATTTAACATTTTCAAATAACTGTAATTGATTCAGTTAATAAACATTATTTTGGCCCAAAATTTCTTATTTTTTTTTCCAATAATGCCACAGCAAGTCAAATTGCCGACATTTTCCTATTTTTTAAAACATTGATAAGCTATGAGTACAGGTTAGAATAGTTAGATTAGCTGATCTTGAGGGGACAAATGAATTCTTCTGTAGTACTACAACGTATTCCTAATAAGTTGGACCCTGAATGGGTAGCTTAAGGAAAAATCAATTTTCAAAAATTTGTTTCATAGCACCTTCAGCCACTCATGTCTACAATTGCTATTAATATTTATCAATTGTAAAATTATTAAATATTTTTAATACTTGAATGAACAGGCCTATGTGTATAAAGTGAGCCAGCCTGCATTTTCCTTTACTCATCTCTACACAAATGTCCTTTCTTTCCCTTAAAATTAGTAACTAAATTTAGTTTTTAATTTAACATCTCAAGGCATTTGTTCATACATTCATCGTAATAATACCTTTCAAAATTTTTTTTTACACTTTTTGTGAAGAATATTTGAAGAAATACACTGTGGTTTACATAGTAGTCAGCCATTCCCTGATCTTGTTAAAAGTCATTAAAAATATTCTAATGTATGCTTCTTTATTATTTTCTTATTTGAATAAATTCTTGTTTTATAAGATTATATTTCTTCTTAGTCAGGACAGTGTGGGGGAAAAAAAAATAACATAAATATTTTCATTACTTAAAAAGAATTTTCGAATATCTTAAAATAATTTTATTAAATTAAATTCAATGATTTATTGAACTGTATGAAGTCATTTATCAAATAAAAATCATTTGAAACAGGAAATTTCACAAATTGTCAATATTATGAACATTGACCAGCAGAAGAGTATTAGTAATACTACCATAATAACTGATAAGAACTAAAAAGTTCGTATGCAAGCAAATACTAAAAATATGCTAAACAATGTTAATTAACTAAAGTACAAATCATCAATTCCAATAGAGAATCCTTTTGAATATATATTGTCCTTTGATAAAGTATTCTGACTCAGAATAAAGATTACAGTATTATTGAAAAGGAAAGAAATGATTTACCTGTGCGGCATTGGCAGTTGGTGGTAATTCATATGTTAAATCAAGCTGTCGATCACCTTTATTCAACCTAAATTTAGACTTAGTCAAATCCCGCCAATTGGCTCCTGATCTAGAGCTGAAATCTGTTACCCATGGAAGAACATAGTGGCTCCGTGGATCACCATACCTATAGGTTAAACAAATTTAAATAGTGATTATTAAACATACTGTATTTCAAAAATAAGATAAAATAATCAAAATCAACATTTTTCTTATCAGCAATAAATCAATAAATTTTAAAACCTTCTGCCAGCAAGACGATTTAATTCGCACAAATAGTCATAATTAGAAAATGCTCCAATAACCCATGCTTCTGTAAGACGATAAAGATCAGCAGAGACTTCAGTTTTATCACTTGTTTTTTCATCATTCAATTGCGAATCCAGATCAGTAGGACTGTTGTGAACATTATCTTCAAGTCTGGGAAGAACCTAAAATGCACATTTAGGAATAATTTAATTTAAGTAAAAATTGCAACAATAATTCTGACGGATAAAGGGGTACAAGTCATTTTTTGGCGACTATGGGTTTATGTTATATTTTGTTCTTCAAAATGAACTTTATATTTGATAAATTTTGTTTAAGTCAAAAATTAAAATGGGCTAATTGGACATCAATATATATTTTTATATCATATTATATTATATTAGTTTATTTACAAGTATTTACAGATATGCAACTATATATGTACAACATATATATTGTTATGTTATTTACAACTAGATATTTGTTAGGTATTTTAGACAATGAATAAAGTTCGTCTGTCGAGGTTTCTTTATTGTTTATTAATACAATAATAATAATAATAATAATGTGTGAATATAAAAATTAAATATGTTTTTCCACACATCATTTTTTACTATCACATTCCTATAGTCCTTATGTTTGTGGTCATAAAGTACCTGAAACTGGTTAACGAACTCTACTAGACGTTCGCCGTCATAATCATTGAATCCTTTTTTATTAAACGACACTGTTTTAAATGGCAAGCAATCTTTACAGCAGTATAGGTATGATGTCATATCTAGACTGCCGGGCAGTGCCAGTGAAATATGTCCCAACCTATTCAGTCAAAGTGATAGTAAACTGCCCGCAAACTTTGCCGGCCGCAACCGCGGGCAGTACCAGCGAAAGTCTACCTTAGACTAATATAAAATAGTAAGAAGGGACAGTTATTTTAATGATCACAAGGGTAATAGATGGGAAGGTTACAGTTTTAATGTTTGTTAAAATGGTTATAAATTATGTATAAGCGGCCTAAAAGATGGCCAAGTTTCCTTAGTATATTTATCCAGTATTGCCATAGGGGGAAGTTTATTTCAAACCAATTATAAATTTCAATTTATTCATGAGGTCTGCAGGCTGCTAGAAGAGTGGCTGAAGGGTAAGAACATCACATTCTATAACGATAGCCAGGCAGCAACTGGGCCACTAAGTAATTACGTAACATAATCAAGGGTGGTATGGGACTGTAACTCAGTCCTAAACAACCTTGTGAAATAAAACAGTATAAGTGTTAATTCCCATTAATTCAGAGTTTGTCTGTGTTTGAGCTTTGCCAAAAGGAAAATTAAGGCAAATGAAGAAACAGTATCATTCAAATTAGGGATTGATAAATTATTTGCCACTTCTATAAATTTGTTTTATTGAAAACTAGTTTCGAATGTTATACATTCATCCTCAGTTCTAAAAACACACAAAAAATTCAAAAATAAGCAATTCAAAATATAGTTGGTATTATTATACATAAATTTAATATGTATAATAATACCAACTATATATTTTATGAATTGATTATTTTTGAATTTTTTGTATGTTTTTAGAACTGAGGATGAATGTATAACATTCGAAACTAGTTTTCAATAAAACAAATTTATAGAAGTGGCAAATAATTTATCAATCCCTAATTAGATTGATCCTTCTATACCATCATGAGGATGTCAACTGAGTATCATTCAAAGTTGTTCTTGGATGGTCACTGTGCAGAAGTGAGCAACTTCTGAAAAGGCACAGTGTTTCAATCAAAAAAATGTAGCGATCTGCACAGGACACTGCATACTAAACAGCCACATGTTTAAACTCAAGTTGACGGGATCGCCCTTGTGTAGATTCTGACTCCACGAGGATGAAACAGCGTATCACATTATTGGCTTCTGCAACAGGTTCTCAAGACTGAGATTCTTGTTGTTTGGTCTGGACTACATAACAGACCCAAAGCAGCATGAGCCCATTAATCCAATAAATCTCCTGAGATTTATGGAACAATAAAAAGTCATGTTTTGATTGAGGACAAAGTAGTATTGGCACACAATAGACTTGTTTAGATTGTGTTACTATCATGTCAATTCAAAAAAAAAAAAAAAAAAGCATTTATTAACATATAGACAAGTGCAGTTGAACCCGCTCCTTTCCGGGGGCTGTCCGATTTAGGCGATGCCACTGATTTACATGAGAAGCTCTCAAAAGCGTTCACTAAGAATGTTCAACTACTTCCATAAATAATAAATTTGTAAAATATTGTAACGTTCCGTTTTTGGGGAAATAAATAAATGAAACTTATTCTCCCTTTTTTATATATTTATTTGTTTTATATAAGTTTGACTCTAATTCTCAGGGGGGTTGCTAGACAATCAGACACAGACACACAGAAATATTACTAATACAAACATACGAATAACGTGAAGCGTCAATATATCTTAAATTTAACACTTTCTTCTTGTAGAATGATGACGGTGGTTTACGGGATATAATGAATGTGTGTTACCAAATGATGTGGATCTGGTGGATGAAGTTTCACGGGAGCTCTTAAGACGTCTACGCCGGTGCCTGGTCCTAACAAGAATGCTGCTCTCCTTTGTTGTCCGTTACCTCTCTAGGTTTCAAAATGGCGAACTGCCATTTTGATTATCTAATACAAATGGACCATTTATGATTTTCTGAAGTTCTCATTTGATGAAAATCTCTTCTACTTCTTTTTGATTTTCTTAGATCAGGTTTATTGTCGAAGTATTAACAAATTGATCATCTTCACCCACTCGATCATTATGGCAGAGGTTCTGTTGAAGTCAAACATAGAGCCGCCATGATTGTGAAAATAAAACCGTCTATTTTGGTTCCATTTATGATGATAAACACACTTTTCATTATAATTTATGATTATTGCAGTCAGGATAAATAAATGTTGTATTATTTTCCTGAGAATCCCTATTTCCAAATATTAAATCTAATTTAAGATATCTAAAAAATAATTATTTACTACGTACCTATAATATGAAAAAATGTGTATATTACATTTCTCCCTCCTTCTAGGTAAAAAAAAATAATAATGATATTTTGCACGCAAATATTATAATTATTATTTTTTTTTATTTTTTTTTTTTTTTCATCTTTAAATTATACAAGTGAATACTGAACCATTCATACTCCATTCATTATATTAAACATTAATCCCCAATTGCCTCTGAGTTACTAATAATTACAATTTTTGATTTCCTTAAATACTAAATTCAAGTTTAATTTTATTCTTCATTTTCTTCTTAATTATTGATTTACATAATTTTTCTTATCTCTAAACAGAATACAATTAAACTATATACAAACATTTTTTCAAAAACTATACATAAATCATATAAAAGAACAAATTGAGAGAAGACAGTTACATTTTCATTATATACAAACTAATTTATTAATTAATTTAACAAATTGATCATCTTCACCCACTCGATCATTATGGCAGAGGTTCTGTTGAAGTCAAACATAGAGCCGCCATGATTGTGAAAATAAAACCGTCTATTTTGGTTCCATTTATGATGATAAACACACTTTTCATTATAATTTATGATGATTGCAGTCAGGATAAATAAATGTTGTATTATTTTCCTGAGAATCCCTATTTCCAAATATTAAATCTAATTTAAGATATCTAAAAAACAATTATTTACTACGTACCTATAATATGAAAAAATGTGTATATTACAATATAGAAGAAGAATTAGCTAATTGCACGGTGAAATATGCAGCATTGACCGAAGGGATATGTGAGCTCTCAATAAATGACGTGATGGAGTTAAGGCGTTTGGACACACGGCTTTGGCATCGTCATGGTCGTATAGGGCGGTTGATTGTCCCATCAGAATTAGAAGAGTGTTGGAGACGGCAGATGGATTGGGTTACGTTTTTTATTGAGGAACTGTGGTAGAAAAAACCGACGATCATTTTACCAACCGTTGCTACAGTCAATTCTACTGTTATGCCTCGGACCGAAGTTTCCTAGTCTACAGTTAGAGATACAAAGGCTTATAAATGGGGTTTGCAGTTTTCAGGCGATTCATTGAGCCCTTTTTTAAGTGCTATTTTGGAAGAAATAGAAAAGTGAAAATTAGCAAGAGAGATCAGCAAAGAAGAGTTATTTCAAGTGGCAGGAGATCTTTTACCTAGCTTGGCACTGTTTTGGTTCCGTACGAATCGACATAGGTTTTCTGATTGGAGAGAGGCAGTCACTTGGCTCAAGCAGGCATTCAAGGACCTGAATATAACCGGATATTGATGAACAAGATCCTCCGGAGAACGTAGAGAACTAGTGAGCCAACAGCAATATTATTTATTGCAAAGATAAGATCGCTGATAGGGCGACTGTCAATACCGAGAGGGAATGGTTGGCCATAATCAAAAGAAATTTATGACCGGAGTACTTGGCATTTCTTGGCCCAACATGGTACGAAAATATAGATGAGCTCAAAGAAACACTTGGAAAGTTGTCTTTGGGAAGAGTCTTGCCACCAGATTCAGATTGCCACCCTGAAGAGAATAGAACCTGATATAGGATTCTACGGGGATCGGCCCAAAGATATAGCTGCTCTCGATACGGACACTTCTTTAGAGGTATCATCGGAAGTAAATGCAATTGAACAACAGAAATGTTCAAATAAACATGTAAAAGTTTGTAACACTATCTGTTGGAATTGCAATGAACTAGGGCACCGTTACCTTGATTGTAAGGAATCTCAATGTATATTTTGTCAGAAAGGAGTAAAAATTTAAGACTGTGGACAGTGTAGGACTCGAAGGGCAAATAAGACTATAAGGAAGGGAAAAGACAAGGTTGAGGGAATTAATTTTGCCCTTCACCTCTCTGCCACCTCTGGGGTATTATAACAATGTCAAAGAAGAGATGTTGGTAACATTTAAGGTGTGTGCTGAGAACTACAAACTATGCAGATCTGGTTCTCAGGATCAGCGACCACAACTGCTTGTGAAAATCTTTGTCCGTTCTATGATGGGCTTATTAGATTCGGAAACTTCCTGAACGATTTTGGGTGGACCTGGCTGAGAACTCATCAAAGAGATGAGAAAATCTAATATTGGAAAGATTATGGTCTCGAATGATCAAGGATGCTCCGTCTTAAGTGAGGTAATTATACCCTATTTGCCCACTATATCAGATCCCCTTAGAAAAGCGAAGTACTAGTACCTTAGTGCCCTAGATTTGAAATCAGCGTATTGGCAGATTGGCCTGTCAGAAGAGAGCAAAGAAAAGACAGCATTCACAGTACCTGGTCGTGGACTGTTCCAATTTAACACGATGCCCTCCCAGGGACATGCCAGGGGCGTGCCTACACAACGCACCCACAACTTGGCAAAGACTGATAGACCAGGTGGTTGAGCTGGAGCCATATGTTTTTGTTTACTAGGTTGATGTTGTGATGACACCAGACTTTCCTTTGCACATCGGGACCCTTAAGAATGTTTTGGAGCATATCAACAACGCTGGTCTTACTCTGAATCGAGAAAAATGTAACTTCGCTTGAGAGGAGCTAAGGTACCTTGGATATCTAGTCGATAGAAATGGATTAAGAATTGACCCAGATAAAGTAGCTAGCATCCTTAACTGCCCCTACCCGAAGATAATAGGTCACCGAGATTTTACGAGGCCGTTTATAGTTCAGACAGATGTCTCCTATGTTGGATTAGGAGCAATTTTGTCTCAAGAGCTTGACGAAAGAGAGAAGGTTATCACGTAAGCTAGCAGAGCCCTAACACAGGCTGAACAAAAACTCTCCACAACAGAGTTGGAATATTTAGCAGTGATTTGGACCATTGAAAAGTTTAGACCCTATATCGAAGGCACTAAATTTATAGTGATCACTCATCATCATTCTCTGATGTAGCTTCATTGTCTGCAAGATCCTACTGGTTGATTGGCTCGGAGGGCGCTGCGGCTTCAGAATTATAATTACCAGATACAGTAGCGACAAGAGAAAGAACACATGACAGCTGATGCTTTATCGCTTGCAATGCATTAGGTTTCTCCAGACCCCAACCCTGCTCTAGCAGCAGTTGTCATTAACGGTGGGGAAGCGGATCCTTGGTATCAGAATATGAAGAGCACAATCATGGATAAGCCAGATGAGTTACCGACTTGGCGAATTGCTGAAGGTCGCCTCATCAAGCACCTGTTTCAATGAAAACTTGCAGTACTGATGAATCAAAGATAAGCAGTTCTCAAACAATTCCACGAGGATCCAACTGCAGGGCATATGGGGGAGAACAAGACGAAGAAGAGGATATTACCCTTTATTATTTCTGGCCGAGTCTGATCCGAGATGTCGCTAGTTTGCGAAAAAGTCTCACAGATGTCAAATTATATAGCCGGAACAAAAAAAAACCCGACTGGCTAGATGGGCATGACCCCTGTACCTTCAAAACCCTGGCAGGTAGTTTTCACGTACCTCCTGGGACCATTTTCACATTCTTCGAAGAAGAATGGGTATTTACTGGTGGTAACTGATTACCTAATCAAATTTACCCTGCTTTTCCCAATAACAAAACACGTGAAAAACGACTTGGCAAGGCAAGCAAGTATGGGTGAAAACATATCCTATATCGGTCTTAAGTAGTATTATATCACTAAATTCGCACTTAAGTATGAAAAGGGTGTTATCAAAAAGGTTTTGTCGGCAGTAGAGTTATAATGGGTTGGTTCACTTTTGAGTTTGTTCAACGAAGCCCTCTTTATAGTTGAAGTATGTAACCCATTAGAGCGCTTGCAGTGGGCCAAAGTAAAAATAATCATTCTTGTCTCGCAATTAGCAGGTGAAATATGTGTCTGACTTGAATAACTATTATTAATTTTATTCTCTACTACAAGGAGTATCCAGGAGTTAATTACTTCTGTTTATAATTTAATTTCAGACCCAGCAGAAATCATCCATCATTTCCTTATTTCTAAATCAAGTAAATTTTGCTGTAGAAAAAAATTTATGCATATTAACTATTTTTTAAATTTATTTTTAGTTGGGGTTTTGGTTATGTTGAATATAATTAATTTTGTACAAATGATGTAAAAAATAAACAATGTATTTCCCTGGAAAATGAAGTCTCATTTAACGCACAAATTAAGATCTCTGGATCTGATATATAACAAACCTATTACAATGTATGAGGTGGTCGAAAGAAGTAAGGCCATTGGGAAATAGGCATATCCAAGAGTTGAAAGCAGGTTCTTCGGATACCCTAAGTATTCCAGTAGAATGTCCTCCCACAACCCCAGGAATATATGAGAATTAGGGATTGATCCTTCTATACCATCATGCGGATGTCAACTGATAGAGGAGAATGTCATGGTAGACAATTAAAAAAATAGTAAGGAGGGACAGTTATTTTAATGATCACATGGGTAATAGATGGGACATTTACAGTTCTAATGTTAGTTAAAATGGTTATAAATTATGTAAAAGCGGCTTTAAAGTTGTCCTAGTTTCCTTAGTATATTTATCCTGTACTTTGAGCCCATAAGGGTAAGTTTATTTTAAGCCAATTTTAAATTTCAAAATTAGTGTAAGTGGAGTATTAATTAAGTTTATTTATACAAATTTATTTATAAAATTTTGTCTGTCCTGTCACTAAAAATAAAAAACAGAATTTGGGAAGAAGCGGCTTAACATTTATTTAGATATAGACAAGTGTAGTTGACCCGCTAGCCCCTCCACTGGGTGAGCGCATTATATCATTTATATAACTAAAAGTAGTACGTTACAAAACTAAAATAACCTACAGCAACTGTCTGATGAATATTATAAATTTCAAAAATAAGTTCAAAATTCATCATTAGTGCAAATTTAAAAAATATATATAGTTTAAGCTTCGTTTCTTGGTTGTCAGATCAATTATGCAGAACATAAGTGTCTGAAGAAGTCTCTTGGAAGGTGAGAATGAAATATTAGGAAGAAAAATGTACTCCCCTAGAGAAAAAAGTCAGAATAACTAAAAAGATATTTTAATTTTAAAAAAGAATATTTTTATGTAATTTTCTAATTAACATTTGACATTTAATCAATGAAATCCTATTTATGTATTAGTAATTACCTGAATCCATAGATCTTCAGTAATGTAAACATCTGCTAGAGTAATACTACCAAGAACAAGACCGAGATCATGGAGGTGCCGCATCAGTCGTAATAATTGATAAAGAATAAATAATGGTTTAGAATAAGTACCAGATAGCACAGCAGGAGAAAATGTAACACAATCCAAAACTGTATAATGGCAATGGCTTTCCTAAAACAATATTGTTTTTTATCAGCACCAAACTAGACACTTATTTGAAAATTCACTGATAGAGGACAGTTCAAATTAAAAAATAAATAATATTTGAAATACTTACATGAATAATAAAAAAGTGTTTATTAGTTTCAACAACGATTGAGGCCTTGAAAATATTTGAATGAGGTCGATAAGCAACATCATGAACAAGATGACCTTCTTTCACAATCGGTGCACCATATGTTCTTGATATTATTTCTCTTAGCAAAGAACTATGTTCCATCAACTGGACACTATTATCAGTTCCCTCTTCTTTTCGAACCATAACACCTGTTTGCCATTCAAATTATGTTATAATCTTAGAAAACTATTTTCGCAACTTAAATTAATATACAGGGTGGGGTAGAAATAAATGCCACATTTTGAAGAGCTGAAAAAACAAACCAATGTCTCTAGAAAAAAAAAACTGGTTTAATTTTCAAATAGCGCATTGAAAATAGTTTAATTTCAGTGAGTTTTAAAAATGACATCTTCCAAATGTCAGCCATTATTGGCGTTCCCAAAAATTTGAATTCCCAAGTGAACGTCGAGATGTGCGAGCTGTAGAACCACACATCCTCTACGTCGATTTTATCTATCTTAAAAATATTGTTAATATTTTTATAAAATTAAAAAAATAAGTCTAAACGAATTGGAGGAAGATCAGGAGGGAGGGTGTGAGGGAGGGAGAGAGAGAGGGATATTGATTGAATAATTATTTCATTGTCTTAAGGCTTATGGCCCTTTCTTACAGACAAAATATAAACTTAAAATTTACTTATAACAAATAAAAATATATATATTATTAAATAAAGAAAGAGAAAATAATGATATAAAGGGAAAAAATAATAAATAAATAAAACGAAGGGGGGTTAAAAAGAGAAAGAGAGTAGGCAAATGTATACTGAAAGCTTCAAGGTGCACTCGCACCCAGGAATCATTGAAGGCAAGCCTTGCGGAAGGAGGATGAAAATCTGATCTCCACCGGAAGGTGGTTGAGCTCTCTTGCTGCAGCAGCATGGAAAGCCTTCATAAAGGATCAGTCTTGCATGCTGGCAACTGGAACCTTCCCTGCAACTTCTTACTGCATACCTCTACAGATTTTTTTTCAGATCTTCGGGAACTCTGAAATTCCAGAACTTACTAAAGCACATTAGGTTAAGTATACGATATTCTTTGGTTCGCAGCCAGCCTGATTCATTTAAAAGTGGAGTAATGTGGGCATCCCTTTAGGTACAGAAAATGAACAGTATTGCTGTATTGACAGTATTCTGGAT
This sequence comes from Rhaphigaster nebulosa, assembly GCA_948150685.1. NCBI lineage: Eukaryota > Metazoa > Arthropoda > Insecta > Hemiptera > Pentatomidae > Rhaphigaster > Rhaphigaster nebulosa. The sequence continues at coordinate 134,636,523 of OX411306.1, forward strand.
TCTGCCGTCTTCAGAGTCAGATATGTTAATGTAGACTGAATCACAATATTCCAAAGGAAGGATTAGAGTAGAAATGATCTTCTTCCTAACTGTGACCTATGAACCTGACCTACAACTAGACTGATATGATCGTGCCATGATAAGGAGCTGCTGACCATTAAGCCATTTATAAAAAATTAAAGCTTAACAAATATAGAAGTTGGGATATCTGTAATCCAACTGGAATGATAAAAACAAGTATTCATAAGTTACAAGGGATTTAGTTAAGCTAAACTATATTTCTTAAAGAGAATTTTTTCTACTTTACGATGTTGCCACTGGAACTTAATTACCTTGAATATTGTTTGAGTGATCGCATCCTATTCAACAAAAAATGTGGCACTTGAAAAAAATACAAAACTTAATTTTTCTGCTTTTTTGTGAGACATCAGACCATGGGTCCATACCATATGAACTTTTTTGTTTCTCTTGAGGTCTACTATCACCTCTATAAATATTTCTTGTGACGTATGGGACACCCTGTATATTGTTCAGTCGCAAATTGTGATTTTTCTGTTTTTTGCCTAAAGTACCACATCGTTATGGGAGTGGTCTCATAGGACTCAAAAACAAAATGATACCTTACTCGACTTAATTTGTGCAATTTATTTTCTAATATTCCGCCTCCTATTTCCACCCATCTAGAGGGAGTTTTACCTCCAAAATTTGGACGGACTCTATAGATCTTGATTCCTACTATTAAGACGAAGTTATGACCAGAGTTATGAATGTAAAATTATTGTCGTTCATTTGGTCGATTTGGGCTTATTTTTCCTAATGGTGTTTGGAATAATGTTTACTGAGAGGGGAAATTCCATAGCTTTTATCCCTTTAATATCTCCATAACCATTGATTTTAGCAAAAAAGTGTATAGAATCATTTTTATAGAGAATTCAAATTATTTAAATTTTGTATGGGGTAATGTTTGTAATAAAACTCATAATTTTGAAGATAATCACAAAAAAATGGAAATAAATCAGTTTTAAATCCTTATCCCCTTCCCCACATCAAAACCCGAAGCGGGAAACTCTGGAACTTTTTACCAGTTATTATGGGAAGGGTAATGAACAATTTATGAACAGCTTCAGCTTTTTTTAGGAGGGATGTTTCGGTTATTCGTGTTTTTTATCTAATTTTAGTATATTAAGATAGTAAGAAAGACTACACTGAATTTGGAATAATGAATTTAAACAGAAATTCAGTATGCAAAACCTTAAATACATTATCGTTACACTTATTTGCCTATCCCATTCAAATGAAGTCTCTACTACACAAAAATGCCAGATTCTCTATTATATTTCATCTACCTTCCTTTAGTCCTAGCTCATTGAATCAAAACTTCCTGAGATCTACTAACCAACAAGGCTGGCCTCCATAGAAATTAACAGATTGAAAATATAGAAGTAAAAAGGCCATAAAAGATACTATTATAAGATATATAAGATATGCTATATTATAAGATCAAGTACCATAATATTGGTATATATTACACAACTAATATTGGCCACACAGCTAATAGAATGAAATCAATAATATTTTCAAATTCAGATTATAGGGACCAATAAATAGTCTGGTAACATTTAATCAAGAAATCTAACAAAACAACAATAATGACTTCCACCAACTAATTGAGAGTAATAACATAAAATAAAAAATCTGTACCACTACAACCCACGAAAGGCCTTGGGTTCAGTACTTGGTAAGGAAATATTATTACTTGAACAACAGCTAAACAAGGAAGTGATGTGGCTATCACACACATTCAGAAGGGTCAGATGCCTTAAAAACCTTAAGTACTTCAGCTGCACCACTCTTTAATACCAAATTACAAAGAAATAAAAAAAAAAGTCAGTACTGTTACAGCCGATAAAGGGCTTAGGGGGCCAGGTAATGAAAGAGCAGTTTATTTTCTATCTTACGGTATTCTTACAAGACAGTATGGTTAGCACTTATCTCCAACCGCCTTATTTATCTCCCTAACAATCTTAGGTACTCATTTTTTTTTCTTAGAGTTTGGATGAACCTAACTAAATATGCAGTCAGGATTTCAACCTATTTCATTAAGAACAAGAAACCAGTGTTGACTAATCAGACTGCCTCGCTCTTTCATCAATAATATAATAAAATTTGTTATTAAAATATTAAAAATTGGCATACTATTATATTTCCTATATGCTTCTTTCCACAAATTCTTATAATTTGTGTGTGAAACATACTGTAATATCTGAGACAATGACAATTTTAAACTTGGTTTGCCACCAGGTCTCACTCTAGGTAATGGGATAACAAGACTTTCTTTTTTCTTGATGACCTGCAAAAAATCAAACCAATTAGAATAGCAAATCTTATTTTTTAATTCATTATATAAGATTAACATACAGAAACAAGAATCTTCTGCCATTCAGATGGAAAATGCTCCCCTTGCTTGAAAAGTGCTGATATTTCATCATCACTCAGTTTGTCGTGTAAAATGAAATCTGGAATTTTCCTGGTTCTGAAAAGTTGTCTAAAAAATAAAATTTTATATTAAATTACCTATTAATCCCAAAGTAAAATAAAAAAAAATTACTTCAAAGCATTATTCATTCGTAATTATTAATTATAAACTTTCTAGCTTAAAACAATTTTACTTAAGTTTTTCTCACTTCAGCCAATTTTTGTGAACAATTGCTTCTAATCTATCTTCCCTAGTGCTCAATTTCATATATTTATTTGGTATATTCAATTCATCATGAACTGCTAATTCCTCCATTTGATATAGGTATATGTGCAATTATTAGGTAAAACTAATGATTCGAGAACACCCTGCGAATTTCTATGTCGTTTAATTTTTATAATTTCTAGTTGAAAAAAAATCATGACAATTTAACAAAATTAAGTAGTTAATTCGATATTTAATTAGTTCATTCTTGATATAATAAGTACCTCATTTCATACCAATAAAAACTTGACCAAAATAGAGACATTTTAAAATTAAGAAAAAAAGACTTCCACAAGTTAACACAAACTTAAAACAAAACAAAGAAAGGTCTATTGAATTTGTATGCAAACATCCAGTTCCATGTCAATGATAACTGTTTAAAACCTGCTTTGACATGGACTGAGCTGAATGTAATTAATAGAAAATATACAAGTTTATAAGTTTATTACATCGACTTAATTTTATCGATTTATTAAACGATTATTTTTATTACCGGTGCATATTCATATATAGCATACTTAGAAAATTATTTTTATATTTTAAAGATTTAAATTATTTGTTTAGTTTAACTATTTGAATAGCAAAATAAGTAACTGAAATATTAGTTAAGGTTAGTGAACCAACCTGGAGGTTTCACTTGATGCGGCAAAATGTTTAAAAGTGGTGTTTTGAACATGTCTGTTGAATTTGTGTATACATTACGGGATTCTGTTTAATTGTTTGACTTTGGAGATTAGTGCGTTTCTTTTAACTATCATGGATCCAATCAACAACGATGTATGGAATATTAGGGGCTCTTTGAAAAATACTATTCTTGAATATGTCACTCCTTATAAAATTTGCATTGTAATTCTTTTACAAGAAATGTGCCTCCTAAAATCAAATAGTATGTATTCTTATTATTTTAGTTGAGTTAATACAGTTATCTATTTGATTCAGTAATTTTTATAAAAGGTATATAACAAATTCATTAAATATTCCTTCTTATTTATTTGATTAAGTAATGACTGTTGTTTAACAGCCTGGCGTAACTTCCATTTTCGACAACCAGTATTTTTGGATGAAGAGGAAGCGAAGCCTATTTACAGGAGGGATTTTTGCATGTTAGCTTTGCATCTTATCCAGGTATTTACTTTTATTATGATTTCTTAATAGTGTGGACTGTATTTGTGGTGTTTAGTGTGGACTGTATCTATGGTGTTTAGTCTGGACTATCTGTGGTGTTTAGTGTGGACTGTATCTCTGGTGTTGAATGCAGTGTGGCCTATGAATGGATGTTGGCTCTCCTCTCTTGAATGTTTATTATTTAATCTGACCCGGGAGCACCTGGGAAAAATAAATATTCTTCATCATCATAATTAAACTTTTCTGTAATTTTTGCTTTTCTAGTCACCAGATATGGAATATGAAGAGTTCCTTGCTGTTTTGAATTCTGGAAAGTATAAGCTTTATCCTGACCTTGTTGATAATTTCAAGAAAGAAATTCAAAATTTGTTGAAAAGAGATGTAGGCAGTATTATGGATGTTTTAAATAACATTGATAGAATATCATTAGAACAAAATAGTTATGATGCACTTATCAAACCAAGTAGTAAATTAGGTAAGCTTTTTGTTATTCATATGTACAATTTTAGCATTGCTTATTTTGTCAAATCGATCTTGACAAATGTTCGTGAATAACATTCAGACAGAATTCTTGTCTCTCTCTTGGCACATGAAATATATGTGTTTATAATTCATATCTAATAAGGCCGAGTAGCCACCGGTTGCAGGGTGGAATGGACTCTGTTGATTTGATAGGGAGGGTGGCAACCGAGCAGAGTTGACTAATGAAGGCACAGTAAGGCGCAGCTTCCAGAACCAACCTGATCCGTTTTCAAAGCTTACTCCACTTCCCCCTCAATTCAACTACTGATATTGCTGATTCGAAATTACCTGTTATGGATTACTTCATACATGACTGTAGTAAATTTAAAGTTTAAATTATTCTCATGTAGATGAAAAATTTAAATTAAAAATTCTCTAATGTAATTATTGTGGATTCTAGTTTGTGTATTTCATGTTAAACTAATAAATTAATGTAATAGTTTTTAAAATAGAAGCGTTTAAAATAAAATTTATTTTTTTCTTACTGATATCAAACAAATTTCCAACTTCTCCTCTGCAGCTTTTCTGTAATTTATTTTTTCATAGCTGTTATACCATTTTTATCACGTCTCATATTTCCTGAAATTGATTTTTTGTCATTCTGAAATAAGTTTTGAATTGTTCACTATTGAGCAGTGTTGGGCAAAATTTATTTCAACTAACGAATAATCGATAACGAATGATTTAGTTACTTTTTTGACTAACGTTCAACTTGTTCGAATAATTGAATTTTAATTATTCGGGGCAACTTTTCATTTGCTTTTCCTCTTATATCTCATGAATGGGTTTTCTGCCTATTTAGAAGTAAATTAAACGGAAAAACAAGTGAAAATTTTCCGACTTCTCATTCACCTTTCCTCAATTATCTCCTAAAGGGGTGAATAGATTTTCCCTTTTCAAACGATTTTCCGAGTGCTTAGAGGTAGGCTAAAAGGAACATGAGTGTCTAAATTTTCTGACTTTTTATTCGCTTTTCCTCTTTATCTTGTGAACTGGCATCGTGAGTCGAGAAATGAAATAAAATATGAAAATCAGGCTTTATTTTACTTTCGAATGACAAGTATTAATATTCTGTATCTGATAAATACTAAAATTGGAGTTAGCCATTTTGTCTACTGATGGCTTAAATAAAAAATAGTATTTCAACTAAAAAAATATTCAACCTTCTGCCTAACTCTATAAATTTAGAAAATATTTTTAATTATGAAAATCTATTCATCCAATCACGAGATAAAATTTCCCTCTTTTAACAGTCGGAAATTCGTTTGAACAGGGAAAATTCATTCACCGTTAACGAGAAATAAGGAGAAAAGCTAAAGAAAGTTGAAAAATTTCATACTCATTTTCCTTGTATCAAAAATCTAAACAGTCCGAAAATCGTTAGAGCAGGGAAAATCTATTCACCCGTTAACTAGATTAAAGAGGAAAAGTCGGAAAATGTTGATAGTCATTTTCCTTTAACCTACCTTTAAACAGTCGGAAAGTCGTTTGAACAGGGAAAATCCATTCACCCATAAGTAAAAAACTAATGAAAATTCAGAAAATTTCAACACTCATTTTCCTTGTATCAAATCTCTAATCAGTCAGAAAATCACTTGTACAGGGAAAATTCATTTACCCGTTCACGAGATATAAGGAGAAAAGCGATAGAAAAGTCAGAAAATTTCCAAACTCGTTTGTCCGTTTAATTTACCTCTTAATAGGCAGAAAATCTGTTCACGAGATAGAAGAGGAAAAGCGAATGAAAAGTCGGAAAATCATTGAACTTTTAGCCAACCTCTAAGCAGTCGGAAAATCTATTCACTCGTTCACAAGATAAAAGAGGAAAATCGTTTGAATAGGGAAAAGCGAAAGAAAAGTCAGAAAAATTTTACTTCAATCAAATGAAATTCAAATAAAGAAGAACGAATAATTCAGATTATCTGTCGAATAACGAATGAGTATTTGTATACAACTAACGAGAATCAAAATTTATTCGTTATTCATTAGTTAAATAAAAGATATTCGAATAATGCCCAACACTGCTATTAAGTTTGTTAAAAAGCATATGAAATTCTCCATGATTCAATAGCCTTTTTTAAGTATACACTTTCCGGTGTTGTTTTTTTTTAAATATAAAGTAGCCATGAAACATGTTAATTCACTTTCAGAGTCCTTCGACTCGATTTGAGACGACTGTCATATTTGGTTTATTGAATGAAATGATGAAATAGTGAGTTGCACGCAGTTTTCCTAGGACAAAGATAATCATTCATTTCAGTGATTAATGATCTAGTCAGGGTCCAGTGAGAATGTCATATAATCATGAGAATTTATTTTAAATAATTATGTTAGTAATTTTATGTAAAAACATTCAACTAAATGTTGCAATAAAGTATTTAACTTTTTATAAAATGCTCGTATAATAATGAAAAACTTAAAATCTGTTTTTCTACAAAAAAACAAGGTGTATAACAAAAATAATTAACCATTTTTACATTTAGTTTTTGTTTTAAATCAAGCACTTCCCAATATTTTGAATTACTTAAATAAACTGTGAAAAAAGGGCGGTTTGTACTTTGCATTATAGTGAGTAGTTGTACTTGTACTTGTGAGTAGTTGTACTTTGCATAGTTCAAGTGAGTAGGGGTTGATACTTAACCACTGGAATTTCCTAAATGTCTTGAATGACAGTTGTCACATGTGCGTCTTGTTAAAAGATCCATGAACAATTTTCACTTTTTTTTTTTTTGGATCCCGTTGTAACTTCTACTTTGAGTTGTGTTAAGAAATATTGATATTTTTTCGCTTGATTTGGGGATGATCTTGCATGTCCTTCCAGTTTATGTAAATTCTAAAGGGGCCCATACACGATCAATTAGCCGGTCCGGCTTTCTGTGTGACGTCATTTCTGAATGGTAAATGAAGCTAATGCGCAGGCGTTTCATCTGCCCATCCGACTTTTTTGGCCTCATCTTTGGAACGTCAGTCCAGTATGTTTTTCATACTTCCTCTTTAAATTGCTAGAAAAAATAACTCTATCTTAAATGATTGCATTCTACTGTTACCAATGTATATAAATTAAAAATTTACAAATTTTAATCCTACCTTATAATTTCACATTTAATATTTTAATAAAATTATAAGGAATTAGTTTTTACAATTACAATATCTTGAAGAAGGTCATACTTATTTGATGATATGTAGTTTGAAAATTAAATTAAACTCAGTAATGAAATCCAAATAAATCATCTTAATATAATAAATTGATTAAGTAAATATTTTTCAATAATTTATAAACTTTAGTGATATAATTTCAATAATCAATAATGCACTAGGATAAAATATTTTTAATTAAAGTATTGAAAGTGTTAAACTCTCAAGGAATGATTAATTAAATCGAAGACAATAATTAGAAAAAAACATTTAATTCTGAATAATGCAAATTTTAAATATTTTATGCTACTAATTATTTTTTCCTTCAAATTAAACGGAAAAAAAAATGGCCATTCACACAACAGCGGAATCAGAAACAAAGAAAAAAAGAAACGAAAAACAAACAATATATTATTTTGGGATAGTTTCGGAATACAAACGAATTAATTATTTAAAAAAAGAAATGTAACAAATGAAATAGGAAGTGATAATAATGAAAAAAAAAATCTATAAAAGGAACTCAAATTTTCAAGGGGTGGAAGGATTAGGTAGCAATGTCACCTGGAAAGTCACATCGAAAAACGACCAGTGTGGATATTGTTTATAAAAAATTTAAAAAGCAAAACATTTTTGAGTTCATCCAGGAAGTTCATTGAGTTCATTCTGTCCAGCAGTCTTATTATAAAAAGAAATCCAACAAATTTCCATAACCTTTATTAAAATTCTTTAAGAAATGAATCAAACTATTTTATGGAGGTTATTGTGAAGAAAGTCATTTCTTTAATTATTTAAAATAATCATAACATAGTGCCATTAACGTTTCGGGGTTCTGTCCTATCTTCATGATATTTTAGTATTCTGACCTTTTTTATTATATATCATTTTTATATTAGCTATTAATTCTATCTGTTCCTTTATCCATATTTTATTTACAATTATTACATAATCCATATGTAGAACTAATAAATGTTAAAAAGTATTGTCTAACTCTGTATCAATTTTATTGTCAAACTGTATGATTAGGTATTAGGAGTCTTATTATAACCTATAGAAGTGATTTATTAAAATAATGGACCTATATAGTAAATTTTACAATGTAATCATAATAAACTTTGATGAGCCGAATCGGAGGTGCTCTCCATTTTTTGGAGAACCCTAGAAAAAAGTCTTAATTAATAATACTAATTTTGCCTGACCTTAATATAGTCTTTCAACATTATCGTTATTGCCTCACATGTTTCCATTAGGGCTTTTCCCAGATCTTGGGGTGATATTCTCAAAGAAAATTTTAAATCCTCAAAGGTTCTCCCTGTAGCTAAAATCTGAAGGTAGCTATGAGCCTCATTTTAGCAGACATTGGTTCTCTCATGCATCTGCTTTGCTTTTGGATAATTGGCGAAATCTTTTCTAACAAAAATTAAATGTAGTTTCATCCTTTCGAAGATAATTGACGTAATCATTTTTTTCTGTACTGCGTAATTCTTCAAGCAGGTTTACTTCACCTCCTATGCAGTCCAGCCAATCCTTCCTTTCTTCTTTGTCCATACTCTTCTTTTTTTTCGCTGGTGTTCATTTTTCTCTTCCTCCTGCAGTAATGAACCAGCTACCAAAAGGCGAAATGATATTTTTTTCCCTATCGCCCATACCGCACTGATGTGATTGACAAACTAAAGGAAAAACTGATGAGCGGCTACATACGCTCGGTTTTATAGGCCAGTGAGGATTTTCATCCGGCCATGCTTCAGAACGCCAGACCGGCTAACTGATCGTGTATAGACCGGTTAAGGCAATTAGCTTTATTAGAACATTGTTCATGGGCACCCAAGTATGAACATGCACACAAACTTGATATAACATAATTATAACTGAAGAGAATAAATACATCGGTCTATTATAATTCAATAGATATTGTCATTACATGCGAAAAATGTTTTTTTTTTTTAAGATTCTAAAAACTTGACTTGCAGATAAATCTCAAACATGAAATTTATACAGTAGTATAGCACATAATAGAGGGTTTATCTGTAAAAATTTCAAATTTTTAAACTGTCCCAACAAAGATGCAAGGCGTCAAAATTTGGATTTTTTTTTTAAATTTTAAATTTTTGAAAAATTCGTTACTTGAAAAAAAGCCAATCCAAGGGTTTATATTTTTTTTAAATACAGTATGTATCGGTAGCTATACACTCCCAAAATATTAAGCCTGAGATTAGACTCCTTCTAATCTATGGTCTCCTCAATGAGCCGCCGCCATTCGGCTCTTTCTTGCGCAACCACCTTCCAGTTCCTGATCCAAGTAGGCTTCGAGTATCTTATGCCACGCCATCGGTCCACCTCAGTCTGGGTCTTCGAGCTCTATGCAGAATCTCCTCAAGTACTCTCTTCGGGATCTCTTGTTCATTCATTCTGGTCACATGGTCTACACAACCAAGTCTCCCTAATTTCACAAACTTAAATATATCTGGTTTGCCATAAATGACATATATTTTCCTGTTTTTCCTTATCCTCCACTCAGCCACATCCCTGATTGGTTCTATAATATGTTGCAGAATTTTTTGTTCAAAGGTCATCAGATTCCTTTCATTGTGCTTGGAGATGGTCTAGGTCTGCGAGGCACAAGTTAATACATGCCTACCGATTAACCTACTGCGAATCAAGAAAATATCGAAAATAACTTGAGATCATGCTACTTATGTTGAAGGAAGACAAATCTAAAAAAATTAAAAAAATGTTTTTAAAAAGCGAAATTCAGCTCTCTTTTCTCTTCCTTCTTCTTCAATATGACTACTTGGTGAATACTACTTAGGGTTCAAAATTATTTATAACTATTGGTGTGATTCGTTGACTTTTTACTGGCTGTCCTATCTTTCGTTTATTTCTATGTTTTTTCTATTGTATATACATTTCATATTCATCCTGGTGGATATGTTTGAAGTGTTTTAGAAAATTACTTGTTTCCAGCTTAGAGCCGTTAACTATTTTTTAATTGAATAATCTTTAATTGATTGCCATAGTAGTATTTTTCTTCTAAATACAAGTATTTGGTTAATACTAAATACAAAATGTAATTATAAGTATTTAAATAACCTTAATTAAATGAATGTATTCAATATATTAAATGTATGAAATTTAAGGTATGTATTTAAGTATTTAAATGCATCTATTTAATTATTAATATTTAGTTAAATAAATTCCCATTTATATGCCAAATATATAACCACGTTTGGAGAAGACAAAAAAGTTGAAGAAGGATACTGCTGACATTTAGAATTGGAATTAACCTTGGCTATATTTATAGGATTTTGGAGTGAGTTTAGTTGACCGGATTTTGGTTGTTTATAGTTTATGAAAAGAAGTAAACAAATGAAGCATTCCTGAATACAAATTAAAGGCTAGTTCAATTGTTCCCAAGCTATAGAATACTGTGGGCATATTTTTAAAACGTGTTTTACAGTTTTGATTTCTCTGCTTGGTTTGCATTAAAAGGCCTCTAGTTCTCACAGCAGATAGCTATGGGTGAATTCTTAATGCCCAATTCCGTAGCCAGTTCAAACCATCTTCCTCTCTTCTAGATTTTCTTTTGCTGGCAGTCCTTTTAAAGCCTAAGAGCAAGTCCAGTTTTGATGGAACTGAAGAACATAAGTCTAGCTAGGATTTTAAGTGATGAGAATTTAAATGGTGAATAAGGAATGACACATCTTCCTCTGTGTTCTGCAGTATCTTCATAGTCTCCAAGAAATGTAGCACATTTGAATTGGTGCTCTAATTCATGGCTACTTAGATACTAATTCATGGATACTTAGAGGAATGCTCTAAGAAGTAAAAGATGCTGTGGTTTTTGAGAAAGGACTCATCAAGACTTTTTGTTTTTACCCATTTCAAAATAACATGCACCATCCTTCATTGGCATCACTGCATTTCCTCATATGTTGGGCTGGTAAACTTCTTCAATTCAGGAATCTTGGAATCCAATTCCACCCATTTATTACTTGGTTATATTGAACTATAATAATTTGCACAATTTAGGCCATCAGTTTTGAAAGTCAACATTTGCTGAAGTTGTCAGTTGACTTGATACAGTTTTATTTTTGTATTATCTTTCATATTTGAGAAATTTGGGCCATTTTCATTTCCGTTTAATTTTTTCATCTCAGTCTCAAATTCTGTTCATTTTTGGATTTACAAACACTTAGACTGTCACTCCCTACTGAATGTATTTGCATATGTCGCCCATTTACTTCTTCTACTTTGTCCTCCTCTTGTGCTGTTCCTAGCATCCTCAATAAATTGCAGCCATTCCTCCCAGCCCCTATGTAGCTGCTTCATCTGCTGGAGGGTTTTCGCCCATTTACTGCTTGGTTAAATTAAACATTCAATATTTTTCCAAATTTAGCTCATCAGATTTGAAAAAGTAACTGCTTTGGGCATAAAGATGAATTATTCCTCAATTAATAACCTAATGCCCGATTAGAATAACAAGCCTTGGCCATTTGTTTTTCAGTTAAATCTATGTCAATTTTTTGCAACTTTGTTTCTATTTGATATAAAAAAAACAAATAAAAAAAGCAGTAATAAAAGTTTTTATAAATTGTAATTTTCTTTTAGTTTTATAGTTTTCTTCAAGATATATTATGATTTCATCAATTGATATTAATGTTCTCATTAGGTCTGTTTTTGCGAAGAGTAAGACTGTTTTTTGATAAACTTTACTTTTCGCAAACTATTGCTATGCACAAAGCTTTGCATGCATATGTTCATGCTTCAAAACCAACTTTTCCAGCTATGGATATGGAATTAAGTTCTATCGGTGATGAATCGCAAATCAAAGCTAGGTATGTGTTATATTTTAAGAATTAAAGCATCTTAATCACAATTTCAGATAAGATAATGCTACTTTTATATAATGCTTTACTTTATTTATTCCTAAATTTAATTAACCATTTCTGTAATTATTTTTCTCAACTGTTCAAATATTTTTTCTTTGTACACAGACTTCCTAAAAGTCAATGAATTTAAATGATCATATAATATAATCAGTTTTATTTCTTTGTTTTTATTCATGACTTTTAATATGATCCAGTGATAAAAGAATAGTAAAAGGAACAAAAATCTTGTTATTTCAGATTTTGCTCTTATTAATATTATATGAGGTATATAGATCTGGTAAGATTGTGTTAAACATGTTATCTTATTAAAAAGGGGACTTGATTAGTGTGTACAAATAATTAAAAATAAAAACCTTGACTACGGAAAAAACTTATATGTTATAACCCTATCCGTCCTAAGGTACACAATGTACTTGCATATCTACTTAAACAAATTGGTGGGTTATTAGTGAATTTGATGTCTATGAATATTGAAACTTGCTAGTATATTCTGTCCCATGCATCTGTACATGTCAAAATATAGAAAGCTCCTTGCATCTGTGAATATAAACATATAGAAAGCAAATTAAGGCTCCCAACAACTGCACTAAGTTTAAATATTCATAAACGTCAGCTTCTTTAATAACCTACTAATGCGTTCAAGTAAATAGGCAAGTACACTCATCAGTCCTATAGTCCCTTAGGATGGATAGGGTTATAAGATATAAGAGTTATTACAATAGTCGAGGTTTTTTATTTTAATTAAATTATTTTTTATTTTACAAGAATTGGCAATTTATATTTTATTACTTACTTATTACATTAATCATGAACTTACATTTAATACAATATGAAGCTTCAATAAAAAGTCAAGAATACTTAAAATATTATAAAATATTTTGAGCTCAATCTTTTTCAAAACATTCACAGGATCCTACTGAGTAATTTGAGGCATCAAACTTGAAAATCAGTTGAATAGTTTGCTAAAAAATCTTTAAATATCTATGAACGGACAAGCTAAACACATTACCTTCCTTATGGCTATGCCATAGTCTAGTAATTAGAGAAATTCCTCTTACATAAACATTGATTACTTTTAGGCATTTATAGTATAGGAAATTTGTTATTAGGGAAAATTCTTTTTAATCTTATGACTTTAAAATAATTATAACAAATTCATTCATGCTTCGATCCAAAAGTATGAATCAATCCACATGGGAACAGATTCCCAATCGATCCACTTACCTCAACTTCACCTAATATCAACATTTTTTTTTTCAGTCATGAGGGTCCCGTCGGTTTGTGGTCTAAAAGACAGCTAGAACTATTTCTTGGCGAACAAGCTAAACTGATCCAAACTGGTGATGCCCTTTCTCCACCCCAGTTGCAAGCAAAAATCCATGATGTTTTGACTGGTAATCCAGATCATGTTGAAGCTGTAAGTTTTTTTTATCTTTGAGATAATATCATATTTCCTCTCTCCATTTTCCCATTAGTTCTCCCAAGAGAATAGCTTACCTAGGCTCAAGGATTTTGATATGAATTTTTTATGTAGTTTTTTTTTCTATAAGCATAAATTCTTTTTAAACAACTATTAATAGACTAATGTTTTTAAGTAAATTTTAGATAATGTATTTTTTCTTTCTTCGGCAATGGTACATTTGTTTTGTTTATTTCCAGCATTTTGTTAGCTACATGAATTGTCTACGAAGTCGAGAGTTCTGTGGTGCTCAAGAAAGTCTTTACCATTATTTTGATAGGAGAAATCCCCAGTGTGATGAAGAAACAAAATGCCGAGGATTGTGTTATGCAGCTCTAAATTTGTCAATACTACATTCATCATTTAATCATAAGTATGAAAGTTCTGAATTATAAAAAAATCGAAATTACTATTAATGTGTTATATATGCATTCACATAATCTGCGATACAGGTTTGGGCTGAGGCCAAATAACATGTCTGATTTCATGAAAATTTTGATCATGTAGGTCGAAAGTACTCTCATCATAGGTTGGAAATATGAACGTCTGCCACCCTAGATCTTCTGTTGCTGTCAAATTTTATAGATCAAAGAATTTGCCATTTTTTCAGTGTAAAACCATTATATATATATATATATATATATATATATGTTTGTGTGTGTATATATATATGTTTGTTTTTGTTTTTTTATACTAGGGTGGGTGGAAATCTTCAAAAGACACGGATAGGCCCGTACCTATCCGCGTGTGGGATTTCTACCCACTAAAACCACCTCCCTACACCTCTTTCCCACCATCCACGGGACCACCGTTAGGCATTACTTCATGGAGGGTGATTGGCTGTGTGCCGCCTCATTGTTTTAGGCTACCACTATTTAGGCGCGCCTCTCCTTCTCCTCCTTCCTGAGCTTCTTGATGACCTCTGCCGCTAGGCGCTGGCCTGCCATCCAACACTCCTGTGAAAGCAGCATCAGGCTGACGATGCTGTCTACTGTGGGTCCTGAGCCCCATATTCCGAGAAATTCTCCCCTCTCTTCTTGAAAGCGGGGACAGCTAAAGAATACATGTTCTACAGCCTCATCTATTGTTGAGCAACTTGGACATACAGCGGTATTGTCCAGCTTGAACTGCACTTGGTAGGCTATGTCCTGTGAGCATCTTTGTTAGGTAGTAATCTACTTCCCCATGTTTTCTATCCAGCCAAGTTTGGATTTGAGGTATCAGCCTATGGGTCCACCTCCCTTTCAATGTCGTATCCCAGCTACGTTGCCATCTCTCGGCCGTCTGCTTCCTTTCCTCGGTACTGGAGATGCGATCAACTCTCTTATATGAGTGTTGCCTCTCTTCTGCGACCAGCTCTATCGGCGGCATCCTGGCCACCACACATACAGCTTCGTAGGAAACTGCGGAACGGGCTGATCACTCTGAGAACACTCCGACGGTAGACAGATACCATTGGTCTCCTGTAGGCCAGTGTGTCCAAGGCCCCACTCCATATCGCGGCATAGAGCAGAGTAGATGAGACCACACTTGCTACCAATAGTCTCCGACTACTTTTGGGTCCGCTTACATTGGGCATCAGTCGGGCCAATGCTGTGCTCACTCTAGCCGCTTTATCGCATGCTTGTTGGATATGCTCCTTGAACCGCAGCCTCTCATCGATTATAACCCCAAGATACCTCAGGGAATACTGGGACCTAATTTCTTGTCTACCCACTCTCAAGGTTATTTCTTCCTTCCTTTTGCGACTACTAATAAGAAGGGCCTCTGTTTTCCTGTCTGCCAGCTGGAGTCCCACCGATGCCAGCCAATCTCGGATCAATGAAATGCTCTGGTTGGCCTTCAAGGTCACTTCATCTTTGTATTTTGCCTCGATGACCACTGCGATGTCGTCGGCAAACCCCACCGTCTTGGCACCCTCCGGCAGACTAAGCCTGAGGACCCTATCGTACATGACATTCCACAGTAGTGGTCCAAGCACTGAGCCCTGGGGTACTCCACCAGTCAAATTAAATCTTTTTGGCCCATCCTCTGTTGAATAAATCAGGGTCCTGTCCCTGAAATAATCTCGAATAATGCTCATCAGGTAAGTGGGGACACCCATTTCCTGTAGGGCATTCAGAATACAGCTCCATCTCGCCGAGTTAAAGGCGTTTTTAACATCAAGCGTGATAACTGCGCAGTAGCATTTCGCACCTCTCCTCCACCTCTTCCTCGCAATAGCCTTCCGAGCCGTTTCACCATGGTTATTGCGTCCAGAGTTGATCTTGCTTTCCGGAAGCCAAACTGAGTCCGTGCTAGGCCCCCTACATCTTCTGTGGTCTCTTGTATCCTGCCAGCTATAATTTTCTCCAAAGCCTTACCAGCTGTGTCCAACAGACATATCGGTCGATATGCTGAAGGGTCCGATGGTGCATTAAAGTCTCTAGCAATTACTATTGGCCTACGCCCTCTGGCATCTCGTACTATGCTATCTAATTGATCTTCGAATTCCTGGATTGTGGTGCTCGGCGGGGCATAGCAGCTATACAGGTACAGATGTTGTATCTTACCCCAGACAAAACCAGTTGTAGGGGCCTGCGGCATTTCCTCTATGCAGTTTTGTCCACATGCCCATATTGCTGCCCTTCCTGTGACGGATACCCAACAGTTGCCGTCCAAGTTTTTATACAGCTAACTCAAGATCACGGCGTCCACTCGTAAATCTTTAATGGTTTACCATGAGAGATCCTGGGCAGCTTCACAGTGATTGAGATTAAGTTGGAGGATTCTCATCTGAAACGATTTTTTATCCTTCTTTGTTCTTCTAGAGCTCGCTGTAATGCCGGACATTTGCTACCACTGCACAGGTGTCCATTACCGCTTACTCCATCGCATAGTGCGCAAATAGGACTCTTTGTGCAGTCCACTGCTCGATGACCCTCTTCACAACACTTCGTATGTGTTTGTGTATGCGTGTATGTATGTATATGTGTATGTATATAAGTGTAATATATATATATATATATATATATATATATATATATATATATATATATATATATATATATATATATATATATATAATGGTTTTACCATTATTATTTTACATTATTTCCCTTGGTGGAAATAAAGACTAAAAAGTGATTCTCTGAAAGTACAAAAGTTTTATTAATAATACGTATTTACAACTCTTAAAAAATTCACTATGTGTTAACAAAAGATTCTCTCACCTAAAAATACAAAAGAAACAACATTAAAAGTCCTTATTTCAGGTTTCTTAGATCTCGCAACAGTTAATTTAAAATTAATCGTTCATATGATTCCATGTGGATCACGGCCTTCTATATTATCTTCTTAGCTATCACAGCTGTCCGTCCTGACATCTGGTTAGCTAGACTAGTTAGCTTGTTCAGCAGTGGCAAATACAAACTTAAGAAAAGCTCTCTGTGTTTTCTTAGCATCTCCCCCTACTCCCCTTAGAAATAAACAATTTCAAGTGATAATGTATGCAATTGTTCATTTGCTAACAATCACTGGACACAGTTTCTTAACGTGGTAGAGGTTTGATCCAGCTTTCTTGTGTCCGGTATCAACTTCATAGATTGAATTGGAGATCTTCAGAATCTCGTAAGGTCCAATCCTCAATTCTTCCAATTTTTTCCTATTTAGTCAGTTTCCGTCTTCCATGTAGACTTTGTCTCCCACTTCCAATTTGTATTCTTCCCTATGCCGGTTGAATAATCTTTTATTATAATTATGTGATTTTATTTTGTTTTCAAGAGCAAGTTTCCTATCTCTTTTCAGGTCTTCTTTTGAGCATCTTTATATCAATTCAAGTGGTAGAATATTCACATTTTCGTCTTCCAAAAGATATTTTGGCGCAAACTTTGTGGCTGTGTGTTCTGTTTCGTTATATTTTTCTACACATTTCTTTACAATAGTAGTCCATGCTATTTTCTTATCACTTTCATTTATTTTACATCTTGTCTTATTGACTAGTGTTTGATTTAGCCTTTCATTAAGTCCGTTTGAAAATGGTGCATCCACAGCAGTGAAAACTATTCTTATGTTCTCCTTCTTCAGAAATTGTTTAAACTCTTTGGAATTTTAACCAGAGTATTGGTCAGTTAATTCCATACCAACAGTGCTGCCTTGTGTAACTTTTATGATTAGAGTTATAAAATCACTGGAGCTTTGGTTTTTTGATGTTGCAATATAAGTGTATCTTGTGAAATGATCAACCAGGAGATGTAAGTATTTTTTTGTTGATCATGATCCTCCAAAGCTTCCAATGGTATCAATAGATATAATTTCAAATGGGCGTGTTGCTGGATCTAAATATGACATTAAACCACATTTTGGCCTCCTCCTTGATTTGTTTTTTAAACAAATTTCACATTCATTACAAATTTGTTTAATGTTTTCGATGATATTTTTTCCTGTGTAGAACGGTGTTATTTTATTTGTCATCTGGGTTCTTCCAATGTGGCAGTAAGTATTGTGGACATCTTTTATAAGAGTTTTGCTAAGTTGTTCTGATAGTACGATTTTATTCCTTCTTTTACTTTCCCTTAGCTGTATACGAAGTATATAGTAAGGGGAAGTATTGCGATCGTGAAAATTTTCGAATTCGAGTTTTCAATGGAAATACACGTTTTAAGGTCCAAATGACCAAGTCTCGCAAAATGGTCTGTGTGTATGTGAACAGTCTAGCTCAAAAACGAAAAGTTGATCGATACTGAAATTATGTATTTAAGGTTGGCACATGCATGTGATGTTACAGCAACATTTTCGTCAAAATCGACTAGCCGGAAGTGCCACTTTATATAATCGATTATACACTTTTTTACAATTTTCTCGAAAACGGCTCTAACGATTTTGATGAAACTTGCCTAAATCATAAAGGTCTTTAACTTTTCATTTATGTAGTAAATCACAGAGGAATTGCAGGAAAAAAAGTTATGATGAAAAGAATATTTTATTAGCTCATAGCTTAAAAAGTATGCATTTTGCATACGGTAAATTATGTATGAAATTGTATGAAAGGTAATTAAATTATCTAAAAAACAATAAAAGAATCATCAAAATCGGACCAGTATTAGCAAAGATACAGCGCATCGGACTAACCAGAATTAGCTATTATATCATGGATTTTACACTTTTTTACATTATTCTCGAAAACGGCTCTAACGATTTTGATTAAACTTGCCTAAATTATTCTTCATAAAGACCTTTAACTTTTCATATATGTGGTACATCACCAAGGAAATGCAGGGAAAAAAGTTATGATGAAAAGAATATTTTATTTACGCATAACTTCAAAAGCCTGCAATTTATAGTAAATTATCTATTGACTTGTATGAGAGGTAATTAAATCATCTAAAAAACAAAAAAAGAATCATCAAAATCAGACCAATAATAACAAAGATACAGCGCATCGGACTAACCGGAAATGGTAATTATATCATGGATATTACAATTGTTTACAATTTTCTCGAAAACGGCTCTAACGATTTTGATGAAACTTGCCTAAATCATAAAGGTCTTTAACTTTTCATTTATGTAGTAAATCACAGAGGAATTGCAGGAAAAAAAGTTATGATGAAAAGAATATTTTATTAGCTCATAGCTTAAAAAGTATGCATTTTACGGTAAATTATGTATGAAATTGTATGAAAGGTAATTAAATTATCTAAAAAACAATAAAAGAATCATCAAATCGCACCAGTATTAGCAAAGATACAGCGCATCGGACTAACCGGAATTAGCTATTATATCATGGATTTTACACTTTATTACATTTTTCTCGGAAACGGCTCTAACGATTTTGATGAAATTTGCCCAAATTGTTCTTCACCGAGTGCATCCGAAAGGAGATGGATGCGAATGAACCTCCTCCCACCAATCCGCAAATCTGTTGTAAACAATATGCTCTGTAACAAAGTAATTTAAGAATACAAAAGCGGAAATTAACTTAATAATTTCTACTTTCACATTATTTAATGAAAAGAAAATGTTTCCATGGAAACTAAACCAGAAACTTTTAAAATATATTTGCAACTTGACAAAGTTAAAATATATAGGTAGTGTACAGAATTGTTGTACTATAATTGTTTAAAAAACTGTTTTCTTGTACTTAAGTGGCAGAAGAAGTTAATGCTGCTGAGTTTATTAGAAGCAGTGTATATGTGAACTCTTTAGAATTATATTAAAAAGAGAATTATTATAGGACGGTTTGGAAAAGTTGTGTGATGCACACACCGCACTAGATTTTTTGTAGTAAATTTCATTTTCCAATATAAGTTTTCCAGTTTGTAAGTCTAGATTTGTGTGTTGGTCATTTTTTATATCTTCTAGGTTTATTAAATTTACTACTTTCAAAAAAATTTCAGTATTTTCATAGGATTCTAAAACCGGGTTTCGACTTAAACAGTCTGCTTCTTGGTTCGACTTTCCTGGGTTATATTTGATTATAAAATTATATTGGGATAAATAATACATCAAATCCCCTAGTTCCTCATCAGTTCTAGCTTTGATGTTCAAATTTTCTAATGGTTTATGATCTGAATAGACTATAAATTTGTTTCCCATAAGCCAGTGCTGCCAATATTTCACAGCTTCTTTTATTGCCAGACACTCTAGGTATATTGCCTTCTTCTTTTTTTGAGCTTCAGTTAATTTTTTTTGAAAAATAAGCAACCGGCTTACTGTTTCCGTTTTTATCTTCTTGTTTCAGCACCGCTCCCACTCCTTTGATACTAGTATCCTTGTAAATATTTATAGCTGGTTCAGGGTCAAAGATATGTAGAAGTGGCTCTGAACATAGCAATGCCTTTATTTTATCAAATGATTCCTGGCATTCTGTTGACCATAGGAATTTCACATCTTTGTGAAATTGTGTAATGGTTCCAGGGTAATTGCAGTGTGTGGTATGAATTTATGATGGAAATTTACTTTTCCTAGGAATTGACCTATATTTTTTTTCGTTTCTGGAACTGGAAAGTTTTTGACAGCGGTTAAATAATCTTTCAGAGACCAGATCGAATTGTTTTCTATTATATCACCTAAATATTTGGCATAACTATTTGCAAAAGTACACTTCGAAAATTTTAGTCTAACACCTGTAAGAATTGCCTCCAGCAGTCTTGGTAAATTTAGTATATGTTCTTCAAAAGTTTTTGAAAAAATTAATATATCGTCTATAAAATTTACTACAAAACTGGATAGTTTGTATTTTCTTATGATGCTGCTCAATATTCTTTGGAAAATGGCTGGAGCAGTCCTTAATCCTAATGGCACGTCCATTGAAAGTGACCTTATTGTGTAACAAATGCAGTTTTGTATCTATCTTGAATTTTCAGAGGGATTGACCAAAATGCTGAATTTATGTCAAAAGTAGAAAAATATTTACAGTTTACAGTTTTAACCATTAAATTGTGAATCAACAGAAAAGGCTGTGATTGAGGGACGACAATTTTGTTCAATTCTCTGAAATCTATACATAACCTTGTTTTTTTTTCATCCTCTTTTTTTATATGCCAGAGTTCCTGGAGCAGCAAATGGGCTGTAAGATTCCTCAATAAAAATTTTCTCTAATAGTTTTGATATTTGGTCTTCTATCTTCCACTGTGCATCTGTATGGACATTTGTAACTGTATTTATCCGCCATCAAGTCAATATGAGCTTCATAATGTTTTACAGTACCAACATCATATTTATCTTTGGCGAAGACCGGTTTATATTTTTCTATCAACTTGGCAATTTGTGTTTGCTGGTATAAATCTAGATGGTTTACTATCTTTTCAAATTCATCTGTGTTAATATGTTCATTGAAATTGATTTCACATTTGTCTCTGTGTCTAGTTTCTTGTTTCTCAGAATGTAGAAAAAAAACCTTCATTTTGTTCACCTAGTACATCAGGAATTTTGTTACTTGTTAAATTTGAAGTATTATTTTTTTGGTAGTTATTTTTTGTATCATGTTCATTTGAAGTCCACCTTCCTTCCTTCTGGGTTGTTACATTGTATGATCTTTAATTCTTCATTTTGCATTAACTTGAAATTTTTGATACAATCCAAATCAATTAGAAAATCGTAATTAAAATTTTCATTATCGACTACAGATATATCCATAATTCTCTCTATATTATAAATTTTTTATTTTTACTGTTACCATACCTTTTGTTTTCTTCTCACCATTGATAGTCTTCAAGTTTACTATTTGTGTATTCCTTGTATATTCTTTTGGCTCTATTTTCAATAATTTTGCATTAATTAATGACACATTTGAACCAGAGTCATAAATTCCAGAAACTTTTAAAGTATCATTTAGTAATAACTTGACTTTTATCAATGGTGGCATCTCTAGTTTTTTGGATTCTTCTCGTTCAGTTCAATTTCCAATTCAGTTATTTACAGATTTCAAAACTTCTTTTTGCTTTTTCTCTTTAAACCAGCAATTTTCCTCAGGATAGTAATGTCTCCCTTTTTTTCATTAACACAGATTCGCCATGCTTTTTTTTCTTCAATTTGTTTAAATTTGGTGTCAGAATATATAATACTTTTTTTACTATACTTATTCTTCTCAACAAGATGTTCTAATTTCCCTATTTCATTGTAAAGATCTTCCGTTCATTTTAAAGTTTGTCTGTCAATTTTAGCAGCAATATAATTAGGTAAACCAAATGCTATAAGATCTATGCATGTCCCAGTATCAATTGATTTCCTTACTTCAAACAAACATTTTTTTTTTTTAAAGCATACTCAAGCAATGAGCCTTCTTGATATTTAAAGGCGAGAGCATATCTAATGGGTGACCATCCTTTGTTTGCAAACGTATCACAAAATTTTTTCTCCCATGTGTCCCATTCCGATTCCACTGTAAGTTTCATTAGCATGCAGCTGTACCACTCTATACCCGAGCATTCCAGAAATTTATTTAAAATTTCAATTTTCTTTTTGTCTTCGTCGATTTGGAAATGTTCACATTCTCTATTAAAAACCTCAGTCCACTGGTTCGCATTTGAGCTTCTACCAGTAAATTTCTCTATCATAAAATCCTTCGCAATTTTACCTAAATTTTTAGTTTCAGATTTTGTTTGTTTATCATCAAGCAATTTCTCCAATAGTTTTTCCAATGTTTCACTTGAGCTACTATGTTTTGGTTCTGTAGTATCTGATTTTTCCATATTTTCCTCTAGATAAATATCATTAAACTGTAAGTTATGTTCTTTATCTTAATATATTTTTGATATATTATCCGTCAAGGTTATCCATATGTTTTTGTTTGATGTGTTTTAGTTAATGGTTTTTTTTACGTTGGTATAGTTTGAAATGTTTGTAATTTCGTGGTGTAGATTTACAGGTTGAGATTCGGGTGGTATTTCAAAAATCCGTCCATGAGATGTAGCTATTGACGTTATGCACAGAACGTTCGATTTTCCATCTGCCGTTGGTTTCACAGCAAAATCAAACCTCAATTTCTCCATCTCTCCTGAATTAGTTGCAGATAATGTTGTTTTATAATGGTTTTACATCCTTGGTGGAAATAAAGACTAAAAAGTGATTCTCTGAAAATACAAAAGAAATAACATTGAAAGTCCTTATTTCAGGTTTCTTAGATCTCGCAACAATTAATTTAAAATTAATTGTTCAAATGATTCCATGTGGATCACGGCCTACTATATTATCTTCTTACTTAGCTATTACAGCTGTCCATCCTGACATCTGGTGTCTCTAGTTAGCATGTTCAGCAGCGACAAATACAAACTTAAGAAAAGCTCTCTGTGTTTTCATTGCATATATATATATATATATATATATATATATATATATATATATATATATATATATATATATATATATATATATATATATATATATATATACATATATATATATATATATATATATATATATATATATATATATATATATATATACATATATATATATATATATATATATATATATATATATCATTTTAATACATACACATATTTAATTCTATTTTCAGTTAAACCTCTTCTGAGGGAAACCTCTCTCAAATTCAGACAATTTTTAAATGTCTCGGCCTAAAAATACTAGGTTGCTACAAAATTCCTTGCATTAGTATAGCTTTATTTCATATTACATATTTTAAACATTATTGAATACTAAGCTTCAAAGTAAAGTCCATTGTTTTCAACTAATTTCATCTCTCCTTCTGCCAATAATTGTATTTGGTGCCGGTACCACTCCTTTGGTTTTGAGGCAAAGTACTCTTCATATCCAATTTTTACATCCTCGTAATTATCAAAGATCCAAACTTTTAAAAAATGAGCCATTGATCTAAACAAACCATAATCTGATGGTGCAATATCTGGGCCATATGTAGGATGAGACAAAGCTTTTACTCCTTGCTGATAATGCAGTTTCCCTTTTCCTTGCAATTACTGTAGCTAACCATCGTCTATTAGTCTTGGGGAATTACGCCGTAAAACATCCTGAACAATACATAACCTCTTTAGCACCTTGGAGTAAACAGCAAGCAGGAGGAAATCAGGGCATAATAGTCAACATTCGACATAATATAATAACATAATAGTCAACAGTTAAACATAATAGTCAACAGTTAAACCTCTTCTAAGGGAAACCTCTCTCAAATTCAGACAATTTTTAAATGTCTCGGCCTAAAAATACTAGGTTGCTACAAAATTCCTTGCATTAGTATAGCTTTATTTCATATTACATATTTTAAACATTATTGAATACTAAGCTTCAAAGTAAAGTCCATTGTTTTCAACTAATTTCATCTCTCCATCTGCCAATAATTGTATTTGATGCCGGTACCACTCCTTTGGTTTTGAGGCAAAGTACTCTTCATATCCAATTTTTACATCCTCGTAATTATCAAAGATCCAAACTTTTAAAAAATGAGCCATTGATCTAAACAAACCATAATCTGATGGTGCAATATCTGGGCCATATGTAGGATGAGACAAAGCTTTTACTCCTTGCTGATAATGCAGTTTCCCTTTTCCTTGCAATTACTATAGCTAACCATCGTCTATTAGTCTTGGGGAATTACGCCGTAAAACATCCTGAACAATACATAACCTCTTTAGCACCTTGGAGTAAACAGCAAGCAGGAGGAAATCAGGGCATAATAGTCAACATTCGAAAAGTTATGTAACCATCATAAACAAATAAGACATAAAAACATAGAAGTTCCTAATTTATCTTATTCTGGGGCACTTTGAATATTATGTGTTAAGGAATCAAATGTCTTAAAAAGATTGTATACAGAAATATTCAGAGAGCCATATAATTTTCCAAAAGAGCCGCTTGCGGCTCCGGAGCCACAGTTTGCTGACCCCTAAGCTAGACTGTTCTCAGACACACTGACAGACAGACACACAGACCATTTTGCGAGTCTTGGTTATTTTGACTCAGGAGACCTTAAAATTATTATTAATTAATCATTTTACTTTAACCAAGTTTCTGAGTACAATATATAAAATTCCTTTGTTACGATTTGCAGAGAAGAAGCAATGTTTGCCTTGAAAGAAGCCATAACTCTTGCTCATGAATCAAATGACAACATTTGTCTTCAGCATGCACAAGCTTGGATGTATAAACTAACTAATGATCAAAAAGTAAATATTACTCATCATATAAATCCAATTTTCATATCTCAAAAACATTTTTCATTATAATGTTTTTCTAATTTTTAGGGTATGCTTATCGACAGATCTAGAGTTAAATGTGAGGATCTGAATTTAAATTATTTATATTCTTTTGGACTTCAGGCATATGCTGAACATGCTGCGAAAAATTCTGATCTTCCAGCAAAAGTTTTTGGGGTGATATATTATTTCTCTCTCTCTCTCACTATCTCATATATATATATATATATATATATATATATATATATATATATATATATATATATATATATATAATGCTTAGATTGACACTGAAAGCAACAACGAAAGAAATTTTTGAAATATGACATAGTCAAAATGAAGATCAGAGCCATAATAAATGAGAAAAATAAATTAAAACATAATTTATTTTTATTTCTAAATATCATATCTTTTAATAACTGTTCAAATGTTTCATTTGCTGTGTAAAGCTAATAAATAGTGTGTATCTTGTATTATGATTCTAAAATAAATCAAACTATGCCTCCAAGTTTAAATTCTGTAGGATTAAGATAAATTGCTAGCCTTTGATGTACTTTTGAACTGTTTTTTAAACATCATTTAGAAATAAAAATACATAGTAATGTTAAAATCAATTTTTGGTTTACTTAAATGATTATAATTAAGTATTTATATATTTTGGGACATCTTGTACATTTAAATATTATATAATTAACAAACTGGGATTTAAAGTCTTAGAGGAAAGAGTAATTGAAAGAGAAAAAAAATCAAGCGATACGAGATCATTTCTGAAGAAAGAGCCCTTATGTTAGCATAAATCACCCCTATTTCCATAATGACTCACTAATATAAGAAATCAGGGTTAGAAATTGATATTTATTTTTTATCAATAAATTTAAAAATCATGTATTATCACTCTTTGAGCAATACTTTTTCCAGTTATAAATAATGAGTAATTGTAGACCAAAAAAAGTTCACTCAAAAAATAAAAATCACACTGAATAAAAACTTGTTTCTTTTCTTCTCTCTATTTGCTATGTTGTTTACATAAATATAAATTATAGAAGATCCTCTTATTTATTAAAAAAGAGCCTTTGCAGTGATTTGTGTTCTCGGCTGACATCAGAGGACATAGATGGGATTCTGATTTTGAAGCTAAATTCTTTCAGATTCAGCTAATATAGATGAATATGAATGTGCTTTACTTCTTGCTTGATGCTTTTATGAGAAACATTTTTTTTCTTTATAATTATTATTCCTAATAGGGTCTATATCTTTTTGAAGTGAAAAAGGAAATTTTGTGTGATGCGACAAGAGGTAAACAAACATAGTTTCAGAATTATATATCATTGTAGGATTAAAAAGATTTTTTTTTTGGGGGGGGAGAAGAGGGGGATTTAACGACCTTTCCTAACATATTAAGGCAAACAGGACGGGTTATCTTACAGGTTACCAACCTATCCGAACCAGAGTGGAAAAGTCGAGATTCATTACGTGGAGCCACCATGAAATAAATTTCAACCAGCCCAAGCCGGATTCGAACCAGCGCTGTAGCAGTCTGGAGGTGATGCCTTAACACTCTCGGCCACCACGGCCTCGATTAAAAAGAATATTGCTCTCAAATCATCATTATTATTGTTTAAAAACATTTTGCTCCAAAATAAAGATCAAGATATGATTTTTTTCAGCAGTTGATCACAAAATTAAAATCATAAAATAATTTATAAAATTACCTATTAAAAATTTCAATTGAATTTAATTTTTATTTATTTATTTTTAATTTTCAATTTCAAACCCTGTAAGAAACAATACAAACTTCGCAGGCTATAAATCATAAGCTAAATAGCATCTGATCCATTTAGTAAAATAAAATAGCCAGTATGTCACCAAGTTTTATTTTTTCAAATTTAGTTCGACATTTCGGTTGCTCCGACATTTCGGTTGCTCGAGTCATTTTCAAGTATTTTGTCTTCGTTGTTTTATTAAAAAACTCATACCTTGATATTTGTTAATTTATATTCCTGGTAAAGTTGGTTGTTCTGTTAATCATAGGTACGCTATTTATTTATGGACGAACACGTCCTTTTGTAAGTTAGTATCCAACAAGATGGAGTCACAGTTCACAAATCTAGATGTTCAGAAGTTTTGAGCGAAATATTGAGGTGTGACTTTGGTTGGTCGGCACGTGGACCAGACTTATCTGCCTGCAATTTTTTTCTCTGAAAATATCTCAAGGACAAGGTCTTCAAACATTGCCCTCATTCTCTGGATGATTTAAAGACTCTCCTCTGGTCAGGCAAGAAATCAATGCCATTCCTCCAGACATGACTCAAAGGATGATAGAAAATTGCACGAACGTCTTGAGCAATGCATAGTCAGTAACGGCAGGCATTTGGAAGATGTAATTTTTAAAACTCCCTGAAATAAAACTATTTTTAAAGTACTTTTTGAAAATTAAATTTCTTTTCTAGAGACATTGGTTTGTTTCTTACAGCCCTTTAAAGTGTGTCGGTTATTTCAGTCCCTCCTTGTATAAATATAGATTACATATCACATATGTACATATTTTTATAATTTAAAATCAAATTTCTTATGTTTAATTTTTCAGCTGCTTTCAAAAAGTGATGTTGTGAACTGTCAGCATTCACTACTTGATCTCTTGTGTACCGGGCATGCTATGCGGTCTGCACTTTGGGCAATGTATGGAAGAAGTGAATTGGCCTGTTTGTCTGCTCAGCTATTACTTCACGGTCAGGCCTCTTCAGCTAATGGAACAGAACCTGTTGTTATCGCTGTATCTAACGTAGCACTATATTTTACAATACAGGTAAAAAATAGTTTCCTTAAAATGACTTGATATTTAAAAATATACCGAACATTAAGTTGAAATCAATATTATGCCTTTGCTTCTGTTTACAAGTAGTACACAGTGGTTAAAAGTTTGACTAAAAAATTGTATTTTTAGTTAGGTCCCACTTTTTTGGGCAAAAGTTTTGTTGTGCAAAAAGGAAGAAATAATGTTTATTAAAAAAAAATAGGGTGACCTAATCTTTTGTTCTTTCCCAATAGTATCATGGACAGGATGTCCTTGAAGATCAGGAATTCTGCTTGAATTTTTCGCATTGGAAAACAATCGGGAACTATGCTTAAAAAACGGCCAGTTGTCTGGAATTTTTAGTTTTTTGTCAAATAATTATGTTTTTTCATTAGTACTTGGCGACAAGGGTATAAAATATTCAGAAGGGTCAATGTTGTAATTGTTCACCTTAGAATCACTAATTCCTTGAAATTTAGAAAAATCTTCCTTCCACTAACTTTGACTATCAGTACGTCTGTCTTAAACACATACTCATTTTATTTTTTGTCTCACCTTTCATGTCTCACTTAATCTGTTGCTAAGTGAACTAGAAATATTATTGAACGGTAAAATAATGTATTAGCTCCAACTGTTCTAGCACCGCCATTCTACTGGGCTCTCTTATATTAAGCGCTCCAGCTCCAAATGATTCTGATTTTCAATTTTAACCAATTTACACTCGTTTTCTCATAAGTTTTTCTTATTTATTTATTGCCCTTAAGAAGATTATCTGCTATTCTCTACTATTAAAAAAATATAAAAATGCTGCAAATTATTACACAATGGTTTATTATTTCCAAATAGTTTATTTCAAAAATATCTGTTCATTCACCTGCAGAATAATGGCTGGTAGTAGAGCCTGCCATGCAAATCTGAAATTTCTCATCTCAACTGTTGTCTGAAGCAACAAAATTAAAATTATATAAATCTCTTATAAGATCAGTAGTCACCTATGAAGCCGAAATTTAGGAACCAATGAAATAGAAATTTGGTTTTTGTCCCAAGATGATTGCTATAAACTGAAAGTGTTCGAAAGAAACTGTATAAAAGCAAGTAAGATGGGCAGTGCATGTAATCAGAATGAAAGGTGAAATGTTTCAGAGGAAAATGTTGGAGGCACACTTCATTGGGGAAAGGAAAAAGGGAAGATCAAGAAGCTGGTGGAAGCGGAGGATGGATCCAAGAAAGGATGAAATGGAGATGCGAGGAAGCTGGGAGTCCGCTGTTGATAACTCAGGAGACTAAGGATCACATTGACCTGTAGTGCATGGAAGTTAGTGTACAAATTTCTATATCTCTGCTAATACTGGCCACCTACTAATCACTAATCATCATTTTGAAACAAAAAAGCGGAGAGTAATGTCAAATTCCAAGGATCATCCTGGAGAGCCCTGTGGCTTTGGTGCTAAATCTTAAGTGACTCCAAAGATACGTCATACAAGGCTTGAGAGAGTTCTACAGAGACTACTGAAGGCTGGAATGTGTGTGAATTTGAGGAAATGCCACTTCATGAAAACTGAGCTAGTTTACCTGACAGAGAACGGGGTGAAGCCTGAACCCCCAGATGGTTGAGGCTGTAGACAATTACCCTTTGCCTAAAGTAAAGGAACTTCAAACATTCCTGGGGATGTCTGGATATTACCAGAGATTCATTAAGGTTATGTAGAGTGATCTTTACCTCTTACAGAGATGTCTGAGGAGGTGTAAATCATGCACCCGAAGGAAGCTGTTGCCAAAGATGCCAAGCGAGCTTTCATTTCACATAGCCTGTCCCTGATTGCAATGGACATACAGGATCCACTTCCTGGATCTCAGAATGGTAATAGGTACTTCCTTACTTTTGTTGACCATTTTATGAGGTAAATAGAAGCTATACCTATAGGAGAGCAGAGTGCAGAAGAATTTTGTGGAGGAAATTGTCCTACGACATGGAGCCCCGTATATTTTGTTGACAGTTCGAGGGACAAACTTATGTTTCAATCTGTTTAAAAGGGCATGCAGCAAGTTGGGAATTAAGAAAATCCAAACTACTGCATATCAGCCAACCGCAAATGGTCTGGTCGGACACCTGTATCGCACCCTTACCGACAACATTTTCATTTCGTTAACAAAAAAGGGAACAACTGAGATCAGTTTGTGAATTTTTCCATCGCCACCTATCGAAAGATCTGAAGGGAAGAAGGAGGTGATGCACATTGATCGATTGAAGTACTACTACCCATCTTCTTCTTCAAATAAATCTCCTGCAAGAAATCAGCTAGCAGATGAAGCAGAGGATAAAGACCCTGTAAGGGAATCAAGTGACTCTGATGATGAATATATCAAATCGAAATCGAATTGCAGCAATTAATTTTTGATCTATCCAGATCAAATATTTGTCTATATGCATTTTGTTTAAAGCCTGAGATTCATTAAGTTAGTCATTTTCCTTTTTTTTAAATTATTCTGTGTCAATAACTTTTACATATTTGGCAGTTTGGTCTTTTTATTACAGGTTGAGATGTATTTCTGCCATGTAGATTGTTATGTTGATAAGTTTCTGTTGTTAATTTATGTGCTGCGGTTTCACCCCCGTTAAATTTAGATTAACACCTAACTTACAAAATAACCTCTAAAATATTAATCTATTTAGTATCACACATCCAAAATGAAATAGGCATGATTCAAAATTCCTAATGTCATAATATTTAATAATTGAACCTCTATCAAATCACATTGAAGCCACTCAATGAGTGATCAATATGTGGGTCTTAGTGTGATGTTATAAAGCCTAGCCTTCCTCGATAATCAGTTAACTAATGCAAAAAGAAGTTTTAAAATCAGACTGGTAGATCTTGAAATTAGCGTGTTCATACAAACTCTTTAGCTTTATATAATAGTATAGATTTAGTCAATTTGTTTCACCAAATATCTGTGGTTGCTCAATAAGCATTGTTGTAGTACATTACCTTAAATTGGTCTGCTTGTAAAAAATAAAGATATTAATTATAAAATTAACCAGCAATGCTTAACTGTAACATTAGTTAGTAATATTTTTTAATCAATCGGTTTTAATGCATGCTTAGTTAGGTTTTAAGGGGCCATTAATTCAAACAATAATGTACATATGTTCTGATAGAGCATTAGTGTAGGCATTATTATTCCTCAGTTTAAATCTGGATCTGAAGTTGTGTTTTTGTTGTGTAGTTGTGTTTTTTTAAATAGCTTGAGATTTTGACACAAGGTTTTATAAATTACATTTTACTAAATTCAGAATAACCAGTTTCTATATATATATATATATATCTAAATAAACATTGTTTATAAAAATAAAACTTATTCTAGAAATCTTTCTGCCTTCAATAATGAATCTATTTTCAATAGTTTTAGCTGGGTTTTTTAAATTTATTTTTATCTAGGGTGAGTATGGATTGGCATGGGCAGTTATTAATCATGGGAAGGAAAGAGCACCTGATTCTAAATGGTGGGTATGGTCTGAGTCAGTTTTATGTTTTACTGAATCCCTACACAGAGGTCTTTGGGGGTTGGCTAAAGAAGCTGTAGATAGGCTTACTGCTGTTGATCCAATTGAAGCTCTATTAAGGTAACTGTTTACTATAACAGCTTGCTGTCTATTTTAAGTAATTATATAAGGAAAGTGATTATATATGACATTGTTTATAATTTTTCTGTTTTAAAATTATTTTAGAGAAAGTGAATTATGCTTTGCAAGAGGAGACAGAGAAGGGGCAGAAAGGGCAGGTAGAGCAGCTTTAGAAAAATCTTCTGATTTATCAGTAATGAAGGTCAGAGCTTTATATGCATTAGCCAGAGCACAACCCAGATCTGCCATTCTCTCTCTTACTGATGCTTATCACATTGCAACACATTTCTATGTAGACTATTGGGCAGCTTTAATAGCTCTAGAAATGGGCAATATACAAGTGAGTTAGATACATATGTTTTAACTCTTATGATTTTAAAGTTAAAGCATTATTTATTTTTCTTTTAGTTGGAAATGGGTTTACCACAACAAGCTGTCAAAACTATTGAAGGAGCTCTTCTTCGAGTATTAGCTCATGGCTCCTGGTCAGATATATCTGATGGTCTTGTTCTATATGCTAAATGCCGAGTTGCAACGTACAAAAACAAACACACTGATATTTCAGAAGCCATTCGACTTTTATCAAAGGTAAATATTGTGGGTCTTATAAAGATGTTATATTTAGGATACACTACCCATCACTATCTTAAAGTGGACCATTCAATTTTTCAAAAGACATTCTGTGGGGCTAATTTGATGTTTTCTGAGACACATTCATTCTACCCTCTTTTAGCTCATACTTCGAAAAAAAAAAAATATTTATTTTCTATTCTAACTATGTTTAAAAATCATTTCTATGTTATTTTTTGTACATTCTTCTCATAGTGACTAATATTAAATGGTTTCAACTCAAGTTCATAAATTTCTTCTATTAGAAAATGGCAAAATAATTTGATCTTTTTTTTCTGCTCAGGAAAGAAAAACACACTATTAAAGTATATATAGTATAAACTTATTTTAATGTGTTCTGATGTTTCGGCTTAAGATGCAGGCATTCATCAGAGATAAGTTTTGTTAGTGGCCTTTTGATTTAAGGGAAGGGATTCTAATTGCATATAAATGCATTCTGAGAGGACTTGTTTGTCATAGTTGGGGACAGTTGCTAGAATGGAAGTTTTGTAAAAATCAAATGAATTATTTAAAGATAAAGAGTGTTCGGAGAGTTAAGAGGCAGTATAGTTTCAGGAGGAAATAGAATATTTTTGCTGGGTGATGCGATTTGTGAGGGAGGATGTTTTTGGTTTGGCCACTGTAAGAGTTTTTTTTTTTCCCATTGCAGTTAAGAGTGAAACATGGGGTATACAATATGGGAATGTTGCTTAAGAGGAATAGGACATTTTAGACTTGTGTAGAGGTTGGAAAGTTTGTTATGGGATCTGAAGGCAAGTCATATATTGGGGTCAGAGGAGCGTAAGGATTTTGGGGTTTTCTCAGAAAGGGAGGGAATGTAAGGTAGGGATATATATAACGAGATGGATGAGGGTTTTGGAGAAATAGGATTGGAGGAGACTGAGGGGAGGGGGATGATTTTGTAATTATTGATAAGTTTTTAATGCTATCAGGAGGGAAGTTATTAGCTAAGAGGACTTGTTTCATATAGTTTCATAAAGATAGGAAGGTTTTTGGCTGCATTCATTTTTTGATCGTAAGGATGTTGGGAATGGTAGTTTAAAACTCTACTGGAGTAAGTCTGTTATTATTCAAATCTGTGGATATTGTGTTAGGGCTTTGTATGATGAGGTCACGGAAAAGAAGGGAAATTATTCATTTCACATTCAAGGGTTAAGTAGAGGCAGAGCTAGTAGGAGTT
Source organism: Rhaphigaster nebulosa (assembly GCA_948150685.1). NCBI lineage: Eukaryota > Metazoa > Arthropoda > Insecta > Hemiptera > Pentatomidae > Rhaphigaster > Rhaphigaster nebulosa. Next base: position 134,670,267 of record OX411306.1, read on the forward strand.
AAAGGCATATAGGATATCAGGAATTTTATTAGGACTAAGGACTAGGGGGTCATCGACATATTTTTTGATAAAGATGTCACTTGGGAATATGAGGTTATGGAATTTGGTAGATCATTAAGGACAATGTTGCAAAATCAGGAGCAAGAGGATTGTCATGGAGGAATGGGATTCAACGGATGACCAGTTGTCTTTGACTATAAGGATGGCTTTATCTATTGGAATGTTGGTGAACAAGCTTTCAATGTAAAGAGAGATAAGAGTGTATTAGTCGGAAATAGTAAAGGATATTAATTGTTCACGTAGGTGAAAGAAATTTTGTACATTTTATGGTTATTGTGACTAACAAGGAGAATACCAAACATGGGAATCACAGATTTCGATCACTTTTATACATGTTATAGAGTAGGATCCCCTCAATGCTTATGTTAAGTGGCTAAACACTATTCGCTTTTATTCTCGAGAAATATCAATTTGAAGTTATGGGTGTTATCTAAGATGACATGGCGGCTGCATTAACTTAATAGTGTCTGTAGGTTCTCGGTAACGCTTCTGTTTACAATGTGGTGTTGATTAAACTTATATTTTTATTCCACTGGAATTGTAATATTCCTAACCCATCACCTTTTGTTTATTTGGATTATCAGTTAATTAATCATATTTTTACCTTAAATCACTAACTTTAACTAGTCCTTTAAATGAATTGTTTAATTGGTACTTAAATTTTATTTTTGTTAAACCAGTATGCTATCAACAGCCCTTCACAAGTGGTCATTTCTCAACGTATTTTTTAGTTCCAATTTCACCCTTCTTCCGTTGTGAGAGTTTTTCTATCTATGATTTTTCGTACTCGCTTTTTGATAGGTAGATTACTAACTAGATCATATTAAAATTAAGTAAATTAAGTTAGTAATTACTAACTAGATCTTATTAAAATTTCAGCTATATTAAAATCGTTTAAAAATAATTTTTTTTAAATTACTAAAATAGTTTCTGGCACGGATTTAGCAATGACATAACTGTCTGGCAATATAAATTTGTATTCCTAAAGGGATATAAAACATTATGAAAAAGAAATCATTCAATCTAAAATTACTTGAAAATAACACATTTATATCTGTACAAATGGGATGCGCAGTAGTAAACGCAACCCCAGCAGCCAGACCTGCCGCATCCCCATCAAGCTTCAATTACAAAACTAATATCAACCTAAAATTCTTTATTGAAAATGTTGCTAGCTTTCAGACTATTGAGCGATCCAGCTCTGGGGCTAGCAGAACTCCTAAGAGGTGTAGAGGGAGGTGAGTCCTCAGAACTAATACGCCAACAGTTCCAGTCAGAGCTAATAAGCTAACAGTTCCAGCCGAAATCCATAGCTCCACATCACCGTTCCAGATCAGAGTTTCAGTTCAATCAATGTAATTACCGTCATTAGACCTAGTTTTTCATCCTCTCTCGCACATAATATTAATATTGAAAAATTATTACGTAAAGAGTAATAACGCCTAAATTTGCAATACTTTTTATTTTTTGCACTTAAATAAAAAATATTCTTTAATTTAATTTTCATTTATTAGGAATTATAAATAATAACGTTTTTGCCTTTTCCCCTAACAGCTAAATGACATTATTGATAGTAGAAGGCTTTTTATTTCAAATATTCAGACAACCAATTAATTGCATACCATCCACGGGAATCAGCACAACACTGTTTTTTTTAAGTAGACTAAAAAATGTAATCTGAATTTAAAAGACAACCACAGTGTAATGAGACACCTTTTAGATGGAAAGGTTTTAATAAGCAAAAGATGAGGACACATTATATATGAAGTGATAACAGTAATGATCAGAGTAAACTATAAAACCAGGAGGTACCATATGATTAAATAAAAGAGTTTGGAAGGTAATTCTAAAAGTGATGACATCATCTTATTCTTTTTATTTTATTATACTTATTCCCCCTATCAAATTGAAGAAGTAACATTGTCATCTAGGTATCGAAGGCGGATCTACGAAGAGAATTTCTTGAATTTCCGTCTCTCCACCAGGATATCTTGGAAGAGATAGTTCTGTATCTTCCCTTACGTCATCAGCGTCGACTTTGGTGGTAGTCTGTAAGTCTTGATTAGTAAAGGTTCCTTGGGCTTGTGTCCAAATCTAGCATTTCCTCCTGAATAGGAAAATTCTGCAAATATACTGACTTCCTTCATGGCCAGTTGGTGCTAAATTTTAGAGATTCTGTGTCCTCTCGTCCATCTGGAAAGCGAATATGGTCCTAAGATGTGTTAGTTTCAAGGAATTCAACCAATGGATCATACTTGCTTTTGCGGTTGTGGCATCTTATGAAGGCCTTTTTTGATGTCATGAGCCTTGTTGGTACGGAAACTCTATTTGGTGATTTCCTTTGGAAGTTGAAAAGTCACTCATGAGGAGTGAGTTTCAGTTAGACCTCTCGAATGCACATCCAGCATTACAGTTCACCAAATGATACCATTGCATCGCTCATACTGTCCAGTTCCTTTGGGATTGAGGTCGTCCTGCTTGATTCTCCAAGAAGTCCTTCAGTTCTCAAAATATCAGTGATGTGCCTCTATCTGAATGAATGTAGCCTAGGGTGACAAATATGCTAAACAGTACCTTAAAACATTTGATGACTGTAGGAGATAACATATCAGGGATGCAGAAGAGAATCTGGTAAACTTGTCAATTACTGTTAGTATATATTTATTCCTGGTAACAGAAGATAAGGGACTTTTGAAGTTGACGCTAAGTCTCTCAAAAGGTTGGATGGCTTTTTTCAAGGTGGCCTCAAATCTGGTAAATTTGGGCTGGACTCGCTTGCGGACATTGCAAGTAAAAGTAATTCGTCTGACTTGTATTTTTAGGCCCTGAGTGGTAAAAGATGTCATAAGAACAGTTAGACAACACTAGATGCCAACGCATTATCTTATCATTTTTTATCTTTGAAGTTACAGTTGAACAGTAATCAGTGAGGACAGTAAATTGCCGAGCGATGAGATATTGCCACCAGTTGCGGATGGTTTCGACCATTGCCTAGGTTTCTTTTACTACAGAGGAGTGTTGACGTTCTGAATGAGACAAAGTACAGGAGAAGAAAGCGACAGGCTTTGCATTTTAGGATAGAATTGCTTCAGTGGCTACCTCAGAAGCATCTTTCATAACTATAAATGGGGCATCATCGAGGAGCGGAGTCAAGGTGACTTTAGCAATTTCTGACTTTAGAGATTCAAATGCTCTGATTGATTCATTGACAGTGGGAACTGTTTGAACGAACTTAAAGGACGAATTTTTTCTGAGAAAGATCTGTTCCACTTGGCAAAATGAGAGAATAGCCCTACTGCTCTCTTCAAAGCTTGACCATTTGCTGGGGCTTGTAGAAGCGACTTAACTCTGTCTCGATTTGGTTTTACTTTGTTGTTTTCAATTGAAGAAATCCAGAAGTTTTATCGAGCTTTGACATAACGTTGACTTTTCCCTATTTATTGTCAGTTTGTATTTTTGAACTACAGACATAAAGTACTCAATGTGACTGTCATGTTCCTCTTTTTTTTTCTCCAATTGTGATATCATCGGTATTTTTCAGTTTCTCAAGTTCTTTGATTTCGTTCATCTTTCTTTGAAAAACTACAATACGTTTGTAAGACCAAAGGCGATTCTACAAGACTGCCAAAGTCTACCTATGCCCCCAAATGCCATATTAGGCCTATCCTCAACTGGGACAGGAATCTGGTTCTATGCATTTTTCAAGTCTATATTGCTGAAGCAGATCCAGACTGAAACTATGTTAACTAACTCGTCTATTCGAGGGAGTGGGTATGCATCGAGTAGGGTGAATCAGTTTATAGTTTGTGAATAATCAATCACTGTTCGCTTTCTGTGATTCTCGTTGTGGGTAACCAGAACTTGAGCCTTGCTTCCAGAGCTTCTGTATTTAATTTTTTATTAATAGGCAGTTCGCTTTTGAATGTTGGTGAGATTTTACAGGGATCGGATTGGTTTTTGGAGAAAAGACGAGTAAGGCTAACCTCGGCTGCAGTAAACAATTTTACTTTCGGACTAGAATGGTTTTAAGTACATTGTGACCAACAACGATATCAGCACACAGCTCAGGGAGAACTATCAGCATTACCGAATCGTGTCTATGGCCAAGGATATCTTAGGAGCAAACACAACAGTGCTTTATGGTAGAACAGTGCGATTTGGAAACCATGGGAACGTTGTATGCTATTAGTTGAACCTGGATCCGGTTGATTTTAGCAGTCTTAGAGCTAATAAAACTTTCAGAACTTTATCTCCACTCCATTTACAAGGACACGAATTATAGACTTAGAGAGGCAGGAGGGAGCCTAAGCAACATAGGATTGTTTACTGAGAGCAGCTGTCATGATTAAAGAGTTACGAGTAGGAAGTTTCTTTTTAGCCAAGCAAACTTTAGTGCTATGCTCAAGTTTAGAAAAGAATCTGCAAGTAACTTTTCAGGCCGGACATCTTTCCCGAAGGTGTTTTTGACAACCACAAAGATAGTATTTGGTCGACGAAGCACAAAATCGCCTGATGAGTGGAATTGATCTCCGACAAATCCTCTGGAGTTACAGCAGGGGGTGACGGACTGATTGTCTAAGGTACAGGATTTATATTAGATGACTGATAAGAAGCAGAATAATGAGCTGCTGGCTCTAAGACTAAAGCTAGATTAAGTGCTCGCTTAACTTTTTAACTTTCAGGTAACTTTTAATGTATCTAAGAGGAACGAGTCCCATAATGAAGGCATCATGGATTGCATCATCCCTGTTCTTCTCAGCTGTAACTGCCTTGAATTCAGCAGGTTTACTTAGGTCTTTTAAAACCTGTAAAAATAATTCTAGATTCTCGTGAGTCTGCTGACAACGGTTAGCAAGGATGTAGCATGAGACCATCTTGTTCTTAGGCTTCTCATAAAGCCTCTGCAAAGTTACGATAGCTTTGTCATAGTTTACAGAATCAGAAATATACCGAAAGACATTCAATGATACATATATAATGAGAAGATTAAGTTTTACCTCTTGCTCAGGTGTAGTCTTTTTCCCTCTTAACTTGTTTGTTGTCAAAAATAAAATTTAAAAAATGAAATAGTTTTAATTATATATTAAATATTATTATTTTAAAATATTTCTGTTTTGAAAAAAAATGTGGTTCGAATCTGAACAGTTCCGACCGGAGCCATTATGGGGTCCATTTTGGAACAGTTTCGACCGGAGCCATTATGGGGTCCATTCTGGAACCGTTCCGAGTGAGTATTAGGTTCCGTGAAAAGGGTTCTATCAATTCCGAACCATTCCTTCTCAATTAAGAACAGAAGCTCCTTCAGAAACCCGAAAATATTCCCAGCATATACAAAAATTAATAACGGAATTTGAATTGCGATTTAAAATATTAATATCAGAAAAAAAAGTTCTTAGTTTTAATATTTTTTCTTCACCATTTAGTATAGATGTGGAAACAGGTCCGGATGAGTTAAAAATGGAATTATTATGTTTTCAAAATGACACGAATTTAAATAATCAATTTCAAAATGTTGATGTACATAGTTTTTATCAAAATTACATGAATTTAGAAAAACTTCTCACGATTAGGCGTACATGCAAAGCAAATAATGACCCTTTTTGGAAGCACCTATGTTTGCCAACAATTATTTTCCGCAATGAAAACTGCGTCAAGATTAAATGACGTATGGTTAGAAAGGTGCATGCGAGTTGTTGTATCGTCTATATCTGCAAAAATAGACCAATTGATGGCTAAGAAGCAATGTCAAATTTAACATTAAATACTCTTTTTCACTAGTCTGGGGAAAGGAGATTCCCAAGGCGAAGATAGCCGAATCCTCCCTTCTTTTCTCTCGTTGCTTTTTCTACACGATTTTACCATTCTTATGGATTTTAATTTTTTTAACAGATCTTCATAATTTAAAGTTCATAATTAACAAAGAGTTTCATAATTAATGTCATTATTTATGTTTAACAATTTAATTTTCTATAAAAATAAGTTAAATAAATGCAATTATTATTATCCATGATTAAAATCCATAAAGTTATCCATTTACTATCGTATATAGCTGCAAATTAGAATCTTAACAAAATTAAATCACAATCAGCATAGCAATTTCGAACTGATATAAGAGTTCAGACCACTTTGCGATGTAACAAAGTGGGGTGTGGGGTAAAATATTTTTTTTGAGAGAAACAAAGTTGATATTCGTTTTTCGCAGCCCGAAAAACCCTCATATACGAATTTTCATAGCAATCGAAAAATAAATTTTTTTTTACTCAAAATTTTGACCTATTTTTGTTCGAAAATCACATTTCTGTCAAAATTGCGATTACTTCAACACGATTCCACCGATTCACACGAAACTTGGGAGAGGTTTAGGGCTTTATAAACTACACGAGATAGCATAAAACCGACCTCCGTAAGCATGTTCGAACAGGAGATACAAAATAAAACGTTTGAGGAATTTTTATTTATTTTAGGGTACCTTTTCTCCCTTCCAAAGGCATAAATTCTAACTGTGATTGGTATGGATTAGAGATCAGAAATTCCAATGGCTGTATTAACGTTGAATTTGGATCAAATCCTGAAGAATTATGAATGCTTATGTGAATGTCGGGCGTTGGCAGGAATAAAAAGTCGTCCAGAAAAACCAAGACCAAAAATTTCGCTTTTTTTATTTTTATGAAAATTCATATTTAAGGGTTTTATAGGACTATAAAAACTAATTTGACTTGCTTTTTCAAAATATAATTTTTTTTTAACCTATTTTACTGAAAGCGTCTTTTAGTTTTTGTAATTTTTTGTGCATTTAATGGACAATATTTTTTTCTTATTTTATACGAAAAAACAAATCGATTGTTATACAAGAACTTAGAATTCCATGCAGAGCAAAGGCAGCAAACAATAATATAAATATTGTTTAAATTACATAAAATATTTTTTTTCTGGGCTCCTTTTTTTTATTGGTTTAAAATTGTATTCACATTATTTATATCTTGTGTAATATTTAATGGCTGTTTAATATTATTGACTCTAATGGAAGGGATATCATCATATTTTCTATTTATTTCTATAATTGTTATATTTAAGGTAGGTTTGTTAATTCTTGGTATTTTATATTTTTTCAATTTATGCCATATGTTGGTTTTCTTTTTTGAGAAATTAGCTTGTATTATTTCATTAAAATTATTTATACG